>OZ012659.1:25372683-26019089 GCA_963942545.1 Oxycera nigricornis | reverse complement strand
CTCAGTGATATTGTAAAGACAACCAATACGATAAGGAAAAAGTATCAACAACTGAAAGCCAACAAAGCCGGGATAGAGATTCAGTTGGAGGAAACATTTAAGCCAATCACTAACCCTCTCAAAGAATTTGTTAAAAGAACTAAGTTGTTGCAAGATCAAGCCATAAAAAATGAAATTAAAGAAGAGCCTTCATTACTTGGAGTTAAAAATGAAGAAAAAGAGAAAAAAGAGGAAGATGGTGAAGAAGAAGAAGCCAGTTTTAAGGAAGATAGTGAAGAAGATGATAGTTTCAAAACTCCTCCTCCAGCAAAGCTTGAGCGAAAACTTAACCGCACCAGCACTTCATCTAATTCTTCTACAAAAGCTATTCGTAAATATGTAACGTCTCCGGAAGGAGAAAAACATCTTGAAGAGTACATGAAGCAAAACCATTTTTCGGATATTGCTAAACAATATCTAGATATTTATGTAAATCAACCGACTATAATTGATAGTATTTATGGTGTATATAAGGATGACGATGCTGAGGATAATTGGAAGATAGGAAATTCGAATTTCGTAATCGATGGCAAACAAATAGTTGTAGATGAGAATTCTTATGTGGGAACTCAAGGCTTATTTGAACTGCTTTTTATGAAGAACCCAGATCAAACATTATATACCAATGAAGATTTAGAGAATTATAAAAATATTCTTCTGCATAGTAATGCTCACAGGCGATCTTATGACAGCAGTAGTCAAGTTAATGGAAATCGAGGCTTTAAGTATACACAAATAATTTCTAAGCTGTTGAATAGCAAAGAAGGAAGGGGGTTAAAACGAATGGTCAACATTAAATACAACAACTACAGCTTAATGCAAACACCCAACAAACAGAAAGACTATATAAATTGGGATGATCCGAATGAATTAGTAAGTCGATTGCAGTTACTCATTGCATCGCAACAAACAGATCACAATAATCAAAACAACGAAATAATATCAATTATTGAAGAATTAAAAAAATCACAATTAATAGAATAAATGCGATAACTATCATCAGCCAATAATAAAGGATATCGCTATTTGCTTGCAAGCATGTTTCCGCCAAAGACAACAGCATTTTGTCTATTACTCCACGATAGAATTGTAGAATACAATCCGTTGACTAGCGAAGTTAGGAAATTGTTGTAGATCGGTTAAAATAAGAAAAAAATGTGTTGTGTGTGAAAAAGCAAAATAAAGTATATTTTTTTTTTATATCAATAAAATTATCGATTTATTATTTTATGCTATTGTAAGTTGAGATTCGTGTTTCTTGGGGCAGCTGCAGCATTTGTTCTATTTTTTGATATTCTGAAAGCATACAAGCCGCATTCTGATTTCCATCCACAACAACAACGGGTATGCTGTTTGTTTGGGGCTTATTTTCGATTAACCAGTTCTCGTGGTGTTTGTGTAGGCTTTGTAAATACTCCATTGACACAAATTCTTCTTCGGCGCGGGCTCGTTTTCTTATTCGCTCATATGCTACCTCCGGAGATGTTTGAATATAAACTATAAAGACGCTTGTTTGGTGTGTTTTTAAAATATTTTCATCTGTAGCTCACCAATAAGATTGGCGTTAATCTTAAAGTTTTGTTCCATCAGATTATGGGTTTCTAATAGAACGCATCGCATTTCGTCATCTATTCGTCCAGCCTCATATAGACATTCTATGAAGCAATATCTAAAAAAAACTAAAAAATGTTGGAGCCAGAAATCATTAACGCACCTTGAGCTGTACAAAGAGCGCTCCATTAGTTTAAACTTCTTGTCTGTTGATCGCATATGCATTTCAAACATGGTTAAAGTAATATAATTCTGTGTAGGTATTACCCATCGTTCTGGGTCCTTATAAAACAAATCCTAAAATGTTTCATATAAACGTTTGGGTTTAATATGAGAATATGATGCTACACACCAATAGGTTGTATCCCCCCACATTTTGCCATTTTTTAAGTGGTTCATACATCAAGCATACATCATCAAATTTGTTGAAATGATTTAGAAGTGTGGATTTTCCACATCCAATATTTCCTTCAACTAAAACAACGAACGGTTCGTGTTTTTGCCCATTATCTTTGAGGAAAAAAAAACGCCTTTTTTTATAAAATACAATGCTGTTATTATTTTCATATCAAATTTCACAATGTCCCCAAGCATATGTGCTAACTTTATCCTCCCTAATTAGTCTCTTATTGTCTAAGCTGCTTAAAGCTATCTTATTAATACACTCCGTATATATGTTATGAAGTTTTGATCTAAATACATACATATCTCCTCTATAAATTTTATTCCTATACAAACACTCTCTATAATTATCTATACTCAATCTATCCACTGCAGTTTTCTTAACGCCTTTTGCCTTTTTTATTGTTTTTTCCTGATCAATACTTAATGAATACATTTTTGCTCTTAGCCCTATAAATTCGTTTATTATTTTTCCGTGCGTTTCGTCTTTCATTAAACCTAAAATTTTACAATTTTTCAATGGAATATGATAGGGATTATCTTTAGAATATTCTGAAGTATCAAAGTAGTTGTCAATATCGTTTAAAATGTCTCTATAAAAATCTTCTGTTTTAATTGTATAAATGAATGAATCTGTGTCCATATAATTTAGAAGAACATTTTCGCGATATTTTGGTTTCATATAAGTATAGTGAAAATCGTACATTTTTAGCTTTGAAATATCAAGAACGGTAAACCCCAAATAAATTGGTTTATCATAGCACACATTCACTCGATTCATCTGAATTGCGGCCATGTTGTTTGAAAATATGGCTATACTATGAAAGTTAGGTTTTGCGATAAGAGCGCGGGCGCCTAGGTGTCTGCCCCGACTTTCCCATTCTGTAACAATTTTCACATCTTTTCTTTTTTCCACGTTCTCCATCGTTTTCCCATATACCGCGTTGTTCAACAATTTAAAGAAATTCTTTTCAAACGAATTTTTGCTTTTTGTGCGATAATAATTATTCAAATCGATATAGCTCTTTAGCCAACAAGACTGTTTAAATTGTAAAATTCTATGAACACCGATAAGTCTTAGCCCATTTTCTAAGCATTGTTGCAGATTCCGATAGTGAATAATATATTTGTGTTTGTTTGTTAAGTCTGTAATAAGCTTTTTGTTTTTGGAACCCGGTGCTGCTTTATTTTCTGCACAAAAGGGTAAATCGTTGTGATCATTGTGTTTTAATGGGGGATACTCTAAATCGACCTCTAATATGTATCCAATATCAGAATCCTGTGGAATATTGATAATATCAATATCATTAACATTTGGAACCCATTCGAATGAAGAATGTGGAAGGGGTTGAGACATGGCCCACCCGTATAAGTTATTTGCATCCAAATATATTATGTATTTTGATGGATTCGTTTCAACAAAGCTTTCCATATATTTATTGTTGGCTACAGAGTGTCGATGCGAACATTGGGTAATGCCCCCTCTAATGCCTCGTTTGAAAAAATTGTACATGTTTATATCATTTAAAAGCTCTAGTCTGGTTTTTGTTGTTTTAAGCATAGCATCCCATGCTAGACCCGGAGCAGTGTAATATTGACAGGGATCCAACTCATAGATTTCTTTACAAATTTTCCTAAAATTTTCAAACACGTCTGTTAAAAGCAATACATCTGTTTTCAAATACAACTCTAAATAATCCCAAAGCGTTTTACAATTGAACTCTTTCCAGACGTTTTGCGCGTGTTTATAGTCGTTTTCACTACACTCACTATTTGTTAATTTACTAGAAAAATTTTCGCGTGGGGGTAAACAAGGGTCGTCCAATCGGCTCCACGAATTTATATACTCATAGGGGAATACGCCCTTTCTTGTTAGCAACTTGAATTTGCTTTCTTCCCCATATATTGAGCGCACTGTCTCTAGTTTTATCGCGGGTAAATATGTTACAAGCTCATCTAAACTACTTTGCATAAATCTAATAGAATCTAAAAATCGTAATTCAATCGTTGTGGTGCTATTGATCACAATTCTTTTTGATACCGATATATATCGCTCCTTATTTTGGGGAATAATTTTTATATCACCGTCCAAATTACCAAGTTCTTTTACGAATAAATGACAATCATATCCGGAAAAATTATGAAAAAAGATTGGAAAGAATTTGGGCACTCTAAATAATAAATTACATTTATTATGAGCTGGACCCCTATACTTTCCCGTTAAGTGGCAGTGGTCCATCACTCTGTCGTTTTCAAGAATCTTTTTACATATATGACAAAGGACCGTTTCTGTTTGAATTTTCATTTCTTGGTTTGTTAAAGTATACATCGGTTTTGGCATCATTATATAGTCTGAATAGAGCCGCCTTACGTCGTTCACAAGCGATTTTACAAAGCTTTTAGAGGATTCTGGACCTTTGTACGCTCTTAACCTATCTAATGACGAATCAAAAGAACACTTAATATAATATGAAAATGCACATGGTGTGTGCTCCTGGACTTTTGCTGTTGAGGAAGTTTCTGGGTCGGCAAAACAGGTGTTCACATCTTGAAGCAAACACTCAAAGTCGGCATAAATGACAAATGGCACATCCAGTTGGCGCTCAAAATTCTGATAATATAGTGTTGATTTTTCCGGTTTCGGCATGGTTGTCACAATTTTACCACACTCGTTTTTGTGCTGTAGGTGGGCTTCTTCGGTATGAAAATGCTGAAGACATGTATTGCAAATAAAAAGCTTATGGCCGTGGAGTGTCTGTTGATGTTGGATCAACCTTAAACAATAAAAATTAGGGGGGGAGAATAGACAAAACTACGGTATTACCTTGAAAGGTTCTTTATCCACACATAGTGTTGGTCTTCGTCGGTGTTTTGTATCAATAATAAATTTATATGATATTTTCGCTCGTTCTTTGTGTTATAATATGGTCCCACAATTTTCCGATTTTCGGGTTCATAACCAAACACGTTTACGCTAATTAAGGGGTTTAATTTTTCAAAGTTCGCTACATCGTGCGCCTTTAGTGGGAACTCTAGCTCGTTAAACTTTAATAATATACCATTATCCAGTGTTATAACACTTTGCGTAATATCCGATATATGATAAGATGATGGTCTATCTGAACTGATTTGCGCGGGAGACAACGCAGAAATTATGCTCCATTTAAAACAGAATTCATCGTCGTTTTTAATATTAACACATGCACGCTTGCTTGCTATAAATGGTGGTAAACGCACGTGTTTCGTTCCCCTAAGCGGCTTGTGTTCGTTTATGTTTATTTCACAGTGAGTTATTTTCACTAGCGTCCATCCACTATCTCTCTCTTGAAACTCTTGCATTTTCTTAATAATCTGATCAACGTTGTTCTTGAACCCCGTTTGCAACTCACATTCAGTTTGGGCGGCTTGCATCTTTGGTTGAAACGATTTAATGCTTATCAAACACACGCTTTCTTCCTTGTCGTCTGACAAACAAGTTTTCATATAATCCCCAAATAGCTCAACATTAAACTTAATAGAGGATGATTTTTTTAATATTTGCTTTAATATAATCATAAGTGGTTCCTCTAGGTTTTTGAAAAATACTTCCGGAATCAATGCGTTCTCATCTTTGTTTTGATATACGAGCGTTTGTATTCTGTTTTTAAAGCTACTCTTTATGCTTTGAAAATTCTCATCAACAGAATGATAAATATTCTTTTTGTGTGTGTTTGTTCGGATGTGGCGGTTCCACTCTGTTGTTTTGACAATAACCAGACACACATCACAAATTTTAAGGGGCGTTTGGTTGTGTGTTGACGCTCCTGCTAGGTTGTGATTCTTATATGGGCTTGTATTTTCTATTTTAAAGGGGTTGTTTGTAATAGCTACAAAAAAAAATACTCCTTCGCTACTCACCGTGCGTATGTTGTATGTGCCTCTTCAGAGCACCAGAAGACGGAAAGTCTTTTTCACAGAATTCGCACAAAAAACCTTTCATTTTTCACAAAAAATTGAAAACACCTTTCGCTATTAAAGTTTGGAAAAAACTATGGCTATTGTAGTTTTCGGTTCGCCTTATAAACAAAATCATAAACCACAATTATTCAACTTTAATTGGAATTTTTCCGCTTTTTTTTTAAACTTGTAACCACATCCTCCTTTTGACTGAAAATAGATAAGCAAAAACTGATGACGTAATAATTTTTTGGTATAACGGTTTTATTTTCGTTTCAAAATGTACGCAAAACTTCGTTATCTAAAAATTTTCTTAAAAACCACAAACTTGCCTCTTATCAACGTTATTTCATTTGATTTCTTCAAAGCGTATATCAAATTCAAATAAAAACCACATCCTCCTTGGGTAGAAACGGATGTCTCTTATCAGCGCTATTTCCTCTAAGAACCACAATACTGAAAACTTACATCCGGCTGTAATTCGCTGTTGGGAAATTTGATATGGAACGCCACAACCGATTTTTAGTGTCTCCGAATAAGTGAAAGCGTCTTGCCGTGAAATTTGCAGGGTCGTCGGTGTAAAGTGGGATCGCGGGGGCGCAATTTTGCGTGTGGCAACACCGTTGTGGGTGAGATCGTGTGTGTGTGTGTGTGAGAGAGAGAGAGGGGAAGAAAGGGTTAATGCCGTCATCGGCTTGGTTGCGGTTGATGACGTAATAGGCTTGCGGTTTTGTGGGCGCGGCCTTGACAGTTCACTTCCGGTAGTGATGACGTCAGCATAAATCAATAAATCGATAATTTTTATTGATTGCACAAAAAAGGTCCTTTTGACAGTTCACTTCCGGTGGTGATGACGTCATCGGATTTTGACAGTTCACTTCCGGTTGGGGTATCGGATTTTGACAGTTCACTTCCGGTTGGGGTATCGGATTTTGACAGTTCACTTCCGGTTGGGGTATCGGATTTTGACAGTTCACTTCCGGTTGGGGTATCGGATTTTGACAGTTCACTTCCGGTTGGGGTATCGGATTTTGACAGTTCACTTCCGGTTGGGGTATCGGATTTTGACAGTTCACTTCCGGTGGTGATGACGTCATCGGATTTTGACAGTTCACTTCCGCTCTAGAATCGGCATATAACCACTACTAGAAAAGATTCGGTCGGAGGAAGAACACTTAGTTTATTGATAAAATTTTAATAAAACTAAACACTTAGTTTTTGACTCACAAATTTTTTATTAATACGACACGTTTCGAACCTAGATCATCTTCAGGTTACATACAGTTTACAACTATTACCTGGTTTTATTTTTAAATAATTAATGGTTAAAGAAGTGGAGATTAGAAAGGAAGGGTAATATCATTCAGCAGGTTTTCCTTTCTCTTTGTGCCCCGCCCAATCTCAAGGTATTCCAGGTAGTCCAACTTTTTCCCCTTGCTTATTTTATGGAGGATACTAGAATTGTTATTACTAAAATTATGACCTGTATCTAAGATATGTTGGACTATCAAAGAATTTGGATTGCTTTGATGTGCTCATTGTATATAATCTTAAAGCTCCTACCTGTTTGTCCTATATAAGCTTCATCGCAAATACCGCAGGATGCACGATACACTTTATCGAATGAGAAAGGGGATCATTTTTTGCTTTTGTTGTTAAAAGGTATTTTTTTTAAATTAATTCTGGTCGTGTGAATGAAACATACATCAGTGTTGTATTTTAAATATTTGGATAATTTATTATTGATGATGATGATGACTTTCTCCATGATTGAACATTACCATCTTTTTGAAGTGGATATATTTCTTTAATAATTTTCAATTTACGTTTTTTGTTTATAAGGCCTAAAATGAGTTGCTTAGAGTATCCATTATTTTTGGATATATTTTCAATAGTATAAAGTTCCTTCTCCAAATTTTCTTTGGAAAGTGGAATATTTAGAGCACAATTTATCATGGAATGAAAACAAGCTAGCTTAATATTTAATGGATGGAACGAGTTATAAGGAATGAGCACATCTGAATAAGTATTTTTCCTGTGAATATTAAATTCTAATTTGGATTTTTTGACGAGTAATGGTAAGGTCTAAATAATTGATAGTGCGGTCTATTTCTTTTTCTATAGTAAATTCGATGCTATTATTGAGGTTATTTAAAAAGATTGGAAATTTATTTAATTGACGATCTGTACTATCATATAAGCAAATACCAGAAAAGTATATTTTTAGAATGGGGATTAACTGAACTCAAAATAATTTTCTCTAAAACCTCATGTATAAATCTGCTAGAAGTGGAAAAAGTGGTGATCGCATTGGTAAATCGTCTTTAAAAGAGATCATATAAATCTAAATAATTCGGGTCCTTACAAGTTTTGTACAGATTGCGTAGTTCATCTGCTTTTGCCTTAGTTTCAATTTTTTTCAAAGATAAGATAATTTTTCAGTACTAGGTCATGGCTCATCAAGTGTACACACAATTTTCTATAACTGATAGATTATTGATAATAGAACAGTATTGAGTATTTTTAGCATTAAATTAAATCGATTTACTGCAAGCGATAATTATCGGGATGATACGATTCAAACATACAATGTGAATTGATGAACAAATCATTTTTACGTTAGCCACTCAGTATGAAAGATCAATTAAAAAAAAATCCTTGAAAAATCCCCACTGGAAGAATTTTTCAAAGTGAAACTCACAGCTGTCCTTTCTTGAACAATAATAATAATAAACTTACAAATTTTGGAAATATAGGAACTTTTTCGCTGAAATTTGGGGTGGATCCAAACCACGGATCATTTTGCACTTGTAGATATATTTTTTTGTAAAACACTGAATTTGTATTTTCTATGAAGATTCAGTTATATCTACTACTTTCCCATCCCCGATAATAAAAGTAATAAAAAATCTCAGTTTTTACTTTAAAAAATGCCAAGGCCGTCAAGCTACCCAATCATTGTAAAACTACCCATATAGACTTGAAAGTAAATTATTGATTTTTAGTTTCGAAAAACTACTCCTGACGCAAATCAACCCGCAACCCATCCATATGGGACATGATGCGTACATAAATAATTGCATGCTCGCAAATGAGAAAATACACACATATATATTCATGGTAGCTAAATACTACATGTTATACCATCCACCACTGAAATTTCCATATTTCTCTACCAAAACCATTCCATTTAGGACAGGTGCAATACCTGCACTAGGACTAATCGCATTATCGCGAAATACAGATCAGTGAATAAATACACACGAACTCCATACGGGAAAACAGCGAACAGGAATTTCACCGTGGCATTTTTACAAAGTTCAAGCGTTACTTTGAAACGTTTTCCACCTTCCGACGGATAAATGACTTCCTTCCAGGTGAATGACTTTTATTTGTCTCCCATATGCATATAAATGTACAGGTACAGATTGATATGAAAGTGCGCATGAAAATTGTCGCGGAAAATTGAAGTAGATGGAAAAGTTGCAGGCGTTCCTATGGTGATGTAACTTTTGGTTTTGCATGCAATACAGAAGTGCATTTAATGGGCACAAGATTTCGAACTTTGGAAAAGGCGGAAAAGAAAAAAAATACATTGTTTGAATGCAACACTTGGTTGTCTCCTTATTTTCTCCTTCTGAACTACTAAAAAGCTTTTAAATCGTACGTGAGAAAACATAAATTGTACAAAGCACTAAAAATCTTATAAAGATGGTATCCAAGGGTTTTCGGGCAACTGCGACACGATAATTTATTTTACTACGCAAACATGGAATGGAATGGATCAATAAAGCTGTTAAAATCTTGCAACAAAAATGCTAAACGTTAGAGATTAAAATAGAAACTCAGGACTAAGGTAATTAGTTAAACACTGAAGAAGTCTGGGTGTGCCGGACGAAATGTACATCTGAATTAATAATTAAATACACGGTTTTTAAAGGAAAATTTTGAAATTAGATTGTTTAATTTAACTTAAATTGTTCAATCGTAAAAAAGGCAAATTCTAACTGAGATATTTAAGATTATCAAGTTGACTATTGTATTATCATTAAGCTCACGCCCAGTGATGAATCCGTTAATGATAAATGAACACGTATTCCTCACACTCTACAACACGTCTCATTTCACAAGCACGCCCCCAAACTGCACACTTGATGAGCTGATCAAAATGATGCAATCAATTACGCTCGACTGCAGGACAGCAATCGTTTCTCATGCCTTGAATGCATCCTGCGATGACTTTAATTTAAATAAGCACTCGACTGGAAATAAATTAATTAGGGCAACAGTTGTGGAAAAATTGCACAAACCAAAACGTTACGATGAAATAAAGGACCTCAGTGTGAAAATGGAAAGTTCACATTGAATTGCGTCGGGGATTCCAAGCGCGATGTTCGAGGATTCACTCGAGGAGCAGAGCAGTCTAGCACGGTGAAAACGAGCATCTGTCCTGTATGTGGTCGGGGCTCGCGATTCCAATGCCTGCAAACTACAGGATAAAGAAGGCCCCCACGACGGGAATGCAATAAATTCACGTTTATGGCTCGCCAGGGATGTTGAAACTGATACCTGCAGCATGAGCCTTTATTGGATGTGTGCGGGCATCTGGGGGCTGCCTGCGACAGAGCGATATAGCACCAGTGATTTGGACGGAGTAAAAAACGTTCCAGCATTTATCTTTGAATTGTGGCAATCCTTGGGTCAAGGATGCTGAAGCTTTATCAACAACACTTTGATAAATCTTATTACATTTCTTGTCTCTGGCATGTCCTTTTAATTGGGAGCCAAATGTTTATTTAACGCTTAATTTGTACGTGACCGTCATCTGCGTTGATTGCTCTCCATCTCCTGTTGCGTCTTAACGCTTGCGAATGTTTGGAAGGAAAAACATTTGCAAACTGACCAATTATTATTTATCTTGCTAAGTTGAACTGTTCTGGAGCTATTTAATTTCCTTTTTCTCGTTCTTGATGACTCACTAAGACATTGGAGTGCATTGTTTAGTTTTTCGCAAAGGATTATTACTTGATTTCCTTCGTAAATAAAACTTCGTGAAAATACATTTTCAGTCGTGGTGAACTTATGGGATCGTTGCGTATAATATTTTACATTGTCCAACAAGCAAGTTTCTAAGAACTAACTAACTAAGAACGAGCCCCAAGCAAAGTAAGTTCTGAATATTTAATAATTTAAAATCTGATTCAATTTGCCAAAATAGCTAAATAGCTATGAGTATTAGTTGCACGTTGAAAACCTTTTATTTACGTTTTTCGGATTTTTAATGCTATTTTTTATTTTTCCGCATGAAGGAAAAGCAAAACAATAACTTCAATATTCTGGGAAGTTAACATTTCAAAACACCTGAATCAGTTCGGACCCATTCGAAGCAGAAAAGTTTTTCGAGCAAACCGGCTAACACTCACTCCTAACATTTTATGCAAACACATAGTCCCTTTAATCACTTAAAGCGAATAAGTAGGCTTCGGATATTCAAGACAGCCTTCCACTAGAGAACTTCATCCCCGAAATTTCATCTTAATAACCTTTATTTGACAAACAATCATGTTTATTAGAAAATGTAAACAGTTTTCGAAGCCTTTGAAGTATTTATTTGATTGAAGTCGAGAAAAAGAAATTTATAAAGTTCCATCAACAACAATTTACGAGGAACGCTACTCCTGGTAACAGCTACGAATAGCTCATGCTAAACTCAAACACTCGAAGCGAGCTGCTTCTTGGTTTCCAATGGAGAAACAGCGGAAAAATGGTATGTTAGCTACTTTGGGATTAAGGGTAGCATCAATAGCTTGCGCTAAAAGGTGAACGACTTTTGTATGGTTGGAACCAAATGCATAAACATTCCTTCCGATCCGATTCGCATGAACATTTTTCGTCAGCAGAATATGAAGTCCTTAATTTTCATTC
The DNA here is from genome assembly GCA_963942545.1 of Oxycera nigricornis. Taxonomy (NCBI): domain Eukaryota; kingdom Metazoa; phylum Arthropoda; class Insecta; order Diptera; family Stratiomyidae; genus Oxycera; species Oxycera nigricornis. The sequence continues at coordinate 26,007,236 of OZ012659.1, read as the reverse complement.
TGTGCAAAGTGAAGTAGACGCTTAGGAGGCATGTTGTCTAAGCTTTGAGGCTCTTCTGACTGTAGTAATCACATTTTCCTTCAGATCTTGCACGTGCCTTTTGCCTGAGAGTGCCTGTGTATTTTCAGCCATTCCGTCCCCCCTGGAACGTACACAGTACTTTCACCCTCTCGACAGTCGCTGTCGTTAAGAAGGTCCCGTGTGAGACTAAAGCTGCCAGGATATTTGTCGCAAGATAATTTTGGCTGCTGCTAGCGTGCGATATGACTTTTCCGGCAATACAATTAAGTTTTCCACTCGTCTGAGGTGGCTGTAATGAAAGTGGTTTTTATTTATAGCCGAAGAAAATTTCCATTTATTACTCTCTTGGGCACGGCGAGCAGCAAGGATTGTTCTTCTCACGCTGCTAGTGTACGGTCAGTAGTCTGATAATTGGAACAGTGCTGAAGCCATCTACAGGCTCGAATTCGACTCCTCGTTTCACCAGGCACTCATAAAATTATCTTAATGTCTTCATAACAGCCAAAGATCTTTCCTTCGATAATAACTTGACGAGGAAGAGTTTGGCAAGTTCACGAGCACCGTGCCAGCTCGAGCACAATTTCAGGATGCTTCGATATAATTGTTGTGGTTTCAGTGAAATGCGAGATGCAAAAGTGTTCGTTACCACGGAAACAACCACTTGTTGGTACTCCAATCATCTTTCTAGCCTGCGCTCAGCATTTCGCTGAGTATGCAAACTGAGATGGTACTCCTAATGTAATGACTCGTCGATTAGTTCTGATTGTATAGTGCTCGGCGAAGAACACTCCAAGCAATATTAATAATGAAGAAATGAATTCGAAGTGAAACACCTAGTCCGTATATTTCACACGAAGTATATAAACGAGATAATGCTTCCTAATGAGTTTGAAATCTAAAAATCTATGGTAAATTTTTGCTCGAAATTATACAAAAAAAATGTGGTCTCAGTGCGACCCTTGAGGCCCACACGACTAACTTCCCAGTGGGGTGAATAAAATGCTATAATTTGCTTTTATTATTAATTACTATTATTAATAATTATTATTATTAATAATTACTATTATTAAACATTATTATTCTAAATTAATATAATTACTTTTATTATATGTTATCAATTTTTTATCTAACCATAAAAGCTTTGGTAGAGGAAGACGTCTCCAACACCTGGTCATCCTCTACCAAAGCCTCGGCAACCTCGTCCTCTTCGTCCTCGTCATCCTTCTTGTCCTCCTCTTTGTCCTCAACCTCGTTCTTCATCTCGGCTTCGGAATCCACAACTAATATTGAGGGTATTTAATTATTATTTACAATAATCATTCGTTATTAAGAATGTTTGACCGTTACTGAATAATTATAATCGACTTTATATATACAATATCAAATTATAACTAATATTATTTGATTGTTATTAACAATATTAAATTATTTATAACAATATCCAATTATTAACTGCTAATGTCTCTACTCCCATTCACCCAAACCTGATAATATAAGTTTGCAATTTTATAAATTAATCTTTATTTTTTTTTAAATATTTTTTTTTTGCAAATTTGATCACAATTTTGCTAGAACGCACAATAATAACAACATTACTATGAAGGTATTTGGTATCTGCACAAATTAATAGTGCGTATCAACAGTTTAAAAATAAGCAATTTTTAGTCGTTTTTCAGTTTTTTCATCCTAAATAAAAAACGGCTTAACCGATTTTGCTGAAAAGTCATTCAGTTCTAAGTTACGTAATTACGCGTCGTTTGAAACCGGTTTCACGTCAATGCAATCTTTGGTTCTTGAGATAATCGAGACGAAAAATAATTCCGAACGCACATACGTACATACGTACATACGCACATCCGCACATACGTACATCCACATCCACAAACATCTCTCTAAAAACGATAGATTTGGATACTAGAGAACTTAAAACTTTGTTCGCAAAATCGACCCCATTACAATAACTTCCCATAGGGAACTGGGCAGTTAATGAAGTAGTGCTGCATGTTTTTGAAAGATATTTTACAAAGTTTTAAATATTTTATTTAAATCGATCTTCTTTTCAAGGTTCGTTGAGGTCAGATTTTCATATATGAAAAATTAATGTCCTCCTGTCTTTGGTTGCATATCACACTTGATGTATTGGCGCAGTTATGCTAGAAACGACTTTCAAAGACATAAGTGCTTCTACTGCTTATTTCGTATTTCTCGTTTACCAAATCTTCGTAAGCACTATTATTGCACGTTTCAATAAAAAATCGCTAACTAGTCAACTTTAAATTTGATTTTCTATCAGGGAAGCCTGAAAATAAGCATCCTGTGGGCTTCCGATTTAACATTGTGCAACTTCAAAAGACTTCAGCTCCATCCTAATGGAAGCTAACCCATAATTATTAATGCATGAAAGGATTTCACGACAGTTAAAGCGTCCATACGGCTATAGAATGTGGCGCAAACTTTTCTTATCTCGTTACCCTTTCAGCCCATTTATCTTTTAATTAATCAGCCAAATGCTGATGTCATCCGTGTTTTACAAATTGCTTAAGCGTGTTTGTGCAACAGATAATGATGAGGCCGTCATATCTATTAGATCGACATTTCTGCTTTGACTGCGGGAATCTATCCGACAGACATCCCCCAATAAAGTTATCTTTGCAAAGATTTCTGTCTGAATAGAATCGGGACGAAAACTTCGAGACTATCTCTATGGTAAGTAGCTAACCAGATTGTTTGGTATTTGGGTGTGAAACAACGAACCTCCAATCCTATACAGATCCACCAGCAAAGTGAGGAGTTCAGCTTGAATCGTTGAGAATTCAGGCGACTTAGGGTAACTTCCATCAGCGCGTCAATATATTGACTTATTGTTATGTGTTTTTTCCTCGAAAGTAAGCCATTACTTGTTACCTGTTCGTCATAACTTCGACCCTCCCCATCGTCAGCTTGTTGAATCAATCCTGCTTACGATTTGCCTTGAATATTGGGATCGATTTGATTTCACTCATGCATGATTTGTTTTTACATCGTTCCACCGCCTGGCATACATCTGCCTAAATAGCTCAGCAGAAGCCATTAGTATCCCAGAAGCATGCCAGGATACAGAGCAGACCCCACTTCTTGGCAGCGGCAGCACATCGATTACCACAACAAAACAAGCCGAAGGCGAACTGGAACTGCCACAGGCTGCTATTGATTTTGGTTGTGGATTTAAAAATTGCGTCTTTCAGGAGGAAAACATAAAAGGGATTTGGTGTGGTTGTGCTGTGGTGGCGGAACTATGTCGTAGCTCTTTCCAGCGCCAAGGAGAGCTTCGAATAGTGACTAGCGAGCGGTCAGGATGAAATGAGATTTATGTTGAGTAGATTACCTATGCTGCGAATGGTATTCAGTTGGAAATTCACTCTTGGATGTAATCTCAACTATTTGGCATTCGTTTAGTAATTGCTCCGGTCGACAACGTTTATATTATTCTTTCTTCAGAGCTTTCATTTATTCTTTCTGTATATCAACCATTCAAGTTTACTGTAGCTCTTCGGGACACTTTAATGAAAGCGAAATTTCCACTGCAATGGCAAATACAGGCATAAATAGTATTTCTTGAATGTGCTAGACAAACGATAAATGAGCCTGAAAAAAAGTCCTTAACTTCCGCAACCATCAAACTATTCAGATAACTTTCTTTGAGACGCTTAGATCACTGATTGGAAATCTTTTAAAGATAACAACATTTGTTAAAAGCTGCATCTTTATACACATCCTAACCACCAAAGTTGGGATCGGAGCCTGGCAATTTTGAGAATTTGAAGATAGCAGAAATGGCTCCGGAAATAACATTTTTACAGTTTATTATGCTGAGGTGGAAGTCGCTTTTTTTTATAAGCCCTTCGAAGGTGCTATAATACGATGGGTGATCCCAATATAATGACGAGCGGATGTTTATAATACACATAAAACTCTAGGATAAATTGTCTGGGTTGAAAACCTTACAGATTTTTGGAATGTAAATAACAAGACTTCAATGCGAACTAATAACATACTTTATTATTTATTATTATTTACATTAAGATATTACACTATTCGACTTTTTCGTTATTTTCTACTAGCCGACAAAAATACACACTATACACTGTACCAAAGCATTCGTTTGCTCTAATTGTTCAACTTCGAATGCGCAGTGCACTCTACAGTACGTTCTTATATAGTAACGTCCACACCGTGGGTGATGTTCTCCACTATTCGCGATCGTCGTTAAAGAGCTCTTGCGCCCGCTAGAAAATATTTATGTTTGGAAGATTCTAGTATCGTCTTAGTGCATTTCATGAAGATGAAATGTCACGTCAAGAAGATTCCTCAATGATATACCTACGTAAGGGATACCCACCAACTTGATGAATACAATGCTGGACCCTGCCACTTCATATTCAATTGTCACGCTTTTGCAATAAATTCAAGCTGGGCAGGGTTTTTGTCTCGATTCGTGACTACATGGCTGAAACTTGGATCCATTACTTTGATCCCACGTCGAAAAAGCAATCGATTGTTTGAAAGAGACGTTCCCAGGTAACGGATATGGGGATGTTCGCTTGTAGCAGTTCGGTCAGGAATCGTGCGGTTTTCCTCAGCGATTGACCGAACGATTACTGTCGAAAATCGATTACGAATCCAAATAAAGATACACAAAATTAAAAGGAAGTTTTTTTTTTGAAAAACAAACACACGTAGTATTTTGTGAAGATGAAATCAATTACTAATATTGATTACTATGTTTCGCAAATCAGGTTAAACTTTTATTGTTTATGAAAAAAACTTAATTTTTTGCACTTTTTTTCTTAAATTAAAAAACGGCTGCAACATTTTCTTAAAAATTAAAAAGAATCACAAAAATGTCAATACCCGTCGATTGATACCCTAACGAAGCAAATCATATGTTTGGTTCGCCAGATATAACGCATGACAGAAATGACTTTCAACGAAGTCGATACAACTTAGTTTACGTGAGTTATGCTCGTAAAATAACGGTCCACGTCATCTCTCTTTCTAAAAACACTTTTTATATACTCTATAGACCTCAAAACGTAAAGAAATGTTGAAAATTTCAATTTCGATTTTCCAGGCAATTACAAAAACTTCCCATATACTGGGATGTTGACAAAGAAGAAAGAAGCCATATACAATTTCAACAGCTACTAACACATTCCCGAACAGACATTTCTCGTCCCATTGCAATCCAAATATCAACGAAAATCCCATTATTCTGATGCCTATTTAATATCGAAATCTATCTCATAATCGAAAAATATTTCTATGAAAAACAAACAAGTACACATCTTAAATCGGCAACTAATAATCGTTAATAATAAATTCTTCAAACGATGTTTTTCACTTACAATATATCTCGGCTTGTCAGTGTATATAATTTCTCAGGAATAGGTATTTAAACATTTTTAATAAATGTCCTTGAAAATCCATAATCGCTGTCAACCTTTCTGCCCCAATCAACATCCCGAGCGTACGAAACAAGATTCCCTTTAGAACTCCAAACAATACTGCATCTTCATGTCTCCACCGCTTCTTTGCCTCCTTCGAAATACAACATTTCAAATTTCTCAAGAATCGTTCATCGTTCCTCGCTCACATTTTATTACACACATAATTCCTTGTAATAAATTTTTCAATTGTAACCTCCTCAGCCCGTAAACGTGCAAACTTGAATACAAACAAGAAAAAGGACGATTACGGAAAACATAGTGATTAATGGTTGACAGAGAAGATGACTCGCATTGGCAAACCTGGTCAGGAGTCCATTTCGGCTGACCCTTAAATTTATTGTTCCTAGGACATTCTTGTCTTTGTCCTTTCAAGCGGTGAAAGAGCAGACGAAAAAGTTGACACTTAATAAAGATCCTTCGATCAAAAGCACATTAGAGTTAATATTTATTTCGAAGCGTTCGTTAGATAGATTGTTTGGTTTGGTATTGTCGTGTGTGTGAAATAGGTCTTTCTGTGGGTGAGGGAAGAAGCTTTGACGGAAAATTCAAGGAGAGTAATTGAAGTTGTTTGTTATTCGTCTGTCACACCTATTTGCTTGGAAACAAAAGGAAATCAATGGTGATTTTTCAATTATCATTCGATGTTGGAAAATTAAATCAAAGGCATCCACAGTCGTTTTCTATGAGTGAATTATCTGAACTTTTATAAATCCCGACCAAACAATGGCAGACATTGTACGTATGCTATGTGTGCATATTGTTGTTGGTATCATTTTTTGTTCAATGTACGAAAATTCTATTAACGTTCAAGAATTCGAGGTATCAATCAGTTTTGATGATTGAATCGCAATGCAGCTGGGCTAAACAGTGTGCGACCAGTTTAACTCTTATATTTGACAGTTCCAAGGACGATACATCGACAACAGTTCATTTTCGACAATAATAACTTGTTGCGGATCATTTCATTACACATTTTTTTTATTTTCTACCAAAACGTTCATCAATTTAAATTGCATCGTTGCACTGTCAAATAATCGAATTGGCAGTACTAAAATCCGAATTACTAATCCACCACTCGCACTGTCTCTCGAGAGAGGTGAGAAACGCGTTTTTCTTTGTTCTAGTCGTGGTGAGTTCAGGTAATCGAGCGAGGATCTGCTTGGAAAAATTTACTGATTACCATATATGCGCATAAAAGACGAGAAAAATGATCCGACTCGAGACGAGAGTGAGATGTGTGTGGGAGAGTTGGAAAAAGGTTGTTGTGGTGGACGGACGCGATGGGGTACGTTCCGGTGGTAAATGGAACGAAAAAAATGAAGTTGTATTATAGTTCAGGTGAAGCTGAAGAAAGCAAAAAGTCGTAGTCAAGGAAAAACGAGAACAGGCGATGCCAACTTACAAAGTTTACCTAAGAACATGGTTGTGAAAAAAGCCACAAACCCGGAAACCAACGCGAAAAGTTCGCCGATAAGCCGCTGAATACGAAAGCTGTCTTGAAAACGAAACGGCTAGAACGAAAGCTAAGAAAATGCAACTCTAGTGGATATCGTTCGAAAAAATGTGCAAAACACTTTCACTAGCTCCATTTTTATCATTTGATGGCTGGATCTACGTCATCCGTTAATTGTATAAAAACGTAGCAAATTAAGATCAACATAAGCATTTACCTAAAGTAGCAAAAGATCGGAAGAATGTTTTCTGGATAATTTGTAGTGAGTATTTTCATTTAATTGATTGAAGTATGGTTTTGATACCGAAAACACGCCATATGACCTGTATAAGCGATAAACTACGAATAATTTAGACTGAATTATAGTTTGAGTTTCAAAGATGCAATGTTTTCATTATTACTAAAGTGCTAGAATATAGATGTTTGAGCTATATGCAATGACATAACAAAATAAAGTGTCATAAAGTACAAAAGAAAAAAATATATACATCCTAATTACAGTGTAATATAGTATTAAGTGATTTTTGATTGTTTTCTCCCCTCCTCAGCGTGATCGCAATCGATATGTGGTTCGGGTGCTTCCTTGTCGCCACTATGCGGCCACAGTTGGTGGGTGTTCCGCACGGGGCCTCCTCTCGGCAATCATCTTTCATGTGGCGTCCGAATTAGCGGGGCACATGGAGGATGACTAGCTGGGAGGGAAGTATGGTAGTGGGAGCCAGTAGCGTATGCAGGATTTTGATAACGGGGGGTTCATATTTTTGAAGTCTTGACTAGGTACGTTTGCTAGTGTTTCGTTGTAGATATGAAGATATAATTATGTAATCATACTTAATCATACTTTTTCACCGGTCAAATTTGGAGTCCTCCAAAAATAATTCTGGCAGACTTTAGCCCGATTGCATGTCTGGTTTCATTTACGTGGCTAAACTTGTTTACCCAAGGGGGGGGGGACCGTAAACCCCCCCCCCCCCCCTTGGGTACGCCACTGGTGGGAGCACGCAACAAACTGGACAAAAAAAACAATCATCATCAATGGCGCGATAGTGCGACTCAACAACCACGACCTTTCTCCTTGCGTTCTGCCTAGGAAGCATTATTTCGACATTTCTGTGCCGTCAATTTGTTGCACGTGGTCAACTCAGTTTCAGTGTTTTAACCAGAATAGACACAGTTGGTTCCAGGGTCATACAACTCAATGTTGTATCACTGTCTCCATCCCTCGACTCTGGTACAGGTCCAATAATTCTTAACAAGTTCTTCTGTGCGAATCTTTCGAACGCTTTTTCAGAAGAGTCGGTACGAGTCCACGTTTCATTGTGATATGTAAGTAACGGTCGTATAAACGTGTTGCATATGCGAAGCTTGTCTTATCTGACCAGGACGGATCTGTAAAAAACGACTACATTTGGTCGTAGGAGCCATGCTTCCATCAATTGAAGCCGCAGCCGCCCAGCACTGTTTTAGACCTTATTACCAAGTTTAGCAAAAATTCCTGAGGCTGCCCTAATAATCTGATTTTAATTTTGTAAAGTACATTTCATAGTTCATAATTAAACATTTCAATTTTTTTTAATATTTCCGAAATTCTTGAGAGGAAGGATAAGTCATTTATTGTTATATGAGTTATTCCACAATTTTTCCTGCAAAAATCAGTGTGCCCCCCCTCCTTAACGGCCAACTGAAAACAGATCCTCCCTGGTCTATTAATTGCATTGTTCTAAATAGTAGTGCACATCGAGTCCCAGTTTGCATATTTCTAGCGACTTGTTCCAAAGCAACAATGAAGAGAGTTGCGACGAGTCCATCTTCTTGTTCCAAGTCCGTGCCCTTATAAAAACTTGGTGTAAGTTCTCCGTCGAATTTGACGTGAGAAACTGTAAATATCCTCGTCAACAAAATCAATACCTTCATAAATTTAAAGAGGTAAATGATATCCAAAGTTGTAATTTATAACACTATTGACACACTAGAGCTCATTATGAGCTATATTGTACACAGCTATAGCTGACAATTGAACTGTCTTTAAAATTTGTTGTATATGGCAGATTCGTCCATATTGATTTACTTTCGTGCCCCGAAAACCGGGTACACACTTACACACTCTATTAAAAGCATCTTCCGGTAATAACTTTTATATTGTACGACATTCGCTGCCACAATTCAAATCAACAAGGCACATTGCACCTAATTACCTTGCTCTGCCAATAGATGGAACTTGCGGCAGTAAATTTTTTACCTCATTAAACTTCGCTTCTACTTTGTTACCTCATTATGAGCCGGATTGAGCTCTTAATAGAGTTGCAAACTCAAAAGTAGCTATACAGTGTCAATAGTACAAATTTCGAAACATTTATTAATCAATAAATGCACAGCAATTGCAAGGAAATCAATCTTAAGCTCTATTCCTATGTTAACTCCTGATTTTCAATCGAACTTACAAGGGGATTCTTCCAATCCACCGAGACATGCTCAATAGTCCTGCAATAGGAACTGTTTTGAAGTGAATGCAAGTCAGAATTTCAACTCCTTCTCCAGTCATTTTTAAGTCAATTAAACACGCAATCGAATCAACAAGGCGAAGGAAGGAAGATGAGCATTAACGTGTGGCTGTGCCGGTGAGGAGTTTTGACGACAAACATCAGAATCACAAATCCTTTGAAACACCACAGCACCCACTTAGTGCTCAAGGTCTCCACTGGGCGCCATCGTGTGAATTTGTCGCACAAGAAACAACAGCCATGTCGCGCCTGGACCACGACGAGTTGTTTATTGGACTGCTAATTTACCGGATAAAATGTTTTTCTTTCTGGCAGGATTGTACTTAAGCTCTTTGAGGCCACATACATCTCCATGGAAACGTGTCCTTCTCGACTAAGTGACCAGTAACAGGACGTGGGGGCGATACAGTGAAGGAACTGGGGTTGGTTGTCGATTTGTTTTTGGGTAGTTCTCGGGCAACCAGTTGAATATGGACGCTGGGCTTTTATTCTTTGTATAGTCGTGATTGACAGGCAGCTTGAAGTTTACGGTCCGCCAAGCAATCGAATTGAACTCGATGGCTACGTGCCGGCTCCTTCAGAGCACGGCGCGCAGCGTTTCGGGATTGAAGTTTCCATAAACCTTCATTATTGGGACCGTTGAATAATGAGGGTTCGACTCTTTGTATTGATCATTGCAAAACAACAGAAAAAGTTCGGCAAAAACAAGAAGCATGTGCGTTGAACAGGATTCGGGGAGGAGAATTTTGTTTATTTGTGCTTGTTCAAGGTCCTTTTCAACTTTCTGTGTTGTTTTCTCGCAGCATAGAAAGCAAGTTTTGATTGTTAATGATTTGCGTTGGATCATCATTTTCACAAATAAGCAACAATTTCATATGTTTCTGGAGGAATATCCGTTAGTGATGCTAGGTACCCGGCAATTAACGTATGTACATATATGACGAACGAATTTTCCGGCGATTTTTCCGGATAACTTTAATACATACTTAAATATGGTTTGAAATTTAAAAAAAATGAATAATATTTTAGTAAAAGATTAGGGAGCTCCACCCCCTGCTCACTTCGCTTTTATTCAAACTAGTGACTCAAGGGCCGTAGCCGATGAATCATTATGTTGAGCCTACATCGTAAAAAAAATTCCACATGTCCCTAGAGACAAAACCTCACACAAGTAAATCTATTAGGTTTTTCATACAAAGATTTGCAAGTCTAGGATTTTAGGAAGATTATCTTTGAATCCTATCACAAAATTCGTTGATATTGCATGAGCAACACTGATTTACATTCCACAGAACTTTAGATAGACCAGGGTGGAGCTGTAAAAAACAACTACAATTGGTCGTTCGAATAACTCGTATAACAAAAATTTACATATCGTCCCTGTGAAAAAAACGGGAACATTTTTTTAAAAATCGAGAAATTTAAAAAAACGTTTTTTCCTACTTTTCTCACTCTGAGCTTAAAACGGTTCATTTTACAGCAAAGTTGGGGGAAATAAAAGTTGCATGATAAAATCTTTCTGTAAAATAGGATTGGTTGTAAAATTAAAACAAAATTGCCGCAAAATAGCAATAAAGAGGGAAAATCCTTTATTATTTAATTTTTTTTACCACTTAGAATGCACTTAGGACCTCCAAAGTTCGCCTAGAAATTATTTATAATATAGTAAAATAGCACACAAAATTTCATCACAATCGATTCGGTAGATTACTTACTAATTGTGCAATCTAAATCTATTTAATTTTTTTAAAAAAAAATTGAAAGTTTGCAAGTCAGAAATTTAAGCTTATAGAACTTTGAAATTTTTTTTACATATAAAAGAGCACTTCATCTATCAAAAACATTTTACAAAATTAAAATCGGATTATTAGGGCGGCCTCAGCAATTTTTGCCAAACTTGGTAATAAACTCTAAAACAGTGCTAGGCGACTAGGGTTCAGTTGATGGAAGCATGGCTCCTCCGACTGAATTAAACATTTCGATTTTTTTAAATGTTCCCGACTTTTTTGAGAGGGAGGATCAGTCAACTACAGTCGAACTTCGATAACTCGAACTGCGATGTGACACATAAAAGTTTCGAGTTATCAAGACTTCGACTTATCCAAATAACTACATATGCGTGCACTTTTTTGTGAATTAACATTTATGCAATTATTTCAGTAAATATATGTTACATAAGTGTGTTAATATCGAAATTTAAAACATAAAACAAAAATACATTCAAAATACATATAGTATGTGTACATATAAGTACATATGCGCATAATGTACCTCATCTACAATCGAGAGCAGGTCCAGCATTTGACTCAGGGGGGTCACTGCCACGAAAATCACAATAGAAGAAGACAATATTGCAAAAAAATTGTAAAAATCACTAGTTTACCTAGGCTCAGGGGGGGGTCATGACCTCCATGACCACCCCCTTGTATTCGCCCTTGTCTACAATGTATGTAAATATGTATCTGTAAAAAAGTTAGTTATTTGTAACTGACGACTGGATTTCTTATTTTGGTTTTCAAAAAAAGCTTCAATTTTATTTAAACTATTCACAGAATTGGTTGTATATTCACTGGCTTTTAAATAGGAACATAAGACACTCAACGAATTTTCAACCAATTCGTTTGAAGGTGGTTGCTGGAAATTGTCTTTCAATTCCTCCTCCGTCGTGTCACTTTGGCAGACATCTCCGTTGTCCAACTGTATCGGTTCGGATCTGCAGGACTCGATAATATCTTCATCGATGGGAAACTCCGAAGTAACAATATTGTCATCCACGTGTATAAAATCGTTAATGGTGCTACCTTCTTCTATACTTTTAACATTTATCCAAGCTTCGTACTCGATTTGTAGTTCACAAACCTTTTTATGACATACGACAGATCTAACATTAAAAAAACGAACTTTAAAACCTAATTACTGTGTAAATTGCTAAATGTACCATCCTTGCGTTTCCAATTATCGAACCAACCGATGCTTGCCTTAAAGCTTGGTTGTCCTAGTTTTTCACTAAACTCCAATGCCTTTTCTTTAATGAACCCACCGGATATAGGTAAGTTCTGCCTTCTTGCCGATTTAAACCACTCAAAAACTGCTTTGTCTACATTTTCAAACATAGGCTTTTTTAGCCCCTTGATACTCTCACTTGCACTACTTTCCATTGCGGTGATAATTGTTTGCTTATTTTTCAAAATAGTAGACACTGTACTTGCCGGAATACCGTAATTCACAGCTACATCTTTATTTCTTGAGCCACTTTCCACTTCTTTATAAACTTAAATTTTTGATCAACAGATAAAGTTTTCAAAGTACATTTTGATGACATATTCATACACCTAAAAATATCTTCAATGAAATAGGCACAGTATTTTTTACTTAACTAAATAGTATGTCAAGCAAGTGCACTCAGCAAGCGCAGAAACTGAACTGTCTGCATACGTCAAAAAAGACTGGTTCAAATCGACCGTAACTAGGGGATTCTACTATATGTTACTATTTTATGCTACATTATATGTTTCTTCAATTTCGCTGTAAATTTTATATTACATATTTTTATTGCTCCACGGTTTTTATATTAGTCTGATTAAAACTCCCGACTGGTGAACCCTAGATATTTACTAGCATTGAACAGGTTCGCATACCTTTAATAGTGATGTAACATTTTTTACCTAGTTAAATATTGTGATTTGTTTAGTAAGACACGTTATACACGTTATGTATTTTAACAAGGCATGTATTTTTCGAGACAATTCAACATTTTAAATATTATTTCCAAACGTTCGAGATCAATAGACATCAATGTTGATTGACTAATACATTTATTTCTTCCCAAAATGACTTGGAAATTTTCATGCGTATAGAGTAGAGATAAAAACAAATGATAATCTCAGGTTATTTCATTCTAATGAATTTATTTTACTCTGTCCTATTATTTTCATGCATATGATAATTTTGTCTAGCACTTTTATCAAACAGTTTATAACCCGCTGTAGATAGCATTTACTATTTACCTCTTCCTAAAGATGATTTGATCTGGAAAGTGGAATATTGGATGCAGTGACTAGCCCTGTTTTGTTATTATTCAAATAAATACCATGAATATTATCAGAACTTCAAAAAGTTGAAGCATTTTCAAATGTCTATTTCAAAATTTAGTACAACTGTCTCACCTACTGTCACCTAGATAGCCACATTCTCTAGGTACCACTAGAATCTTCCTACCAGCGAAGAAATTCTAAACATGGCCACCGCTGTCAGCCGTGCTGTCAAAATTGAAAAACATTTTGTGACGCAGACAGAATTCACACACCAAGTGTTAAGTGTGAAAAGTCTAATTATAAATAAATAAATAATAACTCGTATAGGCTGTTCTTAAGCCAATTCGCGCTGAAGCAGTGCAGCGTTTAATCCTCTCCATTCGGCGTAATACTTCGGGAGTTTGTGGACCATCTCGCCGAGCCGAGATGGAGGAAATTAAAACGAATTTTGATAAAATCATGGAGCAGTACTCCGACAGCATCACGCAGCACGGAGTGCCGAAGCGGCTAAGCTTCAATTGCATGAACGATTCCTTCAAGCCGACCGGTAAGTTTGTCCGAAGCGCTAGTTGAACTGAATGAGGTTATGTCGCGGTTGCGTTTCGTTCCCGTCTAGTGCCCAAGAAGCGCAAACTTTCAGCGGAGCCGTCGCCAAACAAGAACAACTCATTGCTCAACGCGTCCGTTGACAAGAATTGCAGTCAAAACAGCTTGAACAGCTCATTGGTCTCGAGTCCCTGGGAGAAGCGGAGAATGCGAGCCGATCTGCTGGAAGCGAACGCGAGGGTAAAAGTGCCGATTTGATTGCCACACACTAAGCTTAACGTATTGGTTCTTGGCAGATAGCGAAGCTGAAAAAGGAGATCGAGCACCAGCACTCGGTGCGCTCGAACATGGAAATAATGTACAGCAGCAAAGCGACGGCGCTGCAGCAACAGTGCGACTTCACCTCGAACAAAGTCCTGGACCTAGAGAAGCACCTGACGGCCGTGAAGAAGCGCGAAGCGGCCGCGCGCCACGAACTGGTCAAGGCAAATAACAGCCTGAATCAGCAGAAGCAGATGTACGAGGAGACCATCTATTCGCTGCAAAAGGCCAACAAGGAGCTGGAGGAGAAGTGCAGGCTGACCTACAACAAGTTCGCCAACGAACTCGGCGAATACAAGCGCGAGTTGGAGCAGGTGGAAATGGTGAGTGAGCTGGGAATGTGGTAGAGAAATATGGGCGGCTAAAATCAAGCATTGATAGGAACTGAACCTGAAGACCGACGAGCTGGAGAGCCTGAGGGAGATGCAGAACGAGTATCTGCAAAGGGCCGCGGACTATGATCGGCTGAGGAGCTTGCTGGACACGGAACGCCAGCAGCACGATTTGGCGAGGTCCCGGATCAAGGAGCTTGAATATGAAATAGCGTCGTTTGGAGAGTGGAAGGAGCTTTCCAAGGTGGGTCTGGAGCACTCCACTTGGAGGCTGGTTAAGTCCAACAGCGAAATTGTGTTTGAAATAAATGACACGACCAGAATGTATTTTATCCGCAATGTTTCAGACTTCGCAGGGTAGACTGGCATCGATGCCTGACATAGAGAAGGAGCTGATCCGAGTGAAACAGGAAAACAAAAACCTTCGCGACACGCTTGGCGACAAATTGTTGCTGGAAGAACAGGTCTACGACATGAAAACGCGCTTGGAAAAGTACGACGACATGATTGCGAACACTGTCGCGCTGAAAGTAAGTGCTTCCAACATCCTGATAATCGATGCTATTCTACACAATTACTACACTTGCTTCAGGTCCAGATCGGGGCATTGGAAGAAGAACTGAAGGAATGGAGGGTGCTTGCTGCCGACCATTGCTCGCAAAATAGCCCGCAAAATGCAATGTTTCTGCGCAATCGAATTGAACAGCTCCTCCAAAAGGACATCGTAATGCAATCCGAGAAGGGCAGCAGCAAGAATGAGAACGACAACGTCCAAGCGCAAATGAATGAATTGAAAACGGTGAACAACACATTCAATAAATCGATTTAGGATGTCTTCACTCCCACGCAATTGTTTTGTAGCAAAATGACATTTACTTGAAAGCGAACAACGAATTGAAGACGGCCTTGAAACACCACCGGAACTTGATGTCCAGAGTCCAGAAGAAGCTCATGCTCGTCGCGAAGGAGCGGGATTGCTACAAGCAGCTGGTCGAGAACTTTGAACGCGACCTGACGAGTAAGAACTACTCCTGGTTGTCGATACGCTGATGAGACTCTGGGTTGGTTTTCAGTTTCAGGTCAAATCGCCGAGGCACTGAATCCAGACTCGCAGTTGCGTTCGCGCATGGACATGTTGGAGAAAACACTGGCCGGCTACAAGGAGATGTGCGCAAACTTGGAGAGGGAGCTTGCGTCGTCGAAGCTGCTTCCTGAGATTCCGTTCGAGGTGCCGAGCAACAGCGAGAGCTACGATCGCCTGAAGAAGGAAATCGAAACGCTGCGAATGGAAAACGACAAATTGAGGAGGCGGAAGGATGAGTTGGAGCTAGAACTGGAACATCGCTATTTGAAGGGCGACTTCAATGTGGACAAGTACAAAGTGAGTAGAGATGCGTACCATCCTTCCATCGATAAGTGGTGGACGTATTGCATGCTTTAACCTTTCCAGGTTGTTCATTTGTCCATGAATCCTGCCGCGGAAGCATATGAAAAGTCAAAGAACGAGATCGAAAAGCTCCAGGCCGAAATTGAACGACTAAAGCGAAGGAACAAAAAACTCGAGGACGACCACGAAGAAATGACGTCGCGACTAAACGAAACCCAAAACCTAACGGTGAACGTGAAAGAAATGAACACGTTGCGTGCCGAAGTTGAATCGATGGCCACGAAAATGCAACACATGAAGGAATTGTACAAGGAAGCCAGCCTTGAATTTCGGGAAGTGTGCTACATGCTGTTTGGCTATCGCATCGATCGCGTGGGCAACTCAAATTACAGGTAAGTCGTCTCAAGTTCATCTTGCTCGCATCCTGGCATTAGAAATCGCTTGCAGAATTTCCAGCATGTACTCGGAGAACGAACACGATTATCTGAACTTCCGCTTGAACGAGTCGGGCATCCTGGACATGCTCGAGACCGGTTACTCGCTTTCACTCGCCGAGATGATGAAGACACATTTGGTGGCGCACAACTCGCTGCCCGCGTTTTTAAGCGCACTTACCCTAGAGCTGTTCAATCGGATGACTATGGTGTAATACAGTGCGGAAGATTCGTGTTTAAGGATTGTTATGTATGGACGAAAGTATTAGCTGTAATTTCAATCGCTTTACTTTCAATGCTCCGCTAAGGATTTCAAATTTATGTTTGATGTAGCACATAGCACGTAGCAATGTGAATCAGGAAGAATGAATCCAATTTGAATGACGTTTCTGAAGAATTATATAGGATGAAATCAAAGTTCATTGTTTTCATTGACCAGTCCTCACTTCCGGATATCAGAAGCCAGGAATTGGCGCTTTAACTAGAAAATCTGATATTTAGCTCGTGTGAGGAAACCATGCTCAGGTAAACTTAATAGTCTGTTTAGACGCTTTGGAGTGTTGATATACAAAGTTGTCATGTATTTACATAGAAGCCGGAAAACAAACTTGATTTTATTTGATTTAAGATGCAACTCTCCAAAAAGGTATTAGCACTAACTAAAAAATACATTTTGTCAATGCAAAGCTAATTGAAGCTGATTTTAAACGTGTTGGCTTTCGAACAGTGTTGAAATTTAAATTAAATTGATCAAACCCATTGCCTTTTTTTCAGCACTGAAAAATCACGTCTCAGAGGAGCAACTAAGTAGATATCCGCCAGCCAATTTTGAATTGGAATTCATCTCTTTTACATTTTTGCAACTAACAAGCAATCGCTCGATTAACGAAGAATGTAATGTTCACGTTTCTAATTATAGTGCCCCTAATCTTTTCCCGTCGTCCGACTCGTATTTCACTCAATTGTGGAAAATTTACGCGAGCATCCAGTTTGCGATAAGTTCATATGGGAACGTGTATGTATCTAATTCATTGGCTCGTCAGACTACACAAATTATTATTTTGCATATCAACGGAAGCAGTATTTAAGGAAAGGCGTACGCACGGATGTGCTGGGAGGGTATCCACGAACTTCGGAGATGGACTGATCAACGATTGTATAGGTATCTTGGCAATGCAAGAAAGAAAAATTCCCTGTGATGTCCAATTGTGTGTGATTAATGCTCTCCTAAGTGTAATCTGCAAGCGTCTTGGCGTGCTAGCTCAATCTCTAATTTATGACTGTTACTTACGCCATTGTAGTCCAATTAAAAGTACACTATAGTGCTTGGCTTCCGAATGCTGGCCGCCTAATAGAACGCTTGATGAACGCCGTTAAGTGCGCTCCACGGAAAACTTATAGGTGAATTTTGGTGGAAAAATCTCGCGTACTGAGGAACGATTTCGAAAGTCTTGGCTAGTAGAGGTGACTAACAGAACTTCCGCCGGATCATATGCGAACCAATTTTTTTCTGTAAGTTTGTATCCGAACCACTGACACGTTTACATTAAAAATCAAGACACTTTCTAGTCATTGGCGGGTCGATCGAAGATCACAAATTTAGGCACAATGCCCGGCAAAACGCGCCACGGATAAGAAAATTGTTTATCAGAATCGCACTCTCGAGACACGTCCCTGACTCGCGAACACGGACCTTACAACTTTTAATGGTGCACAGCTTGTTCGAAACACAGCGCCAAAACACTGTTCAAGAAGTTTTGTTCGATTTGGTGGCGGCAATGATATTGGCGATGGCGCTGATGATTTCATAGTTGAGTTTCGTAATGTTGGGGTTCTTTTTGATGGTATTTATGGATGGAAACTCATTGCTATGTGAAAATTCTAGACGAAGGAAGTGTTCTTAAGTGGAAAATTTAGGTTATTTGCATATGCATTAGCTACTGCTCCGGCCAGTTTTAACTACTCGTAGGTATCAATCGTTGTTTCGCATAATAATGACACGATGTTCAGTAATTAGGTCTTTATGATCAACTTTTAAGCACGTTTCCATCAATTTTTAAAGCTTTTTCAAAAACCAAACCTATTTGGTAAGAATTGTATTCCAAGAGCTATTTATTGACAAATAAAATGCTGCTAATTGCTCTATTCGCGACGCATCTCCTGATATGTGGGTTCAATTAAAAAACAAACACTTTCTAAATACCGAGAGCAAATGGAGGGAAAACAGTAGATTATTGAAATATCCTAAATATCATACTATACATATTTTCAAGGCAAAAACATTGATTTCGAGTATTATGCTAACGAAAAATGCGTACCAAGGGTAAAACGGTTCCATTTCGACTCAATTTTTAAATGAACATTTACGTGCAAAGCTTTGTATCATGTCATGCTAAGATTTCACCTCAAAATACATAGGGGCAATCATTGATAGCAAAATATGTTTTATTTGCAACAACTGCGGGGCTGACTGGTTTTAGCTACAAACGTAGATGATAGTCAGGTCGGTTCTTTTCTCTCCCGCTTTTATATTACATAGATTGAGCTTTTTTGTTGTCCTATAGTATAACCACGCCGCTAGAACCAAAGAAATTGACCAGTGAACCAAATCCAGTCAAGAAACAAAACCGCCACCACGAGATACAGTGAGTGTAAAAAGTATTCGTACGGTCCTATATTCTTTTGAAAATTATGAATTTTCCGTACTTCTGGTTGTGTTTTTAAATTGAAAAAAAAACATGCATATTGTACTTAACTCGCTTTATTGATAGCCTAAAGAATATACTAACAAATCATTTCAATAAATATACAAAAAAAAACAGAAAAACTCCATTCTGAGTCGCGCAAAAAGTATTGGTACGATTCACTTTTTTATTGTATTTTTGACTTAATCGTGGATGTCAGTATTTCGTCGGGTTGCTTTTGGTGGTTATAACAGCTTGTATGCGATTTGGCATAGATTTGACGAGATCAGCGCAGTACGAGGTAGGTATTTTCTCCCATTCCTCCTTAAGAGCGTTCTGAAGATCTCTCTTATTGGAAATTGGCCTTTTCCTTATTTGTGTGTCTAGAAATTGCCACAAATGCTCTATCGGATATAAGTCAGGAGATTGGGAAGACGTTTCCAAGCGTTTCGGGGTGTTGTCAAGTAGCTGGAGTCGAGTATTTTGTGCTTTGTGCTTGGGGTCGTTGTCCTGCTGGAACAAATAATCATTTCCGAGTCCCATTTTTTCAGCACTAGCACGCAAATTTACCTTCAAAATATTTATATACCCTAAATGGTTCATACTGCCTTCAACAAAATGAAGATTTCCCACGCCCTTTGAGCTCATACATCCCCAGACCATCGCTGAGCCTCCACCATGTTTCACCTTTGGAATCATGTTCTTTGGCTGTAGCTCTGTATTCGGCTGCCGCCACACGCGGATATTCCCATCCGACCGAAAAATGTAGAATTTACTCTCTTCGCTCCAAATAGTCCTGCCAAAGATCTCATCACCTACGTTTCGATATTTTTTGGCAAAGGCCAGTCGCTTGATCCGATTGACTTTGCTTACGAAAAATTTCTTCTGTGGACGCCTCCCATGAAAATCCATTTCGCGAAGCGTGTTGCGCACTGCTGAATCTCATACACTAATTCCTCGCCGCCCCAGCTCTGCACCAATTTTCGGAGCACTACATCTTGGGTTCTTTTTCACTTCCCGGATCAAAACGCGTCGCTCTGCTTCAGTTAAAGTACGAGGGCGTCTGATTCTTGGCTTATTTGCAACTGTTTGTGTCTCGAAAAAATGACCTATAACTGATTGCACTGTGCATTTGGGCCTCCCAACAGAATCTGCGCTCTTTCTTAGTAACCACGTCTTGTTATGGAGCTGGACTATTGTTTTCCTTTCACTTTCTGTTGTTTCACGACTTTTTCGCCCCATTTTAGTAGCAAATATAAGTAAAGACCCGTGTTTATGTGTCATGATAAATGAATACTATAAGTCTGACACGCAACTGCATCAAGAACATTTGACATCTCACTTATGAAGAGCGTTGCGTCCATTTTTCCTGGAAAACGGGATCCGTACGAATACTTTTTGGTCGTCTGAAAATAACCCTTTTCTGTTTGTTCCTTTTTTTTGCATATTTATTAGCTTGTATTGTTTATATACTATTCATGTTATCAATGAAGGGACTTAAAAACATTATGTAGGATTTTTTTCATTTGTAAACAAAGGCAAAAGTATGAAAAACTCATAATTTTCGAAAATATATTGGGTCGTACGAATACTTTTTACACTCACTGTATCTCGTCTGGGTGCCCGGCACGGGTGAACACTGTCTCCATCAGTATTCTATTTAAAATACGTTATTAGGGCACATCTTTGCATTGATTAAATTATCTAAATATTCCTCAAAATGAAAGAATAATGTACGGGAATCCTTTCTACAATGGCTCTCGACACTTAGACATAGTGTTAATTGTAAATAATTTGAAGAACTGTCAACGGCAAAAATTGTTTTATTGTTAATGATTTTTTTTTGTTTCTTATTTTTATTATAATATTTTTACACCACATACTGATAAAAAGACTTGTTTGCCACTTACATAAATTGGTATAGCAGAAATGACTCGATTTCCTTGCAAATATCTACGACGCATTTATTATAAACATCCTTTCAATTTTATGACTTCTCTCTATTATAACTTTGATTACTACATAGTTAAACGTCGTTAAACAGTATTTAAACATTCACTTTGCATTTTCGCAATTTATTTATATCAATATGATATTTCTTATCAATTAAAAAAGAAAGCTTGTTTTATTTGAATTTACTACATCGTATTGAACAAAATCGATTTTAGGCAGCAGGCCAACGTGTCCAAATTTATCCAAGATGTGTCGAAATTTTAAATATATTTCTTCGTCCCTCCACTAAATATTATATTATAATGTTTTTTTCGTCTACTGTTAGATGTACATTTTTGTTTCTTGTTCCCCGTGTTTTTGTTTGCCTGTTCAGCGCTTTTATTTCGATATCAACAATAAACCCAAGACTGGTAGTAGTAAACCCAAGACTGGTAGTAGTACCTCCTTGACGGATTCGCCTTGACGTGGTAAGGGGGCTTGCGTGACTCACCTAGGCTGGAGTAAAATCTGGCTTGGGCGAGTCCAGACTAAACGAATCCAAACAGATGAATGTCGAATTTAAACATTAATTTACCCCAGGAGGGTCTGGTGCCTTCGGCACCTAAATCCCTCACTGCTACACCAGCAGTCTGCCCCTCGGATTCTGGGGAGGGCAAAAAATCGACACACGTGGAACTACTCAGTGGTTCCATGGAAAACCTGGTACTCGGAGAACCAGACAAAACTCCATACCCGGAGGAGCTCACCCTTGGCGGGCCCTCAGCTGCGAGCTCACCGGCAACGGAGGGCTTAGCAGCGACGGGGAATTACAAAAAAAAGAGGAACAGGAGTGGCGCGGAGAAAAAGAGGAGGGCGAAAAAAAGGGCTCAGCAGAGGCGAGAGGTTCCCTCAGGGACTGACACTCAGGCCGGGACCTCTTTGAACCCAACTCCCTCCGTGACCCCTGCAGCTCCTCGACCAAAGTCGCCGGAATCGGGCCCAAGCAATGCTAGAGGCTCGAAAAAAAGACAACGCTCCGGTGAGGAAGAGGTATCCAGGACGTCCGCCAATCCGAAGGTCAAACGACCGAGGGAAGGGGACAAACTGAAGACCCCTCAAAAAAAATCCTTTGCGAGCGTGGCTCGGAGCAATCTGGGCTTCGTACTGGCAGCGGAAGGCATGGCTCGGGGCTACTCTGGTGAACAACTAGAGCTGCTCAAGGGCCGTATCTCCAAAGCCGTCGCAGAGGAGATAGACAGAGGCACGCCGTTGAAATTTGACTCGGTGGGGACCCTTAGAAATCAACTGAGGATCGTCCCTGCAGATGCAACTACAACGGCCTGGTTGAAAGCCTTGGTGGAGGGAGACAGGCTAAGGGGAGCATGGGAGGGCGCTAGATTTTCCCTAGTGGAAGCATCTAGGCTTCCAGTGCTCCACAGGGCCACTTTCTTCGTCCCGGGCCCAGACCAAATCGCGGAGACTGTTCTCCGAAGGCTCTCCATAGTTCAGCCGGAGATAAAAACAGCCGACTGGGCCCTGTACGCACAGGTGCCCATGAAGGACTCCCGAAAGGGACTCCTCATGGTTGTTGGAATCCCGGACAAGGACAGGGAGTATATATCGGGAAAGGGAGGATGGCTCTACTTGGAGCTCAATAGGATTAGCGTGAGCTTTTCCAAAGGGCCCAAGGAACCAGGACCACAGGCTCCCAAGTAGCGGTTCTTTGTCAGCGTGAGTGTTATACTTGTTCTGTATTGTGTTGTGTTGTCTTGGGGTTGACCTGGAGATGTA
Source organism: Oxycera nigricornis (assembly GCA_963942545.1). Classification (NCBI taxonomy): domain Eukaryota; kingdom Metazoa; phylum Arthropoda; class Insecta; order Diptera; family Stratiomyidae; genus Oxycera; species Oxycera nigricornis. The sequence goes on along the minus strand of OZ012659.1, from coordinate 25,984,314 downwards.
GCATGGAAACATGATGGGTCTTCAGGTCACACAAATCAACATGCAGCATAGTAAGGCGGCTAGCTCTCTAATAGCTAGACGCTGTAACGAAAGCTGCAACAAACCCCCCGGAGGCAGCAATGTCTCCGGTTTTGCACCTGCTCTACCCATATTTCTAATACAAGAACCATGGGTGGCAGGAGGACGAATCCGCGGTATAGGGACCAACTCTCAAATGGATCTCTTAACAGCGGATTGTGAAAAACCCAGAACCTGTGTTTGGCTCCCAAGGACTCTCAACGGGCTCTTGGTACAGGAATTCTGCGACCGAGACTTAACCGTAGTACGAGTAAGTACAACGGTGATGGGGAGTAGACGAGAAGCTCTTCTGGGATCGGCCTATCTCCCCTACGAAGATCGAATTCCGTCAGCAAACCTCACAAGACTGATGGAATATGTTAAAAAACACAACCTAAATCTGATCTTAGGTTGTGATGCAAACGCTCACCACGATTGCTGGGGGAGCTCGGACACCAACTCGAGAGGCGAAAGCCTACTAGAGTTCTTAGCCAGTTCCGGGCTCACCATAGCGAACCGTGGGGCGGAACCAACTTTCGTCACATCCAGGAGGCAGGCAGTCATAGACATAACAATTGTCTCTGACGCAGTCACTCACTGGGTTAAAGACTGGAAAGTTTCGAAAGAAGTGACGCTATCTGATCACAGGTACATCACTTTCAACATCGAGGCTAATCCAATAGGTGGGCCAAAATGGTTGAGAAACCCCAGGAACACAAATTGGGCGGCCTTTAGACAAGACGTGCAATGCAAATTACAGCAACCAGAGAAAATCCGAGAACCTGAGCAGCTCGAAGAAGCTGTCGGGAACTTAGTCGAGGTATTGAGGGCCTCTTTTGAGGCCCACTGCCCACTAAAAAGGACTACACTGGGAAACACCCCATGGTGGACACCAAGACTAGCCAGGCTCAAGAAAAACGCTAATAAGGCGTTCAACCGGGCCTGTAAAGCTCGAAGTGAAATCACCTGGGAGGCGTACAAGCAATCCAAAAGAGACTATCACAAGGCTCTTGCGGAGGCGAAAAGGAACTCATGGAAGAAATTCTGTGAAGAAATAAACTCATGCCGGGAGACCGCCAGAGTTAAGAAGATCCTCACAAGGGGACCGAGCAATAACCTCGGGCTCCTTAAGGACGAAAACGGGAAGTTCACCACCACAAGTGAAGAGACGTTAAACCTCTTGCTTAAAACGCACTTCCCCGGTAGCATAACTCCCTCCGGAGGAAACACCGTTCATCCGAACGTACCGTCTCAAACGGATTGGAATCAAGCCGCCGAGGTGGTGACTGTAGAGAGGCTCCAATGGGCAATTGGAACTTTCGACAGCTACAAAGCACCTGGCGAGGATGGAATTTATCCCATCCTGCTGAAGGAAGGAATGGCTTCCATCACCAACCATCTGTGCAATATATACAGGGCCAGTTTGGCCCTAAAATATATACCAGAATTATGGAGGAGGGTAAGGGTGGTTTTCATACCAAAGATTGGGAGAACCACTTACCAGATAGCGAAAAGCTATCGACCCATAAGCCTCACATCTTTCGTGCTGAAAACACTGGAACGACTGGTGGACGTCCACGTGAAAAACACAGCACTAATAGAGAGGCCCTTGCATCCGGGACAGCATGCCTATAGAAAGGGAAAGTCTACGGAGACGGCTCTGCATGAGCTCGTTCACGGGATCGAGCGGGGCCTTAACGACGGACTCTTCTCTTTGGGAGCTTTCCTAGACATAGAAGGTGCCTTTGACAACTCCCCATTTGGTGGAATGACATCTGCAGCAGAGAGACATGGGATAAGCGGCACGATAACGGGCTGGCTGACCGCTCTCCTCGCTGAACGAAAAATAACAGCGTCACTGGGGGACACCAGTATAACAGTAGCCCCAACAAAAGGGTGCCCACAAGGAGGCGTACTTTCCCCTCTCCTGTGGTGTTTACAAATGAACTCATTAGTGACAGAACTTAACCAACAAGGCTTTCTTGCCATCGGCTATGCCGATGACCTGGTCATATTATGCAAAGGCAAGTTTGCCGGCACAGTGTGTGACAGGATGAAAGAAGGACTTAAAATCACGCACCAATGGTGTAGAAGAAACGGGCTGGCGGTAAACCCAGTCAAGACAGAACTCACCATGTTCACCAGGAAGCGAGTGTGGGATGCATACACGCTACCTACTTTAGATGGCGTGGAGCTCCAACTCTCAAAAAAAGTCAAGTACCTGGGCGTAACCCTAGACACGAAACTTACCTGGAAAGAGCATGTTGATGAAAAAACAAGAAAAGCCAAAAACATTTTCTGGGCATGTAGAGGCTCCATGGGTAAAACCTGGGGACTCTCACCTCGAAATGTGATATGGCTATACAAAGCCTGCATAAGACCGGTCATACACTATGGAAGCATAGTGTGGTGGAAACGGTCAGACCTAGATACTACAAAAAGTCAGCTAGGCTCGGTGCAGCGACTAGCACTAGTGAGTGCTACTGGAGCGGTGCGAACCACTCCCACGGAAGCACTCAACGTGATCATGGACATGCTGCCACTGGACTTATCAGTGAAGCAACATGCCGCAAAGACGATGGCACGCCTAAGGAGAACCGGGATTGTGAAAGACGGCGGCTGGACTGAGGGACACCTCAAACTTTTAAAGAGTTTAAAAGTGGACTCACTCCTTGATCTGCCCAACGACTACATAATCCCAAGGCTCTTCTTTGGAAAAAATTTTACAACGAGTTTGACTGATAGGAATGATTGGACTAAGTTCGGTCACCTTTCTCACAGGCCCGCTGATATCATAGTGTACACAGACGGATCAGTGATGAGCGTCGGGGCTGGGGCGGGAATATATATACGCCCTGGACCACATGAGGCTCAAATATCGATACCTCTGGGTACAAAAACAACCATCTTTCAAGCTGAAGTCCACGCCATAGCCAAAGCCGCGGACCTCTTACAAGACAGAAGAATACAAAACAAACAGATAAAAATCTGTTCAGACAGTCAGGCCGCTATCAAGGCCCTGGGCTCCCACAATGTGAAAACGTCAATTGTGGAGTGTGCCCAGAACAGCCTCAAAAAGCTGAGCCAGAGAAACAGGGTCTCAGTTACCTGGGTCCCAGCACATGTGGACATTATAGGTAATGAAGAGGCAGACAAACTGGCTAAGAAGGGAGCAGAGATCACACCGGTTGGTCCTGAGCCTGTTCTGCCAACGAACATAAATCTAATCTCAAAAAAGATCAATGAGACACTCAGGGAAGAACATCGAAGACGATGGCTCAACCTACCAACATGCAGACAGACAAAGCTCTTTCTGCCAAACCTACGACCTGAAGTCGCAAAATACTGTCTAAAACTAAATAGAGTCAGACTGAAAAAACTCACAGAAGTGATTACAGGCCACGGACGCCTGAGAAGTCACCAAGCTCTTCTGCAAATAGTGGACGATGCATGGTGCACTAGATGTGAGGAGGACGAGGAAACAGCGGCACATTATGTGGGCTACTGTCCCGCGTTCTCCAGACACAGATATAGAGCCCTTGGCATGCCTCAAATAGGAGACAAGGAGTTCCATACCTTAGCCTTGGACGACCTGATGAGGTTCATCATCTCATCCGGAAGATTCAAGACATAAGCATTAACTCCAGAAAGGAAAAATATGAGGATAGTACAATCGACCAGCAGGTCGCAGTGCTAGGGCTGCAATGCCCACCTCCATGTCACGACGACGACGACGACGGTAGTAGTAAATACAATTTTGATTTTAAAGATCTTATTTGAATTCTAGTATCAATGGTGAAAGTCTATTTTTGTGTAAGTATTTAGTATGCATCTAAGAATCCACCTCGTGTAAACATGAATGTTTAATTTAACGCATTTGGTGCAGCATAATATTGTTGTGTTATCATAAATTCTGTTTTGGCAACATTTTGAAAAGTTTGCCCATAAAAAATTGGTGCATCAGTGCATGTTGAAACTGTACGAGTTGTTATATATCGAGAAGCAGTAAAATACTTTAGTTTGCTTTTCACAAGGACTCGTAGTTTTGATTTCAATCACAAACAAATGTGTATTGTGAATAGACTAAGACTTTTCAATGATACCATTCAAGTATTTTTAAGACTATGATATTTAAGCTGCTCAATTAACTCTGAATGACATTAAAATTCTGGATATTGTTTTTGACTTACTAGTGTAGACTTGTTCCAATTTAATAAACTTTTCTTGCTTTACTTTAGATCGTCTAAATTTTTCGTGTTGTTTTCAATCAATGCAATGAAGTCGATTTCTCATATTCTGTAATTTTGGTTAGTTTGCACCTTTAAGAATTATTAAAAGCATTTTCAGAATTGATAGGGAATAGAAAAATTGATTTGGTTTGATTTTTATTTCCACATCAATTCCCGCATCTAAGCGGGTAGAATAGGACAAACTTATCGAACACCAGCTAATCTTAAAACGAATTTGAAAAAACAGGCGAATGCTTTATTTTTGGGTGATTATAATCGTAAAAATGTGTAAATGCATTATGGTCTGCGCGCATCTCAGAACTATTAAGTACTGAACCCACACACATGACAAAATTATTGGCTGCCTACCTCAAAATGCACGGTTAAATTTATATTTTATTAGAATATATCCCCATCCCTTCAGCTGTTTCAGCGACGGGATAGTCATCAAAGGATTAGCTAGCACGGCGCGCATCTGAGTGCCAAAACCTTCATAAATTTTTTTTTGATCCTTATTCTAGCCAACGACAAGTATACTTCCTAGCTAGCTAACTAATTGGCTCATAAACACTCTAAATCTCAAAGACTTGTAATATTCACAGCTTTCTATATTTGCGATCTATGCTCAGGATGTCACGGTACTTCACATAGACTAACATGCGAATTATAAATAATTAATCAATTTGTTTACTGTTTAGTCAATTTATTTGAGTATTGTCTTCATTCCAATTGGGTTCTTTTGGCAAAATGAATGCGAACAAAAACTCTAAAAAAACACCATTCATTCATTATCTTCTCATTATCATGCAGGAATCATATCCAGGCCAATTCTGATTCTCATAATTCCTTGAAGTACGACAAAACGTTAAATTTAACCATCAGTAACTATCTGTTAAGCTCAATGCATTTAATCTATTTCGCCTTTAGTAGTTTTTCTTTCGGAACTACGATCAAATGAAAAATACTTTCGACGGTAGCATCCCTGGAAATGGAAATTTTATGTGTGGCTTCCGGCCAATTTTGATGGAAAATGAAACTCTTTTACCGGCAATTCTGCTAAAATTTCCATTAAAACACCTTTCGTGGCCGACAAAGTCATACGCGGACCGCAAACATATGCAATTTTTTTTAAATTACATCGCAGCTCAAAAAGGATGTTGGATGATGTTGAAGTGCTTGTTATGTTTGCAGCAAACCGAGAAACGTTCACAGCGAAGGGTTTTAGTAATTAGTAGATTTCCAACAAATCAAACAAATGGATTTGTTTGAGGATTATGATTGTATTTAAGGAAATTTGTGAGTAATTGAAAAAGTGTATTTTTGACAATATTTGGTATTTTATTTGTTTTTTTCCGCACATTTAAGATACTAGTCCACTTTATAAAGTTCAATAAATGGATATTTTTTCCCCTTCTCTAAAACACTGGTTTCTCCTATATACATTTGGGGCTTTATTACATGTGCTCAGTGCTTATTTAGACTTCAACATATCAATTGCGTGTCTTTGAAAAAGTCTCATTTTACATTTTTCAAAAAATATTTATCAACAAAATGGAACAAAACATGTTTTTCGCAAAACAACGTTTTTTTAACACGGCGGACAGATAATCTCCGGGTCTATTGAACCCATTTTTGAAAACTTTGATGGGTGTTTATCTGTTAGAGTAAACTACATCTACCACAATATGTCCATAAAACTGAAAAAAAAACATTTTGGCGTTAAAAAACTAAGAAAAAATGATCGATTTTCAGCATTTTTTTTCACAAGTCCGCCATTTTGTTAGCTGATATTTTTTTTTTGAAAACAGTGGTGAATTACGATGTGAGAGACTTTACTTTTAAAAATCCCGTTAAATTTTTTTGTTTGAGTTCTTCTAATCCATAGATTATCAATCCGCCGTGGAGTCACGATTTTTTCAGGACTTAATTTCAGCGCACTCTAGGAACTAAAATATATTTAAAAAAATTTGTATTCAAATATTACATAATGTCATAAAAAATTCATGTTATTATTAGGGATGCATCCGATATCAATATATCGGCGATACTTCGGGTTTCCGGATATATCGGTATCGGCTATATTTTTATGGCCGATTCAACGATACTTTTCAAATTTCGCGCTTTAAAAATGATGTAATGTAAACGGTCGTGTTGTCTCGTCCATTTCGTTGCAAACGAGTCTCGAACTAAATATGCTCGGAGAATCCCCGCGCTTTATTCAGTCTCTTTTTTCGCTAGATTGACTGTTGTCGCGCATAGTATTATTCCATGCAAATAAAATTAGGAATTACATGTCGTAATTAATTTTTGTGTGTGTATCATTTATAACTAGTCGTTTGAGTCAAATAAAGTAAATCTAAATAGTAGTCATGTCAACTTCAAAACACAAATTATTGGAAAACATAAGAAGTACCGTCGACAGAAATGGAGAATTCGTCGCAATCGAAGAAAAAAGCGACTGACTTGGTATTCGCTCTTAATAAAAAATTTGATGGTTCGGAAAATGAAGAAACATATTGTTTAGCCACAATGCTTGGTCCTCGTTACAAAGAACGTATAATTCAATTACAGTTTAGTATTACTACGGCGAAAAAGCGCCTTGTTCAGTTAATTGATCTTAATGTAGCACTGCATTCCGAAACTATGTCAGACACGGTCACAGTTAGTACTGTAACTGTGAGTTTTGAGATGCCTACGAGTGTTGGGCTTTGGAGCGTCTGTGGAAATATTAGTAGAGAGTCCGAGGAAAATGAGCACCTGTCTACTCTGAGCTGTAATTCTCTCAAAGAAGAAGTCGAGAGATACCTAAGGTCTCCTAATATATCGAGACATGCAGGTTCGTTCGTTTTCTGGCGCAATGACGCCTAATACCCAAACTTGAAAAAAATGGCGCAGAAGTACTTCAGTTTCCAAATAAGTTCTGTCGCATCTGGGAGATTATTTTCAACCGCAGGTGTTATTCAAACAGACTTGCGAAATCGCCTTTCTCCGCAAAACTTAAGAATACTTTGTTTTTTAAACAAAAAAGTTATCAATGTTAATTTCAATTATTAAAACTATTCACTAATCTCAACCTGTCTATATTTTTTATATTAATTAAAAAAATTAACCTGACTTGCGTTTTATTTATTTTACCTTCATTTTTTAATTCAATAAGCGTATCGGTATCGCCGATATTTTTATAAGAGTATCGATCGGTATCGTATTGGCGTATTCGCCTTCCAAAGTGAACCTTAATATGAACAGTAGTGCTTGGATAGAAGATTATAATTCATTGTTTATCTCAAAATCGCTCGCAATAAAGTTTTAATGGTCGCAGAAATTCTATACTCCCGCGTAGCAATTCCCTACTTATAAAAATAGCGATTCCCTATTAATAAAAATAATCGTATCTATCCTTATTCTCGCAGCTTAAACGATAAAAAATTAAAAAAGGCGGTCCGAAATTACAAAACTCAACATTTTAAACAACTTCGCAAAAGAAAGGATGAACTTTTGATTTCTGAGACGAAATTTATCGATTCAAATAAGAATCATATTTTCCCGACAACTAAAACTTGATTGCGATCGATTAATCTGGAAATTTCACATTAGCACGAGACTATTAGAATCATGTTCCAAATAATAGTAGCAGATACCTGGAACGAATACGTTTCAAGTTACTACAATATGAAAATAATCAAGCTTGAATTCTTTTATAATCAACTAAAGAAAATCATTCAAGTGTAGCTTCCAAACACTAAAAAAAATATTCCTGATTTATGTGGGGATCTCATCTATTTATTAACAATATTAACAAAAACTCTTTGCCATCCCAGTCAGTCGTAATAAATTTTCAAGTTGAAGCATCATTAAAAAGTTTAAGTCGCTTCTTCACCGAAATTCTCCGTTACAAAGGTGTTCGTGTCCTTATCAAAGGACCTTCGTCGAAAACTTCCCAACGCTTTTCCGACTGATGAGCTCCAAGTTGAACGGGAGATAATTATTTTACATTTTAATGGTGCAGGTGTTGACATTATGAGGAGATTGTGTTAAACGATTAAATCGTTTTAATGAATGTGAAAACATTATCAATGTCTAATGATTACTTCGAAAAAGAATTATGATTTAACTTGCTCTCATCAATGGACCGGACACAATGGTGAGTAGATGATGATTAAGGACTGTAGAGAATCAATCGATAATGATGATAAAAACGATTTGTTGATAATAAATTCTGACGATTGTGAAATGAGAGTGCATTTTGAGTGCAAACAGGGACTAACGAAGTACTATTGAAGAATGACTTGGATTTCGTTACGTTGGAAAATTGTGTTTCATTTACCAATGGTTGAATCGATTTTTAATTTGATATAGAAGGGATGAATTAAATTGTGTAAATGATTCAAAGATAATTGACTCCTCCCGCTTTCGATCGCTATCTTAAAACGAAGACGAAAAAGTTTTGCAATTGTATCTCTCGAAAGCTGAAGAGTTTTTAAGGAGGATTCTACTTAAAAAACTTTGAGCAGAATTTAATTCCCAACAACCTATGATTGAGGACCGGCCATTAGTCACGTAAGGGTTTTTTTGGAGGACAGAGTATAAAGCCAAATTTTTACTGAGCAGAAGTGGGACGAGGAGGAGGTTACCTAATGCTTTTCTTGCAAAACTAACCTTTTCCAAATATTCATTTGTTTCTATGTGAAAAAAGAAAATTTTTGTAAATTGAAATTTATTTTTCCTAATTGATGTAAGTGTGAATATTTTTGTTGTGAAAAATATAAAAAAACATAATTTATTCTTTATTCACGCTTATAAAGAAACCCAGGAATCATTTCCGCTTTTGCAGACAATCTTGAAACAACATTCCATATAACGCACCTAAAAATAAGCGATGTTTTATTATAACTGATAATATGAAAAAAAACGTAGAGGGGGTGCGCTAAAATATTGCTAGCCTTTACTAAGGAAAGAAAGAAGGAAAAAACTTTGCAAAAGATTTTTGCGTAAGGAGTAGATGCATCCTCGAAAATTCTCAAGTAGTTCTATTTCGAAAATAGTTATGAGAAAAACCAAAATACTAGAAGAAGTAAATATCTTTTTAAATTTTAAAAAGTTTGGGAAACATTTATGCAGACTATTTAAAAAAATATGAATAAAAGAAATATATGGCTGTCCTTATTTTATCTTTTTCAAGATGGCTTCAGAAACTTGAACTTAAGCTCACTGTTGGACTTCATAAACATCAAAAATAAATCTGATTGCCACTCCTAAATGAACGGTTGAACTATCTCATAACTGAACTATGATGCTATGCTATGATTTTTTTTGTTGAGTTGCGCTCGTAAGGATAGTGAAAAGCAGTGGCGTTCAGGTCCTAGAATAAGCTGCAGAGCCACTAAAAGTGCAAAGAAAGTAACTACAGTAACACGACAGTGTCCATCTGCTGCGGCATTCATGAAGGATTTCTTTGCATGTATTATTTAGGATTTTACACTGCAGCAGAAGTTTGTTCAGAAATTTGTCTGAAAACACGTTTTTTAAGATGAATAAGCATAATAGTACTCGAAGAAGGATATATTTCTATACATACTATTCATTTGAAATAGCACGCCTAGATTGTACCAAAAATATTCCTGCAACATGGACGCTCATCCTGTGGATGGCCTTGGGTTTCACTGCAGTGATGCTAGGGCTTTTCTAACATGAAATTTGTTGATTTTCCTCTTCTATATAAATTTTTTTCTCATCGAACGGAGCTAGGTGAAAATGCCGACGTTCGCGATCGTTGGCAATTCGAAACAGATTATGCAAAGAGTCTCATTTATTCACGTGGATTTTATTCAGTTCCCATCAAGTAGCTCATGTAAACCGGACCGCGAACCTCGAATTTTCATTCAATGAAGTCAAAATCTTAATTCAATTCTTAATTGGATGAAATATTCAATGAAAATTGAATGTTCATTGGCCGTTTTTCAACACAGTGTAATGATCATAATGGTAATAACGGTGTGAATATTGACAGCATTGGCTCTATCATTACGTTTAGCAGGGTCGGCTTGGAATATCGTTATCCACATAAAAACTATCCGTCTCCTAGGAAGACTCTAGAATTAAAAACATATAGTTAAGCTTTCACGTAGATCACTTAACATTGGCTGCAAATGTGAAAAAGTCTAGCTGTAGTCATTACAATTATTTTAACAGTATTTGAACGCTGATTTCATCAAAAATATCTAATACATCTTTCAATTGCAGCTGAGATTATTTTACGAGCGAGTGAGCATTAATGCTATGTATGTTCATGAGTGTCGCAGAATAATTTGCATTACAATTATCTAATGTTTTGATCACAATTCACTTTGCATCGAATATATCATTTATACATTTCATATTATATTTATCTAAATACTGAAACGAGATAATTTTTTCGACAAGTCTAGGTATCAATTTGAAATGAATTAGAGGATATGTGAAAATAAGTAATAATTTTTTTAGCAATATTAAGAATTTTTTCTTGAAAATTCCTATTGATATGGAATTGGCAAAATAAATATTTACTTTGTTACATTTAATTTGTTTTTGATTTTGATATTTCATTGACAAAAAACATTCAAATTTTTTTACTACTTTGTTGTTTATATTGAACAACAAGAAAGTATATCAGACTTTTCATCCTGTGAACAATTATCGACATATTCATGAAAACAATTTTCCTGAAAATTTTCATTGAAATATTAATACATCTATTTAATCGTATATAATGATTTTACAGTTATTATTTCTTTTCTTAACATACAACAATTATTCTGAATAAAAAACGAAGACATGTTATTTTCTAAGCCCTTCTGTTGTTTTGAATTCACTCGGAAATTATTAATGTTAATCACTAATGAATACTATTTCTGAATGCATGTATATTTTTGTACATTTGTTTAGTAGTATATTTTTTTAACGATAAGTTACAGCTAAAAGCTCGATTTAGATTACAACTAGTCGAATACTAGTTGAGAATCTTTTTAAAAAAAAAAGTATAAAGAATGGAGTTTTGGTTGAAAAATTTAGAGGCATTTCGTCTTTAGATGAAAAATAAAAATGTTGAATAGATTTTGTTCATAGAACAACTTGTGATTTTTTTCTAGTTAGTTGTATGTTTGTATGATTCAAAAAATTCACTACAAATTGTTTTAAGAGGACTTTTAGGTTACGATTTTTCCACAAATGAATTTTTTTAGTAAATTTCATCAAGAATACAAATTAAAAGGATTTATAGTGTTTTTTTTTTTAATTTTTAAAGTACTTTCAAGCGTGTATAGCAAGATGACGTGAGACAGCATTTTTGACGTTCCGCTGTGTTTCGGTATTGTTGACTCTCCTCTCCTGAATTACGAAATTATAAGCATGGTCCACCTCTTGATCAAGAAATAAAAAGGAAACTCGATTTTCTCGAATTCATGTTTTTTAAGCTGGCGGACACGATTTAAGAGAAACTACTCAACCGATCACTCTGAATTTTTAATATGTTGTTGTACACATATATGGCTATAGGTAGCGAAATCAATATGATCGGTATTAAAATTTCCGATTTTCACTCAATTTTCCACCCTCGAAAATAGGTTTTTTTTAAAAAATGGTCCCCATTTTTTCATTGTTTTAATGAACGAAAATCATTCCGATACCAGTCATAGGCATTTAAACAAAGATTATTTTGGCGTTTTTTTTGTTTCCAGATGATCCAGTCACCTGAAATCACGTCCGCCGATATTTTTGATGTTTTTTGAAAAAAAAAATGTTATTGGTGAAAGAAATAAAAAAAATCCCAAAAAAAATATTTTTGTACGCCCAAAGTACCAATATGTTTTCATATAAGCACAAAATTTCAAAATGATATCTCTTTTCTTTCTATTGAAAAAAATGGTTCAATGTTTTTTCGAAAATCGTAACCTAAAAGAGAACACAATAATCAACAATTTCGAAGACAAACTGCTTGTGTCAGGCAAATTTGTGTTGGAATTATTATGATAAAAAAATAGCACAATATTTTGATATTTTGTTACAATATTACGACTGCTAGATTATTGCTTCTCAAAACATGGCCGCGTATTTATGAAAATATTAATAAATGTGTATTGTTTAGCCGGAGAATTAATTTTATTTTATTCAATATGCATTGCTGATATTCTTCAACAAAATGTCTCTCTTATTATAACTTTAAAATGGTAACTTGCGAATGTATCGATAGTGATAGATTTGAATAAGTGATTTTTACAATTTCGAAACAAAAAAATGTTAGACGAGCATTCGTTAAAAAGCGTAATGTTATGTTTGGAGTCTTTTAAATGGTTGTTTAAAATACTTACAATCCAAACGATTAGCTAACTTTGTCAGGATTGAAAATAAACAGTTGAAGCAGCAACGGCTTAGCCTATTCAGAGTGAAATGCAATAAACTTTTTACATCACAGATTAGATACAAAGTTTCAGCTGAAAACAATTTTTGAAAAATCAAAAAGCACTTTTAGAATTCTGCCATGCTTTTTAGCGACCACTTGAAAGTGGTAATGATGCTCAATCAGCAATCAAAAATATTAAAGTTTCATTGTAGCCACAAAATACGTTTAAATATCTGAAGAAAATTACTTTGATGCTCAAAATGTTACAGATCTTATGATCAGGAACAGGAAGTGCAAGGTTAAATGACATCGAGTAATCAGAACGTATTCTAGAATTAATGCTTGAGAAATCAATTTTAATTTCTGTAGTCGTATGAGATCACAGACAATCATTTGACCAATTGAGGAACACATATTTAAAACAAATAATGTCAAAAAAAATCAAAATTGAGTTGGGTCTCTACTTTTAGTATTTTTAGTCATTTGAATGTATTGATGCAGCTCGAAAAATTAATTGTTTTATAAATAATTTGTTTAGACTGAAATTGAAATGACTAAAAATATTAAATATGGAGACAAAACTCAATTTTAATTTTTGCGCACATGTTACGTTTTCAATATGAGCTCCTTAATTATAACTTTCCGTCACTTCAGCAAAAATGCAAAGAAATTGAATGTGCGATATTTTTCATAGTAATATTTTCAATTCAAATGAGTTTACGTCTTGGAAAATCATTTTTCACTATTTAATTCTACTGATTTGTTAATGACTCAAACGGATTTATTACGGGCTTTACATAAAAAACCTACCACTGATAAAATTCTACTTATATATTAAAAGCCATTCAATCAAGTCACGTCCTTTTTTGAAATGTAACTTCCATTTCATCGTTGAACCAAAACCTCTACCGTTCGCTCAACATTGTCATCATTTATTTTAAATGACGAATATGGCACGTTTCACCGTTTCACGTTTATATTCACCCATGAATCCTGTCCAGTCCTACAGGACTCTAAAAATATTGAGGATTGAGGCAAAAACGAAACGATAAATATGTGCACATATCAGACACACTCAAGCGAATGTGTGCATTTGATTTCCATATCAGACAAGTAAAAAGTCTGTGCAAACATTAATATTAGTGCTACAAAATGCTAGCGAAAGAATTTTTTTTGGCTAGATACGCACAATAATGAAACGTGTATATTTCAATACTGTCACGTTACATCAAGGTACGCATTTACCGACGGTTACAGTGGAGAGAACTTTTCACGAAAATGTGTAACTTTAAAGGATTTGAGTCATGTTCCAGTATCAGATGCACATGAAAAAACTTTCCATAAATTGTGCAAATTGAAACCTGCTTCTAGGACAGTTGGGCACTTAAATAGAGAAAACGATGATATTCTAAATAGAATATCAGATTAGCATAATTTCTTTCGAATAAACAAAAATTATGTTAATCTGTATTTAAATGTTCTATAAATAAATACCACCTTGAGATAATACAATAATAAATAAAGGACGTTTCAACTTAACAAAATATAATATTTATCCACGTGTTTTTGCTCAACTGTGATAAAATTATTCATACTCATTTATATCATGTTGTGAAACGTGCCCTTGGATTACCTACCACTGAAAAAACGCAGCCTCTCAGTCCTTGTGCCACCACCCATAAAAAAATATGTTTCAGCACCAAGTGTTGCGTTGAAATATTACGCAATGACTTTCAAATTACAGTTGCGTGTGTGAAACATCAATTACAAGTAAGTTATTGTCCCAATTAATTTCTATGGCTCTCTCAAGTTGTTCTATGAATTCCCTAAAATCAATCAAATTAAACTGGGCCTAGATTTTAAGCAGTATTTTTGTATTTACTAGCAAAATGGATTCTCGTTTTGTATGGGGAAAGTCGAGAATGTTTCCTAAAGTCTCTTAGTTGTATACTTAAAGTCTAGTTCACGTATTAGATATAAACCTATTATTTTCCGAAATTATTTATTTACTGGACATTGCAGTCGTCAGCCGCGGCATTTTGAATTTGTTGTTTCGCCTTCCGGGATGATCTTCGAATAAGCGATCTGAAACAATGAGGATAAATAAATAATTCGTGAGACTATTTTTCATGATTTCAGCCTTTTAAAAGAATCTATTTGGGTACATTAGTTGATATTTTTTTATTGCTTACACGATACACATTATAATTTACTATCCATTCGTGATTCGAAACGCTTCACAGGGGTTAACCAACCATTTGTAATTGCATTTTATATCTTCGAAATATAACATAATAATAATAGTAATAACAAAACTTATAATAATTGTAATAATAATAGCAATAATAATAATACAGTACACGCTTGATGATGCAAACTTAAAAAACCAGCATTGCTCACAAATTTGAACTTGTTCATAGGATCGAAACATAATTTCATCATTATTTGGATAATTCATTATTGCCTATTCTCGTTAACACATGTTACGTTCTCAGCAGACCTGCCCAGCCTGTAAACCACCAGCTGAAAACACCACCATTATGAGCGCACTTCAACCGGAAGTCAGCGAGATGATACATCTGGCGAAGTATGGTACAACGTCGATCAATTGCTGGTGGTCACGAGTAAAAAAATTATACAGCTAAATTTCGAGTGAGGCGAGAAAAGATAAAAGAATGGACTCCATCCGTGTTTAGTGTATCCTAGACATTTTTGTTGACAGTTAAAAGTGAATATGTACCAACAAGCTTGATTATCGTGACTAATGTTTAATAGGCACATTGCTACTCTTTCACATTGGTGACCACTAACAACAAGAACGCTCTTTATTATGAGTCTCGAAGCCCGACTAATGGACCATTTAACAATCAACCAAACAAATACGCAGCGAAGTTGAAAGCTATAGCTATCTCGCAGATGAGCGAAAAACTGCGAAAAAAAACTAGAAAGTAATGAAAAAGATCCAAGAAATCCGCGTAAAACCCCATTCGCAGGGCAGTGAAATTGTTCTAGAGGGCTCTAGTATACCAAACGGGATAGCGCCACATGCATCGACACTTTTCGTGGTATTGCAAATGCCTCTACAGAGATTGGCGACAGAGAGTTTGAGAAGTTCAGTTCGAATTGAGCCTTGACTAAAAGAAAAGTGGTTCGAGTAATCTTTGAAGGTACAGTGCGATTGAAGAGTTTGGGATCGTGGACACATTGCATTGAAAATTGAATCTCTGAAGGTGCATATATTAGAACTGAGTAATGAACACCTGGATTTGAAAACGATATTGAATAATTAAGTTGGATTCAAATAGTTACATTTTAGAGGGTTTAAGTAATAACAATTAGAATTATATAATTATATAAAATTCTTTACGAGCCCATAAGGGCTCGTGAATTTGTAACAATATCTTATGTTTTCAAGTTTGATTTTCTCAATATAACTGAAATAAAAAACGTGCCATTGTTGTATTCCGTGCACGATATGTAGAAACAATATTTGAAAAATGACGTTGAGCCTCTTCTTGTAAATGAAATAAACACTGCCCTAAGGATGTCTCATTTTCATTTTCTATTCAAATAACAATTGAGCTGAGAACTTTCGACGATTCATCAAGGATACAAATCATTACAATTTTTCACGTTTAACTTTTATTACCTTGATCGTGGTTTCAATCTTGACTCTCCACCGGCAGCAGGATCAGGTATTGATGAAGCCGATCCTAACATTGAACTATTACTGGTTGCCTTATCGGCTGATACCGAAGGACTTCCTATCCGTGTCTTACCTGTGAAGAAATCGAGAAGTTTTCAATTCTTAACATGTTTTTCCGGTAAAAGAAGAGTTTTTTCATTAAATAAGTTGCAAAATAACATCATTTCGACTGCTTCTTTCGAAAGCTCAAATAATCCGTAAACTATAAAATCCTTTCGTATTTTTTCAGGAAGTAATATTCAAATCAAATGACAGCAAAATTTTTTGCAATTTTTTTTACTTTCGTTAGAAAAAAGCATTGAAAGGATACCAATTCCATTTTTATTACTAGCGTCCAATTTTTCAACATTGCACTCGTTTAAAGTCATTGAAACATGACAAAATCCAAACAGGACGCGCCAAAGCAATGAACGAGTCAGTCCTACATCACGGAAATGAGAGTCAGCAATTGAATAAGTTTCTTACCTTTACTAGTTGTACTAACGTATGCAGACGATCTTCTCTTCAATCCTGTCGTATTTTCATTACTTCCTACAGGCAAAATTCTCGACAACGACAACAGCGTTTTGAATAGTTCCGTCACATTATAATCGTCCTTTGCTGAACATTCCATAACTTTTGCTCTAGACGGTGTCAGAAAAGAAGGAAAATTGAATGCTTGGCGGAATCTTTGAAATAAGGTTAACTAATTATAAAAGTATAAATATGGAAATTTTTAGAAAAGCAACTTTTTATGGATGCTCCTTTAAAAGTTGACATGCATTTTAGCTGCATCAAACAAAACGAAAATTGAAATAAAGTAGTACCAAATTAAAAATTTGATTAAACATTGTTCCATGGTTTTAGCGTTTATATTAACATAACATATTTGGCATAAATACTATGTATATGTATGTCACTAAGAAAAAAAGGCCACTATGAAATTTTGCAAATCTACTTGTGTGGTAAAAGTTCACTAAAGCTATTTCCTATTTCTGTATCTTTTTTAAATATTCATTTTGGCCTGGCAAGCCTCAAGCGAACCATCTACACGACGTAATACTTCAGTTTGAAATTGTGCTGCTTAAAAGATTTCTCCTGTACATTTGAAAAGTTTGAATTGAGTTTTTCCATTTTCACGCTATTGACTCAAAAATCTTGCAGGTGAGCTTACATTGTTTGTTTCTGCACAAGGCGGAAGTGCACGGTGAAATTTTTGGTAGAGCTCTTGTCATGTACTGAAAGTAGTAAAACTTCTTTGTTTTAAGCATTGCCAAGTTGGTGTTAGGGGCGTATAAGGTTTTAAAATGATCACCTAACTCCTCAATCTTTCAATTAATCTCATAATGTTTGTGACTGTGGGCCATATTTAAACAGTATTTTAACTCCTTGGGTAGTAATGTGTATTATACAGTGGAATTTTTTTCGACATTTTCTTCTGTTCTCAGTTCCAAAAAACTCAATTGAACGGAGAAAAGTATGCAACTGAATAAATAAAATGTTCTGTGGTCTGATACTTGTAACTTTGATTCAATTACATCCTTAAATTCAGTTGGTTTTTCGTTAAATCCACTTTGATGCACTCATTTCCACGCGTGACTCCTTAACAACGTTATTTTCATAATTCACCACATCTACCTATCGTCATTTGATATATCACAACATCCAAAAGAACCAGGCCAATCCATATTCTCGCCAGATGAATTATTCATGAACAGTCCTGGGTGTGAAAGCAGCACTTTCATTCATTTTCTGTAGGATGTGAAATGTTTAGTCTTGTAGCATTTCTTACACATCTTAAACTTTGTACATTTTCAAAAATCAAGTCAGGCACATTTTTTTCCATTTATTTATTTATTTTGAATTCGATAATATGGGCCATATAATATTTCGTAGATTTAAAGATCAGGCATAATATCTTTACTACTATGATAGTACATACAATAGCAATTTTTTAATGATTATTAACGTTGAATCGCATCAAAATTTATGCTAAGAGTATGTTTAAATTCAAAATTGATATCTCAGTTTAAAATTAATGCATTTCCCCTGCAGTTATATAATTTTTAGTAGCGCTACAACATTTAATATGCAAACGTTTCGCAAACTACATATATCTATGCAGCATGATTTATCCTCGCTGGAAAATATTCTGATGCATGGTTACACTTTGGTAAGAAGCTACGAGTAGTTCTGCCAGCTGCAACCAATTTTAGAGAATTATCATGGCGTAAGGTTATAGATATGAACGCATCTCGATTCAATCTCGGGACCATCTTATTATTCGTTGTACATATTGCATTACAGTTTATTTTGTGGGACATAAACTTCAAATAAAATAGACGAGAAAAGCATCTCTTTTCCCACTGAAAATTTCCAAAGTGACAAAAAACTAAATATGCAAAGCACTGATATTATAATAAAGTCGTAAATTACTGTGACTCGATCAAATAAAACGTAAATTGTAAGCATCTCTGCGAAATACACTAGATTGATTTTTGCATGTATACACTCAGCCTATATTAATATTTAATCGATTTCATAATTAATATTCATTTCAATATCGACGGTATATATTTTTATTGTATCATCTACGAGGACGTTACGCTTTGGTTCGAAAAAAAACTTCAGAAAAAGCTTATGGAAAATTATGATTCTAGGCTAGCTATCTTTTACACACCCACAACTACTAATGAAATTTCCATCATATCATTTCCAATTTTCTTTTTGAATTCCAACCGTAGCAAAGGCTCAAACAAATTTCTTCCTGCCAACCATCTACAAAAGTAAAATTTAATAAGTACCATCTAAATTATCAATAGAATGCAAAAGGCTACTCAGTCTGCTTTCAATAAAATAGAATCAAAAAGGATCTCCTCTACCAAAGACGTTGAATGGATTTTTCATCCTTTTTTTTATATAGAAAATAAGAATTCATGTTCTACTTATACGAAATTCGGTTTCATTGGATTGAATACGTCGTTAATTGGCAACAGGAATTGAAGTCCTTCGACATGGTAAGAACATAGAAGGATTCAAGTCTTTTCGTAGAAAATTGTAATGAATTTATTAGAAGCATTTGCCTTTAAGCATAATATGATCGTTGAGATAAAATTTTAGGGCGTATTTGTTCTACGAAAGGTTTTTTTAAAATTCAAGAAGACATTGAGATGATAATAGAATTTTCCGTGGTATCCATGAATGCGTATGGAAGTTGATACTTACAGCAGATTTGGAATGGATCTCATGAAATTTTGAACGAAAAAATAGTCATAACTTGCCATCGATGTTGATATGCTGCTCTACACTAATATATGCTTATCAAACGCCATGTTTCAGGGTTTTTAGCAGATAGGTAATCCCAGGACGAGTTGCCAGCTCCTCATTGATATGTGAAATATGGCGTTCTACGATCGCAACCACATTTGTTGGTTGGATTTTAAGTGGGAGCCATAATTTGGCTGATGGTGGCTGTTGGGAATTGCCTGCCAGTAAAATACCGATAGACAGCCCGAGTCCAAAAAAACACTTGAAAACTGGCTGAAAAATTTACTAATTTTTTTATGTTGGAAGATTGTTGAAAATAGACTGAAAGTAATCTGTGGGATAGAACAATAGACGGAAAATCATGGGCAGGAAAAAATGCTGAAAGGGATCTGAAATGTACCAAAACCAGACTGATAAATATAGACTGAATTCAAACAGAAAACAGACTGAATATATTTTCAGGAAAAACTGAAATCGGACTGACTAGATCCTGATTTAAAGTTGTTGTGGATATGTTGGCACTGGTTGTGAATTTGTTAATGTTGGTACTGAGTTGGAAGATATTGTGGCTGGATCTATTGATGTAGGCGCTAAAGCTGTTGATGCAGATAATATTTATATAATACATACAGTGTGTTAAGTATGAGCGTATACAGTATAACTTGCCATCAGTAAGTGATACGAACCTGAAAATTTTTGTATTTGGTTTTGGAAACTGCCGCCTATGGCGCATTAGTCGACAAATTTTAGTCTTTGTCGATCTTCCGTCCGAGAAACACAGAAACCGCGATGAGTGCCGTGTATCCGAAACGTTTTGAAGCCGTGTTCCTATGCGTGCACCCAAAAGGGCCAAAAATGTCTTATGGCTCAGCTGCCAAAGTCGAAAGGGGGTTTGTTGCTAAGTGGGTGAATAGGTTCAAAGAGTCGAAAAATGTCGCGACCTTCCAGATCGTGGGTCAGCAGGAAAAGTGAACGAAAAAAGACGAAAAAGTGGTTGTGACATTGTTTTCACGAAATCCTGGATTATCCTTGCGTCAAGGGCAAGCAAAATTGAAGCAAATACGTGAACATTTGCGAGCGAATAATTCAAAATGGCGAAGCACATTGAAGAAACCTTTGCTGTCAAAAAAACACACAGTAGAAATACTTGCCCGGGCACAAGAAAACATTGATCGTGACTGGAGCAATGTAGTTATTACTAACGAAGCTTCCGTTTGGGGTTATGTTATTATACCACGTGCATGGTGTTCCTCATCAAGCCAATTTGTTCAGCGCACCGTCAAACACCCAATTAAGGTACATCTTTGGGGCTGCTTCTCAAAGAAGGGTTTTGGCATTTTGCACCTCTTTACCAACAACCTCAATGCTCCCAGGATGGTCGAAGTTTATAAGAAAGCCTTGGTACCGACTGCGAAACGTCAATTCGTCAAAAAAAAATGAAGAATGGATCTTGCAGGAAGATTATGATCCAAAACACCGGAGCCGACTCTGCACTGAATGGCAACATCACACTCGATTGGCCATCACAAACGCCTGATGCTAATCCCATCAAAAATGTCTGGGCCTACATAAAGCAGAAGATTTGAGGGAAACATCTCTTCACTTTGAAGCAGCTCTCTGGACAAATTCGACACGTTTGGAAGAGTGTGTAATAAAAATTGAAGCTCTTAAAAAAATTCTTCAAAGTCAACGCAACCAATTGTGGACGCAACAAAAAACAAAGAGAACTTAGACATTCGGATTGAAGGGAAAAAAGGAGGAGATTTCGAACCCAAATGTCTGGAGAAATGGCCTGAGATGCTGGATATTCATTACCAGAAGAGCTGCAGAGAGGACGTCACGATAGATTTTACGAAGAACTAGACCATCGTTACAGGGCAATGGATTTTATTCTGGTTACATTTAGTATTATTCAGCCTAAAAGTCTGGTAACATCACCAGAAGAAGATTTTCATGGAATGGTTCTAAATCTGCTAAAAACTTACGATGAATTTTCAGCAGAGGACATCGTGTTGGAAATTTTACGATTCAGCAGCCATTTGGAAGCCACCAACATTTCTGCCCAAGAAGCGGTTGAATGGGCTACAGGGGGCTTCTCAGATTCATTGCAAAATGGGGCTATTCTGAGTCTGTTCCAAATTTAGTGCTATGGCTTCGATTTTTTTTAAGAATTTTTGTTTCGGTGGCTTCATGTGAAAGAAGCTTTTCAAAGTTAAAATTAATAAAATCTTACTTAAGGTCCACAATGAGCCAAGCGCGACAAACCAATCTTTCGATTTTATCAAATGAAAGATACAGGAAAGTCAATTTTGATAATGCGATTGAATATTTTAGTATCATAAAGTCTCGTAAGCATGGTTAGGATTTGGTGTTTTATTTTAAGTAGGGGTGCTTAATATAAAACCGCCCGAGGTGCAAATCTACCCTACGCCGCCACTGGGCACTGGATCTAACGTTTTTCGTCAAACTGAGAATTTCAAAGGTCTGCCAAACTTGCAGAGAATTGTGGATACTTTGTATTTCTGCCAAAAATAAGAAAACGAAAAATTTCTAATTTCAACATTTGAAAAATGTAAAAACTGCTACTGCGGAAAAAATCAACATCCTAAATTGAAACATTTCAGTTTGCTTTCAGTTTTTTTCAGACTCTTTCTAGTACTCGTTTCAACTAACTGATATTTGAATTTTGAATCAGTCTGTTTTCCGATGCATCTAGACTACTATAATTTCTTTAACTTCAGTTTTGATTGAAACAACTTTTCCGCCTCATTTCAGTCCCAATCCCATTTGAATTTTCTCAAGTACTGATAATAATTTTCGCCATATTTCATACCGGATTCCTCGTAAAATTTATTTTTCAGTCTCTTTTTCCGTTTCATTTATTCTAAAAAGTTGTCTATTTTGTTGATCAATTCGCCAAAGACGGTAATGAAGAGAAGGAGATAGAACGGCGTGTTAATATAGTAAACACAATCTACTTCTCATTATCCCAAATAGCCAATGGTATCTAAATTCAACAGCCCTACGTTTCCTATCGTATATTGTGCTGTGTGCTAAATTTTGGAAGAAGAAAAACACAGCATTTATGACAATAGCACCGATCACAAACTTGTTATTTACATATTTTTAACAAAAACAGTTTCCCGAGATGGTTTTGAAATGTACGAGTATGAGGATATAATTTCTTTTGTACTCAAAAATGGACTTTTGCCTTAAAGTTTAATTTCCAAGCAATTTAAATAAGCTATCTAGTACAGTTGATAAAGTACGTAAGTTTTTATAAAAGTTGACAAAAAAAATTGTCTCTCCTGAAGTTGTACTACATTTTTTTTAAAATTCATCATTATTCCTTTGCAATATTCAATTGACCCACAGATTTGATTTATATACACACAAAACAAACAGGTCAGAGGAAATGTCGTCAATTTAATAACGTCTCATTAATTTGTTGTTTTCGTTTGTATTCATGGCATCTTCAATTATATCGTCCATCAGATCAATCAAAATTACCATGGTTCCATTCCAAAATTCTTCTTATTACCAGGGGTAAGTATCTTTCTGGACATCAATCACACTTTTCCTTTTGCCTTTATCTGCTTTATTCGTCCTTGTCAATGGCTTTCTTCGAATTACATAGAAATTACATCGAAAATGATACAGCTTTCAATACAATTTCCATGGAAAAATGTTTTTGTCCAGTGGAGAAAATCGAAAATTTTGATATTTCAAAGGAATTTTGTGAGGTTTCGTTGATTCTGGAGTAACGAAAGGAAATACTAATAATATAGTGTCATCGAATGGAGAGGATTGTGTGTTTACTTGATAAAATTCTATAGGATTTTCCATTCTTCAGATAAACATGCAGTTTGAGTTCATTTATCCAGCTCGAATCCTATTGAAGGCTTAGAAGGCTTACAGAATACAAGTGTGTAGTTTGATTTTGCCAAAATTTGAGGCTCCATCACACTAGTCTAGTTTGAATGCCTAAAAGTAGATTCCTTTTTACCGCAACGGTCGTGAAATGTTCAGATTTGAAATCGTTTTTCGGAAGGTTTCTAGATCGATTATTGCTGTACCGCAATAATTTGGACACCAAACATGGTGGAGCTACGCAACAAGCAAGGGTTTAGCCCTCGTGGAGCAAAAATGCGGAAAAGGTTTTAAGGCAGCTCACGGGATCCTTAAAACCTTTTCCGCATTTTTGCTCCACGAGGGCTATACCCGATGATTGAATAAAATCAAAACACGCAGAAGTGCAGTACATTTTTGAAAGGACTATTAGGTGGATGTGAAGTGGAATTTCATGTGCAACCATTTTTTTTATATCAACACATTGGATGCTCATTTAAAGCAATGATCCGATTCATCTGAATAATATAAGAAAGTAAAAAAACTTTTGAATTTTCTGCGTTTTTTAAAACATTCTATCCTAGAAAGTGGTGGAAAAATTGAAAAAAATTCGCAGTTGTAACGCTCATGAGCTCAAATCGGAGTGTTTCATTTATGGCGGTTCTTGAAAAAACTTGAATATAAATCCGCGGATTTGAAAATCGTAGCCTCACACGCGCCTTTTCGAATGTGAATTTTGCTACAAGCATATTTCTCTACTGAATGGTCACCAATTACAGTGGCGCACATTTTCTCAAGTAAAAAGAATTGGAAATGATTTTCGAACGATTATGTTACAAAAACCACTTACTAAACAATAAGTAATATTCTAGAAAAAGTAGAAACCATTAGCATCCTTGTATGTTTGACTCTTGAAAAGGTCATCATATCATTTATATTTTTATGTTACGCTGATTACGTTAACGAATAAAATCACTAAACGAAAGTAAATTTGAATGGTCTCAATCACGTCCTTTTGGCTTTCTAAAAGGTTTCTTGTATGCCTTAAGACGGCTCTGCCTGATAGGTGAATTCAAAGTCAGCTCAGAGTATCGTTCTTTATTGCAAGCTACCATCAAATTTAAGTCATTCTGGGGTCATAGCAAACCAACGTTGTTTCGAACTGATTGAATCTGCTACATCTACAATTCAATCTGCTCAGTAACTGAACTTTAATACAATTAGTTATTAATTAATTGCAGAGAACTGCTCCATAATCTCCTAATTTAGTACGTTCGCTTTGATATTCACAAAGCATTTTCATGGACTACCGTGCATCCCAGACTAGTTTGCGAATCAAGCATTTGCTGAATATTACAGTTGCCATGCTGTAACAATTCCTGCGAAACGCAATTAACGTGTCTAATCCCTATTGATATTTGAGGAAAGCAGGTCACATGGCAAGATGCGCTCGTTTCTAGTTAGCTTGTTCTCCGTGTAATTTGATTAACGCAGCTTCCTTTGGCTGTGTCCTTAAATCTGATACGGACGAAGAACATCCACAGGTTGTTTGTCTGTTTGTTAAAACGTGCACTGCTCTATTCAAACACAGTCTGGAAGTGAATTGCTTTGGAAGTTCTCCTGCTCCGATGAAATTTTTTCAATCGAGTGTAGAAAATCGTTGATGCGAAAGAAATCTTCTTTTCGAAATGAAATGAGTTGTGCTTGTACATACCATTCGAAGGATCGACATATTACATGGGTAGAACGTCGTCGTCCCTTGTGATTTTTTTTGGAATAGCTTTGATCAATGGAAGTTATTGTAGATTTAAATTCATATTAGCTAGGAAGCACATAATAAATTTTGCTATTCGCCGCGCTCACTCTTGAGCATTAATAAAACATATTTCGTACGCCCAAATCTAATGTACAAAGAAGTAATTGGCTGAAGCGCAAGGTCATTGTTCAAAATTAACTTGAGAAGTGAGCTACAATTCCACTTGCATGGCTTTAGTACGAGTATATATTTTACGGTTCAAGTAAATACTCGAATAATAGAGATATGTTTATAGCGTCTAAATGTGTATTATCGGTAATAAAAGATGTGTTTCCTGTTCAAGATCTTTTCGAAGTAAACAACAAGAGCGGATGTTAAATTTGAATGAATGATTCATGCATCACTAGGGTACTTTGAATACGTATATTTGGTGAATTCTAAAAAGGAAAATAGCACAATAGAAGTAGCTCAAATCGAGCATTTGATTGTGTGTTCAAAGCCTCTTCGTAAACAAAAGGTAGAGGATGGAAATAAAAATGTAAAATGTCCTTCGACATGCTGAATATTGTTCGAATTGAGATAGCAAATGCGGAAGCAGCATATAAAACAACTTACCTGAGCTTAGGAAGCTCGCAATATACCCAATCGGACACTTCATCCAATCGAACCTCCCGATGTGTTTGTGCCAAATCCGATTTGTTTCCGGCTATGACAATTGGAATATCCTGTTTGAAATATAGACGTGTATAAATTGCATTGTCAATATTCTCGATTGTAATATTGTACGTTGTATCGTGACATAGATTACATTGAATCAAATAAATACTAGACCCTTGGGTAAACTGAAAATTAAGTGGAGGATGTGTTTCCGTAGAATTAATGATGTTTGTGAACCTAATATGTTGAATTCGTTTTCAACATTCTCATCGCAAAACGAAAAAAGAATGAAACTTAAGAGCGAAAACGTTAAATGCTTTTGAGTTATAATCTGTTTCTTTTTATGATTACCAAACTTGTAACGACTCCTTCATAACAATTTCTGCTAATCCATTGTAAAAATTTAAAGCATTCATCACCTGTTTGCTAGTATCTACGATCGAACTTTCGGCAACCTTTTTCTCAATATATTTATAAAGACTGGACAGTTGGTTGGTTTCTTTTGTCTTTTTTAAACATTTACGATAATGACGTGTTTTAAATAAAAACACATATGTCACACATATAGCTACGATACAAGAAATCTAATTTTTATGCTAATTCAAAGTAAGAAAATATTCAAAAGTTAGTCCCAGCGATTTAGGTTGGAATCGCATCTTTCGAAAAAAACTTCATTTCCGTGTTGTGAGTTATTTCAATAAACACACTGTAGTATTTAGTGTCTCGAAAACTGACACATTCATTTTTTACGACCGGAGCCATTCTTGACCACTAAAACAAAATATTCCGCTAAATGGATGAAAATCCTTCGTAATAATTTCATACTTCATGCAGGTCAATCGAAGGAAAAGAAGATAATTATGAGCTCTTTGAATTTGAATTTCTGAATTTTGAATTTTTTTGCTTGAGCCGTGTAATCGAATGGTATTGAGTTATCCGTTCCGTTCCGCCTGGTTTTTACAATTTCCGACTGTAGCCAGCTGATTGTCAAATTTGGCATCAGCCAAATCACGGGTTTGTTGCGTTCGCGTTTAATATAATCAAATCAATTGAATATTTTTTATAACTTCCCTGATTAGACGTTTTATATTTCTTTGTTATTCGTTTGCTTATAACATATTTCTATCTATGGGATAGTTTTTCTAAATTTCTCTAAATAAAGTTGCACATTTGCCCTGTAATCTAATAAGGGTTTGATTGTTGTTGAGGCTGCAATATGCGAATCTTATTATTTTTTTCAAAAAACTCAACAATATTCTCGACAATTGAGAATCAATAAGGTTGTCACCGTTCATCGAATTTTGGTGATTATATCAGCAAGCGCGCGTTTAATTAAATGATATTAGAAATTTAATTAATAATTGAATTATCATTTAACCGGATTTGTCCGCAGCGACAACGTAAATTTAATTTATGGTACAAGGTCACAAAGTTGTCCAGCGAGGGCACGATACGTCTCAATGAATTTTAATGATTACTAAAGTAACGCAAAAAATGAATTTATCAAATAAAATATGTGAATGAAGGGTGAAATGTTTTAGTGACTTGTTTTCATTATTGGTCAATGCATCATTGTTCTTTATAAATGCCAATTCACGCAAACCATAGCAAAAGCATCTTAAACATTTGACCGTATTGAATAATACAATATTTGGTTTAAATTGAGTTCACTACTCAATTTTATGCAGCGAAAGCTTCTTTTTGTGTCTCCCAATTTTCTATTCGACTTGGTTTATCTTATTTTTCTTATAAAGTGTCTATCTTCTTGCACTAAAGTAGCTCTGAGTTATTGTTTTGATATTTAGCTGGACTAGTTTAAGCTATTTTTTAGTTCCCAAAAGTTTTTCAAGATGACTTTTATGTCTTCAGTTTATTGTTCCTTTGCCTAAATCTTCGCTAGTATTCACAATTTAATTTTACATAAAGCTGAATTCATTTTTCAGCTTCGGCTTGCCATCTGATCCCTCTATTTGTTTATTTTGTAGTTCGTTTGTTGGATGAGAATCTCGAAAAAAACATTTGAGCTCTTTCAACGCTCATACAAAATTTTGGTCAGCGTTTGTTCCAGAAAATCAGAGAAGAAATCCTATTTACGTAACTATTTAATACTCTAAAGACAAAGAAGACTATGTACTTAAAAGTATTCCAACCTTTCCGACGCGAAATTAAATGTTGGAGTGCTGCTTAAACATTTTTAAACTTTGTAAAACCTTTTCTGAATCGGAAGAGTCAATATTGAATTACTCCGTAGCTACATCGAACGAATCATATCGTATCGGAGGTATTTTGTTCTTGTAAAAGGGTGTTAATCACATTACAAGACTATTTATAAACAAACACGTAACTTGACCTTTTTCACGATGGTGTGTTTTAACACTTCCATCTTTTCTCTTCCTATATAATCGTATCTTCCTGTTGCCTAACTAAGTTTCTTATGACGCTCAGGCCATGATCAACTTTTCAACTTACATAACACAATATAAGCGTGCAGAAGGCAAAACAACCAGGATCCCTTCCCATTCTTCAGCATCCTACCAAAAAGCATGGCAATTTCTTAAGTGGCGTATGAATGCCCATCATTTCCTTAAATTAACTCGATTATTTCAATCAAAGGACCTTGCTACTTCTGCCGAACAAAAAATCTGCGAGTTGCTGCTATTATTAAGTTTACGAACACACTTTCTCTTTCTGAACGTGAAAATATCCATTTGGCCACGATGAAATGGAAACAGTCATTACTCCTTTGGTGGATCTTTCAGTTTCATCCAATTTCCGAAATATTACTGTTCGCAAAACTATTCAAGTTTGGACATGCTGTCTGACCTTATTTTCAAGAGTTAATTGGAACGAGACTTTAATTAAAATCTTTTATATTAAGACTGAATAACTAATTTCAGAAATGCTAGTTCCAGGTTGAATCCTTTTTGCTGGGTCGCCATGTAAAAGCTGTTCAACGCAATGGGAAAGTAGCGAAGAACATTTTCTGAGACACCTTCGGCAATTTTCTTCGCTCCATCAGAACGGAGACGATGCCGAGATTTCAATTTCCTTCTTTTAATATGTAATTAAGATGGATCATTTTCTATGAAATCAACTCCTAGCATCGTTAGGAGCAGCTGTAATAAGTCTGGGTTAATATAACTATATACTATATAAGAGAGTTCATATTGAAACTATTCTTCAGAAGCTTTCCGAAGGTTGTGAATAGATTGTGATTTTATTTTATTTATTAACAATTAACATTTAAAACTTGAATAAACAAAATTGACCTTTTTTCGGAAAATGATTATAAATGATCGCAAATGATGAAAAAATAGCCGATTATATTAAAATAATCACAATGTGACCGAGTTCAGCTATTCAAGGACTTGCAACAAGAACCACGCAGCTTCATTTTTGAATGTTTTACTTCGAAACACGTAAAATTTCAGACTTTAGGCTGCTCATACTAAATGACGAAAGTCTGATGCTCTGGAATCCCGCGAAGTACTTAGGGATCGTGTTAAAGGGATAGTAAGGTCTGGTATGGTATTGTTTTTTACGTGTTATTCACACTTAGGACCTAGGTGGGGGCTTGAGCCACTATGCGAAATTAAAGCCAGATCAATCACGACCTATGGGATTATAAAATGGTGGGACTTACCAAGCAAGAAGTGATACCTGGCTAAGCTGAACGAGGTTTAGAGAGCGACATATTGCGGAATAAATGGTTCATTGCACATCACACCACCACAGCTGCACTAAAAATTATATCGAATTTATTGTTTTCAGAACTTTGTAAGGATGTGACGGCTGCTAGTGCTGCACGCCTCAAAGAAGGAAGATGCTGGAGAAAGAGACCTTATCTAGAACATACGAAGATGTCCTCATGGTTTGGGTTTGAACGCTGGATTTTGGTACAAGCTTTGATAATGTATTCTGCTAAAGAGAACAGTGACAAATTGGTGCGCCAGTAGGCATAGCATGGCTCGAAAATGGACACGAATACGAGAGCAAAACTATTTTCTGAGCATTTGGATCTAAATAAATCGCTGGAGCTTCCCGTGTAGTGCATTGTTGTGCAGGAAGAAATAGGTGCGATCTTGTTTGCTGCAGAAGTGATCAGCAGGAGAGAGGATGTCGACAAAAGCATCACTTTCTTTGGGAACAGTCAACTAAATAGCATCAGCCCCAGTGTCCTTCAAATTATGAACTATGACATTTGAGACCTGTATATCGGAACATTTCAAGGGTTACTTTCGGTGATCACACAAGGAAAATCGGACATACTGCGAGTGATAGAAGACAATCAGTAAAGTACTTTCTATATAGATGTCCAACTCCTTAATTTTTCAAGGAACTAACTCAGCCAAAAACTTTTATAATGGCCCAACTCCTACTTTTTTTTTTTTTGATAAATATGGATGGTTCACTAAATAATTCAGAAGGAATCATAAGGCACAATGTACTAAATATGTCTAAGTGAAGCGGAAGTCAATAAGCTTTGCACTCTCATAACCTTACTTTAATTAAGCTCACCTTTCTGTTGAAAATTCTACCTCATTCGCAGGACCAATATTATTTTAAAAAAATTAAGGAATGGATGTGGAGAATAATATTTGATATTTTAAAATTTAAATATTGAAGTGTATATTTTAGTTCCTAGTATATATATATAGTTCAGGAGTATACATTCTGTCATTGATTTCAATTGAGACTCTTTCAAGTGATGTGGCGAATTTTTGCAAAAAATAATCTTTCCAAAAACACAATTTTCCACGAGCATATCCTAATTTTCAAAACATCTCTATTAATCCAAGCTGTGGAACTCATCATTAGAGCCAAATTTAGAGAACAATATGTAGTTGGGTAGGAATATTATTAGTCTTAATCCTTTTTTCTTTCTGGTGTCCGCTTTCCAGAAAGTTGAACATATTTATAGGCTATTAAATCTCTAAACGATTCCCAAGCGTTATACAATCATTCTAATTCAAAAATTAAATTCATGTGAGCAAGTACCTATAACAATTTCTAGGACAACATTTGAATACATTGGCAAAACCACAAAGTCAATCACATACCTGGAAGTCTGCACGTTGTTCCCGAATTTCCTCGAAGCACTGTTTCACACAGCCAAAGCTGGGACCTGACGTTGTGGCATAAACGAGCAGGAATGCATGAGCGGTTGCTATTGAAAGGCGTCGCATTGCAGGAAATTGCATATCCCCCGAGGTATCCAGGATGTCAACCTACAATTGCAATGAAAAACGGAAAATTTGTTAGAATTGAACGGGCCAACTGTTCTGTTCACTTCAAAGAGCTCCCCATCTTGTGGCGTGGTCAATTTCAGGTCATAATTCTAAATGGATCGAACTAGGACCTGTATTGTCGTATCGTTGTTTCGTTCATTTTCTACTTTGCGAACGTGCGGTAGTAAGGTTAGGAGGCAATAATGGACCAGTGTTTTGACGAGTTTATTTAGTGGAAAAAACGTACATGGTAACATGTCCTGTGATATGCTTGCCTTTTTTATTGCTTGGGAAGTATTGCTATCAATGCACATGCGCCTTGGTTTACCACGAGGATGAACTCTGTTATTTTACGAAGAAGTCTATGGCAGAATATATGATTTGGTAAACGACAAGGCAGTTTTGATATTTTGGTGTGGCTAAAGATAGGAAGAGGGTAGGAATGGTGTGATATCGACTCAATACTTCTGGCAAACAGTAATTTGTTTAATTCCGGGAGTTTTACTTTCAAATGTTTGTAATTGGTACTACGCCTACAATAGGATATGATACCTTTGGTGTCGGTGACTGATCGGTTCACCTATTGCTATACATTGTAACATCATTGTGAATTTTCCTTAATAATGAACTTCACTAATCATTAAATTTTTGGATACATGTTTTGAATTAAGTCCACCATTCTGTCGAAATTTCTTCCTCTATCTCAGGACCAGCTTTTTGAAAATTATTGGATGTATGGACTGTAAATGAAAAATTCTGTTCTTGTACTGTGCCGCAGAAAAATCCCAATTAGCTGGAATTTCATATAGGGAAAAAACTAATTCTTAGCAATTGTATAGAAAGCGGACTACATGAAAATTTGTTCCAAATGATAATCAATCGAAATCGGTATCAATTTTTTTAATTTATATTGCACCTCCAATGTCAGAGCTGGTTTTGTAACAAGCTATACGGAATTTTTCACAAAAACCATACTGAAATTAATGAATTTACATATTTCCTCGAAAAGCTTTCATAAACAGCACAGAAAATGTTCAACATATTTTAAACAACAGATTTAAATTGAGAAGAGTTATCCTTAAAAGCAATTGTTATCGTAATTTTGTCCAACTCGTTTAATATAATAAAATACTTAATTTACACTACAAGCTTCTGAAAAGGATAGTATTTGAATTTAATAAATTTAAGTTTCAAATACTTGCTGAATCGAATAATATGAAAAATCGATAGCTTTTCCATTGGATACTCATTGTCGCCTTACTTTTCTTCTCGAATGTGTTTTGTCTTTCTTCCTACATGAATGAATATTTTTCACATATGAAGGCTTCCATATTTTATGTTATTTTTTCAAGAAAATACAATGATCAATCATTCTTTTTCGATTTTCGAAAAAATGGACGCCTTCATTCTGACGGTATTTATTTTCCAACAAATTTTCATATCGTAATTTCCTTGCGGTTTACCTTTGGAATACTCAGAGGTTATAGAACCTTTCCCGTAAAATTGAAAAATATTCCGTGCAAAGTAGAATTCTAGGAAATGAACCCAGAACAGTTGGACAGGCAATTAACAACATGTTTAATGGTGACTTCAGTGTTTTATATTCCATATTAGATTCAAGTAAATGCGAATAATGAATTTAGTTCCAAAGATCAGTGAAACTTAGCCACGTAGTTACGCCGAAATCGTTTTGTTAGTATCCCACCCTTCATTCATCGATTAGCAAAACACCTTCAGAACACGAGTCACATTCGCCATCACCCAAAATTATCTATTGATGACGAGGTTACATTGAAGACATATGTACGTGCTGCCGTTAAACATCTTCATCGCAAAGCCTGCTCGAGAGAAAGTAAATTATCTTAATAGGAGCGATAATAGATTCCGATGAATCTGAGATTGCTGGAACAACAAAAAGCTGTTTCAATCTAGTGCAGCACTCTCAGTGCTGCTGGGGGACTTCCCGCATTACATGGACGCCGTACGGCTTCCTGTTATGCCATTAGAATAAATTTGCATATAAATAAGCTGAGCGAAATCCTAACCAAACCTGTGTATATTTGTCAGTTGGACGATCCTGGGGCGATAAAACCAAGGCAGCAACTCACGCCATTTCAAACACTCGAGCAACAATTTGAGACCATCTAGCCAGACACCATTCGCCCGGGATTGATTTCGAGGGAGTAATCGAAACTTTTCTAAAATCCACCCTCAACCTCAGTTGTTTACCATCGACTCGAGCAAAAAGGCGAATGGTACCAGCACAAGAACAGCCAACATTCAAGCCGATTGGAGGCTAATGGAACCTTGCACAGGAACATTAGCAAAGCCAGAACAAGAAAAACTCTGCCTCGTGTTAGGTCCTTGAGATATTTCCCGGAAAGCTCATCCACATAGGACGAGCGAAATATACTGGCTCCACAAATTTAAAATGTGGCTTGGTGCTCTTGTGAGCGGAAGAAATAGAAGGAGCGGCTGTCGTGTAACATATTGGCGCCCGGCAAACATTTTGTGGTTCCCCACCGTCCAGTTCCGGGCAGCATTTAGTATGCTATTAAACCTACAATTTGTTTGTAAAGGATCTGTGCAGTGTGCTGTGGGAGGCAGGAGATGAGCACATACAATTTCATGGATATGTGTTTATTTGCTCTGATTGTTAGTTTAGAAACTTTTCGTTGCGGGCATATATGTACTTGAAGAGGCAGCATTCATTAAGCTATTTCGAGTACGTAGCATATTTAGCCGAAGTTGTTTGCTGTCAATCTCAACAGTTGCAAGACTGACATCATGTATGATTGCGAGATAGAGTAAAGTAAGCACTTACCTTGAGAGTCACTCCACCAAGATCGTATTCCCTATTGTAAAGATCCTCGACAGTCGCTCGATATTTATCCGAGTAAGTTTTAGAAAGGAAACGCTTGAGTATACAGCTCTTGCCTACACCAGCGCCTCCAAGGATTACCAGTCGAATTCTTTCAAAGTCGCCCATCCTGGTCGCTCGTCTAGCCTTCTGGCTGCTTGGAATTACTCAATCCACCTATTATGCTGCGATGTCCTTCACGAACTTTGTCTTGCGTGGAAATTCGTGCGAGTCTAAAACGTATTTACTGTCGTAGACGAGACCTTTGAAAATGCTGTTTACAATGTAGGCTTGTAAATTCCCCGAGTTCGAGATGTTACGCATCGATTGATAATCCTTTTCTCGGTAAGAAGCCTTTTAAGATGAAATCAGTACAATTGCTGCTGTTATTAGACACGCCGACGCAGAGATCAATGAATTGATGCGAACATCAATTCTCGATTAAATACTTTGATGTGTCGTCCTTTCTGTTGCAATTCTTTACGGATGCATTTGAAGTACGAATTTGAGACATGATTCGTTGAAAGTGAGCTCTGTAAGAATGAGATAGATAATCAAATTAAATTTGGAGAATAATAATAATTATGTTCAATTTATGTTTTAGTTCATTTTTATGATACAAATAAGTAAGTACCACATATTTTTACTTATGCTGTAAAATAATCTAAACGAACTTAATTTGGACAACCTACAGATTTGTAAGTTGTAATACGTTATGATTTCTATTTAAATATCTTCAATCTAAAAATTGAGAAATAAAACACACAACCGCAATCGTAAAAGGTTTGGTTTTTCAAATGTTTATCAAAAAACGTTAACTGATTTCTTTTTGCCGCTCTCTTATCAGTTTTTGAAAACTATCTATTCTAGGCAACTCTTTTGCTTTCGAGAGCATTATAATATAATTTATTTCAGATTAAATACTGGTCCACTTTGACATACAAAGTGCATACCTATGAATGCATCAACAACTATCAGATTTTATAAGTAGGCTGAATGAATTTTCTTTGAGTTTAAGGTACAGGTCCACTTTAGAAAGTGAAAAAAGACAATTTTTCAAGCATTCATTTCTCAGATTTTTTTTATTATTCTCTTTTATAGAGGGCGCATAAATTAAGCTCTGAAAAAATCGTTACTCCACGGCAGGGAGATAATCTATGCATTGATTGATCTGAAACAAAAAACTTTAACAGCACTTTAAAAAGAAAGATCTCTCACACCGTAGTCCACCACCATTAAAAAAAACAGTTAAAAAAATGGCGGACTTGTGAAAAAATGTCAAACATCGACCTTTGTTTCGTAATTCTTTTAAAGACAAAATTCTTTTCTTCCATTTTTTGGTCATATTCTGGTGGATTACGATGTAATACACTCTAACAAATAAAACGCATCAAAGTTTTTGAAAGTCGGTTCTTTAGATCCGGAGATTATCTGTCTGCCATGTTAAAAAACGGTGTTTTGCGTAAAGCGTGTTTAAAGTTTTTGTTCCATTTGGCTGAAAAACATTTTGTGAAAAATGAAAAAATTAGATATATTTCAAAAACACGCAATTGATTTGTAAAAGTCTAAATAAATACTGAATACATGCTATAAAGTCACAAATATAATGTATATAAAAGAAACCAGTATTTTAGAACACCTAAAAAGAGCCGAAAACGCACACACACACTCAAAGTCGCCTTTAGCTGGATAATCAAAAAAAAATCCAAATGCCAGCTGGTGGATATGGGATAGCATTCTTGTATTAAAAAACATAGAAACTGATGAGCTTCATCGACAAACTCTTTATATGTAATGTAAAATCACATGAAATCTGGTTGCCTCTTTCAAATTAATCGCCCTCACTTACTGCACTGCCACCTTGGACTCTAACCTTTGGCCTGTCGATGCTCTTGTTAAATAGTTTACTCCACTTAAATGATTCTTCCAAAGAAATTTAGCAGAAATCTAAGGCGTGACAGACAGTGAAACAATCAATACGATAAGTACAGCATTTCTTCTTTAATTTAGTAGTTTTTGGAACCAACTTTGTACTTTTTCGAAACAATTCGACACTTTTTCGAAACAATTTAGCTCTTTTACGAACAAAATTAATTTTCCGAATAAATTCAATAAACCTCCAAATAGATATTTCTTATGTATATTTAAGTAAAAAATAAATAAACTAAGTACTAAGTACTATGCAGAATCACACTTTGCATTCAGGTGTTTTTTTTTTGTTAAACTGAAAATGAATATGTGCTTAATATCTGTTAAGTTCCATGCATAGTCGCTATTATGCACATAATATTTGGATATGTTTTAAACGTTTAAGTTTTGCAATTTCTAAATAATTCACAAACATTTGAATGCAGGAAAAAGATTTTTGGTAATTGGTTTGAGAGGGAAATAGGTTTCAAAAGTTGTAATCGTCTGCCACTTGGTAAGTTTGCTTTAGCTTATGTTACGTAATTTAACTTTCTTTACCCTTACTTTTACATTTTCGTCTTGCTGCTAGACAATATTATTCGATGACATGAATTGGAATAAATAAATAAACAAACAAAGCAAGAGTAAATTAGTAAAATTTGATTCGTTTTTTCGCACGACGTGTCAATTTTAAATTTAATCTAAAACTTGCTAAACTTTTGCTAATTTCATGACAAATAGTTCATCCAAAAAAAAGTTCTAAAAATAAAATTTCTAATGAACAAAAGTATCCAAAATTAGTATTTCGATTGATTTCTAATATTCATTTTCCACTTGAAATATTCGATCAATTAATTAATCATAATTATGATAATAAATTAAAACACGAATAACTGGCGCCTTGTTATATGTCTACACCATAAGTCTCTCCGAATCCGTTGCGTGTAAAAACATATTTTTGGTTTATCATCAGTAGTTTTGTACGTCATAAGGAATGAATTCCTGGATACGTCCCTATTGCCGTGGCACACGCAATCGGTTTGTACTGTTTGAAGGTGGTCTATGAAACACGATGATTGTGTGTAACAACTTGATTAGGTTGAATAAAAGTGTAGTATATTTAATTGAGGATTATTTATTGAAATCGGTTTCAACCTTGAATACAGAAAAGCATTGTGTGAAGCAATATGAAATTTTTGAGAAGCCTTGAATCGAAATAGAAAATTCTGCAGGTACCCCATTCAGAATGAAATAACGTGCAGCGTGGGCGTGGGTTATGAAAAATCGTGTAATTGATTTTATTGGACTGCAACTTTCCCATTAAATTTTGTATCTTACATTTACAAACACTTCAGGAGAGGAATTGGTTGTCGATTTTAAGTTAGTTTTATTTAATTTGAAAGTTTTTATGATATATTTCATCAAATACATCACACACAAATATGTATGTATGTATGTATATATATAAATTGTGCAATTTCAAATTCTTTCAGAATATACTGAAAACGAAATTCCTTTCTGTTATCCTCCAACGTTGTCTTTGAAAAATACTCATGATCAATGAAAGCATCTTCAAAGCCTGACTGCGAGACACTTCTTAATTATAACATGCATATAATAGTCTCAGATGTAACAATTAATCAATATCTCATGAGCTGCTCAACGTCCTTTCTATTCAAACGGTCGTATTGCTTTGCCAACATAGCTTTTAATAGGAATTTTGAACAGATGTTTCCTAATATTAAACATGTTATGCAGATCCTTTTTGGCAATATCTCACACTAAGCATATTTTACCGAGCAGAAAGAACACAACCTACTAGACTATGAATGAATGATGATATCGTTATTTTATTTTGAATCATTTTAACAGGCATTTTAGTATAAAGGAACGTTTTGGGCTTTTATGGTAGGAAATTTTTGTAGGTGTCGCACACGAACAAGGGATAAAAACACAATTAACCTAATCAGCGATATGAATCTTTTGGTATGAAGCAAGTCGTTCAGGTGAAACGCATATTTTTCATTGTATGCAACAATCGATATTAGCGGCATCATTCTAAATGTTGTATAAATTAATGAAAACACAGCTGAGACATATTCATAATTTTGAATAGAAAACGGCAATTCACAATGCTGAAAATATTTACCTAGTAAAAAGAGTATTTCAAGAAAGTTAAAGGAAAACTTTAATCAGTGCAGGTGACCAAAAACTAACATTTTGGAAAGTTTTTATTAATAAGCTACAATTTTCGTTCAATTCAAAGATATAGTTATCATATGCTAGACTTATAATCCCAACTTACTGTGGTAAAGTAGTTTACGATAAAAACTTGCAAAAAACTAATTGCTGCAATTATTTTTATTCCAAAACTGCTTAACTTAATACAATTGGAGCATAAATATAATAATGAATACAAATTTGAACTTGTGAGTGTACTCAGTTTAAACGTTAACTGTGTTTGAATCGTTCTAATCAAATAAATGACGAAAATGCATATAGCATTTTTACAAACTTATGTACAACGAAGCATTTTCAACGAGCATGTCAACACAGCTGCATCCTTATTATAATTTGAAAAACTACTGTAACCAAACTTAAACCGAGTTCAGGCTTACGTTGATACTTTCAGTACCAGTCAACTTGTGACAAAACGGCAAAAAATTGCTCCATTGATCTAAATACATGCATCGTGGAAGCGAGTGAGTGAAAATGTGGTGTATGGGATTTGTGGTGCTCACTTTTCTGTTTTGAAAGACTTTTTCACAAACGTTGCTACTTGACATGGAGTGGAGCTGAAACTATAAAATAAAAGAGACTTGCTTCCAATGTAGGTCTTTTCTTCGTAAAGGTATTTGCGACTTTTGTTCTGGTCTATATATACTGAAACATATTCTGAATCCCTTGGTTTTGCAGCAGGTGTAACCATAGAAACATTCAGACGAAAGGTTCGAGTTTCACTTTGACCGACCGCCTTTCAAGCAAGTGGCGCTTGAAAAATTTTCTGATATAGTATAAGTCTTGTGATGGTTTAAACTCTTGGAAAATACATACTTATTATACGGAAAATTAAGTGAATAGCACAACCGACAACAAAGCCGAAATTTTAACTTCAGTGGCATTCAAAGAAAGTAGGCTCCCAATTAAGATGGTCACTACAACATTAGAAAGTAAGCAAATTTTTGGAAATTATGCTTTCAAAGTTAGACAACGACTTCAAACAACAGCATACTAGTGCGTATATTTACCAGAAAGATCAAGACCTGGAGAAAAAGAAACTACCAGCCTAGTTTCTACCAAGTGGGAGCGATAAACACGATTTGGAAAACCATTTTCCATTGCATTGTTAATTACAGTTAGTTGACAACAACATCAACCCTAATTTCAGTCCCAACAAAAAAGTTGCCACGACTTGGCTCACAAATAGCCTTTCATGTTTTCATCAGTTAGTGAAACCCTCCAATAATCGTCCACGTCACATCCAATTGATTAAACTTCAAACAATAATCTATTAAATTTCTCCCAAAAGTGAAGAATTTAATTTCATTAGATTCTAGGGATTCTAGGTGGACTTGTGTCGCGCTAGGCAGCAAAAATACTTTTCACCACCACATCAGCACTTCTTATTTTTCTCCTATTATTGTTATCCGATTAGTCATTCATCCCTACATCTTCATTACTACTTCGGGCAGGACCAATGCTTACTCCGGTCAAATTAATGTTAGATCAATGACAAGGACTTTAATTTCGATTGATTGGGAATGTTTTTGCCATTTTCGCTGAGCAGTTGAAAATGTTGTTTTACTATTTACTGTTGTTGGAGGAGATGTTGCACCTTTGAATTTAATACGAAGCGACCCTTATTTCTGTTGTTGTTGGACTGCTGCTCGGAATTTAAGGAAGTTTTTTGATTGTGGAAATGACTTGGGCTGGAAATTGGTGAAAAATTATGAAAATCAATGAGAAAGATAGTGTTTAAACGGGGCGTTTGGACAAAAAGACAAGCCGCGAGGTACGACCTTTGAGATACACACGGGCAACTTCTCAGTAATAGCTACATTAATATTAAAAATACTAAACACAATAATAATTATAATAATGATACTATTTTAAATAATGATAATTAGAGGTACTCAAAGTAATTCGTATCATCTACGGGAGCGTCCATTGATTACGTAGGTAAGGGGGATGATTGAATATTCTCGCGAATTAATCGGGGCGGGGGGGTGGGGTAGGCTTCAAAGCCTTCTCTACGTTATTTGTTATTATCCAACCCATGCTTGAAAGCTGCAAGAGCGCTAGCAAAAATGAATAGTGTTTTGGGTATTACGCCCACTGAAGAGATTTTGTCGCGTGGTGGCCATTTTGAATAGTTGTATTCAAAATCGCCATGACTTCGACATCATCATTGAGTTTGTATTTTTTCACGATTTTACAACAATCAGGCTAATACTTATGTCTTATTTTCAGTTGGTCTTGAAAAACATTGAATGTGCAGTCAATAATCGATTTAATTGCATGTAAAAACTAGAAAGCATTACGAATGATGATGGAGGAAGTAATTGAAATCTTACGAACATTAAAAACCAAAACTAATAATAACTACAATTTTTTTGATGAAAGTTTTTTAAAGCATATGATCTTGCAAAGTATTGACTACAAAACGCTTTACCATTCAAAGCGTTCATTACCACAAATGCAAATTTGATTAGTTTTTTTGGTTTTCAAAATGTAAGCAGTTTTTTGTTGAAATTTAAAAACGATACTGTAAAAACTAATAAAAACCTGCTATTATGCAAATGTTAAAAAAACTTTGATTGATTCAACAACAATGTCTTTAGAATA
This sequence comes from Oxycera nigricornis, assembly GCA_963942545.1. Classification (NCBI taxonomy): domain Eukaryota; kingdom Metazoa; phylum Arthropoda; class Insecta; order Diptera; family Stratiomyidae; genus Oxycera; species Oxycera nigricornis. The sequence goes on along the minus strand of OZ012659.1, from coordinate 25,943,599 downwards.
AGAGTAATCAGGTAATATCATTCGTATGAACACTTTTTACGTGGTGACTTTGAATTTTTTTTATTTATTTTTTTGTAATCATGAAGAAAGGTTTTGCTGGTTTCTCTTGAAAAATGGATAAGAATTTATAAATTTTATAAACATTTCTGTGCAAATCAGGTTAAAAAAAATTTTTTTTTATGAAAAAACCCTAATTTTTTGCAACTTTTTTATGAAATTAACAAACGGCTCCAACGATTTTTTGTGGAACGTAGAATCATCATGAAAATGTTAAGGCGCGTCGATTGATATCTCAGTGATGCAAATACTATATTTGGTTCGGGAGATATAAAGAATGACATGAATGACCTTGAAGGTCATAATGATGTAATAAAATTCTATTTTTAATTTAACTTTTTCAGAATCATTAGAAAAAGTTTTGCTTGTTTTTTTCAAGAAATATTTGGAGCATATAAATTTTATAAACATTGATTACTGGTTCTCGCAGCCCCGTGTCTGGCACGCGCCGTGTCTGGCACGCCACGTGTCTGGCACGCCACGTGTCTGGCACGCCCCGTGTCTGGCACGCCCGTGTCTGGCACGCCCGTGTCTGGTACGCCATGTGTCTGGCACGCCACGTGTCTGGCACGCCCTGTGTCTGCCACGCCCCGTGTCTGGCACGCCCCGCGTCTGGCACGCCCCGTGTCTGGCACGCCCCGTGTCTGGCACGCCCCGTGTCTGGCACGCCCCGTGTCTGGCACGCCCGTGTCTGGCACGCCCCGTGTCTGCCACGCCCCGTATCTGGCACGCCCCGTGTCTGGCACGCCCCGTGTCTGGCACGCCCCGTGTCTGGCACGCCCCGTGTCTGGCACGCCACGTATCTGGCACGCCACGTGTCTGGCACGCCCCGTGTCTGGCACTCGACGTGTCTGGCACTCGACGTGTCTGGCACTTGACGTGTCTGGCACGCCCCTTGTCTGACACGCCACGTGTCTGGCACGTCCCGTGTCTGGCACGCCCCGTGTCTGGCACGCCACGTATCTGGCACGCCACGTGTCTGGCACGCCCCGTGTCTGGCACTCGACGTGTCTGGCACTCGACGTGTCTGGCACTTGACGTGTCTGGCACGCCCCTTGTCTGACACGCCACGTGTCTGGCACGCCACGTGTCTGGCACGCCCCGTGTTTGGCACGCCCCGTGTCTGGCACGCCACGTGTCTGGCACGCCATGTGTCTGGCACGCCACGTGTCTGGCATGCCACGTGTCTGGCACGCCACGTGTCTGGCACGCCCCGTGTCTGGCACGCCACGTGTCTGGCACTTGACGTGTCTGGCACGCCACGTGTCTGGCACTTGACGTGTCTGGCACGCCACGTGTCTGGCACGCCCCGTGTCTGGCACTTGACGTATCTGCCACGCCCCGTATCTGGCACGCCACGTGTCTGGCACGCCCCGTGTCTGGCACTTGACGTATCTGGCACGCCGCGTGTCTGGCACGCCACGTGTCTGGCACGCCACGTGTCTGGCACGCCACGTGTCTGGCACGCCCCGTGTCTGGCACTTGACGTATCTGGCACGCCGCGTGTCTGGCACGCCACGTGTCTGGCACGCCCCGTGTCTGGCACGCCACGTGTCTGACACGCCCCGTGTCTGGCACGCCACGTGTCTGGCACGCCATGTGTCTGGCACGCCACGTGTCTGGCACGCCACGTGTCTGACACGCCGCGTGTCTGGCACGCCCCGTGTCTGGTACGCCACGTGTCTGGCACGCCGCGTGTCTGGCACGCCGCGTGTCTGGCACACCGCGTGTCTGGCACGCCACGTGTCTGGCACGCCCCGTGTCTGGCACTTGACGTATCTGGCACGCCCGTGTCAGGCACGCCACGTGTCTGGCACGCCATGTGTCTGGCACGCCCCTTGTCTGACACGCCACGTGTCTGGCACGCCCCTTGTCTGACACGCCCCTTGTCTGACACGCCACGTGTCTGGCACGCCACGTGTCTGGCACGCCACGTGTCTGGCACGCCCCGTGTCTGGCACGCCATGTGTCTGGCACGCCATGTGTCTGGCACGCCATGTGTCTGGCACGCCACGTGTCTGGCACGCCACGTGTCTGGCACGCCGCGTGTCTGGCACGCCCCGTGTCTGGCACGCCCCGTGTCTGGCACGCCCCGTGTCTGGCACGCCGCGTGTCTGGCACGCCGCGTGTCTGGCACGCCCCGTGTCTGGCACGCCCCGTGTCTGGTACGCCACGTGTCTGGCACGCCATGTGTCTGGCACGCCACGTGTCTGGCACGCCATGTGTCTGGCACGCCCCTTGTCTGACACGCTACGTGTCTGGCACGCCCCTTGTCTGAATCGCCCCTTGTCTGATACGCCCCTTGTCTGACACGCCACGTGTCTGGCACGCCACGTGTCTGGCACGCCCCGTGTTTGGCACGCCCCGTGTCTGGCACGCCATGTGTCTGGCACGCCATGTGTCTGGCACGCCACGTGTCTGACACGCCGCGTGTCTGGCACGCCCCGTGTCTGGTACGCCACGTGTCTGGCACTCGACGTGTCTGGCACGCCGCGTGTCTGGCCTCGCCGCGTGTCTGGCACGCCCCGTGTCTGGTACGCCACGTGTCTGGCACTCGACGTGTCTGGCACGCCGCGTGTCTGGCCTCGCCGCGTGTCTGGCACGCCGCGTGTCTGGCACGCCACGTGTCTGGCACGCCACGTGTCTGGCACGCCACGTGTCTGGCACGCCGCGTGTCTGGCACGCCCCGTGTCTGGCACGCCCCGTGTCTGGCACGCCCCGTGTCTGGCACGCCCCGTGTCTGGCACGCCCCGTGTCTGGTACGCCACGTGTCTGGCACGCCCCGTGTCTGGCACGCCATGTGTCTGGCACGCCCCTTGTCTGACACGCCACGTGTCTGGCACGCCCCTTGTCTGACACGCCCCTTGTCTGACACGCCCCTTGTCTGACACGCCACGTGTCTGGCACGCCACGTGTCTGGCACGCCCCGTGTTTGGCACGCCCCGTGTCTGGCACGCCATGTGTCTGGCACGCCACGTGTCTGGCACGCCCCGTGTCTGGCACGCCACGTGTCTGGCACGCCACGTGTCTGGCACGCCACGTGTCTGGCACGCCCCGTGTCTGGTACGCCACGTGTCTGGCACGCCCCGTGTCTGGCACGCCACGTGTCTGGCACGCCCCGTGTCTGGCACGCCACGTGTCTGGCACGCCATGTGTCTGGCACGCCACGTGTCTGGCACGCCACGTGTCTGACACGCCGCGTGTCTGGCACGCCCCGTGTCTGGCACGCCCCGTGTCTGGCACGCCCCGTGTCTGGCACGCCCCGTGTCTGGCACGCCCCGTGTCTGGCACGCCCCGTGTCTGGTACGCCACGTGTCTGGCACGCCCCGTGTCTGGCACGCCATGTGTCTGGCACGCCCCTTGTCTGACACGCCACGTGTCTGGCACGCCCCTTGTCTGACACGCCCCTTGTCTGACACGCCCCTTGTCTGACACGCCACGTGTCTGGCACGCCACGTGTCTGGCACGCCCCGTGTTTGGCACGCCCCGTGTCTGGCACGCCATGTGTCTGGCACGCCATGTGTCTGGCACGCCACGTGTCTGACACGCCGCGTGTCTGGCACGCCCCGTGTCTGGTACGCCACGTGTCTGGCACTCGACGTGTCTGGCACGCCGCGTGTCTGGCCTCGCCGCGTGTCTGGCACGCCGCGTGTCTGGCACGCCACGTGTCTGGCACGCCCCGTGTCTGGCACTTGACGTATCTGGCACGCCCCGTGTCTGGCACTCGACGTGTCTGGCACGCCGCGTGTCTGGCACGCCCCGTGTCTGGCACGCCCCGTGTCTGGTACTCGACGTGTCTGGCACGCCGCGTGTCTGGCACGCCGCGTGTCTGGCACGCCGCGTGTCTGGCACGCCACGTGTCTGGCACGCCACGTGTCTGGCACGCCACGTGTCTGGCACGCCACGTGTCTGGCACGCCACGTGTCTGGCACGCCACGTGTCTGGCACGCCACGTGTCTGGCACGCCACGTGTCTGGCACGCCACGTGTCTGGCTCGCCACGTGTCTGGCACGCCACGTGTCTGGCACGCCACGTGTCTGGCACGCCACGTGTCTGGCACGCCACGTTTCTGGCACGCCTCGTGTTTGGTTCGCCGTCTGTCTTCAAAATGCTCCGCGAGTTTCGCAAAGGGGGTTTGCCATCAAAAGTTGATTATTTTGCCTAAAAACGCGTTTTTCGCGCGACTTTCGCCATTTGGGGATGGAATAACTTCCGCTAATCTACAGTGACTGGAACAATCAAAACTGCAAACGATTTGTGACAAAATTGTCTTGGAGAAATAGCCCAACGTGATTCGCGTGAAACGTGGAAATAAAGAAGTTGTGGTGCCCGAAAGATGTTTCCCCCTTTTTGTGATTGGTTTCTGGCTTGTAACTTTTTTATTATTGACCCAACGTAAAAGTGATGTATGGACAACTGGCTAAACATTTAATTTTACGCAAGTTTGCCATACACAACTTTCTTGTGGGAGTCATGGTTTCGGAGATATGGGGGTGCCTTAGTTTATTTTGTTTTGAAGATGGAGCCCAAAGGACAGGAGCTGCGACCCCAGAAACTTGAATTTAAGGTATCTATATCATTGTCGACCCATTGCATTAAAAAAAATTCTGCCTACCCAAAATGCACGGTTTACGTCAAAATTCGGACGCTTTGACTGTACTAAAAGAAAATGTTGAAAATTTCAATTTCGATTTTCGAGGCAATTACAAGGACTTCCAATATACTGGGAAGTTAATAATTTAGTTTGAAACCAAAATGTCTCTATCGAATTTGCAGCCAAAATGAATAATTAAGCAATCAATATGTATGCATATAAAAATTGCTAAGTTTACAATTATCGATGGAATCAAAAATATTTTGGTTTTTCTGCTTTTTCAATTCAATGTTGAAAATCATAACTGCACTTTTAATTCATAATGCTGGAGTGTTTACAGGAGATATGTTTTTAAGAACTCTTCGGTAAATCACTTAAATTAATTTTATTTGAGCCATACAATAAATATATCTGGATGCAATATATTAAATAATTAAATGAATCCATGAAATTGTAAAAGTAATTATCTTAACTTCAAGGCGTTAATGCCGTATACGTAAGATTATAACTTTGCTGATGACCTGCATTTGAAATCATGAAATTTTCGTAATTCACACCCACAAGTCAAATATATAAATCAATTAGGTTAATGTGCGGGATAAAAAATTATAATCGTGCATCCTTGCACCAGCAAGCACATCAAAATGTCATTCGTTAAAGCGTCCTTATTACCACACCATAATAGTGCGCTCTAAGTGTTCCGTGTTAATTAACTACCTGTTCGCATGCAAAAAGTGCTACGAAAAGAATTGCAACTGCACATTTGGAAACGACACACGTTTAATGCATTTGTGATTTAGAATGACTGCTTGGCCATAAAAAGTTTCTATTGTTATTGTCATTCACATTTAAATGCACTTTTTTCATGATTACACAGTTCGAATGGAAGAGTTGTTATTGCATGATGGTTGAAATTATGTTTTAGCATATTAGCGTTGCCTTGATGAGCTTTAACCTGGAACCTCAACCTGAAAAAAACTCACCAAAAATAATGATAAAGGATTCGAAAAAAATTAACAACTGAAATGCAAATAATGCTTGGGTTTATTGAATATGAGTTGACAAAACTGTTTTGTACCAGAAAAAGTCAATAAATTCTTATTAAAAACATTGAGTGTTTATTTCACCTTTTTTCGAATTTTGACTCAACTAATTTCGACAGAAGTTTACCTTTAATTTTAATTTAAATATCTTTGTATTTTATCTTTAAAGATAATATATTTTGAATGAGTGGCACATTTTGTACAACAGGTTTTTTTAAATGAAGAAAGTTTTTTTTGATAAATTTTTAGCAATGTATCCCAAACAATCGTAATATTTCTTAGAGGTCACAATGAAAATACTTTCACGGCATCACCTGTAAGGGAGAATTTTCGGATCATTTTGAAAAACTAAAAATATTTAAGCCTAAATGACATTTCAAAGGCAAATGCAAAAATCTTAGTCTTAAACAAATGACCTTTCATTCAGGTCATTTACTTTTTTATAGCTTTTAAAATCACGTCGTTAAAATTTTTTAAATGTTTTTTGCTTTATTCTAGAAAGTACACATTTTTTTTTTGAAAAATAATTTTATTGAAATCACCTGCTTATTCTTTCAACTCTTAAATTTTACGGTATATTGTCGTTGGGTTTTGACCGTATTACATGAATTTGTTGTTTTGCTTAATTGCTTTATATTTATTAACTTCCCAGTATATGGGAAGTTCTTGTAATCGACTCGAAAATCGAAATTGAAATTTTCAACATATCTTTACGTTTTGAGGTCTTTAGAGTATATTTTAAGTGTTTTTAGAAAGAAGTATGTATGTGTGTGTGTGTATGTACGTATGTACGTGCGTTCGCAGGCAGTTTTTCTAAGAGCATAACTCACGTAAACAAAGTTGTATCGACTTTGTTAAGGTGTCAATCGAACCGTCTTTGCAATCTTAAGAGCTGATTAGTTTTTGGGAAACTTCGGTCGGGGGGTTTGCTGTTTTCACTCCTTGAAGGTCAACCATGTTATGCGCTATATCTCACGAACAAAAAGTACGATTTTTTTGAACAAGGTGTCAATCGACGCGTATTAACATTTATGTGATTCTATCATATTTTTTAAAAAATTCTTGGAGCCGTTTTTTAATTTTTTAAAAAAAAGTGCAAAAAATTAGGGTTTTTTTCAAAAACACAAAAATTTTTAACCTGATTTTCAAGTCTAAGTAATCAATGTTTATATAATTTATATACTCAAAATACAGTGATACCAGTTTATAAAATTTATACATTCTCATTAGTTTTTGAAGAGACACCGGCAAAATTTTCTTCCATGATTATGAAAAAAACTAAATTAAAAAAAAAATCATTCAAAGTTACCATGTAAAGAGGGTTCATACGAATGCTATTACTTTATATCCTTTATTTTAAAAAAAATGTTGTAAATTCAATCAAAGTTTTAAAATATTTGCATAATTGAGCAGCTTTTTAATAGTTTTTATAGTCTTTTAATTAAAAAAAACTGCTTAAATTTTGAAAACCAACAAAAATTTTCAAGATCAAAAAGGCCCCCACTAATTGATCCGCGTGAATATTCATCGACCAAAAACCTTACGTAATCAATGGACCATCCCGTAGACGATATGATTCATATTAACTTATTCCTGTTACTGCTATGAATACCTCTCATTGTTGTTATGTTGTTGATGTTTATGTAGATATTACTGGGAAGTTGACCGTGTGGACCTCAAGGGTCGCACCTCGCGGCTTGTTTTTTTCTCAATCGTAAAGCAATTTAATTACGTATTTGTTAAAATCTCAAGTGTGTGTGTGCCTGTTTTAGCTTTTCATGAGAAATTATTTATCTTGAATTGGTACTGTAGAATAATGTGAATAAGAAATCTTTCTATGTAGGCAATCTTGAAAATAAACTGGGCCGACTTTGGTGAATAGTCTCATAGCAACTGCATGGTAGGATCTAACTCAGTCTTTCGAGATTTTTTTTTAGATATCTGGACTTCCGCATATGACGTTCAGTTTTCCAGGAATTTGGAAGAGAGAATTTGAAATAGTGCTGTCCCTTAACAACTCCTTGCAGACAGTTATTCAAGGTCCCACGAAACGGCGTCTAGAATAGACTAAAATGCGCTAGTAGTAAATCCTTCCAGGTTAAAGCCAATTCTTGGACACATTTGGAAGTTCAAAACCGTTATTTATTGATCATAATACCGTTGGTCCAGCTCGACAACAGAATAGTGTCTTGTTCAATTTGTTTGAATTTATTTTGATGTAAATTAAACACTTCATAGAAAACTTCAGACAATGAAAATCCATTACGTCCCATTGTTTTCTATCAAATGTAAATCCTTTGTCGCAGATACTTTCCAGAATATCCTTTTAAAATCATAAACGTGTTTATGACATCTATTCACCGATTAACTGCAAAACATTTTCCATGCGTAACATGTTCCTGAAATTTTCATAACACTTCATTGTAATGTTGCACGTACCTAGTTGTTCATCAGCAATGGCTTCCATGTTCCTTGCACCAAACTCAGGTTTTACAAACAACAGGAAAATCGATTAATTCGCTTTTATTTAAGCCGAGTCCCTGCTGTTCGGAAAACTGGTGTGCTCGTGACAGGACACCGATTAAATAACTTTAGAAGCACTGTGCTATGTGTGAACTCACATCACCATATGAAGCTTTGCATTAAATCCATCGAATTATATGGGGTTGAACATTTTACAAGAAAGGATATACAAATGTACGCAACGTGCTAGAATCGGGAGAAGGGATCCCGGGAACTGACTCTCCCTGTGGAGATTTTGTTTAAATATATCAGAGTTTTACCTGACGAAAATTGGTTTAGAAACTTTCACGTGAATAATATGAACACATAAACGAATATATTGGAAATTGTAGAAATGTAGAATCTGAAAATATAATAATGTTCCAACAATACAATACTGACATTGTTTTTCCGTTTGTTGCAAATTATTGCAAACACAAAATAAACACACACACATATATAAACAACAGCAAACACATTTAAGATAATGAATATTAATTTTAGCTGAACAAAATACACGTATGCGAATACTTGCCTTTGGCTTATTTTCAAGCTCATAATATGAAAAATGATTGACTTCTTTGTTTAAAAAAAATCACTACTGCTAGATTTTATGGATAATTTTTGTGTGTTCAATTTTCAATGAAGTGGTATTTATTCTCTAAAACACAGTTACAAAGATCCAATTGACAGGCACTTGATAACTCCTTAATTATCGGCATTTGAAATTTTTCATACGATAGCTACAACTAAATTTACATATAAAATAACTATTTTAAGCATCTATTGCATTTCCGCATCAAGTTGATGGATTGCTTACTCAAGTTAAGGTTTTTCCGAATCAAATAAAGACATAATCGAATCGAATAAATGAATTACGAAATAAATTTCTCTAGTTTACGAATCAAATGATCAAATTTCCTAATGCATTTAAAATGGGATTTTTTTTGATTCGAAAATTTATTTTTTTGTCTCGAATGTTTTTTTTATTTAAATTAATCATTCATTTATCTGATTCAGCCATTTATTTATGTGATCTGAAAATTAGTGAACATGTAATGAAAATTTTATACATAGGATCGGAAGTTATTCAAATCCAGATGAAAATATCTAAGGTAAGATTCAAAGTATCAATGCATTTTAAAATCGTAAAATTTCGCAAAACTTGTCTCTTTTCGAAACACAATAGCCCCTTCCAAGGTACATCGGTTTTAACGAACAATTCCACAAACGAATCGTGTCAAAGATGCATTAAAGTAAACTTTAGATGTTTTCTGCAATAAAAGTGAAAAAAAAAGAAGTTGTGACCTCCAAAAACGGATCCAGTCCTTTTCGGTACAGTTTTAAGTTTCTATTTTTTTTCTATTGTTTTCATATACAATAAAAATTGCTGCAAAGGATACACAAATTTTTGTATCATCTATGACTGCTGAGATGCAGGAGTTTCATTGCTCTTATTTTATTTGGTAGCCCTTACCCACGCAATCGGAGTAAAGTTTTTTGCATATTTGTAGCTGTTTTAAAATTGATATGTTTTCGAGTCCACTAGCTTTTAGACTATAATGTGTACAACATTCTTACAGCTTCTGGGTGTCATACGGGTGCCCGTTTTCAGACGTTGCAGGACCATTATACGATCTTGCTCTAATTAACAATCGTTAGTAAGTTTGATGACTCTGATTTACCTACTGGTATTTTATCATGCAGTAAATCTTATAATATATGAGGCAAAATATCATAAATATAAATAATAAACCTGTTGGCAGCTACTATAATCGAATCTTCATGGGTTGTAATACTTTGTCCATGTTTTCTTAGATATATATATGTGTGCTTTTTTAAGTTCTTTGCCACTTTTTTCAAACTTTTTTTAAATTATTAATAGTCAGACAATCTCAACCAATGTCCACTCTCAAATAGAGGCATGAGATTGAAAAAACATAAGTAGCCGCATCCATTTTTTGTGTCCGGACTGTGGCAACGAATTTTGGAAGGAGACGCAGAAACGTTGGCACCGGGGGCCAATAGCTAGCTGCAGTTTTTCGAGACTCCAAACCCCTGCAAGCTTTCCTTCCGCTCGAACTTGTCGCCAATTTTCTAAAAACTAATTTAAAAGTGAATCTCCAAAAACTACAGATTGTCCTTTGGAACGACTGGTTCCTATTGTCCCCGGTGTTGGTTCGGGCGCTATCCAACAAATTTTACCTACAATTCATCATGATACAATCTAATAATAATGTATATTTTTTTATAATTCATTCTACTTCTGACAATGCATTCATATATACAAGATGCATTACAAGTCAGATAATACAAGTTCAATCTTATCTCTCCCCTTTGAACATTAAATTGGAGTGATTTGAAAACGACAAATATAGTCGCTAATGGTGGATGGCTATGGTTCCTTGGGTTGGTTTGTTTAGCCTGTGACTTGTGGGTGAAAATTATTCAAGGCTTCTTTTCTATCTTGACCAGCTGCAATGAGTGACGAACCGAACATGCTGGTAACTAGATAGAGTGGCCAGTAATTGTTTCTGTTGCCCTGCATAGAACATGAGAGAAATAGTGTAGAGCTCAACAAGAATATTGCCTGAGTAGAAATTTAATATGTTAGAATGGAGTAGGTATGTTTTCTCAAAACATATCTTGAAAAAATCAACCTACTGCTTTCAGGCCCAGGATACAGGGCGACTACAATTTCATGCATTTTCAGTATACTCTCGCATGCACACCTCGACAATAGCCTAACGACCGCTCATCCAAATTCCTGATACATAATTAAATTTATTGATCGGAGCTCAATCTAATTTAGCGATTAATCATCTGCAAACTGATTTGGATGTGCGCTCGATGTGATCCATGTGAAAACTTTTTTTGCGGCGAGGAAAATGTTAATCCACCCAATGGTGTTGATGAGTTCAGGAACAAATGGCTCGAAACGCTGACTCCAATGGCGTTAATGGAAACCTATTCCGCATAGGTTTTCCTTCTGATTTTATGTATGGTGACATTCAAGAATATTTGCATATTTTTGCTAGCGTCAGGGTTCCCGAAGTTTCCTCAACTATATTGGATCTGTTGAACACGACAAAGTATCTAACGCCAAGGATTCCTGATTATAGCTTCGTGTCTTCAAACTTTCAAAGTTTCCCAGTAGATTCGTCATCCCTTTTTAGTTTAGTGTGTTTCACAGTACAGCGTAGATTATATCCTACTCTATGTGATATGGCAAGAAGTTTAAACGGTTCAAGTCTTTAAGATTGTCCTTGATGAACGACGAGTGTGATGCGGGCGAATAGTGGTGGGACTTATTTACGAAGCCATTGAAGCACACATCTATAAGGAAAATGAAGTTTTTCGATACAGCTGCGACCCAATAGCCTTCGTGCCCGTAAAATCGTATCTTGATTTAATGGGTTTATCCGATCAGGCAATGGGCACTAAACGATGCAAAAGGACACGATTTATGGAGCAGATTTTTATCGGCACATGAAAGAGCTGCCAATTTATATCGTCTGAAAGGATTTACTTTTCATCGTCGTGATATAGGCTAACCATTCAATTTTATATCATCAATTCTCAATAGTCGTTCGACTGATGTAGATCCAAGAATTTTTTTACGTATGTTTCGAATATGGAGGGTGTGAATATGGTTATTTAGATGCTCATTGATTTTTTCAGATAATGTTTGCATACAAGTTAGTGAGTTGATAGTGCACCTCTGCGAATTCAGTTCATCAGAAATCATGTGAACACCTATCAAATGACTTACATGCAAAATAGAGAAGAAAATGATGTTAAATTTTGAACGTTAATATTTTTGATTCTTTAAAATACTGAAAGATGTAACCACAAACTTTGACTTTAATTTCTTTTTTTCAAAGCAAAACAGCAACATACGCAACAGGGTCATTTTTTCAAGGTGCAGAATCATCTATAATTCCCATAATTAATTCAACGCAAAGAACATTCATAAAAATCAAACTGATATTCTGCCATTAAATTGTGGATTGATATCCTTTGATTGCGCTTGTGGCATGCATCACGGAGACTAACTACAAAAGTAGCTTAAAAATCATACCTTCTGGCTTATTCACGTTGCTATTCTACAAAAAGAACAACAATAGAATTCAAAAGCGACTATCTGAGGGGAAAAGAGAAAAGATGAATTTATGAAGTAATTAATTATAATTCTGTATGAGTTTCTTCTAAACAGCTCAGGATGCATCATAGATTGCACTAAACAAAGCAACAAAAATACCCATTAACAAACACCTTCAATTGTAGTCAAGATTAATAAACAACATTAAAGGAATTTTTTGTTTCATTTTCAACATCATACTAATCCTTGTTAATAGCTCCCAACAAATCAAGTGCGGAGAATGTATTGGATTTTGCTTTTCTTTGCTTATGGGATTTCATTCCCTATCATTGATTTCTTATGTCCTTTAGGATTTGATTTCAAGACGGATTTCGTGTCTACCAAGCAATCATTTTGTAATTCAAACCGAAGGTGTTTCTGGGAAAATCAAATGGTCTACTTTACTGTTGCCATAAACATTTACAATCGTCCCTATGGTGGGAACTAGGTAATCAACATTTATTGCGAATCATAAAATGTTACGCAATGTCTTTGTTCGATACATTGTCTTGGAACATGCAAACAATCTTGGCGTCACCAAGGCAAGGTCAATGTTTTTAACTAGAATGGGAAGACGGTAAAGGATTCATTTACAATTTGGGAGTAACTTGGATTTTCCACCAGGTTGTGACATTGTTCATTTTAAACGAATTCCAACCAAACTTGAACCATCATAAATCTGCTTTGATTGGGAGTCGATAGTGTTTTGTAGTTTTTTCAATCCATGCAGTGTTTGACGTATTATTTTAGTCTGCATTAAAAAGCAGTAGCCCATCTAATCCTCGTTTGACTATAAAATGATTTCATTGATCGTCCATTGGTATGCTGTGCGCATTTCATTTTCACATCACTACTGTGATATATTTACCATAGGTCGTCTATTTTCTGAAAATCATTTCTATACCAAAAAGCTAGTTGCAGGAGTAAATATTGAAGGTTGAACATGACATGGCCCTCGGAATATTTGTTCAGCAAACAGATGGACGGTGAATGACAGTACGTTCCTCACTTAAACCATTGATATTAAAGATACACAGTATCTATTTGCTCCTGCAGTGGATGGATGGATCAGACAGTAACTTGCCAATAGAATATTAATCAGCGAATGGGTGATTCTTCAATGATGATTTTTGGCCATTGAAATGGTTTTGATAGCTCTGAGTTTTGGTTTTGATTGCGCCCATCACAACATGTCTTTTTGATTGCATGATTTTCAATAATGGTCAATCAAAAACATCAATTTTTTAATCATTTAGTGGAAAATCATTCACGAAAAACAACTCCATATTAGGATGATTCACAATCCACCTCAGCAATGTTTTCTGCTGCACCAATGGTTTCGGTAAGTTAAGTTTTCTTCAGAAATCCTTTTTCTGCAACACGAAACATCGCAGCATGTCACTGAGAATACAATTTGCATTAAAACTGAATTTAACGAAACGACCATTTCAAACCTAATTACAAAGTACTCAAGGACCACACCATTCAAACTTCCCAGACATAAAACAGCAACAAGCGCTGGCTTAAAGTTTTTTTGACGACAAATAAAAAGTATTCTTGTCCGGATTTTGCGGTAATGCGCTTGTTAATGCTTCCATCGTCCAATTAACTTACTAATTGGAATCATAAGAAGTTATTATTCCGCTGAGGAATGAGGTGGAAGTGTAAAATATTTCCTTCTGAAAATACGTTTCGTTGTGAAATACCTTAGTGGGAAAGGTAGAATGTATTAAACAGATAAAGTAGGCATGACTTTCTGCGGTAATTTTGTAGCTCGCCAACGTTGAAACGAGAGAATTTCCACGTCTTGGCTATTTGATTGCTAATAAAAACTTGAAACGAATTTAAAAGCAATGTTATTGATGTGAAGTGTCGAGAAACTCGAGATGAAATAATATACTACATACTTTACAATGTACTTTGATCTCTTGGCAGTCTATGATATGATGGAACTTGAGAAATTCAAATGCCACTATTTAAGGATGAAATTCTAGATTCATTACTTTCGTAATTATTGAATTCTTTAAACATAGTTTGAAATTAATGAGAACTAAGGCAGGCACATGGAATTTGTTTGGAAATTGAATAGATTTGTAATGGGACGCAAATTTTCACTCCACCGTAATAGCCACGACAGCAATTACTTCGCTAATTGCTCACATTGTGCTCAGGTCCTGAAACGCAGACAAGCAAACGTTATGTTTTTGGCGCAAAAGATAGATAAACATGTGTCGTCAAAACAAAGCGCTGAGCTCTGCAAACATGACTGGAGAAAGTCGAGAGGATATGATAGCGTTTCAGGATTAGCTTGAATAATTTGCTTTGTGAGTACTTGTGAGTTCGCAGTGATAGTGAATTTCACTGCTTGCTTTTTTGGGAGGGAGAGGTGCTAAGTGTGAAATTTTCCATAATTTCGATTTTCTTTTTCTCTTTTGAAATAAAATTTGAAAACTTCAAGAATATTCTGAGCAAGTTTCAAGTCTATCGGAGTAAAACTGCCGGAGATACAGCGTTTTGAATATCCCTACCCCCGATACGATTTTTAGCGGGAAAGACCATTCAATTCTAACACAACGTTGAAAAAAATTGATTGAGTTTCTAACGCGAAACTTCCAATGAAAACCACTTTGTAATATTTTTAAAAAAATACTTTATTTAAACCTTTAATTTACAATCAACTTACAGAAACTGAATCTGAACTACACTCTTGTTCTGTTCAACAACCGAATTTTAGTTAGGCTGTCCGCTCGAGATTCTTTTCGCGGTACTTATACTAATTCCTTATCTGTATTTTCCCATGGCATAATTTAATTAAACATTCATATTTGCAATATCCATATCTAGAATTGTGGATGCAGATGTGCGAGTCAGCAATTCTTTTGTGGGTGGCCAAGAGTTATTAAATTCTTATTGAAGATAAGCAATTCTTAAGATAAACAAATTTTGATATTGAAAGGAAGTGGATACGATAAGAGCATCCATTATGAAGCTTACTGAGTGGTCTTGTCGAATGACATTGTTGTCGTTATTTCGTTATCTAGACATCTTGGGGATGTGTGTATAACTCGCACAACAATAATGATCTACAGCTGTCTTCATTCTCTTTTCCTGAAATCCAAACCTACACATGGAAACCATGTGTAGATGTTTTTTTGAAACAGCAATAAGCCTTGGATATTTTGAATGACAGACCTCCCCTTTACGGCCCTGGAATTGATTATTCTGTGTGAGTATTCCAAAATAATTGATTAAAATCTTTAATCGCGTTTTTCTCGAATGTAGTATTTTTAAAGTCGGCGGACACTGTATTTCAAAATTTACTCAACCGATCCTCGTGAAATTTTGTGCAGGCTTTCTTTATATATATGATGAGGTAATGCTGTCGAGTTTTTAACATTATTCGTATTAATATATTTTACAATAACAACTGTGCTGAATTTTAACTCTTTTTCCTAAAATTTCATTTTTTTCGATTAATAATGACTAATAATAAAAACAGCGTTACCTAGAAAAACTTATAAACTAATAAATTCTGTTTGATTTTTTGATTTTAGATGATATAGTGTCGAGTTCTGATTTCCACCGGAAAATCCAATTTTTTAGAGTCCACGAATATTTGTTACCAAAGGCTCATTTTTCAATATTTTGCTTTAAAAATTTGACATTATATTCTTGAAACTATACTTAATATGTGTATTATACTTAAAAATAAAGGAATTTAATAGTTTTCTGAAAAAAATCCATAAAAATATGATTCAAACACGGCTTACCGACTTTACAGGGGAGGCCCTCTTTATTCGCTGTGAATTGGAGACTATCCAGCGAAGAACAAAACATTTCAGGTTAGATTTATTGATAATTTTACGTTCCGTAACTTTGAACCGAAGGGTTTTCTAAAAAGTTATCAGGTTTTTTTTATATAGTTGAAAAATTCAATTTACGAAAATTTAAGGCCCCGTAGCTCAAAAACCACATATTTCACGAAGAAAACGAAATGTATTCAATCAAAATGGATTGAGAATTTAGTTGTGAACAAAAATAAAAAGCATACTTCTTTGTAAAATAAACGATTTTCAAAATAAATATCAAAAAACTTTAACCCAAAATGGCGGGTAATATTCACCGTCTAAAAGGTCACCTTTTTGATTTTGGAATCATCCAGCACACATCTTCTAATCCTTCATTTTCTGACTCTCTTTCAGGTCGCTGTATTTTGCGGTAATTATTATAGTTTCATGGTGTGCTCAAAATCTGATTATCATACTGTATTTACGGATACTTTTTTGCGCTTAACTTGTAACGTCTTTAGTATTTTTGAAAATTATTCTAGTTTATTTATCGTTTGAAGAAAATACTATTAAATAGTTGAAAATTTTTATTGTCATCGAATTGCGCTTTCAATTCAAATTGAAATGATTTTGCCAGAAAAAATGCTGGCTCCGCTTTTCTACGACGACTTTTCTTGAAAAGCCTCCGCGAAAATTGCTAGCGACAAAGAAAATGGTCTCTTCATGACCCCTTCAGCAATCGCAGAGAAACTTCAATCAGCGACTTTCGTCAGATAAAATCGCGAAATTCATGCTGAAGTATAGTTTTCAACTGAAGAAGACAGTTGAATATGATTTTATTTACGGTGAAAAATCGATGACGCCAATGAATGTGCAAGGTTACCAGCTGTTGGGAGTATTTTCCAGCCCTCATGTTGTTAAGCGTCTGGCCTAGTTTATTATCAAAAATTAAGGTGCAAAAACTGCGCTTCCGACTGAGTTCTGGTTTCAAGAAAAAGATGCTTTTATTTCATTAGACAGAAGCGATGATGGGTTGGCAGCCCAGTTATCAAGCACTCACCAGGAGACATATTGGATGTAGGCAATGATTTAAAGCCGAGGAAGCAATCCAACTATGTAGGTCAATCCTTATAGCACTTACATTCTAGGACACAGCTTGTTAAGGAATTAGATCGATATTGAAGCATGCAAGCACACTATGAGCACATTAAAATTCAATATGCGATCTAAATAAATAGCGATTTCGTATCTTCACATTTGGTTATCCGTCTTAGTCTGCAGCATACGAGTATAACGATTTTCGTAAAGACTAAGAATCACTGAAAAAAATTCCAATGAAGTGACCAACTCCTTGTGAGCCTGGATTTAGAGCCCAAGTATCTCTCGGCTCATTATGGGGTCATTTGAACAAACTTATCGTTATTGACGACCTTGGTCCGATCAGAAATGATAAATCAATCCTAGTTGCGTGTTCTAGATCCAGATAATCTCTTTCAGTGGTTAAGTGATAGAAGATGTACAATCACCAACTGTGAATGCAATCCTGATGTCATTAGCTGCGTTCATCAAATTTCATGTTTACGTCGAGCGCTAAGGGTTAGTCCACATGCTTGCTTTATGATAAGCATAAATCCTTTCCAGCTTTCATTGCCATATCGCCAATGCTGTAAATTTCTCTGCCACACGGCGCACTAGGTCCTCTCACGCGATACCACCGAATGAGGTTAATCCATGAAACCACAGCCGAAATCCATTTAAATTTTCTATGAGGGCACATGTACTTTATTGCGATAAAGCTGTGATAAGATACCATGGAGACGAAGCGCCATTTTTGCTATTCGTTTTTCGCGGTACTCGGAATTTGAGTGCGAAGATTATGTTTTGCAAGTATTTGCCCCCATGGCTCATGTAATTTTCTTTATACGTACTTTTCGGAAAACTCGCGAACTGGAACAAATGGTGTGTTGTCGAGATAAGCCTGTTTGAACTTTGTGAAGAAGGGTGCGTAGCCATCGTGCTCTATGAGAGGGTTATCCCGGCCTCGAATAGAATAACAAGTTTGATGTTCAATTTATTTCTGTATGGAATATTTTGCAAGTATCGGCTTGCCGACGAGCTACGTCTCGGACTAATATAGGGTACAAGATACTGATCCCTATTCGATTTCAAGATTTACGGTATCCAAATGGAACACAAATTTTCCCTATGTACATGGTTTGATGAAGCGTTTCACTAAATTGACTTTAAGCCAGTATTATCAAGCAATTAAAAAAATTTATACGACTGTTTTTTCCAATTTATTAAGGTCAAATATATTTTAAATGAAAACTGAATCAGTAATTTGTTGATTCTGGAATAGTATAAAATACATGGGAAATAATAAACAATTTATACGACACTAGCACAAAGTAAATCAGAAAAGCTGTACACACCAGATGGTTACACATTTTTTGGAAAAATCCGCGTATAAAGTAGTTTTTCGTTAAAATTCAATTTTTTCAACATTTCTTGAATACTGACAACTGTTCAGTTACAGATGAGGTCACACATATTACTGTTGTTTATAAAAAAGTGTAGTTTTTAAATCATAGTGGTCCAACCATCTTAAACGATCTGTTGAATTCTACCCATTCTTATTTAACTCCTATTTTGCTGCATTTAAAAACTCAATGGCGAATAATTTTTCAAATTTTCTTTTAGTACTGATTGCCTATGAGTTTGAACTATATTTTTTAAATACTCCTAAAGAACATTTTTTTCGAAGCAATAAGAAACATGAATATTTGAATATTTTAGCAGCAGATAGCATGAAACTCATCAAATTAAAAAGATAGGAACAACAGGAAACAAATCATATAGACCTTGCCAAAAAAAAACTTAAAGAATTTTTTGAGCAAAAATTGCACAGTTTATATTCACACAATGGACAATAGTACTACAAATGTACCTTCTAACGATTTGCTAACATTGTATGAAATTTTTCACAGGATTGCTAAACGCACAGAAGCACAAAGAATAGGTGAAACTTTTGTTTTACCGACAAAAATCGATGTTATTTCGACCATATTCTGAAATCCATGTTTATGGATTCCCATATTTAACAAAACTTTCCCGAGATGCATATCAAATATTTCAGAAAATCAACGGCAAAAATTAATGAAAAAGATACGAAAACCAAAATGAGAGATTATTTAATTCTACGCCGGCAAATAATGCTTTTGGAAAATCGATTTTTTGAAAAAAAAATAAATCCAGAATGCCCCTTTAAGAATACGAAGTTAAGCTTCTGAGCTAAAATTTTCTGAAGGTGTCTACTATTGGCATTTTAATTTTAGTTTAGTTATGCCTCTGAATACCAAATGGATGTAAGATGACACATACATTTATATAAAAACAACATAGTAACCATTTCGTTACTATACTTTTTATTTTACACTCGACTAACATATGTTTATCGTTGGTTTTAAGGCGTTTATATTTGGAAGGGATATACTTACAAGTCCGACTGAAGATATAATACTAATATTAGGTTGTTATAGAAATAAATATATACGAGACATATTTTAGTTTTATTCGTCTACTTAATAAAGAACACTTATACCTCATCTTGTATATGTATGTTTGTTCTAATTGCGAGAAGAATCTATAGCATTAAATCATTTAAAACGCATACTAATTTTGGTCAGGACTAAAATAATACGAACGTCACGTTATCCGAAAAGTTTTAACCGTGTAACACGATCAGAACTTAGTAAGGCATGCCATTCTAATTATGCAGAAACGATTGCACGGTAGTTTTTTAATGAGCAATGTTCAATCTTTAGACTTCCTTGCAATTCAGATCAAAATTTTTCGTTCATACTTACATTTTCCTAAGTGCTGGCTGATCCAAAATGAACGATGAATCTTTTATTTTCAACACAATATTGTGCTTGCATTCTGAGTATTTGATTCATGGCATCACATCAAGAGAATGAGATTTTTTGTTGATGTTCATAACAGATTCCTTACATGGCGATGAATTCAATAAGAAAAATTAAGAGCGTTTGCCTTCCTTGCGCCCATCATAATCAAACAGTCCAGGAGGAACGCAAATCAATTTCATTTGGAAGCATGTGTGCGTTTCTCGTATCAACGCCTAAACTTATTGTGTTGACGTGCTCAAGAGTCCTTACAAAGTATACACGCCACAATCATATAAATGATCTCATTCAATTCCACACATCGAACGTAGCTACATATACATATATGTATGTACATATATTTATTCGTGGTACAGATACGGTGTAAATTTTTCTTGAGATGTTCCTTGCAAAACGATATATCCTGAAGATGTTTCCACGAATCGCGCAATACAAATCTATCTGGAATTAATGCCGTTTCAACGTACACTTCATGAATAATAATTCCGTTTGGTGGCGCTTAACACAGTATTGACAATATAACAAAGATTTATACGGTAAAGAAGGAGCTTAAACTTGAATCAAAGAACGGAGACGGCTTTTGGTAAGAAAGCGGTAGATTAAATGTTCACATTTCAATAATAACTCGAATTAGTTTTGCTGGTTTCTATGGTTATTTATATACCTACATCTTCAAAGCAAAAATCAAGCTATACTTTACTTCACTCAGACTCACGCATTACATTACAAAAGAGTTGATTGCTCATTAACAAAAATTCTTAAACATATAGCTATCGTGCTTGTTTGATGCATCAAAGTAACATTATAGACAAGGGCGGATCTGTTTCTTATTGGCCGTTGAGAGGGGGCACATTGATTTTTGCAGGAAAAGTTGTGAAATAACTCGTATAACAATAATTGACTCATGCTCCCTCTCAAAAAAGTCGGGAACATTAAAAAATCGAAATGTTTGAACATTTAAAAAAAACGTTTTTTCCTACCTTACTCACTCCTAACTTTAAAACGGTTCATTTTAGGTCAAAGTTGTGAGGCAATAAAAGTTGCGTAATAATTTTTTTCATAAGATAGGATTAGCTAAAGATCCTAAAACATTTAACTATTGCCGCAAAATTGCAATAAATATAAAAAAACAGGGAGCAAAGAGCCTTTTTTTATTTAATTTTTTTTTCCACTTGAAATGCACTTAGGACCTTCATATTTCGTCTAAAAAATCTTTACAATATCATAAAATAGCAAACAAATTTTCATCACAATCGAATCAGTAGATTGTCCGTAATAATTGTACAATCTAAAATTATTTTTTAAAAATCAAAAAATTTGAAAGCTTGCAAGTCAGAAACTTAAGCTTATAAAAGTTTGAAACACCTGGTTATCTGGTCCTAAAATGCTTTTTTCCTCTGACTTGTCCCACTTCGAGACACAATAACTCCCGACATGGTACAGTGATCGAAACAACCAATACCGCAAACGTAAGGTCATAAAACTGTTGAACGTTGTCTTTGAACGAATTTCGCGTTACCAGGGGAAACAGAGAAGTTGTGGTGCGCGAAAAATGATCCCCCCTTTTCAACGTTGTTTTTGGCGTGTAACTCTTTTAATATTGACAGCACGTGAAAATGATGTATCCACAACTTACTGCAAATTAAATTGTACACAAGTTTGTTATGTTAAACTTTTTTGTGAGAGCGGTGCTTTCCAAAATATGGGGCCGCAACACTTTTTTTTGTTCTCAAGATGGCGCCAAGGGGATTGTAGCTGAGAACCCAGGAACTTCAATTTAAGCTCACATAAATACATACTTCTCATTGCAATTAAAAACAAGCCGCGAAGTGCGACCCTTGAGGTCCACACGGTCAACTTCCCAGTAATATCTAGATAAACATTAAAAATATTAATCAAAATAATAATTTTAAAAATTTTACTACTTTAAATAATAATAATGAGAGGTATTCATAGCAGCAACAGGAATGAGTTGATATTAATCATATCATCTACGGAAGATTTTTTTTTGGACTTCCATCATTTAAGCAGTTTTTTTATTAACACTAAAACACTGTTAAAACTATTTAAAATCTGCTCAAATTATGCAAATATTATGAAACTTCGATTGAATTTACAACAATTTTCTTAGAATAAAAGATATAAATTAATGTCATTCGTATGATTTTTTATTTTTTATTTAGTTTTTTTTTATGATCATGGATTATGATTTTGCTGGTTTCTCTTCAAAAACTGATAAGATTGTATAAATTTTATAAACATTTATTACTGTGCTGTGCAAATCAAGTTAAAAAATTATTTTTTATGAAAAAACCTTAAAACCCTAAAAGCCTAATTTTTTGCATTTTCTTTTATTAACTTAAAAAGCGGCTGAAACAATTTTTATGTAATGTTAAAAAAATTGCAACAATGTTAATACACGTCTATTGACACCTTAATGATGCAAATATTATATCTGGTTCGTGAGATATAGTGAATGATAAAAATGACCTTGAAAATCATGATGACTTTTAATTATTTTTTATTTGTAATTTAATTTTTTACGTAATCATGAGAAAAAGTTTTGAAATTGTTTCTACAAACATTGTTTGGAGTATATAAATTTTATAAACACTGATTACTATATTTCGCAAATCAGGTTATAAATTTATTGTTTATGAAAAAAATCTAATTTTTTGCACTTTATTCTCTTAAATTAAAAAACGGCTTCAACAGTTTTTATAAATTTTTTATAGATTCACGCAAATGTTGATACGCGTCGATTGGCACCTTAACAATGTAAATCGTATGTTTGGTTCGCCAGATATAAAGCATGACAAAAATGCCCTTGAAGAACATGATGACTGTTAATGATTTTTTATTTTTTTTTTGATTTTTTTTTGTATTCATGAGTAAAAAACTTTGACGCCATTTACAAAAGAACTGTTTGGAGTATATAAATAATATAAACATTGATTACTAAAAATTTACTTAAAAATTTATTGTTTTTTTTACTTAAAAATTTATTGTTTTTTTACTTAAAAATTTATTGTTTTTGAAAAAACCGTTATTTTTTGCACTTTTTTTTAAAAATTAAAAAACGGCTCCAAGAATTTTTTTAAAAACTTGACAGAATCACATAAATGTAAATACGCGTCGATTGACACCTTATTCAAGAAAATCGTATGTTAGGTTCGCGAGATATATTACATGACAGAAATGACCTTCAAACGGGCGAAACAGCAAACCCCACGACCGAAGTTTCCCAAAAACTAATCAGCTCTTGAGATTGCAACGCCGCTTCGATTGACACTTCAACGAAGTTGATACGACTTTGTTTACGTGAGTTATCGTCGTAGAAAAAAGTGTCCACGAACGTGCATACGTACGTACGTACGTACATACATACACACACACACATACATACATCTCCCTTTCTAAAAACACTTTATATATACTCTATAGACCTCAAAACGTAAAGAAATGTTGAAAATTTCAATTTCGATTTTCGAGGCGATCACAAGAACTTCCCATATACTGGGAAGTTAAAAATTCTGCCCACTAAAATACTCCGTGAGTTTTGCAACGAGGGATTTGCCATCGGAGGCCGATTATTTGGCCTAAAAATGCTTTTTTTACTAGAGTTTTCTCCCTTTGGGATGCAATAGCTCCCGCCAGTATACAACGATCAAAACAATCAATACCGCAAACGATTTGTGACAAAATTGTCTTAGAAAAATACCCCAACGTGTTTCGCGTTAAACGTGAAATTAAAGAAGTTGTGGCACCCGAAAGTTGCTCCCTTCGTTTTGGGTGTGGTTTTTGGCTTGTATCTTTTTTAATATTGACACCACGTAAAAGTGATGTATGGACAACTTGCTAACAATTATATTTTTCGCAAATTTGCCATACAAAACTTTCTTGTCGGAGCCACGGTTTCGGAGATTTATGGGTGTCTCACTTTCTTTCCTTTTTTCAAAACTAACAGTATATGCTGTTGAAAACAAATTGAAAAATATCAATCCAAACTTATTTATAGTTTATCCTCGAGCATTGCATTATCGACGGCAATCATATCGTCCTGATTCTATTGGTATTTCAATTATCGCTCCAATTGTGTCGCTAGGAAAACGGAATGATGCTGAGAAAAGGTTTCTTATTGTTAGAATGGCGATAGCAATTCCCGCTGTTTTCCGTGCGACTAAGAAGTACTGTAGACTTCGGTATTGTTTTGCTCATCACTACTAACAAATGCCAAAGAAACTTTTCGCGAACGAAGAGGAAAATGATACAAAGAACGGACGTTGGTGTCGTTTCTTTATACGTTAAGTAACCATTGTAGATTGTTCCTTGATTCCACGTAAGATAAGGTCCTCTGCGGTGGGCGGCTGATTTCAAATCGAGTGATTTTGGAGTAATTGATAAAAGATAGATATCAGCGTCGGCATTTCGACTAAACACATTATGATTTGTCAGACAAAAACGGAATATTTTATGTGTAATTTAGATTCTAAAAAAGTTAAATGGAGCAGTATTATGATCGTTTTCTTGATATATACGCTTTCAATACAATACAAACAACAATACTCTTGCATACTTCCAGTTTCAGCGTTTTTAAATGGGCTTTCCTAGCTTTAGCCAAAAATTACAAATTCATAAAGATTAATCAATCGGTATCATGTATCTTGTTTGTTTACTTCAAAAAATGAACAAATGGAAAATCTAACAATGGGGGAAAAAGGATTTTTAAACTTGAACTGGTATGTAGGTTTTAATTTTTGGAAATCAATCCATTCTCGCGATTTAAAATCAAAAACAAATATGGGAAATTTTCCCTACGAAAAATAAAACTTTTTAGTGCTTTGTTAAGTTAAAGTCAATGTTCACATTTTTTTGAATTGTACAAGCTCTGAAGTAAACCAACGATCTCCTTCGTATCAATGTTTTGTGGCAAATATAAATATTGCAGCATTTACATACGTCAACAAATTAAAGCACCTTAACTGCATAAAAATATATGATTTGATTCCATGTTCAACAAGAGAACTTTCAGAAATATTAAATTACTCAGAATTTAACGTATCTCTTCATTCAACTTTCGGTTTACGTATTTATGCCATTTTCTTTTAAGAAGTCTTAGACGTAGACTTCCGATTCTTCAGACAATTTCAAATGGAAATAACAACGTTAAAGATTTATCTAAAAACAATATTTCCAAGATTCTTTCAGACGCTTTTCATTCCAACAAATATCTCATAATATTTTCGCTAACGTTTGAACGAAAAAAAGGAGTGAGGTTGTAAAGATGAATCTCAAATTACACCATAGAAACCTTACCCAACAACACAAGGGTGAGATGTTTACAGAACAAGAGATTTTTCGATGCGCATGGACGAACATACCAAGCAAAACCGAGTGTTGTACGTGTAATAACACGTTATGGAATCGTAGATTCTAAGTATTATATATTTTATATTGTTTTGTAACTGACTTTCGTGAAAATGCTTTGTAACAATAATATCAGAGAGCAGACAGTATTGATGAATGTTGTTGTACCTGTGTCTTATTTGCCCATGGCTCTGGCCAGGATATAGGACTCATAAGTTCGAAATGTAATAACGAGATTTTCTGGTGATCGAATGTTATTGACTGTTTGTTTGTGTACCTTTAATAAGGTACCATCAAGCAGTTGAAATATTTTATTGCACGCAATAAATCTAGATCTTGTGAAATCAAGGACATGTATCTAGATAACACATTTAATGTACACCCAGTCCCGTAATAAGGTTTATAGTAGAATGGATTGTGTCTATGCTTTTCGATGTATGCGATTTGATATTGCAAATTAGTTCAAGATATTCAAACTCATTTTCCCATCACTCAGCACTGCCAACTCTGATTAAACTCGATATTCGCGGAAAAATGCATGATTCAAATCACATATTTTTTTTATAATTGACTTAAACAAGTTAAAGAAGAAGCATTTAAGATACGCACATCACAGTAGCCGTTCGAAAATAGTTCTCATAAACTGCATAATAGTAGATACAATTTTTTTAACATTTCAGAGCCAGGCTTAGATTTTAAATAATCTCAATGCTTGATTTTCTAAAGGACGTATTTGGCACTTCCCAAACGGAAATAACGATCAAAAATATGTGCAAATATATTTCAGGACATCTTTGTTTTTATTATCAGCCCACAGTCGCCAACTCTATTTCACATAAGTGATTCTTACGATAATATGTATTATATAAAAAAATTAAATACTAACTGTTTACTTGATATGTGACCGCAACAGACATTTTCCACAGGATGTTCTCTAGTTTCTAAAAAAACACATCACTCAAAGTTCAAACGCAAAACATTTTTCTAGTTACATTGCGGAAAATCTCATATAAATTGTTACAGTGAAGAATTACTTCATAAATTTGTTATTCGCGGCGTTTCGGCACTTTTCCTTAATCACTTCTCCAGGATCTTCTCGTAAGTGTGTTACGTTGGTTACTCATAATAATACATAAAGTGCAATTTGATCCTTTTGTTATTGATCACGACATCACTTTCGGTTCGAGCATATTGACATTTACATGTAAGCATCTAGAACAATAACTTTTCCTTGAAAAGTACATTTCCAAGTCATCATGGTCCTTCCTGTTAGTCGTCATGCCTCGCATTCAAATAAATAATCACCACGTCTGGAGCATAAAATCTTACTCATGCTTATGCATGGCTTGCTATTATCCCTTCGTCCCGACGTGATATTATCATAAATTTCATTAAAAGTACAAACTTGCAGGTCATGCTACCATTCCTGAGAGTTTGCACTTCAAGAATCATTTTCCGTCATCTTTTTCCATGAAATAATAAAGTAAATTTACTGCAAAAGTTGTATTGGTCGTCACATCTGGAAAGCTGGTCTGTTTATTATGGAGATCATCGTAGCGGAAAGTACCCTCCCACGTTCATACTTGCGTTATACGCTCGGTAAGGATTAGAATGTCTGCACTGAGTGGTCTGATAGCAGGAAACAAGGAATGAGTGTTCACATTTCACGATGATGCATATTTTTAATGGAATTTTGTGGGGTCATAGGCGGACTTTACAGTAGAGAAGTGTCATATTTTTGTGGGTGGGAAACTTTGATTAACAGATTCGCTGCCATGAGTACCATAATATCATGAAAGGCACTATGCCGTGAAAAAATCCGTAACCCTTAATCACTGACTAGTAGCCACCATGCAATGATCAGCAACAAATCCAAGTAGACTTTCCTCTTGGAATTTGTCGGAAACATGATAAATTAGTGATGAAGACTTAATAGAGTGTAGGACTTTAAACCGTATTTAAATTAACAACAGATTAGGTCACCCGTGCTACTCATGGCACATGAACAGAGAAAAGTCTTGAGGACATCGTTGGTACTAATGGTATCTGGCAATGCAGATTGAGATGATGTGGTAGAACATAATGAAGCCAATTTTGAATGTAAGTAAGCAGCCAAGCTTTTAAAAGAACCATAAGTGTTGATTTAGCTTCGCATCTTGTAGGAATTCTAAGACAATAGACAATGTACGGAATCACTTGGCTAAAACCTTCAACTCTCCGAAGAAGCTCCGGGTTAACCACACTCAGTACCTGGATTCTATTTCTCTGTACCAGTGGACAATGTGCATTTCGAGTTGAATATTGGCGGTAAATTCAGTGAGTCCTTTCTTGAAAAGAAACACCATTTCACAGTCAAAGCGTCCGAATTTTGAGCTGAACCGTGCATTTTGGGTAGGCAGAAATTTTTTTAATGCAATGCGTGGACAAAGGTATAGATAGCTTAAGTTCAAGTTTTTGAGGTCGCAGCTCTTGTCCTTTGGGCTCCATCTTTAAAACAAAAGAAGTTGGGGCACCCTCATATCTCCGAAACCATGGTTCCCACAAGAAAGTTGTGTATGGCAAACTTGCGTAGAATAGAATGTTCAGCATGTCGTTCATACATCACTTTTACGTTGGGTCAATAATAAAAAAGTTACAAGCCAAAAACCACACACAACAAGCCGCGAGGTGCGACCCTTGAGGTCCACACGGTCAACTTCCCAGTAATATCTACATAAATATTAAAAATATTGAACAAAAAGAATATCTATGAAACTAATACTACTTTAAGTAATAACAATGAGAGGTTTTCATAGCAGTAACAGGAATGAGTTAATATGAATCATATCGTCTTTAAATAATAATAATGAAAGGTGCTCATAACAGTAATTGAACTGAGTTAATATCGAGCGTCCATTGATTACGTAAGGCATTTGTTGGTGGGGGATGTATTGGTTTGATTGAATATTCACGCGGATCAATCGGAGGGGGCAGGCTACAAAGCCTGTTTTACGTTAATTGTTATTTTTATATCGATACTTGAAGGACGAAAGAGCGCTAGCAAAAATGAATACGCTTTTTGTTATTACGCCCACTGAAATCACTGAAGATTTTCTCGAGAGGTGGAAATTTTGAACAGTTTTGTTCAAAATTGCCATGACCGTTTTTCTACGATTTTACATCAATGAGACTAATAATTATTTCTTATTTTCAATTGATCTTGACATTGAATATGTCAATAATCAGTTTAATTGCATGTAAAAAGTAAAATGTTTTACACAAAATGATG
Source organism: Oxycera nigricornis (assembly GCA_963942545.1). NCBI lineage: Eukaryota > Metazoa > Arthropoda > Insecta > Diptera > Stratiomyidae > Oxycera > Oxycera nigricornis. The sequence continues at coordinate 25,914,916 of OZ012659.1, read as the reverse complement.
GAGGAAGTAATTGAAATCTTACGATCACTAAAGCGTTGATTAGCTCAAAAGCAAATTTGATTGAAATTTTGTTGGTTTTCAAAATTTAAGCATTTTTTTTATAAAATTAAAACACAGTGAAAACTATTCAAAATCTGCTCAAATTATGCAAATATTATAAAACTTTGTTTGACTTTATAACAAAGTCTTTAGAACAAAATATAAAAACCCCTTTTTACATGGTAACTTTGAATGATTTTTTTATTTGGTTTTTTTTTTCAAAATCATGCAAAAAAAAATTTGATGGTTTCTCTTCAAAAACTGATAGCAATCTATAAATGTTATAAGTAATTATCATTGAGCTGTGTAAATCGGGCTAAAACTTTATTTTTTATGAAAGAAATCCTAATTTTTCGGATTTTCTTTTATTAAATTCAAAAAACGGCTGAAACGATTTTTTTATAAAGTTCAAAACAGCACAAAAATGTAAGTACACGTCGATTGACACCTTAATGATGCAAATATCATATTTGGTTCATGAGATATATTGAATGATAAAAATGACCTTGAAAATCATGATGACTTTTAATGATTTTTAATTTTTAATTTAATTTTTTACGTAGTGATGAATAAAAATTTTGCTAATTTTCTTACAAAAACTATTTGGAGTATATAAATTTTATATACATAAATTACTGCGTTTTGCAAATCAGGTTAAAAACTTTTTGTTTATGGAAAAAACCTAATTTTTAGCACTTTTTTTAATAAATAAAAAAACGGTTCGAATGATTTTTTTAAAAATTTGATGGAATCACACAATTGTTAATACGCGTCGATTGACACCTTAACTTTGCAAATCGTATGTTTAGTTCCGGAGATATAACGCATGACAGAAATGACCTTCAAAGGGTCAAAACAACAAACCCCCCCGACCGAAGTTTTCCAAAAACTAATCAGCTCTTAAAATTGCAAAGACGCTTCGATTGACACCTTAACGAAGTCGATACGACGTTATTTACGTGAGTTATGCTCGTAGAAAAAACTGTCCACGAACGCACGTACGTACGTACGTACACACACACACACATACATACTTCTTTCTAAAAACACTTAAAATACACTCTTTAGACCTCAAAACGTAAAGATATGTTGAAAATTTCAATTTCGATTTTCGAGGCGATTACAAGAACTTCCCATATACTGGGAAGTTAAAAAGGGAGGAACATCTTTCGGGCGCCACAACTTTTTTAATTTCACGTTTAACGCGAAAGACATTCAGATATTATTCCAAGATAATTTTATCACAAATCGTTTGCCGTTATGATTGTTGTAATCACGGCACATTAACAGGAGTTATTCCATCCCAAAGGGAAGAAAGTCGCGTGAAAAATCCGTTTTAGGCGAAATAATCGGCTTTTGATGGTAAACCCCCGTTGGGAAACTCGCGGAGCATATTGGTAGGCAAGCAGATTTTTAGTGCAATGTATGGTATGCCTTACTGGCAGCTTGAATCCAAGTTTCTGGGGTCGCAGCCCCAATCCTCTGGGCTCCATCTTGAAAACAAACAAAAAGTGGGGCACCCCTTATCTCCGGAGCCATGGCCCCCACAAGAAAATGGTGTATGGCAAACTTGCGTAAAATTAAATTTTTAGCAAGTCATCCATACATCACTTTCACGTGGCATCAATAACTAAAAAGTAATAGGCCGAAAACGACATCCAAAAAGGGGGGACATCTTTCGAGCGCCACAAATCCATTGTTTGCACTTAAACAGCAAAACGCATGAAGAAAAACTTTAAGGCAATTTTGTTGCAAGTCGTTTGCGTTATTGATTGTTTTGATCGCTGTACACTGACGGAAGCTATTGCATCCCAAAGGGGGAAACTCACGTGAAAAACGCATTGTTAGGCCAAATAATCGGCTTCCAATGGCAAACCTCCTATTGCAAAACTCACGGAGCATTTTAGTGGGCAGAATTTTTTTAATTGCGATGAGTAGTATTTCTTTATGTGAGCTTAAATTTAAGTTTCTGGGGTCACAGCTCCAATCCCCTTGGCGCCATCTTGTGAACAAAAAAACGTGGGACGGCCCCATATCTTGCAAAGCACTGCTCCACAAAAAAGTTTAACCTGACAAACTTTTGTACAATTTAATTTGCAGTACGTTGTAGATACATTATTTTCACGTGCTGTCAATGTTAAAAGTGTAACACTCCAAAAACAACGATGAAAAAGAGGGATCATTTTTCGCGCGCCACAACTTCTTGGTTTTCCCTATTACCGCGAAATTTGTTCGAAAATAACTTTTAGACAGTTTTATCACCAAACGTTTGCGGTATTGCTTGCTTCGAACAATGTACCATGTCGAGTGTTATTGTGTCCAAAAGGGGGACAAGGTGTTAAAATGCCCACGCATTGCATCGAAAAAATTTTTGCCTACCCAAAATGCACGGTCAAACTCCCAATTGACTGGACTATCACCACTGCTGCTCTTTTTGATTTGTTATAATTGAGAAAGGGTGTAGTGTGTTGACGGTTAGGATTTTTCGAGCCCCAAGTTGTCAGGTCGTTATTATTTTCGTGAGCACTCCAAAACTTATTTTGTGAATTTGAATTGTATTTATTGAAAATTTATGTACTTAAGCATCGCACTTACTGTATTGTGGAATTATCTATTGCATTTTGTTTTCCATTTAGATGTTTTCCGTATCATATCAATTTCCAAATCAAATTGGAGCTCTACGAAATCAAACGAAAACTTTTACAACATAATGAATACTGAAAAAACATAAATTTAATTTAGAAAGGTATCAATTTTATATGGAAAATGATCATTTTGATTCGGAAAATAATTGATTTGATTCAAAACAACGCTATATGTTTCTGATGAAAGCTCTGGAATCAGTTGTCATTTCAACTGACACAACTTACATGAAGAACAGGATCGTGGCGGGAAATTCGGCGCTGTTTTACATAATGAAGGTTTAACTAGATACAAAAATTTCACTGACTAAACTTGCAAAAAAACAAATGCATGTAAAATATCATCACTCAAATTTTAAAAGGTCGTATGTCAGAACATATACTTTATTTTTTAACATTGCTACATGTGCTAAACTAGAGCCTTATTTATGTTGCATTCAAAAATATAATATTGAATTAGGAATAAACCAGAAAGCATATAAGTATAGTACTAAATCATAAGGAAATACCAGTTCTTCTGCTCTCCTCGAAAAAATACAGTTGTATGACTGGCGAGACGATATCAAAAATTTCTTTAAATAATGATGGTGTCATACCTAGTTGTCCATGTACCGACCACTTGGAAAAAGTATGTATCGTTTGTTCAATAAAACTGTAGAAGCAAGACACTCTTATATTTAATTTTTATGAAAATAATAATTTGATTATAAATGTTATGACTCATTTTTCGAAAATAACTATGAATGTCATTTAATATGTACTTCATGATTTTTCTTCATTTTTACATATGAGCCTCTAAACACTTATTAAATCAATCGGTTCACTTTTATTTCAAGCAAAACAATTATTATTTGAGGGAGGGGACGATTACATTTTCTAAGCTACTTAAATTTTCTGCGTTTGCTTCTCAATTTCGAGAATTTTAAGCGATCCTGTTGAGAATTCAATTATTCTTAAAGATCATTCTTGATGTTAGAGTGCAAGCATTTAAAAGGCATTTATATTATATTGTAATTCAATAACTTAGCAACTTATATCCCGGTCTTCGGGGGAAAAAAAGTCCGAACAATTTTCTGCAGAATATTCAGCTCATATTACTGAATTTATTTTAAAAATCTTTGCAACTTTACTTCAAAACAATTTTCATTTTGTTTCAACATAACAAATTATAAATTTCTCTATACCATATTAGAAATTTCTCCTTATCATACATCCGCAACAGGATACAATCAACATGCAAGTTTAAGCATTTAAATCTGTTGTCCGGACTTCCTTTTGTTTCCATAGAATGAAAATCATGTGAGAGTGCTCAGCAAAATTCTTTGGTGTATGATACAAAAATTACAAGGCTCTGGAATATTCATTTCATTTTTACATGCACGAACATTTCCCACCAGTAGAGCTCGGATGTTCCAATTAGCACTCCATCAACCGTATCCATATCAACCAGACCGAAAATTTAATTATTTATTCTCATCAGGACACCGTTTTACCTTCTTTCTCACAGCTGAAATTTCAGTCGAAAACATACATAAGTCAACCGTTAAAAAAAACTTTTCACAACGACGAACCGCAATCGGTTCCCGGGACAGTGATGCTTCTTCCAGTCATCTAGCCCGCAACTGTGAAAGCACATTTTTCTCACATCCCCCAAGATCCTGTTGGTAAAGATAACTTTACCGCCCCGGTCTTTGTTCAAGTCGAGCGAAATATTTTATTTGTGGAAGCTCTTTTGTCCGCGAGATGTTGATATTGAAATCATAATATCAGCCTTGTTGTTATCTCCATTAAAGTCGTTACACACTAGCGAAAAGAAACAAAGGACAAAAACACTTGCACAGCGCAAAGCCAACTTGGCGTGTCCTTACGCAAATGCACCAACCCACCTTTCAATCCCGGAGAGTTTTGGGTAGTTGTCGTTGTTTTGCTGCTGATGGTTCTTATTGAAAAACATCTTCCGCTCGGAATGTGAAAAACAAACACATCCTATAGATGACGGTGTCACTGGATTCTCCTTTGCAGGATTTGTTTTCGGTAAGTACAACGTCAGTCGAGTTCGAGATGAGATGAAGTTGGGGCTCTGTATTATCGCTGCCTTGGGAACGAAAATACATTGTGGATAGGATCCTCTACTGATTGCGTAAATAAAAATCATTAAGGAGATTGACATAAGCTCTTTAAACAGACAACAGGATTTGGACTGACGACGACGTTGACTTTACTTCCAAATGAGCAGCAAGGGATGATAAGACTGTTACTTTGGTTTGTTATTTTTGGATTGAGGCCAAAATATATTCAGCTATTAATAATGCTTCCATGATAAAACTTTGCCGAACTGCTTCACGAACAAAGATGTAGTTGATGGTACGCTTGCTTAAAGGCAAAGCATTTTATAGAAAAGCAATGATTTCAGGGTTTCACTCATCTTGGATCCTTTTCAAACCAGAATTTTGAAATCAATTTGACTCAATCATGTGGATTCATTGCTTTGCTTTGGTTAGAATGCAGACAATCATCCCAAATAAAACCATAAAATTCGATTTTTTTATAATTTTCCTTATATGCTGACTTTGTCAATGAAGAAAACTACAAACCGTAAATTTCCATCTGATATACATATACCTGACTGTTAGTTGGCTATGGTAGTTTATTTGGCACTCTTCAAGTTAAGTCACGAAAATTACTAAAGAGGAGTCTTCCATAAACCACGAGGTTATTTGTGCTTTACTCCTCAATCTTTTCCTCCCTCATAGAGCTCTACATAGCTTTAGCGTAGATCCTCCCTTCAGTGGGAGAACGTAGTTTTTTCTTTCGACTATTAAATCTAAAGGATTTCACCAACAATAAAGTAAGTAAAATAATAGTAATTTAAACAATTTTTTTTTTCAAAAATGTTTTTTAAGCAAATAATAAAATGGCTACAGAGGATCAATTGGAATATGTTTGAATAAAAGCCATACTTGATCTAGACTTTCAAAGAAATGTTATTTTATACTGAAAAAAATGCTCACCACTGCAGCCTTAATTGTTTTCACTAGTTCTGAAAAGCTAACCAATTTTCTTTGATTTTAAGAAACCCAATTCCAGCTAGCCATTACCACTTTTCATATTCCAGCAATAAGAACCTGGTGAAGGTTATTTAACTGTGTCATTATTAGTAATTTCAGAATAAAAAATTAGGATTCGGCTAGTGCACAGACCAGTGACCTTTGGCGCGCTGTAAATCTTAAACTATCAATCATACAATAAAACAATTAAAATGAATCTTATATATGATTGCGCCCTCAACCATTTTGCTCCGACGCATTTTTGTCGCAAAGTTAAAAATTTCCAATATATAACGGAAAAACACAGTTCAAATAAAGCTAAAATAAAAATTTAACAAAATTAAACATTTAAACATAATTAAGTAAAGATAGATAGGCAGTTTTAAATAAAAACGTAGTATACATTATTTTCATAAAACCAACTGTTTTTGAGAAATTCGCAAAAAAATTAATACACAATGGCGGCTGCAGCTGACATTTTGCAAAATATTCTTTTTGGTGTTACTTTCAAAATGCACCCTCCTACTAATTCGTGATGAAAAATTCAATTGTAGAATTTTTGCAACTCTGCTATCCTTATGAGAACTGTCCCAAGCCAGTGTAAAGGAGCAGGGATTCTGACCGATCCTCAGAACAACATCCTTACAACAGGATTCTGAGGTAAAAGTGCGACGAAAAATAGGGTGGCATATAGTTAATGATGATAAGCTCTCAAATACGGCGATCAATCCAGAACTTTGCTTTGGTGCTCAATTGAAGAGGTTGTGCCTGTACATTCTCGAAACCTCACCAGCAGTATACTGGTACCAAGGGACCCGGTGCCCCAGGGACTTGTCCGTGCCAGTGTCGGTGAGGAACCTGTGGAGGTTGAAACTTGGGGGCTGTAGTTGTACAACCATTAGCGGGTACTTTCATTTCTTATACTGTTTGGGACCGGACTAATTCGACAACCCTTCTGTATTGTGGTGCATTGGCGTGCTGTTGCATTTACGACAGGGGTGCCGTTACCCAAAAAGCAGCAAGAATGCTGATAGGTCCCTAACCAAGGGTTATGAAGAAGTCCAGGCAAGCTTTGGATGACATCTGGAACCCACACTCGGAAAAGCAGTACCCATACTTAGTTATGAGCTACTGACTAATGCGTTAATGGGGGTTTTGGTGCGAGCTTGCTTTTTAACTCTGGCTTAAGAGGTCCGTGTTTTAATGATTAATTTCGGGGAACGTACGCTAATTCAGGAACTTAATCTGCAAAATTTTTGCAAATAATTAAATTAATCATTGGACTAAGAGAAAACGTGCCACATTCGCTTCATCAAGGGTTGAATAGGGAAAGTTTTCAGTGCAACGAGTTTACTGATCACTGTAGCAAAGAAGAAATTAACCCTATAGAGATAAATATTTGCAATAGAAAGTTTTTTCATAAAAAATAAATTTTCTCCGATTTCCGCAGTTTCTTCACCAGCAATTTAATAAACAATTATTAAATTTGAGACTTTTCATCAACTTTTGCTGTAGCAAACGATTGGAACAAATTTCTGTAAAATCGATATGATTTTGAATGAGCTGTGATGTATATAGTTTGATGAAGTCTGACTGGAGAGACCAAAGACGAAAACTAAGTACGTAACTCTGTGGAACTTTTTACAAAACCTCCACTAAAGCAGTGCACGTTATTTTATGGGTGTGTTACGGTGTTTACCACAAACATCACCACTGGAATCTCAGAAAGTTAAAATCAGTACACCTCTTTTTTTTATTTCAGATAAAAACGAACTGGAAAAAAATTCACGAAGTCCCGGATGAAAATTTTATTGCGAAATTCATAGCGTCTACTTTTATTAGAAATATCTGACCTAGTCAATACTAGGTATGGATGCAATTGGTATGTATTCACTCATGTTCTGAAAAGAATTCTCCAAATTGGACATTGCAATATGTAGCAAATATCAGGATTTCATAAAACGCAATCATATTTTCCTACGTTCATATAGTATTGATATTTGAATTTCCAATTTGACATGCTGAAGTTGATAGCATAGTGTTGGAACTTTGCTAGTATAACTAGCAATGCCTGACCTTTTTGAATATCAACTTATATAAAAGACATTAGGCTTTTTTTGCATCGGTTCTTTTTTCACAACAAAGCCATCTATTGCAACAATCGATGTACATTAGCGGGAGATATTGCATCTTAAACGGGAACGCTCCACGCCAAATTATAACACAAAAAATACATATTCCGATTTTTTTCACACGAAAAGATATCTTTTTTACTACTTCTAACGAGAAAAACTACACAGACCAACAAAAAAAAATGTTTGTAAAAACTTTCTAGACCAATTCACTTAAATTTTATGTATTTTCGGGTGCTGAAACCATATTTTAGATCAGTTTTTTTAATCCCCCACAATTCTTTCACAATATGACATCAATTACATACTTCACAATCGGGTAAATTTGATACATAAAAATTAAAACATCAAAGGTTTGCTTATTAGATTACAATTTTGAATGACGAAAATATTAAATAACTACAATGCGAATATTTTAGGTGCTTATTAACTTCCCAGTTCCCTATGGGAAGTTATTGTAATGGGGTCGATTTTGCAAATCCCAAATTTTCACATATCTACACGTTTTAAGGTCTCTAGAATCCAAATCCATCGTTTTTAGAAAGATGTTTGTGTGTGTATGGACGTATGTGCGGATGTACGTATGTGCGGATGTACGTATGTGCGGATGTACGTATGTGCGGATGTACGTATGTGCGTATGTGCGTATGTGCGTATGTGCGGATGTGCGTATGTGCGTATGTGCGTATGTGCGTATGTACGTATGTGCGTTCGGAGTAATTTTTCGTCTCGATTATCTCAAGAACCAAACATCGGATTGACGTGGGACTGGTTTTAAACGACGCGTAATTACGTAACTTAGAACTGAATGACTTTTCAGCAAAATCGGTTGGGCCGTTTTTTATTTAGGATGAAAAAACTGAAAAAACGACTAAAAATTGCTTATTTTTAAACTGTTGATACGCACTATTAATTCGTGCAGATACCAAATACCTTCATAGTAATGTTGTTATTATTGTGCGTTTTAGCAAAATTGTGATCAAATTTGTAAAAAATGTTATTTAAAAAAAAGATTAATTTATAAAATTGCAAACTTTTATTATCAGGTTTGGGTGAATGGGAGTAGAGACGCTAATGCAGTTAATAATTGGATATTGTTACAAATAATTTAATATTGTTAATAACAATCAAATAATGTTAGTTATAATTTGATATTGTATATATAAAGTCAATTATAATTATTCAGTAACGGTCAAACATTCTTAATAACGAATGATTATTGTAAATAATAATCAAGTACCCTCAATAATAGTTGTAGATTCCGAGGCCAAGATGGAGAACGAGGTTGAGGACGAAGTGGAGGACAAGAAGGGTGACGAGGACGAAGAGGACGAGGTTGCCGAGGCTTTGGTAGAGGATGATCAGTTGGTGGAGACGTCTTCCTCTACCAAAGCTTTTATGGTTAGATTAAAAATTGATAAAAATAATAAAAGTAATTATAATAATTTAGAATAATAATGTTTAATAATAGTAATTATTAATAATCGTGATTAATAATTAAAGCAAATTATAGATTTATATTCACCGCACTGGGATTAGTCGTGTGGGCCTCAAGGGTCGCACTTAGAGCACATTTTATTTTATTTTGTATTTCCTTGCCCTTTTCTATGTAAAGTTTCTTGCATAGCTTTTTCTTCGAAGTGATCCATTTGGTTGTTCTCTTTGAAGTGATCAACAGTAATCACCCATCATGTTGATATTTCACCGTCCCTGGTATCGTTTCTCCATTTTCTTTTATGTCCTGATGAAACCATTCCCCCTGCTCTTCACTCACGTCACCCAAGTTTTCTGGAAAAAAGTCGAGATGGTTGTGCAAAAAGTATACTTTAAGGCTCATTAGCCAACCAAGAGTTTCAAACTTTTCTATCAGATTAGCTACGATAAGTTCATTGTTAGGGGCTTTCACATTGCCCAAAAATTTAGTCACAAATTCTTTAATTGATATCCAAGCGTCCTTTTCCTTAGCACTCATCGTTTCTTCGAAGCTGGAATCGAACATCATTTTACATATATCAGGCCCAACGAGAAACCCTTCTTTCAGCTTAGCTTTTGATAAATGAGGAAATTTTCTACACAAATATTTAAAACAATCACCATCATTACGCAAAGCTTTTACAAATTGTTTCATGAAGCCCAACTTTATGTGTAGTGGTAGCAGTGGCGAGGAGTGAAAAATTACTGTAGGTAAGCCGCTTATTATTTGAGAGACATGGACCCTTAACAGACAAAGTATATTATGAGCATATAGAAAAATAGAGACTTTTTGACCTTATTGGCAAGGAATGTATATATTAAGCAAATACGAAATTAAGAAATTTGATTTCGTTTAACGATATGGATTTCAGTAATGGCTCGTGGCATAAAATTTTGGGTCGATCTAAAAAAGTGGCTCTAGTTTGTCAACTAAATTTTCTAGCATCAACTTTCACAGCTGATTCGCAAGCCAGGAACGCTACCGGCTTTTTGATTTGTTTCCTATATCCTATTGAGGAAAACCGAGCTGTCATTCCAACAAACGGGAGTTGAATGCCCACAGCACCTTAAATTATTGATGAATTCGAGACTCGGAAAGCTTTGCTGCAAGTCTTACAGATGGTGATCGCTTTGCTGGCTATTATGAAAATATGAGGATGTGTAGAATGGAGTATGATGGAATAAACACTGAGATCAAGTGGAACGATTGTGCATGTTTACAGTGATGCATGCAAGTAAATAAACACTTCATTTCCTTATAAAACTGAAGTGTTAGACATTTTTGGAACATATTTGGAAAGGGTAGCCGATGGGAATCGGCTTATATGAACGCCTCGCCACTGAGTGGTAGTAGAACAATATTTGTAGAATCTACGTAATATTTATACAAAATGTTCTTCTCACCAGGTTTCAAAATTTTTCTTACTGGCCTTTGTTTTTTTGGATCAATGTTGATCCCTTGCTCTGCTGTCCCACTCACATATAAAACATGGAAACTTTGTAAATCGCTTTTGTTGACCAAGGAGCATGGATGCAACTTTTAAATCTCCACATAGCATCCAATCGAGCTACATAGGTAATTTTCTGTAAAATTATATTAAGATTTTCATACGTTTCCATTTACTGCCAACCTTATAACATTTGATTTTATTGCCAACCTTACAACACTAGAACTTATTGCCATACTTAAATCATTTTTAATAATAAAATATTTTCTTGTAATATTAAAATGTGAGAAATTTATCGGTGATAGGACTTTTTTATTAATATTTCCATCAAATAACACATGGGATAATTTTCAACAAGTTTTCTCATTGTTGGCCTGTGTTATGAATTCCCTCGGTTACGCAATAGATATGAGTAGGTTGAAACCATTTCAAATCGCTTTCTTTCGTACTTTTTTTTTGCAATTTGACAATTATTATAAGCATGGAAACGATGCGTGGACACAAAAAGGGGAATAACTTTACACTCATAACATGAAAATGTATTTTTTTGCTTAGTACCGCTGTATTCTAGTCAATTTTTAATTCAATATAAACTGAAAGTAAAACAATTGTTATCTGATTGTCTCATAATTTGATTGTTTTCACATTTAACAGTTTTATGCACTGAGAAACGAGCGCCCAACGTGGTCACATTCAGATATACTTTCTTAATTGGACTCATGACGATACTCTACTGTTGGCTAAAAACAAGAAGAATACACTAGTGTGAGTTGGTTGAAATAAATATGCTTGCATATTTTTCTAGGAACGGTAAGAAAACGATGCTTTTTTACAAATTACCGGCCCAGAAAGTTTTATATATATAATTTTCTCACCTTTATGATTTTAATCGAAAAGAGACTTTTGTCGTGGAACAAACTTTCAAAAAACAGTAAACGCATTTTAAAAAAGACCTTTTGCAAATTGTCCGAAATGACATAGACAATCCTATCAGCTTTTCAAAATCACATGAGTATTTCGAACTAGCTCCGAAGCATCTCTAGAAAGAAGGAGTCTACCTTAATACATGCACTTCGTAAAACAGCAGAGAATTTATTAAACGCATTAATTGCTAACTTAATTCCACGAGCCAACCAAGACCTTCGATATTTATAGCCTTGATTACACGGAGTCCATGTCTTTAATTCCTACAAATCGATTATCTCATTATATCAATATATATTGAGGCGTTAAGTGTGTACTAATTAGCACCATCCGAATTTGATTTACGGTATATGTCATGGGCCACAGTTCAGATGAATTTATCGACTTGGGCACAACAGTTTAGATAGCATTATTAATGAGGGATTACGGATATTGCACGTGTGGAATTTTTGGGTTCGAACGAAGTAAATTTTTGAGGATCAATTCTTTAAGACAGTATTTTTATGTTCTTGCATTAAATTTGATTTTCGTGGGAAAATGTTTATCTACCCCTAAAATTGTTAAAATATAGTAAAGGTAAAATTAACATGACCTTACTTCAATAAAAGCATATATAAACAAACTGTTTCATCCTTTTCTTTGGCATACCACATAGAAGGCTTCAATGTTTACGTGTATCTTATTTGGAAATTTCTTTAAATGCAAAAAAAAACTTAAATTATTTTACCGAAAATTCCAAACAACATACGTAGAAAATCATCATGTATTGATGCGTACATCCCTATACAAGATCACCACCAAACAGTTATTGGATTTCAAGTATCTTCAGATAAATTCAAAATAGAAGATAGAATTTTCCGCTTGACTACTTTTCAAGGGTACTCCAACTCAGCAGAAAATTCTAAGAGACCCATCTTTCCCAGAACCAAGCTAACGAAAAATGTATTGCCTCGTTGGAAAAAACAGCTACAACAAGTGGAAACTGTAAACATAGAAAGGACGATCAAACTGAATTTCGTGGGACGCAACGTTAAACATTCAAGGATGCGGTTCAAAGAAATTACCAAACAGAATGTGAAATGAAAATAAATAAAATTAGTGGGGAAAAGACTGAAGATGTTTGGAAACCTATTCAAGGAGTTAATATTTCAATTGACTATCTGCATGAATTCTATCAATCGATTAAGTCTCAACATTTTAGAATTTATCCTAATAATAAAATTCTCCGTGTTCATCGGAAAGATATTTTCTTCGGAAATATGATTCAAAACTTCCAATTAAATACCAAACACCGCATAGTAATTGTATTCGGCTAAAGTTCCTTTGAATTTAGGACAGATTTTTCCAAGTTTGGGTTCTTTGCTTGAATGACGCTGATGGGGCAAACAAGTCTTTATCATGTCCTTGTTGAAATGATTATCCACGTTTCATCCTTCAAGCTTTTATTGCAGCATAAACCAGAATAGGCTGGAAATCTTTCGTACTGATTCAATTTTCCGGTATGGATGCTGTAACGGCAAGTGAACGATAAAAACATGTTGTATCTTTACAACCACAATAAATGTGTTGCCTTTTGATGCTTTTTAAGGCGTTTACGTGAGTGAGTGGTCGTCTACACTAAACACGTCATAACTATGAAAAAATGTTTCTTGTTATGGTTGAGAAGACGTAATTTGGGTGTTACACTAGAGAAATGAAATTAAATTTAAGAAGATGTAAGCACTAACTGATGCTTGGCTAAAAAAAGATACTTTGCACGATGCAGTTTTATGGAGTTTGTCTGAGAGCATTGAATCCTAATGAATCGTTAGTAAATAATGAAAAATGTGTTTCTTTATGGCATCATTCTTCAAATCAACTATTTATGCACATAATGTTAATGAGAAGTGATAAGTTTAAGCTCTGCACCATTTTCACTAAGGAAATTCAATATTAAAACAGTTTCCTTGACCGTATAATAAATTGATTGGAATAATGTATATACGAATTTCGAAGTTAACACACCTTCTTCTTCAGTACAAATTGCTAACAAACTTTAATGATTTACAAGTCTATATAACGACTAACTTTGAATAGAATATCATTAGACAAGATATCATTTAACGTGCTTAAAAAGGATACTATTACAATTCCCTGTATCGCTGTTTATTCTTAGTTCCGAGGGTATTTTATTAATTTCTAAGCTTTCTATAGCGTCTAATTTTTGAAATTTGGGGACTAATTTAATTATATCCAAGTCGTTAAAGTTAATTATATGTTTTTCTACTATTATGAGCTCTGCCACTGACGATTTGAAGTTATGGTATTTGAGGATACTCCCATTTTTTAGTAAACACTCAGCCTCTTTTTTTATGATCCGAGAATCTGGTTCGCATTAATCTCCTGGTTTGGCCAACATACATTTTTTGCACTCAGCGCAGGTAATTTTATACACTCCGTTGACTTCGTCTTTAGCTTTCCCATCTTTTTCTTTCCTAAGCCATTTTCTTAGCATATTGTTGCTGCTGTTCCCACATACTACCATGTCGTATTTAGCCAATTAGCCAAAGAAATAACGGAAGAGGGTACTCGAATAGAGCCGATTTTCTTCAAAATAAGCCGTGCACACGAATGTGAGAGCCTCCGTAAACAAGGAATTCTGGGTAAGAAACTACAACAGTTACGTAGTAAAAATCAACAAAAGGAAATCCATACCGAACTTTGTAATTAACAAATCAGAAACCGAATTCACTGCAGAAGAAATGTGCCTTCTAAATAAAGGTCTAAAATTCGCTATAACACCAAGAATTCCAATAGAAAAAATCATAATAGATATAGAAGCTGGTATTAATCGATCAGATCAAGAGATGAAAGAAGAAATAAGATGTAAAGTTGACCACATCATTAAGCAAAATTCCAAAAAAAAAACAAGATTGGATAGTTATACCCAGATAGCTCAGATAGCAAAAAAAAAAATCTGAAAATTTTATCAAAGCCGACAAAAGCAACCAGATCGTGGTCATGGACAGAGAGAAATACGACGAACTAGTTATGGAAAAGGATGGATCCCTTGCCCAATTCGATTAAGAGGGTTGAAAAAGCTATAAAAGAAGCGAAACCAATACTCGACGCTATGCCCAACTTGAAGGTAGCCAACCCATCGCTCCCTAGAATTCGATGTCAACCAAAAACACACAAAGAAGGCAATCAGTCCCGAGAAGTAATTGCAGATGGATATTCGCCAACTTATAAGCTGGCGAAATGGTTCATAGCAGAAAGTAAAAAAGTAGCTGATATATACGGAAAAAGATCTGTCAAGAACTCATTGGAACTAATAGATAAAATCAAACGTATTGAACTCAGCGAGAACGAGACTCTAGTATCCTTCGATGTAGTTGGCCTATTCCCTAGTACCCCAGTAAAACAAGCTGTTTTTCAATATGAATTATGGCTAAAGCAATAGAGTACGACGGCTAAATGGAGGAAAAAAGTCCAGCAGCTTACAAATCTCGCGTTTCTGTGCATGAATGAAAATTACTTTACATTTCGAGGGAAATTTTATAAGACCACAAAAGGAGTAGCTATGGGAAATCCGTTATACCCAATGCTCACTGGGATACTCATGACGTTCATCGAAAAAGAAGCGGAAATAAAAGGTATCATGCCGAGAGTCTGGTATCGATATGTAGATCATGTCATCGCTGTAGTTCAGAAAGATAGAATAAACGAGACCCTCGATGCAATTAACAAACTTAATAATAATATTAAGTTTACCGCCGAAACTGAAAAGAACGGATCGATACCTTTTCACGACATAATGATTAATCGAGTGAGCAACCACTTAGACTTCGCTATACATAGAAAACCAACAGCGTCCTAAAGGACCATAACATTCGATTCAAATCACACTTACCCCCAAAAAATGGCTGCATATAATAGTTTGATCCATAGACTGCTTAGCATTCCGATATCACACGGTAACTTCAACAAAGAGCTAGCTTATATAATCGAAACGACAACAAAAAATGGTTACGAAAAGAAGGAAAATGAAAGTATCATCGCCAAAAAAGTAAGAAATTCCAGCAGGACAGCCTCTTTACACTTTTTAGACAATAAATGATGTCAAAAAAGTTGGCAGCAAAAAGAATCAGCATACCAAATTCGGATATATTCAAGAAGATCCAGAAAGAGTTGGGAAAATATGACATGGTAGTATGTGGGAACAGCAGCAACAATATGCTAAGAAAATGGCACAGCAAAGAAAAAAATGGGGAGGCTAAAGACGAAGTCAAGGGAGTGTATAAAATTACCTGCCCTGAGTGCAAAAAAGTGTAAGTTGGTCAAACGAGGAGATTAGAGGGAACCAGATTCTTGGAGCATAAAAAAGTGGCTGAGTCTTTACTAAAAAATGGGAGTAGCCTCAAATACCATAGCTTCAAGTCGTCAGTGGCAGAGCACATAATAATAGAAAAACATTTAATTAACTTTAACGACTTGGATATTATTAAAGTAGTCCCCAAATTTCAAAAATTAGACGCTATAGAAAGCTCAGAAATAAGTTAAACACCCTCGGAACTAAGAATAAACAGGGGTACAGGTAATTGTAGTAGTATCCTTTTTAGGCACGTTAAATGATATCTTGTCTAATAATATCCTATTTAAAGTTAGTCGTTCTACAAACTTGTAAATCATTAAAATTTGTTAGCAATTTGTACTGAAGAAGAAGGTGTGTTAACTTCGAAATTCGTATATCCATTATTCCAATAAAACTATTATACGGTCAAGGAAACTGTTTTAATATTGAATTTTTAAAAGAGCCTTGTATAAACAAAACACAGTGAATAGAAAAAATATCAATATATTTTCCATTTTCCAAAAAACGAGAATTGAATTGCTGCAGTTTAAAATATGATTGAAACTTAAATTCAATATTAATTTCACAAACACAACGTTGTCGTAACTTCTCATAAGAAATTCATATCAAATACCTTGCAATACAACCTGTTTCAAAATTTAAAATGTTAAATTTTAACCCAACCCCAAGAAAATCAACAAGAAATAATGAAAAAACGACAACCATGTAAAAAGACTTTCTGTTGAAATCATTTTTTCATCGAAACGATAAATGAGTTGCCAATGAAAGTTCTTACAATGATTTTATATATGTAGTTGATTTCCAATTTGTAATTCGTTGTTTACATCCACACAAACTTTTTTTCCACGAATCAAATTTCAGGATATTACCTGCCAAGCACACGTCTGACTTCATTTTTCCCATTCAATTACAGCCAAAACTAGACATGATGGAATGATTATTTTCAATCTAAATTTCCAATGAACATGTCGAATTGTTGAATCGATTATTTATTGTTAATGTATCGAAAACAAGCATGTTTACGCAGCTGCCTTTTCGAAAGTGCTGCATATAGAGGTAAACTGCAGGGGCGATGTGGCACAAAACATGGAAATTTAATTAAAATATAAATAATTTTGTACATGGCACTCATAAATAATTTGAATACTTTAGCATTGATTAAATGAGGCAATTTCAAATAATTTTCTGTATGTAGATGGATTAAATCATTTTGAAAAGTTTATACATATTTTAGTAAATTTGGAATTTATCAGGATTGATCACAAATAGACGAAAACAGTTGTTACCTAGGATGCTTGCAAGATTGGGTAAACCTGTTATGTTAAGGTACGTACTGTTACAGCTATATTTCGCGTAACATTCACCACTTCATCGCAGTCGATCCTGGCCACGTTTTAGACAGTCCCACCCGGCTTAAACCCGCGAAGAGGGGTGTGGGAATATATTTTTATAGGGACACCACTCGTTTCTGCGCCGGGACGGCCCTGTCTGCGAATCCGGAAACGGGAACAGGATTCGCGACGACCCGAAACCACCGACCACCACGAAAAGAGAGCCTGAAACAAATGCACACAAGTCACGGAAACGCGACGTCCCCTTCGCCACTTCACAAAGTTGACTCCACTTTCTTTATCATTAAGGCACTAATTTATTTTTTCAATTTATACCTAGCTAATATCTATCTATACTTAATATCTACTTACAATTTTGTTCCTTCCTATTATCCTAACGCTGCTGGCTCCTGATTCATATGCCACTAGCCGATAGTGCACCGCTTGCTGTCCGTTGTCCTTTTTTACCTTCTTCCCCAACGCGTAAGTTTATTCTCAATCTTCCGCGATTTACTCAATCCATCAAATCCGCAATTCTCCGCTTTATGCTTCACTCCTATCAGCACCCACCAGGACCCAAAACAGCGCCATCAAAGACTCTGCACCAAAAAGTGCCGCCAGCTGTTCTCCGGCGTTATTTAAGGGATCCCCCGATCACGTTTTCGCTGCATAGGTGGTCAATGGCCCGCCGAATTTGCTGACCTCATTGAAGTTTTATTAGCTTTAGGACCGGTTTTGTTGACGCACGTCAGCTGGCGGTTTAAGCTTCATGCGATTTGCCAGAGCGTTGCACTTCGGGGCGGGGTGGGATACTGTGGCTGCTGCCTGTGTGGTGTGGTTTGAGTGCTGGTGAAATAATCGTGGTAGTCGTTAACCATGGTGAATTTGCAAGTGTAAATGGTTGTGGGTATCACAGGCGCATAGTAGACTCCATTGGCGTATCGTAGACCGGGCGGAGCCTGGATTTGGATCTGTTGCGGCGATTGTGTGAGCCTTGTTTGTTGCCGTGATTGCTGGCAACTTATCTGCAGAGTCTGTGACGTTGAATTTAATGCATTTTGCTGTTGATGATACTTAAATTACGCAGCCTTCGCGCGCACGGTCAGGAACACTCTCCATAACGACCTTACTACCTACTTATCTATCTAATCCAATACAAATGTACATAATTCCATATCCTCAATCTACATACATCTCCTCTATATTTATATCATCCAAACCTTTAGCCTAAATTGACCAACTCCCTACAATATAATTCATTATTGGCTTGATTGTGTGAAGTGGCGAACGTAACATTACCACTTTCCAAAAGACAGCGTTTACCCGCACGGTGGTAAGGGGTCTTCATGAGCCGAGAAGTCCCATATTTTGCCCTTGTGGGTTCGTGGATCGACCACGCTGCATGGCGGACGTAACAGTACCTACTTTTACAATTTTCATAAATGTTGGAAGATGATTTCATACTCATTTACTAAGAAAGCTGCTACAAGCGTGTTTGTGGAATATTTTGAATAGTTTCATAAACTACCAAATCAAGGAACGTACTCAAAGCAAAAAATCATTTTAAACTAAATCTTTTCAAGTAAATATTTCTATGGTAGAATATTTGTGTCAAAAACCATACATATACAGAAAACAATTGTTAGCATTAATTCTATTAATGCAAATATTGAGACACGTCGATAAAGATTTTACACATTACTTCACCAAAATCTTAACAGCTCCACCAAGACAAAACTTCGAATAGAAATCAATATTGAAATCCTATTTGCCACCAGGCAAAACACTCTCATTTCCATCTGAAGATACAATTTTCTTAAGGACTCTATCTCCATTTCTAACCGAATCCCAATATCACCTGTCGGGATTTCCTTCACTTGACTCGTGAGGGACTTCCATCAGATATCGTTTGAAGGATTTGATGCAATCAATAAAACATTTGTCAATAATACAGGAAAAAGAGAGAATAACTGCGAAAACAAAAAAATAATCTTGAAAAACGAGGGCTTGTTACACGAAATTTCTTTTGCTACAGTCAAGTGACTCGTATGGACATGAAGTTCTGCAGTTCATTAAAATCTCTTTTACTCATCCTTAACAAGCATCATCGACACATTTTATAAGACGCAAAGGTTAGGGATTAAATTACATGTCCCGGCTGCATTTACTAACACAGATACAACGAATAGCAAGAGCTAGAATTTTTTTTTTGAAAGAATCATCTTGAGTGATGATGATGACGACGTTCATTTCAATTCAATATGAAAGCATCACAGGACGAAATTGAAAAATGAATGTAATTGATTCCAGATTGTGTGAAATTGACGAATTTTCCGTCATTTGATCCGACAAAGAGATGCGAATGAGATAACACTGCCCTTCGAGCTAGCAACGAAATTTGAATAGCTTGCTTCCATTTATCAACGTCATTTCCATTCATTGGATATAATCATAGTCCTTTGTAAAATGCCCAATATCTTGAATAGTATCTGTGAGCTGTATTTGATTTCTTTTTGCCTGAAAATTTATGATCAGAGTTTAGATTTATTGAGAATATATTTCAGCTTATCAAATGTTGAGTGTTGAAAAGTAGAAATGTGTACATCACGATAGGTTCTTTTGTATTCCTATGAGTATTTTATAGAAATTTCTCAAAATATTGAATATTTGTGTTCTGTGTGCAGCGCAGGTTTCCAAAAATGAGAGGAAATATATTGGTCTTAGGATAGTTCTGCACAAGAACGATGATAGGTGTACGGACAGAAAACATGAAAGATTTAAATCGCTTCGCTGATCCTCATGCTTCCGTGAAGTTAGAGATCAGTCCAGTACTAACGTTGAGGTAAAGCTGAAGGGGAATTCGGAGATATTTACTTGCGTTCCTTCATGAGACGTTACTAGATGCCGTAATCAGGTGCCATGGATGTTGGAACCCAAAAAAACGGTTTCGGGAAGAATTTTAAGTGAGTTTAAACGTGAGATTCTGATTTATCCACATCATGGGTAGAGTATAGCTAAAAACTCTAGTAGTTACTCGAATTTCCTCTGTATTATTAGTAACCCAATTCCAATATGTTGGCACACAGCACCAGAGATTCCGTGACCCAAACATCTGAAAGGGTTTTGGGTATAATTCAATTCCATCGGTAATTATGAAGAAGCCAGGCAATCGCGATTAAACTAATAACATTACCATTGCTGATGATTAACAAGTTACCTCCTCCATATCCAATAGGGCGTTGGAAGCCGCATAAAATCTACTCGCATCCTAAGAATTCCGTGGTCTTAAAACCACTTTTTTGGCCTTCACGTGAAGCATTAAGGGGGCAGCCTGGGTCTATTTTTAAAAAAATTCGATATTCTAAAAACATCATTTTTGGATACTGCATACATGTAGAATTAGTATTCAAACTGTTATGTTGGTCGGCAAAACCGAGAATTATATATATACAGCGATATAATAGAGCGTGTGTGAGCGCGCTCAACAGGCGCTTAAACTTTAAACGCGTTTTTCTCAAAACAACGTTTTTTGACCTGGTTGACACGATTTTGCAAAAACTATTTAACCGATCGAGCTGAAACTTTGAGGGGTTATTCATCACATATATGGTTATAGCCCGTAGTAGAATCATGAATATCCGTTGTCATTTGATCACCTTTTTAAACAACATAACCTCAAAAAATAGGCCAAAAAGTCCGCCATTATGTTATTTTTCACTTAAAGTTCTTGATTTTGGTACGGGCTATAGCGACTTATTTGAATATTTGATTTCAGAGGTTCCTGAGTCGAGAAATCATGTCAACCAGGAATAAAGCAGGCTTTGTTGTGGCAACCATATCTGGGCCATATTGGATTATAAAAATTCCAAAAAAAAAATGTTACACTTTAATATGCATTTTTAACTTCCCAGTTCCCTATGGGAAGTTATTGTAATGGGGTCGATTTTGCAAATCCCAAATTTTGACATATCTCCACGTTTTAAGGTCTCTAGAATCCAAATCCATCGTTTTTAGAGAGATGTCTGTGAGTGTGTATGTACGTATGTGCGGATGTGCGTATGTACGGATGTACGAATGTACGGATGTACGTATGTGCGTTCGGAATTATTTTTCGTCTCGATTATCTCGAGAACCAAAGATCGAATTGACGTGGGACTGGTTTCATTTGACGCGTAATTACGTAACTTAAAACTGAATGACTTTTCAACTTAATCGGTTGGACCGTTTTTTATTTAGGATGAAAAAACTGAAAAAACGACAAAAAATTGCTTAGTTTTAAACTGTTGATATGCACTATTAATTCGTGCAGATACCGAATACCTTCATTGTAATGTTGTTGTTATTGTGCGTTTTAGCAAAATTGTGATCAAATTTGTAAAAAATGTTATTTAAAAAAAAAAGATTAATTTATAAAATTCCAAACTTATTTTATCAGGTTTGGGTGAATAGGAGTAGAGATGCTGATGCAGTTAATAATTAGATATTGTTACAAATAATTTAATATTGTGAATAACTATCAAATGATATTAGTTATAATTTGTTATTGTATATATAAAGTCAATTATAATTATTCAGTAACGGTCAAACATTCTTAATAACGAATGATTATTGTAAACAATAATTAAATACCCTCAATAATGTTTGTGAATTCCGGGGCCGAGATGGAGAACGAGGTTGATGACAAAGAGGAGGACAAGGAGGACGACGTTGCTGAGGCTTTGGTAGAGGATGACCAGGTGGTGGAGACGTCTTCCTTTACCGAAGCTTTTATGGTTAGATAAAAAATTGATAAAAATAATGAAAGTAATTATATTAATTTAGAATAATAATGTTTAATAATAGTAATTATTAATAATAGTAATTATTAATAAAAGCAAATTAAAGCTTTTTATTCACCCCACTGGGAAGTTAGTCGTGTGGTCCTCAAGGGTCGCACTTAGACCATTTTATTGCATTTGTGAAATTTTTTTAGTTTAATAATAAAATTTACTGTAAGGGAAAAATCTTGAAAATATGTGCAACAGACTAAAGATGTCCCCTTAACTGGTTTTGTATCCTAATCGTAACTATATCGAAACTCATTCTCGAATAATTCTCCATAGGAAAACAAGATTTGATCTCTACGACTATCATATCAAAGTTTTACGCAACAAATTAGTTTTTAATAAATACAAACCTTTAATAAATTTGTTATACTGATGCGGTTGCAAAAAACTTACATGCAATTGCTTACATTGATTTATTTTAGTTTTTTTAAATGAATATTGAAATTTAACTTCCTTTAGCAACATTTTCATTAACTGTAAATTTCAAAATTCACAAAAGACTCGATGTTCATTAGTAATTATTAAAAAATGTTAGACACCAAACCAATAAAGTGAAGAAGATTTAATACACTTTCAGAAGATTTTCTCCAAGCTATTACGGCATCAAAAATTTCCTTTTAAAAGGCTCTTTCAGGTATAATCAATCAGGCTGGCACTAATCGAATTCATTATGTGGCACTCTAGCAAAAGTCCTTTTGATTCCGTTTGACTCTGACATTAATGACTCTGCACTTTCTCTTGACTCCTTCAGCGCACAATGAAAATCGATGAACAAAAGATCAAGTGCAAGGCCTGCATTGTCCTTTTTCAACTACACTGTAGATTTCTAGATTACTTTTGAACTTTCACCACTAAAGTGCATCATTTGACCTGCAACTTACGGTTTAGTCTAGATTGCATAAGCCATGTTGTTGGTACTCTCACAAAATTCTATTTCATCTCCGATTGTTTGAGCACAGTGACCGGAAGGATTTCATGCTGTCGAATATGCTAATCGTAGTTCATTCTTCACTTTGGACTTGCAAAATGCTTACAAATTCATAAAAGGACTCAGACTAGCTCATAATGCATAAATGGAGAGTACTTGAGCCGAATTTTGCAATAAGCTTTTGCATTGCGAGCCAATTAATACTTTCGGTTTATAGCATATTTTCATTATTTTTGAGATAATCCGAAATAAAAGTAGTCTTCAATTTCAAATCTGGTGGACAAAACTCAACAAAGCTTTAAATGCACTTTACAATCATAACTTCGTCAGAAACTCTGTTATAGATCTTCACTTTTAATAAGTTTCCTACAGGCTCAGAAAACTCTGTTCTGTTGCAAGGACTCAACTGCCACTGTTGCGTGGAGTGAGGTGAAACCTAATAAAATTATGCAGATGTTGGCGAAGTTTTTCGACTCGTTGAACCCGTCGCTCAATTTCTGGCAAACAAAATAAATATGCGCTTGTTTAAACAACCCCAAACATTTCCGTTTGTATCCTTCGCATAGTCGGCAAGGCACGTTAACATGCTTTTGGTGTTTTCTTTAGCGCAGGCACTTGCAAGCGGATGTTTTAAATTGTTGGAAAACTCGAAAGTTCAACGCTGCAGTGAAGCAAGCAATCATGAATAATGTGGAATAAATGCATGCATTTGTATTGGCCAACAACTGAAGGACCGCTTCGAATGTTAAAAACGCGAAAAATTAGCTTCAGGACATAATGTCAGTAAGAGGAAGTTTTGATTCTGCAACGGCTATCGCTTGCCACAGACAAATTATTTATGTTGGAGCTCCTGTGATCTTCTGAAAATATGGCAGAGATGAGGTAATTCGAAAATGTGATTCCAAGCACTGTCTCAATGGATTTCGGTTCTTCCTCTTATTATACACGTATGCATTAACGATCTCATTCATAAATGAGCTTGGAGCATATTTATGTAGAAATTTGTTAGTTGATCATTCGTAGCATATAGAGCCGTTTTTCTAAATATCTTAAAGATACTATTATCCAACAATTAAAAAAAAGGATGCAAAATATTCCTTGATACAACACTTTTCAACATGGAACTATTCTTAACTAGAACAAATTTCAGCTGTACGTCCGGTCCGGTTTTATTTTTTCGAGAGACGATCTTAAGGGATCATCAAAAGAGGAGATCAAGACTCAATTAGAACTGATGCGTAACTGACGATCATCATTAGAATCTTTGTTAAAAATGATACCATTATCGATTTTTTTTCTACCCAGAAATAATCAACATTATTCTATATTACTCATTATTGGGAGCTTATAATGGATAATAATGAAATCTACAAAAGTTTCTGTCCCAATAACCGAAAATATTTCCACCAAATTTTTCCTGTAATTTTTTTGTTATGTTTAAAAACTCGAAAATGGCAGCCCTCTCTTGTAACTTCTTGACTTTATGCCTAGTAGAATGGAAAATCGTCCAAGTGACTCAACTTGCTTCAAGCCTACAAGGTTACAGAATTTCTTGAATTATAAGCTTTTGAAACGCGTGGTAGACTTGTCCTTAGTCAAGGACAGCTATGCATTCGAATGGAAATTAAGTGGCAAGTCGAGAAACCTTTTTGCCACTTCTTATTAAAAAATTCGGAAAATGTTTTCCGTCTTTGTTTCATGGCAATCGCATCGTTCCAGCTAGTTGCAGGACATTGAGTCAATACAGCAGGAGTAGGAGCTGAGACCTCCCTCATCCTTTCATTGACCAAGTTTTCATGAAAACTTAATTGGAAAGGTATTTGTACAGAGGCTGAGCTTGGCAGATGAATACAAAGTTTTCTGGAGTTGGAAATATAATGCTTCCAACCGTGTTGGATCTATTTATCTTTTATTTTTTTCTCTTGATACGAGCAGCATCATAGTCAGCAATTTTGAACTGTGGAAGCATTGGCGTTCTTTGATATTACTAAAGCAATTTGATTACTTGAAATTTTATTACAACTGCATTTTCTCTTGGGGAGAAAAAATCGATGGTAGAATTTTGAAACCAAAAGATGACTCTCTCAAGTTAAACAATTGCGGCTTCTTGTGGTGTGCCTTGACCAACTCTACTTCCACTCCTAATGCTTTCCGCTTGTTTCAATTACCAAACTCATCGAATCTGCAGCAGCCTTTCACCGAACCAAAAACTCTAGCCGTCGTCTTCCTCAGAAATAGCTTCGGATCGCAACTTACTTTTTTTACCTGTTGTCTTTTCTGCCATACAGAAGCGCAAATTCTCTGCATGTAGCCATTTTGGCAGTGCAATGTAAAAGAAAGAAGGAAGGAAACATCACTACTCAATCAGTCGTTCTGCCACGGAATAAAAAAAATAAGAACAGTTCCAACTGCTCCCATATGTTGACTTTAAAATTAGCCTATCGATTCATAATGTTTTTAGGTAGGTAGTTGAACTTGAACTCGATTCCAGGTGAGTTTTCTTCTAGCCATCATTCTTCGAAGCACTCTTTCCTGTGGTGAGTTTGGCGTTTTCTACTTGTTTTGTTTTGATTTCTCTATAACGTCACACATCATGACCGCCAAACCTACCTGAAACTGTTTGAACTTCATCGTTTTCCTTTTGCAATAGATCACTGTGTGAAATATCAATTGCCTACTTGTTGAATGAATCAGCTTAACCTTAGAAATTTTAGCATCTTCCACCATCCATCTATCCTAATTTCAGAGTCTCTGCTTCTCCCGGTGTTGGCACGGGCACTACACAACTTTTATGTTTCGACAATTTCACTAATTCTTACTTCATGTCAAATAAAATATAATATGTACAGTTTCGAATTTCATTAACACCTTTTCTTCTCTACGAATCTCAGCGGTTTCATATTTTCAAATATTAATATATTGTCTATTGTTCTTCGGGGTAGTTTGCCTTAGTCTTGAGTAACTTTAGCCACGGATGGTAAATATTCTGTTTGTCTGTCTCTCCATCTGTATTGTTATTTAAATATATATTAAAAGATAATTGACACGGATCTTCCACGCGCTAAGCCTTTATCATGAAAAGTTGCACCATCCTAGGAATAGGAAGACTGAAGAACTGGTCAGGAACAAATTTCAAGACCACACAGCCTATACGTCTGTTTCCAAAAAGGTCATGAAGAACCCTGTTTAAATTCACCTCAGTTTACACAAAAGTCAAAAATAGCCCCATGCTGGTACAACATGTTACATTGGATGGACTATTATGTATATTCAACAGTACAATGTGTTGAAAAAAAGTTTTGAAGTGATATGAACTGCTGAACAGAATAAAATATAAAAAATATAAATGTTATATTTTTTGAAAATGTTTCATTTGCGTCGTTTAGCTGCAGTTGTTGCATTTGAAGACATTTTGTAGAATCTTTGCGGAAAATGAAATAAATTCTTGAAATTACAAACGAAATGTTTTAGGAATGTCTCCTTAAATTTTGGGACTCAAGACTATCGCTGAACAAATATACACTTTATATCGCCAGCTGCCTTATGCTAAGACAAAATTGAGAATTATTTAACTACCACAAACTAGGGCGAAACTCAAGTGGGTCTCTTATATTGTGTTCATTTACAACGCATTTTCCACACAAAATTGTTCTAGTAACTGAACAAATCACAAATATGCGACCTGTTATACAGGATGTTATTATTAACTGCTCTTTAAACATGGCTTATTTATGTTAGTAGTTTACCGCAAAACAAATACAATTACAAATCCTGAATTCGTCCAACTCGGCTTAAAATACATCAAAGCTCTAGAATAAAAATGAGTTCCGAAATGAAAAATCTCCCTCAACAAAAACCCTTGTATTATCCAGGCTGATGGATCAAATCGTCTTATAATTTGGTCTAATTAGGAACTGCTCCATGGTGATGCTGATTTAACGTGACGTTGAAAGTTTCTTCGAGCAACTCTTCTGCTTTCTTTTTTTTCTTTCTCTTTTGATGATGATCATGGATGGTGGTTACGGTGGTGATGATGGTGCAGATGGAGCTGATGAGAATATAGTCAATGAAAACGGAGATGATGTTAATCATGTTAACTCCGACTGATGGACAGCTACGCATTACAGATCCTTTCCGTGTCAGCACTTGGTTGTTGGATTGAGTACGATGGGAATGTTGAATGTTTCAAGAGGATTTTTGAGAGGCCAAAGTTGAGCATTTAAATTAAGGTAGCTTTATAAGTTCGAAGCCGAAAGGGATTTAATATTAGCATCCTTTAACATCATAACCACTTCTCGAATGCAATTAATATCAGCATTATTTAACAATAAGTTAAAGTTGGGCAATGTCTAATTTCACATTTGTTGAATAATTTGTGTGATGTGGTACGAGGAAAATAAATGGTCTCATGATTATATACAATACGAATATTTCAATCCAACTCCAGTATAACAATCTGAATTTTCTTTTAACAGATTTTCTGCATTAACGGGCTATTCTACTTTATGAGCTTCAAAAAGTTGATACTTTTTTTATACTTTCAAGAGCGTCGTGTTAAAATTTTGTTATGATCCCAGCAATCTAAGTTATTAACTTCCCAGTATATGGGAAGTTCTTGTAATCGCCTCGAAAATCGAAATTGAAATTTTCAACTTTTCTTTACGTTTTGAGGTCTATAGAGTATATATAAAGTGTTTTTAGAAAGGGAGATGTGTGTGTGTGTGTGTGTGTGTGTGTGTGTGTGTGTGTGTGTGTGTGTGTGTGTGTACGTACGTACGTACGTTCGTGGACACTTTTTTCTACGAGCATAACTCACGTAAACAAAGCCGTATCGACTTCGTTAAGGTGTTCATCGAAGCGTCTTTGCAATCTTAAGAGCTGATTAGTTTTTGGGACACTTCAGTCGGGGGGGTTTGCTGTTTTGACCCTTTGAAGGTCAGTTCTGTCATGCGTTATATCTCGCGAACGAAACATACGATTTCCTTGAATCAGGTGTTACTCGACGCGTATTAATATTTGTGTGATTCTGTCAAGTTTTTAAAAAAATTCTTGGAGCCGTTTTTTTAATTTTTTAAAAAAAAGTGCAAAAAATTAGGTTTTTTTTAATAAACAATAAATTTTTAATCTGATTTTTGAAAGACAGTATTCAATTTTTATAAAATTTATATACTTCAAACAATGTTTGTAAAAACAACATCAAAACTTTTTCTCATGATTACGTAAAAAATTAAATAAAAAATAAAAAATCATTAACAGGCATCATGATCTTCAAGGTCATTTCTGTCATGCGTTATATCTCGTGAACCAAACATAAAATTTGCATGGTTAAAGTGTCAATCGACGCGTATTAACATTTTTGAGAATCGATAAAATTTTGAAAAAAATCGTTGAAGCCGTTTTTTAATTTAAGAAAAAAAGTGCAAAAAATTTGGTTTTTTTAATGAACAATAAATTTTTGACCTGATTTACGGAAGACAGTATTGAATTTTTATAAAATTTATATACTTCAAGTAATGCTTGAAAAAAACGTCATTAAAGTTTTTCCTCATGATTACGTAAAAAATTAAATAAAAAATAAAAAATCATTAACATGCATCATAATTTAATAGA
This sequence comes from Oxycera nigricornis, assembly GCA_963942545.1. Lineage (NCBI taxonomy): Eukaryota > Metazoa > Arthropoda > Insecta > Diptera > Stratiomyidae > Oxycera > Oxycera nigricornis. The sequence continues at coordinate 25,886,162 of OZ012659.1, read as the reverse complement.
AGAAAATGCGAAAACTTAGGGTTTTTTTCATAAAATATATTTTTTTAACCTGATTTGCACAACACAGTAATAAATGTTTATAAAATTTATACATTTCTAACAGTCTTTGAAGAGAAACTGGCAAAACTTTTTTCATGATTCTGAAAAAAAATCAATTAAAAATAAAAAATCATTCAAAGCTACCATATGAAAAGGGTTCTTCCGAATGATATTACCTTATATCTTTTATTCTAAAGACTTTGTTGTCAAGTCAATCAAAGTTTTAAAATGCTTGGATAATTTGAACAGATTTTTAAATAGTTTTTGCAGTCTTTTAATTAAAGTAAGCGGCTTAAATTTAGAAAACCATCAAAATTTCAATTAAATTTGCATTTGTGGTAATCAATCATCATCACCCATCTACCAAAAGCGTTGCGTAATCAATGGATGCTCCCGTAGATGATATGATTAATATTAACTCATTCCTGTTATTACTAAGAATACCTCTCATTTTTATTATTTAAAGTACTACTATTTTCAAAATTATTATTGTGTTTAAAAATTTTAATGTTTGTCTAGATATTTCTGGGAAGTTGACCGTGTGGACCTCAAGGGTCGCACTTCGCGGCTTGTTGTTTTAGATTATCCGTTGTTGAGAAATTCTGCCGACAGTGAACACCAACATTTTTTCTTAAAAAACGTCTGTTTTTTAGGCCTCTAAAGTAGAATAGCCCCATAAATAAAATTACGTAGTATATACATTAAAGACATAAAAACCGTCGAAGTAGAATGTGAGCAAAAACAAAGCTGGCGGTTCAAATTCGTTAAATCTTTCTTAAACATTTTTTTCTTTAAAAAACCACCATTGTCTAGCTTCGACTAAAATTTAAATCCCAACGGTCTCTCGATTATGTTATTAGGCTTTTCGTTGTATTGTTGACGACCCTTTCCTTACATAATGTTTTTGATTCGAAACCATTATCAGCGACTGCAGGAATGAGGAAAAGGTGGCAAATTCTTTAAAATGTTATATTTACGACATCAGAGAAAGTAGACCTTTTGAATTTTATGACGGAACCTTGAAATACATCTCTTTTGCGACGATGAAATTCTACATCAATCTGTGTAGGTATCAACGAAAAAGATAAAAAATGTTTGAATAAGCCTGCAAAGTTGTAAAAAAAATAACAATTTTATTGAATCTTCCTATTATACTGGCTCTTATAAGTAAGAAGGTTCTAGGCAAACAAAGAGGAAAGATATATTTGAAGTTGGTATCCTTTTCAATTTGATCGATGAACGTTTTTTAATGCACAACTTTTGGCAATTAAAGCAAACTTCTTACAAGTTGCCAGAGCATAAAACGGCCATCAGCCTCTGACTGAAGTGAATAACAAGCTTTACAAAAGTAAGTCGATTTTTCTTTCTATTTTCTTTTTAAATTTTAACAAATCTTCTATGGATTGTTCATATAAAGATTGAAAGGGCAAAGAATCACATAGGAATCTGTTTCCCATATTATGGTACGTAATATGAAGAGCTATTTAACGTATATTACATATTTAAATAAGTTTTAAACTTTACGTCACCTCTTTCTGATTTAGCGAGTTGATGGCCATAGGAGAAAGGGGTGACAAAGCAAAACACCAGCTAGGTAAGGAAAACTTCACACATTATGGCCACTGCTTTTCATGCAATAAATAATTTTGATTAGCTTTCTTTCATTTGGTTTGAAATGTGATAGTGAAAATCGGGACCTTTTATGATAGTATTATTGCTCTCGTCATCGTATCATGTTGTAGTGTGGGTAAACCTCAGTTCAATCATGCGACAAAAGCAACTTCTAACCTTCCGCGAAATTAGGTCAATACTCATTTTTAACCAATCAATATTACCCATTTCTCGCAAATCACTGGCTGTTTAGTGAAGAAAGCACTACATAAGCTCTCATTTGCCTCACTGAATCCATCTGGGCGAGATGTCCTGATAATATGTTTCGGCTGTTGTTTATTATCTCACCAACGTCACTATTTTCATGCTTAAGTGAGTTTCACATCAATCTTGGATACCTAGCGCTTATGGAGCCATTCATTCACACCACAACCCTAAACTACACCCTCATCACCTTACGTCCGTACATATTTCTCCTTTGGTTTGCACAATCATAATTCACATCGGTAGTGTTAAGGTCCTGGGCAAAAGTGAAAATGAGTTTTTCTTTTCGATGCTTGCAACTTTCTCCGTTTTCATGCCGTGCTCATCCTTCGAGGCTGTCATATACATTCCTCGCCGTTATTAATGATTTATTTATAAGGCGGTAGGCACCGCAGCTGCCGGTGAGACAGTTTTAGTATGCTTAGGGCATCAGCGAGTTACGCAACGGATAGAATTGATGGAATGCTTTTGTATTGCCAGGGATCGGTGGTTACAGTCCGCGCAAGGAGAACGATGTATTAGGTGCTTTAACCCGGCTTGCTTGCCGATTGAAAAAGTTCCAGCTAATTACAAAGAACACAATCATTATTCTGATAAACTTTGTGTTACAAACAGGACTCCCTGCTTCACTCGTACCAAACAATAAAACACTTATCCATTTCAAATCCCAGATGGATTTTTTAGGAAACGTGTTAAACATACATCATCCAAAAAAAGGTTACCATCCAAAGGTTAAGCACATCCTCTCACGGGTAAATCCTTTGGGACTAACTTACCTCAAAAGTTAATATTCAATCGACCTACCAACGACAAGGGAGCTTCCAACGCGAAAAGGCATGGCTCAAGAGCCTTCAAGTATTGTAGGGCATTTATCACTTGCCGGATTTCTTTTGTGCAAATCTTCGGGAACATCCTGATGGCTAGTCTTTGACATGGCCGGTAACTAAAGAATATCACGTCGCTGCAAAACAAACTTCAAAGCCACTTTTGTTTGTATTGTTTCATCAGATTTCAACTGTAGCTGTAGAAGTGATTGAATTTATTCATTCTTTATTAAAACAATGTGGAAAGAAAGGGAAAATGGTTGGAAAATTGTATTTCTTGACTTGATTTATTTTTTTTATGAAAAGTGTGCGTTCGCTACATCATGTTCGCCGCAATTTAGAACTATAGAATTTTTGATTTGCACATTTTGTGGTCATACCACTATACGAGAAAAGCCGTTTTGTAAATTTATAATTGTCTTCGAAAAATAATCTATTTTCAGTTGTGTGTTTTTGATTGAAGCATATGAAATTTTTTCTGAATTTTGCAAGAAAGAAAAATTAAACCTATAATTGGTTGGGTGAAATAATTTTCATTCTAGTGATCAAATTTTACACAAACATAGTTATTGATGCGCACCAATTAAAATCGTAAGTGATTGTTATTTGCTAGGTTCAATTTTTCAGAAACAGAATTCAATGCAGTTCTTACAAATTTTCTCGATCTAATCAAAATTTTCTTTCAGCTCATTTTTTTCCATTGAACTGACCTATTTTGCAATCATGCATTCACTCCACTTGGAATGCACGACTCCCCAGGGGATGGATTCTACCCATGATATTGAGAGCTATTCCTCCTCCTCGGGTGATGCTTTTCACTAAGTGAATTGTCTTTGGAAACCCCCTTCTCTGCTCAAATGTTTGTTTGTGTTTCCAAGAAAATGTTGCTGTTTTCAGCAATCGGAATGCTATCGTCTCAATTTGAAGCCGCTCAACAGATTCTTGGTCGGGTCAATTTGATATTCAGCAGAACCGTACAAAAGGACGAACACTCTGAAATGGTATCATCCATGATATATGTACACACATCGGCGACACGTGTCCTACTCAAACAAGTTACAAAAGGATCAGAAGATATGGAAATCATTGGCAACCATAAGCGACTTTTATCCGGCAAATGGATTCGGAAAGAGTTGGGATTGTATCCAATATAGTCATGGTTGGTATGCTTGAAATTTGAGAAGAAAACCATTTAGTGACCATAGGCAACGGATGATATCGGTTAAGGAAGAGTATCAGTCTAAGCTCGGGACAAATTTATTTATTATGCTAAGAAACTTGATAATATGTATATTAAGTTCGAAAAGTCGGAACCTATCTATCAGCTTTAGATTTGATCCTTGCGACTTGAAAATTAAATTTTGTGGCAACTGATTTGGACATGAGGAAAGATTGATGTAGGTCTCACGAATAAGTATGAACGAACGCTTATTATCAATGATGGTAAATTATAGTGGTCCTTGTGATCCTTCAATTGGGCATTCTCTTGATTTCGATGATTTCATGCACCTGCGAACAAGACCGTAGCCGTTAGAAAGATTGCTAGTGTAGTGTATCATAATCTGCACCATCCAATGTAATGTAGTGTAACACATTCGATGTCACCTAGTATAAGCTAATTTAGCCCGCACAAGAAAGTAAGTCATAAACCACTCAATTTGTAAACAAGTGCACATGCATAGATCGATACGCACGTGTTATGTTTTCTGCCGCTACACTCATCGATTAGTATGAGCGATTTACGATTGAAATCGTCTAGACACTTGACCAGACTAATGTGCGAACATGCATCATGTCATGGGTCAAGTGGACACGCCGCTCGATTTATGGATGTGCAGTCTCAATAATGAAATTCGATGATCCATGTTGCTGCATGGGCAAATAGATCATCGAACTGTTTGTATTGTAAAATTACATTAGGCATTTAGTCTTTAAGCAATAAATTAACTTAGTTATTAGTTTGAAAAACTGTATAAAAGAAGAAAGGAAATATAGATCGGGAGGATTTGCTTTCCTGACCTAGACGCGCGGAGATATTACTACGCGACGCTGCGCCATAGTAGCGAAGTCGAAGTCTCTCTCTGCAAACCTCAAACGCGATAAAGTAAATCGCTGCGTTTTAATTATTACACTTAGAAATATCGGCCGAGAGACATGTTCTCCACGCCACTCTATCTGCGGTTTGACCGCTTGGCTAGGTTCGTACACTAGGGATATCGACGGTTCCCTCAATTTAAACAATTCGTATTTTCAGAGAAAGGATACAGGTGAAAGAAGCTGTCCCCAATGAGATTCAATCATTACATGGCGATCCTGCACCTGACGACCCTGCGTTAGGCGGACCACAGAAACCTAAATCAAGGCAATTCTGCCCATTCGAAGCTGAAAGTCTCTTACATAAAATAAGAACAATAAAATTTTGAATTTCTACGTTGATGACTAAGAATACGACCGAAAATGGAATCTCGACGTAAAATAATGGAGATGGAACTTCATCGAAAGAAGAAGGCGAAGATGAAGAATAATTTTCTGCGCTAATTGCGAGTAAACTAACAAACAATTTAATGATGGCTAAATGATTTAACGGCAACGACCAGGAATTTATAATTGAACACTAATTATTTTTAATCAAAATTTAAATTTTCATAGCTATGGACTGAATAACAATACTATAATAACTATAGATTCTTTAAACAAATCGATAAAATTTTGAGATAACATGAAATCACTACGTGAACTCTTAGGAAAACTGTGTCAAAATGCACCTCACGTTTAAAAGGAAAAATATGATTAACGAAGTTGAATACGATTGATAAATTTGGATAATAAGCGATTTTCAATTGTTTATTGAGAACGCGCAAAAAAAACACTTTACACTTTAGTTAGAATTACTGTAGATCGTATAAATATGCGAATTATTGTATTTAGATTTTGGGTTTCATCTATTTAACAAACAGTTTGCTATCAAGTCAACACAAAATAATAGTGCAAAAGTTGACATGGAAGATCACATTCTTTCTTTAAATTTAGTTCAAAGCATTCGATATCGTCAATGCAGATTAGAAATCTTCACATTTTTATTATGATAGAAACAATAACGGCAATAGTCAATTCAGGAACATCCATTACTTATCGATTAAGCCAAAAAACATCTAAAAGATCGTAAGTAATTCTTTAAAAATGCTGAAGAATTTACGCAAAAAAATAGTGAGAAGCGACCACCTGAATAAAACAAAAAACAAATTATTTAAAAAAAAAGAAAATTATGGAAAATTAAAAATAAAATAAAAAATTAATGAAAACAACAACAACCAATAAATAGTATAGCGAAAAATTGAACGATAACATGATAAAATGGAAGAAATTAAATTAAGTAAGAAACTATTTAAAGATTCTAAAAAAAACAATTGAATTAAATTCCTAAATGGTGTGCGTAAAAATATATATATATATATAATTGAAAATGGCAACAATTGCAGTTACGTATAGTGGCAATAGCCGTGACCAAAGCAGCATCCATCATCTAAATTGACGAGAATACATGTCGAGTCTGTCAGATTATGACTTTACAATCATTTACAAGAAAGGCTTCATTAACACAAATGCAGATGCCCTATCAAGAATCGAATTAGACTCTGATACCTTAAAAGCAATGATTCCTCCAGAAAACGATAATAAAGCAAAACGAAAGCTACTAGCAATAACAAGGGGTATGGCAAATAAAAATAAAAATGAAGATAATATTACGAAGCAAGTCAGCAGCAACTGCACCCAATCTAACATAGAATCTGATCAACTCTATTGTTGGGACTGCACGAGTCTGTCAGACATTACCGGTATAACAAAATTGAAATTAATAATATTGCGCAACAAAAATAATAATGAAAATATAAGCATCGTACGTACGAAAGAAGAGATAATAATATATTGCAGCGATATATCTGGCGAGAAATCCGTTTCAGCCAAAGAAAAGCTAGCAAATAAAAATGATAAAAATGGTACCAGAAACTTTAAAGAGCACAATAGCGATAATCCAAATGCGAAATACGTTTCCATCATGGAGAAACTATTAGAATTTGCTCATAAAGAAAATATTAAAGAGCTCTCACTGTCAAAGGATGACATGATATTCGAATATATAAACAAATAAATGTTCAAGAAAGAATTTAATAAGTTGCAACGAACAAAAAGTACGCGTACGAAATTGAAGATAATGATATATAAGCCACCCACAAGAATAACAGATAAAATCGAGCAAAAGAAAATTGTTGAGGAATTTCATAATTCACCACACGGAGGACATTTAGGAATCCGCAAAACTTTGTTAAAACTAAAACAACGTTACTGTTGGAAAGGTATGAGCAGCATGGTTAAAGCACACGTAATAAACTGTACAGCTTGTAAAGTAAATAAGCAGACAAGACACACTAAGGAGAAAATGGTAAAAACCGGAACACCCACAACCAGCTTCGAAACAATAGAAATAGATACAGTAGGACCACTACGAATATCTAACTCGTATAGGTATATACTGACGTTACAATGTGAACTGACAAAATTTGTAGTAGCAATCCCATTAGAAAATAAGGAAGCACGTACAGTTGCCAAAGGTATAATCAACCAATTCATTTTAAAATATGGTCACTTTAAAAATTTAAAATCAGATTTAGGCACGGAATTTAATAATAAACTCATGAAGGAAATATGTGAACTATTACACATTAATCAAATATTCTCAACGCCGTATCATCACCAAACTCTTGGTGTGGTAGAGCGAAATCATCGAGTACTTAATGAATACATGTATGCATTTGCCGATGATTATCAATGGGACAATTGGGTTTCATATTATGCATTTGCATATAACACAACACCGCATGTAGACACCAATTATTCCCCCTACGAGCTAATATTCGGCAAACTCCCCTACCTTCCAAATGATTTAATCGAAAATAACGATAGGGTCTACGATCTAGACAATTATGCAAAAGAGCTAAGGGTAAGATTGAGAACATCAATAACGAAAGCGCGAGCCATCATAGAAAAAGTAAAAACAAACAGAGTCACTAAAGATACAGACATAAATCCCGCGAAAATAAAAGTAGAAGACCTTGTATTTATCAGAATAGAAAACCGAAAAAAAGCACCAGCCACCATACAAAGGTCCTTATAAAGTAATTGAAATAGATGAAAGTAATGTTTTATTAGACATAGATGGAACACATAAATCAATACACAAAAATAGAATTAAGCCACATTGTACTATAGAATAGATCGAATGATTCGTCTTAGTAAGTATAAGACTCATCAAAAAAGGGTAAAGGTGTAGTGTATCATAATCTGCACCATCCAATGTAATGTAGTGTAACACATTCGATGTCACCTAGTATAAGCTAATTTAGCCCGCACAAGAAAGTAAGTCATAAACCACTCAATTTGTAAACAAGTGCACATGCATAGATCGATACGCACGTGTTATGTTTTCTGCCGCTACACTCATCGATTAGTATGAGCGACTTACGATTGAAATCGTCTAGACACTTGACCAGACTAATGTGCGAACATGCATCATGTCATGGGTCAAGTGGACACGCCGCTCGATTTATGGATGTGCAGTCTCAATAATGAAATTCGATGATCCATGTTGCTGCATGGGCAAATAGATCATCGAACTGTTTGTATTGTAAAATTACATTAGGCATTTAGTCTTTAAGCAATAAATTAACTTAGTTATTAGTTTGAAAAACTGTATAAAAGAAGAAAGGAAATATAGATCGGGAGGATTTGCTTTCCTGACCTAGGCGCGCGGAGATATTACTACGCGACGCTGCGCCATAGTAGCGAAGTCGAAGTCTCTCTCTGCAAACCTCAAACGCGATAAAGTAAATCGCTGCGTTTTAATTATTACACTTAGAAATATCGGCCGAGAGACATGTTCTCCACGCCACTCTATCTGCGGTTTGACCGCTTGGCTAGGTTCGTACACTAGGAATATCGACGGTTCCCTCAATTTAAACAATTCGTATTTTCAGAGAAAGGATACAGGTGAAAGAAGCTGTCCCCAATGAGATTCGATCATTACACTAGTATTGAAACAAACTCGTATCCTCCTTCTTATTTATGTTGTTATGGGAATAACTACATTATTTGTAAAGGGCGCATAAACAGTGGTGAAAATTTGATTAGAAATATAATGGAAGAATATCTTGAATACTTCAACTTTTTCTCCGCCTTTATTGAAATTCAAATTATTTCATGATGTTAACAAATACTTTGTGCAAATTTTACTGTGAACTACAATTGACTTTATTTAAAAAAAAACGTAGGTGGTACAGACTAAAAAACAATAATTTCATTTTAATTTAAGGGGTTATATCCACTTGTAATTTTAAAAAAAATCGATTTTTTTTGCACATTTTGAATGTACATGTATTTGAGAATATCGTCCGAAAATTTCACATTGATCCGGCAAATAGTTTCAGAGAAATTAGCGTATTTGTAAAGACGTCTCCGAGCGTTTGAAAGTAGGCGAAGCGTAAACCGGAATAGCAACTGCTTCTCATTAGCCCTATGCCCTTGTCTATGCTTTTCGTAATGTTTTTATTCTTGGAATTAGAATATAATAGGTTTATTTCATACCTGAAAGCTATATTTAGAAATTTTATGTATAAAGTAAGTACATTTCGTCAGTTTAAAGTGAACTGCCACGATGTAAGTTGGAAAAAAATTGGTTCCCAAAATTTTAAACGCGTTTTTTCGAAACGGTGTTTTCAAAGTCGGTGAGGAAAATTTTTCCAAAACGGCTGAACCGATCGGCTTGAAATTTCCACACAATTTTTTTAGATACCTGTATCAGGTAATGATCGAAGGAATAAGGTTTCTGACAATAATTTCGATTTTTTGAACCCCTTTAAACTGTAAATTTTCTTTAAAAAAACGATTTTTTTCTTTGGGAAGCCGCCATTTTGTCAACAATCAAAATTTTGACTATTTCATCGATCATTACCTGTATTCATCTATCTTAAAAATAAATCTTTTGGTTTTTTATTTCCGATAATTTGGATCAGAGATATCTTCCTCACCGCCTGACACCTTTTTGTGGAGGTCCTCTAGGAGATCTACTACAGGAACAACGGAACCGAATATTTTTTGTAATGCATCGCGAATTCTTAAAATACATTAAATTCGTACATTTATTCTATGTATTTATTTAATAAAAAGCCTCTTCACAAAAAAAACATGTTTTTCGGACTTAAAAGTGGATATAACCCCTTAACTAACTGACAAATTTATACATCATGTGTTGAGTGCACCTCATGTCCTCATTGCGGAGTTCATACCATGTATAGTGGTTTTTCTAATAACTTTAAATGATCTAAAAAAAATCAATAGTCAATGTTACTACTCTTACTTTAATCGTCCGCTTATCAATGTTGCTGTATTTCTATTATTATGTTAAATTTTTTTGTTGTTTACCGACGTATCGTCGGTTCACCGCAGAAACTGACCAAATCCAAATTCAATAACGTTGTAAACTGAGTTTTAATACTTGAACTGCTGCGTTGATTCTAGTTTTCTTTAAATTAATCTTTCTGCCCTTTAAAACCAATTGATTAAAATGTTAAAAATAGATTTGACCAACTTTGCTATGAAAAATGGAACCAATTTTAGTGCTATAGTTGGCCATATTTGCTTTGATAAGTTTAAGTAAATATTCGCGTAGTTCGCTTTCGTCATTCTTTGATTTAAACTCACGATATGCACTATGCGGTTAGAAAATTTCAGTGAAAGTTCAATTCAAACACAAGAAAATTAGAGAACATGTTGAAACGGATTTTTTGAAATCAAGGATAATATTCTAGCGTACCTGACACAAAGGCAAAAGTTGTCAGAAATGAAGAAAAAAATTGTTTTGCCTTGATTTAAAATTGTGTCGAGCATACAATCTCATGAAGCTTCATCAGCCATAATGTGATTCGTCTTTTGCTAGAACAATCTACATGTACTAGCGATATGCAGCTTATATCTATCCAGTCACGCTGTGTTGCCATCAAATTCTCAAAATGCGGTAATTGTGTTAGGTTCACTGCATAATTTATACTTATCAAACACTTTTTTTTGATGAACTACTGAATCTCATCAAATCGTTATCAATAAATAGCTTTGATGCAATATGGCATTTCATTTAAGAGAAAATTCAATTTCATCGTCCGTAAACTCGTTAATCTGCTTGCTATGTTACTTTCCTGGAGAAAATCTATCCTCAAACTGGACTCAATTACGAAAAAGTTGCAAAACCAACCACTTATAAATTTGACGTCATCAAATTTGCCAGGATCAGGACTTACATTTGTTACAGCTGCTCCCAACCAACATCTGCTACCATTTCAAAGCTGGATGCAAAGTTCCTGCACTAACAAAATTTAAAATCGTTGCGATTCAATATCCTTTCGAATTGCGGTATGTCTAAGCTAAATCAAATGAATTGGTCACAAATCACATTGACAACTTTAACTATTCACAAAACTCCAAGGATTCGTTCACTCTACACTCGATTGCACAAATCATGCTTGCATTGGCATAACCAATCCACGAAGGGAAGTCGGCCCAGGAAGTTCGGACTATTCACCACTTCACTAACTTCAGCCAAGGTGACTGTCTACTCCAGGCCACATCACGCTAGAACAGACCTTTGATTGTTCAGGGGTTGTCGGGCTGAGCGTCAATCTAATTTAATCCACCCGATTATCCACCTGAATCCTCCGCGCCACCTGTTTCGAATGCGGTGAGGCGCTGAAAAGGATTGGATGCAATTATTCCTCCCCACAAGGGCCACGCTAGCTCACATTATGGCAGTCTACAGAGGTAAATGGTACGACTATGCGGTTCTGCGACACCAAATGAAAATACGTTAATCTCCAGTTGTGGCTCAGCCGTTGCGGAAAATTACTGTAAATCACTTATGTCCTCTGTACTGCGCGATGATGTAACCCGGAAACGTAAGTGTGCCTCTAGAAGAAAGCGAAAGGACTAGACAGACGTTGAAGCTGATGGTGGGGATACAGCAGGCAAGGACAGAACGACGATTCAAATGTCTGGAAGGAGAGTTACGACCGGAGCCAAAATATCGTAGCGAAAGAACCAACTTAGGCAAAACACGGGAGACTCGACAAAAAGACTTCGAAGTAATACCACCACGTCCGAGTTCAGGCTGAGACTGAAGGATCAAAGCATGCGAACCGCGTGTATATCAGCAGGAGTTTGCACTCGGCTGCACGTTACAACTTTACGCTGAAGCTAAGATACCGAAAGCTTAGGCTTGCTAAGATTTCTACACTTTCGACTCAACATGCGATAAGGACGAGATTATGTGAAGTCAATAAGGCACACAGTTCGTGAATACTATTTTAGTCTTTCGTTTTGACATTCAAAGTTGAAAAGTAGCAACTTAGGTTAAAAAAAATTATTATATAGTGTTGATTATATTAATAGAAAATTTATCAAGCATATTTCCAAATTATATCGCAAACGCTGGTTTGAAATACGCATAAAATTTAAGACCATAATAAGAGGCACCGAGTACCAGGTTCGAAGCTGCTTGGCTACTCAGCTGTAAATGAGTATGTAACTTAGTCAAATCATCCTAATAATCACAGACGAGCGTGTTGCTGACCACATCACCTCCTAGTGCTCCATTGGTCAAGTAAATAAGATAACTTTAACATAACTTCAAGTCCTTGGCCAAAATTGGGCTGTCGTGCCATCGATTTTTGCGGTAATAAGGCAAATATTGCACCCATATTCACTGAAGGACAATGGATATTTTGTTTATTAATTTGAATATTGAGGCTAGAGAAAATTATGTTTTTAAACTCACATGTTCAAATAATTTTCACGTTCACATTGCATAAAGTTTGCAAAATTAGCAAAAGCTCATGGACAAGTTAGTGGGGAAACCATCACATCCTCCTCCAATCTGTTCAGCTTCACTTTTCTCCGTTGGTGTAAACAAACATTTTCCGGTGTCATGCGCTTGACACGAATTGGTGTTTATCTGTAGGTTCGCTCTGATATTCAGGATAATATGAAAAATAGCTATAAAATGCCCCTTTGTGCGCTGTGGATGAGGTATCATAAAAATCGAGGAATCTACAAATTGCAGAGGGATAACATCTAAAGCGTTTGCTTAAATGTCGGAAGGAAGGAGTTGTTAATGTTGCTGATGAGCTTGAGTCCTTTCACGATAGTACCCATGAGGAGCGTTCGTCGTTGTGAATGGATGAAGTAATAGAAAACGAAGCAAAACGATAATTAGTTTGCATCGCTTTGAGTTAATTATTTTGTTGCATGATGTGCTGTTCGAGAGTTCGATAACATAACATGATTGATTACCAATTCAAGGTTTTTCTCAATGGAGGTGTTGGATGGATTTTAAAACTTATATCAAAGGATATAAAATAAATATGATTCACAATTATGTCCCAACTATTCACCACTGTTAAGTCACCAGTAAGTGATATAGAAATCACCAACTTCAGGCACAAAAAATTGTCTACTTCAAAGCAGTTGAAACGTATTCCATTGGTGTTTGAGTTTATCATTACGAAATTAGGACAATTTAATTGATGCCTCTTGATCTTAAGTATGATTAGTAAATAGATCCTATCATGTTCTAAAATTAATCTTTAAGCATCCTACACAAGAATAACTATTTTTTATTAAAATTAATTCATTTTAGCAAATGCTTTGATACTTTACTGTTCAATAAGAATGTTAAGTATGAGAAAATTAAAAGTGTGGTAATTCATTGCCAATAGAAGATAATTAATATATAACTTATAAATACGCCAATTTTTAAAGTGTTTTCATTTCAATCTGGAGCTAATGCGTGACGGGAGCAGTAACGTAATATTCGAAGTCGCGATTACTGAAGCGTTGAAGCTTCAATATGTTTAAATAAGCAACTTTACGCATTAACTTACGCACCAGACCAGTACACAGTTTATTTATCAAATACACAACGTGCTTCATAAAGAAGTCATCAACGAATGAAGTTATATATACGACGTCAACTTTAAAAAATATGTTGATTACTTATTATTTCTAAACCACATTACCAAAACGGGCATCTATGCATTATCCAGCAAGCGAAGAAGAATGCACTTCGATTACCTGATTCAATTTAATCGATAATGAATTACTTTACAAGGACGTCATTGTATCAAAATTCGTGTACCTTGTAATGTATAGATACTATGAACCTTATGAACCTTTCCTGCCGGGATACCTCTAAATCGCAAAGAAACGACTCAATCTTAAGAAATGTGAAAATTGTTAATTTGTACGGTCGTGCTAAATGATATGATTATAATCCTTTCTCAATTTTTCATATAAAATAGACAATGTGAGGATATTTTATTATATTTGTTTCATCCTTCCTGACTACCTATAACCATCTAGATTCATTTAGCTCTCCACCATATGGCTAAGTTTAAAATTTGAAAGAAACAATAATTTTTAAATAGTGAAATAGATTTATTCTTGGCGATATAATAGGAATAAAAAATTAGAAAGAGATAATGATTTTGAAAGCAAATATTAGTAAGAGATATTATTACAATTTTCGAAAGAAAATATCAACTTTCTTTTACAATGAAGACGTCGATCAAAGGAAAAATTATAAGAAATCTCAATGGTGAATAGAAAGAGAATATGCTTATTTCTGCTTTAGTGCGAGTTGAAACGCGAAAAGCGACTCACTCCTTTTTTCGAGAAATCTACTGAACTCCAAACGAGACAAGCAATGGTGAGCCTATCCGTGCAAATGATGTGATATCTCACGTGATAGCGTGAGCTCAGACAGTTATGTCTATACTTCGCGAGATTCCCTGATGTTCGTCGTCCGATGCAGTGTACGTAATCCAAAGGGGTTCAAAAAAACCATTTTTTGGTAGTGTAGATTGGTTGTTGTATGCATTTGTATTTTATTGACGAATCTGTCCTAAGTTTCTTAATACGGAGAAATAAGACTTTTCAGATAAATAGACATTTCTTGATCAAAACTTCTATTTATAAATAAATAAGAATCTCAATTAAAAGTTGAGAAACCATCATGATTTTGCTGTCGAAGCAAGAACCAAAAACACATGAAACAAACAAAATAATTCATTGATGGATGATTTTTGAAACAACAAAAAAATTTACCTTAAACATATTTCGAAAATTTTCTTAAGAATTTACACAGCTATGCATGATGGTATATCGTTTAGACTTTCTTCTATAACCGCTCTCACATCCAATTCAGGATTACCCCAAAATACTTATTCCAGATTTATTGCCTTCTATTCCTACGCGCTTTTTGTTGTGATTTGCTATTTCGATTTGAACTTGCCTTTCTTTAAGAGCCTTTGAAAGCATACATTGTGTGAATTTAAAATCAGTTTTGATGATGAAATGTTTCGGATTTTACACTATATTATATTTCACCTGCTTGAAATTTAAAGTGATAAAGTGGGAGGTTTTAAGCTTCTTACTTATTCAAAGAAATTCGGCAACTTCTGAGGTTCTCATCTTATTTTGAGTAATAACCGCTGCTGGATGTACGTGCTTTCCATATTTATTTGACTTCTAGAATAGGGCGGCTGTTTAATCAAAGTCTTTGTTTCAGTGGAAATGAAAGGTAACCCCAAAATGGTTTTCAGTTCTAAATCGTTTTCATGATATTCGACAAAAGCCATTTATCATCCACAAGTGTGCTATTAAAGGCATTCCTGGCATATAAGGAACAACGAATTTAATAAATTTCTAAATTCGTATGAAATATTGTTCCTATGTGAATCTTCATTTTAAATAAATTTTACTCAAACAATTCAAAAACCTGATAATCATCAAAGCTTTTCAACTTGTTCAATCGGTAAAACACATCAAAAAGACATTCTGAGGCCGTGAAATTGTGTATGCGTCTAGTCAGAAATAAAACTAGTTCAAACTACGCAACACGCAAATCTTAAAAATAATTTCGGGTGATTGAAAAAAATGTAATTAATTGTTTAAAAAACATTAAAAGTCGAATTGAACTTAGTAAACTTACGTAAATTTGTATTGAGAGGAAAATCTCAAATAGTAAATGGCAAACCTCCGATGATATTTGTATCACCAAATTTGTCTTCAGGATGCCATCAACCAAACTTGCGTATAAAGCTATTTACTTGAAACAAACTAGCAGCTATAGTTTTTTATGGTTTTAATCTGAAGTGCATCCAAAGATTGTCAAAAGCCCCTAAATAAGATGTTTTAGCTTTGAACAAAAACTGGTGTTTCTAACTGAATCTGTTTTCTTTAAAACTCCACATAAAATAATAAAAAACAGTTTAGGACACAAACTACCCATTCTGTAAGGTGTGAGGATAAAAAAAGTGAGAAACGAAACTTTTTGGCACATAGAAATATACTTCAAAGAATTTTCAAAAGTTTTAACTGCTAAAAAACAAATACTCATTTAGAAACTCAAGTTGCGACTAATTTTCTTGCGAAAGAGACATAGAATCCTCAGTTTAATTTTAAAGAGACGTAGCTAAGTAAGATCCCTTTGTCTTTTTATTTATTTGCTTTTTATCTTTTCTCTTTTGAAGAGATCTGAGTGTAATAGCAAAGGTTTAATGCCAGATTCTGTTAAAAGATTTCAAATACAAAAATTTCTTAGTTCTGAAGAACCTAGGATCTTGAAAAAGATGATTTTGTACAACAACCGATCTTTACAATTTCTTTGAATATTCAACTACTAACCGCTAATTTCTATAACCTTTCCACATATATCTTGACATTGACTTATAATCTATCCTTGAGACATTTCAACCTAATTAATAATATCCGAACTTATTCGCCACCCAAACATCTGGGTGGTCTCCAAAACGCGTCTTGATATTTATTTTCCATATTTCAATTATCTTTTTATAAATTTCCATATGTAAATGACCCACATCACAATGTGCACACATTTTCCAATTTCAATTTTTTAAATGTGTTATTTTGCCATTTATTTGTGTAATTTAAATTCTTAAATCCAGACAAAGAATCTATTAAATGCACCGAAACAAACCACCGATAAAGATTCTTCTCGAATGAACTGGACGACTTTGATGATGATGTTAGTGGTGGTAGAGCTGGAAAAGAAGGCGTTGCAGAATATGAAACAGAAAAGGCCAATAATTAAATCATAAGTTTTTCGTTCGAAACGATGAAACACATTTTAAGAGCTTCAAAACCTTGCCCTACTAAGTATTGTAGACAGGCGGACGAACAGACGGACCAAGAAAGGCAGACCAGAAAATAATTTCCAAGTTCTGACTAATTTTAATCGATTAACAAACCAAACAAACATGAACGAACAAAACAGTGTAGTTAGCATCTGAAACAACAAATACGGTATTGAATTAGAAAATTCAGTAGGAAAAAATCCATCAACTCTTCTTCTAAAACTAATGATCTCAGTCTTTGAAGCATATATGTACGTGAAATTTTCCAAGGAATCTTAAAAAATAAATTTTTCTTCAAGCATTTCACTCACTGAGATATGCGTGTCTTTTGCATACATCGATTCTGAACAACTGAGAATCTTTAAACTGTTCATAATTCCAAAAAAATGTAACAAGTGGATTTTTAGATAGGCCAAATCAATTTAATCTACAATTGGAATGTTCATGTTTTAAGCGATAATCAATCTGTACATTTGTGTTTCGTTTAAAAATTATCGTTACTGAATCTGTTTCCTACAATCATATTTCGATTTTCATGAGTTTCTGTGTTAGTTCGGATAGTTACCACTATCAACTTAATTTTCATTGATTTAATTGTTCCGATTGTCTCTTTAGAGAGTTTCACGCGTCCTCACGTTTCACAGACATTTCAGTTACATGCTGTTTAAATAGCGAAACAATCAAATCGAAAAACTTTTTTGCACTCTCTCACAACCCAAATATGTTACTCTGTTTTCAACGGAATTCACCCAGCAAACTTACGAAACTCATCAAAAAAGTTGGACATTCAGTTACAGAAGAAAAAAACAGCAAATCTCTCTATAATGATGTGTCTTCGCCACGTTTTCACCCCCCGAATATAATGACGAGCACAAATTTGCCAATAACAACGATGTTGGCGTGCTAGAATCAGGACATCGTAATGGCCAGCATATCAATAGCCATACACCATTTTCGTAGCTATTCGTGACTCAGGGAATCTTGAGCCGAAAATTAATTTGCCCCCTAACAAAATCTTGGTGAAAGTTCAACCCCATTTCACTATTCTTTCACATGCCGACAAAAAATGGTCCGACAATGATGACATAAAAGCTTCTTTTTGCATCAACAAACAGATAATTGATGAAAAGGTGCTGCGGTACAAATGGTAGGACTCGCAAAAAGCAGTTCGACTGAAGAGAGGCTTGAGTGCCTATTGGCACTCTTGGTAAAGTAATGAACGACCATGGAAATGTAGGCTAAGGGTTGAATATGCCCATTAACCTCTTGAATCCTTCAATTTGTATGATATAATGGTGTCCGTCGAAAGAACGAGCTGGAGATTTTGGGCTTTCCAGGCAGGAGTGATTCTCTTTGAAATTTTGTTGCCAAGGACATTACGGTCAAGGATTTTCAGCATGAGGCGGTTTCTGCGGAGGGATCGCGGAGTCGTACCATCGTATTGGAATGAGTATTTTTCAAGCGATTGAAGACTTTTCACACGTCATAGCCGTCCAATTTTGTTGATGGGCAAGTAAATGATCGCTATAGCCGCCCTATATTGGTTTCACCATAACCATTATAGCCAAAATTTATTCAAGCCAAAAAACTAAAAATGACGGTGTTTGTTCTAAGTTGACCTAGAAAAACGCAAGCAGACTCCTTCTCTTCCGAACAAGTGAAAAATCAAACACTATGAAAAATGCGTTTTTGGGTAAAATTCCAAAGATAGGTGTGCGGCACCGTATTAAACAAGTAAAAAGAAAATTATAACATCCTTCTATCATAAAACAAGATATGGCTAGTTAGAAGAGCCTCTTTTAACATTGTCATTAAAGCAAAATTCTTTGAAATTAAACGGTTAGGGAGCAGAAAATTTTTTCGTCTTTCAATGGGAACATGTGAAAACATAAAATAAGATTTTTATTTTGTATTTCTGTTATATTTCAGATCATCCCGTAAGGACGAACCAAAACTTTATATTTTCTATTGTACACACACACGCATAACATTTCTTTGTTGAACATTTCCAACATCAAATTTAATCTAATTTTTGCTGGGTCAGCTAAAACAATGTTTTTCCGCTGAAAAACATCTCAAATGTCCGGAGAATCGATCAATTAAAGGAAAATCCTTTGTAGTAATCCATTCAATAGAATGACTTTTACTTAAAGTTCAGCATGCTTACAGCGCCCACCAAGCGCACCTGATTTATGGTCCAATCCTTTTGTATTCAGTCGGAATCAGGAAAGTGGCGACTCATCAATAAACGTGAAAAGTAATAAGAGCTATAAATTCAATTTTCACCTGAAACTTTTAACGATCGAACAGCTGGATATCGTTGAAACTGCATCTTAAATTGAAATGAATTGATTTTAGAGGGAAAATGCTGACATTGAAACAAAATTCAAAAGAGCAGGAAATATATTCTCACTTGGTGAATTCTAAATTATATTTGACAATGATGTACGACGACGGTATTTTGGTAAGGTGTAAAAAATGTAATGCCCAGCTACGCAAATGCAATTTTTTACTTCAATATTTAAAAAATAGTTTTTCTTAGAGACAACAATTTAATAAATAGGTTTGCACATCAACATAATTGTTCATGAAGAAAAAAAAACAATTCAATAAAATCATCTTCAAGAAGAAGTGGCACTTTGGAGCAGCTTTTCACGTGAAACGTACTTTTGAAGCTATTTTTCAATAGGCTTGCGCAGATTCCGGTCAGAACTGCCATCAACATCACTATAGAATAGACCTTGATAATAAACGCAAAAACTCCTTTTCAAAAACGTTGGATTGAACTGGTTATGCCCCGAATAGGAATATCAAAACAAAAAAATGGCACCCTCGTCCAAAGCTCATAGCATCAACGTGGACGTTATTGCCATATCGTCGTCGTCGTCGTCGTCGTCGTGACATGGAGGTGGGCATTGCAGCCCTAGCACTGCGACCTGCTGGTCGATTGTACTAGCCTCATACTTTTCCTTTCTGGAGTTAATGCTTATGGCTTGAATCTTCCGGATGAGATGATGAACCTCATCAGGTCGTCCAAGGCTAAGGTATGGAACTCCTTGTCTCCTATTTGAGGCATGCCAAGGGCTCTATATCTGTGTCTGGAGAACGCGGGACAGTAGCCCACATAATGTGCCGCTGTTTCCTCGTCCTCCTCACATCTAGTGCACCATGCATCGTCCACTATTTGCAGAAGAGCTTGGTGACTTCTCAGGCGTCCGTGGCCTGTAATCACTTCTGTGAGTTTTTTCAGTCTGACTCTATTTAGTTTCAGACAGTATTTTGCGACTTCAGGTCGTAGGTTTGGCAGAAAGAGCTTTGTCTGTCTGCATGTTGGTAGGTTGAGCCATCGTCTTCGATGTTCTTCCCTGAGTGTCTCATTGATCTTTTTTGAGATTAGATTTTTGTTCGTTGGCAGAAAAGGCTCAGGACCAACCGGTGTGATCTCTGCTCCCTTCTTAGCCAGTTTGTCTGCCTCTTCATTACCTATAATGTCCACATGTGCTGGGACCCAGGTAACTGAGACCCTGTTTCTCTGGCTCAGCTTTTTGAGGCTGTTCTGGGCACACTCCACAATTGAAGTTTTCACATTGTGGGAGCCCAGGGCCTTGATAGCGGCCTGACTGTCTGAACAGATTTTTATCTGTTTGTTTTGTATTCTTCTGTCTTGTAAGAGGTCCGCGGCTTTGGCTATGGCGTGGACTTCAGCTTGAAAGATGGTTGTTTTTGTACCCAGAGGTATCGATATTTGAGCCTCATGTGGTCCAGGGCGTATATATATTCCCGCCCCAGCCCCGACGCTCATCACTGATCCATCTGTGTACACTATGATATCAGCGGGCCTGTGAGAAAGGTGACCGAACTTAGTCCAATCATTCCTATCAGTCAAACTCGTTGTGAAATTTTTTCCAAAGAAGAGCCTTGGGATTATGTAGTCGTTGGGCAGATCAAGGAGTGAGTCCACTTTTAAACTCTTTAAAAGTTTGAGGTGTCCCTCAGTCCAGCCGCCGTCTTTCACCATCCCGGTTCTCCTTAGGCGTGCCATCGTCTTTGCGGCATGTTGCTTCACTGATAAGTCCAGTGGCAGCATGTCCATGATCACGTTGAGTGCTTCCGTGGGAGTGGTTCGCACCGCTCCAGTAGCACTCACTAGTGCTAGTCGCTGCACCGAGCCTAGCTGACTTTTTGTAGTATCTAGGTCTGACCGTTTCCACCACACTATGCTTCCATAGTGTATGACCGGTCTTATGCAGGCTTTGTATAGCCATATCACATTTCGAGGTGAGAGTCCCCAGGTTTTACCCATGGAGCCTCTACATGCCCAGAAAATGTTTTTGGCTTTTCTTGTTTTTTTCATCAACATGCTCTTTCCAGGTGAGTTTCGTGTCTAGGGTTACGCCCAGGTACTTGACTTTTTTTGAGAGTTGGAGCTCCACGCCATCTAAAATAGGTAGCGTGTATGCATCCCACATTCGCTTCCTGGTGAACATGGTGAGTTCTGTCTTGGCTGGGTTTACCGCCAGCCCGTTTCTTCTACATCATTGGTGCGTGATTTTAAGTCCTTCTTTCATCCTGTCACACACTGTGCCGGCAAACTTGCCTTTGCATAATATGACCAGGTCATCGGCATAGCCGATGGCAAGAAAGCCTTGTTGGTTAAGTTCTGTCACTAATGAGTTCATTTGTAAACACCACAGGAGAGGGGAAAGTACGCCTCCTTGTGGGCACCCTTTTGTTGGGGCTACTGTTATACTGGTGTCCCCCAGTGACGCTGTTATTTTTCGTTCAGCGAGGAGAGCGGTCAGCCATATATCGTATATTGCCATATACTAGCGTATATTATTCTGCTGATATAAGAAGGTAGAACTACAAGCAAGCAATCGTTACTACTTCACTCGTTAAGAATAAAGTATCCACAAGCTGTAAAGCTTAGTTGACGCTAGAATAGTATATGAATATATAATATATTGGGTCATATAAAAAGTGTCCGTGGCTTTTGGTAAATTCTTGTTGGCCATTATTATCTATGACCTTTTACCATTTTTCTGATAGCTCCATAATTCCATCGGTGTAGAACTTCTGTGTTTCATCGGCACAAAACATGGTCAAGTGATTTTCAGCTGCTCTTCTGTCGGCCATCAAGAGAACTGTGCAGAAACCGAAGCAAATGGTAGTCAGACGGTTCAAGGTCCGTACTATGCGACGGATGCATCAAAACTTTCCAACCAAGTTGTGTCAATTTATACCGAGCCATCAAAAATGTGTGTGGCCTGGCTTTGTCATGATGGAACACAACGCCTTTTCTGTTGGTCAATTCTGGTCGCTCTTTCTTGATTGCTTCATTCAAACGGTCGTGTTGTGCACAGTACAAGACCAAATTGACCATTTTGCCAGGTTGTAGCAACTCTTAATGGACAATTCCCTTCCAACCCCACCAAACACTCAACATAACCTTGTTTGCCTTCAATCCAGGCTTTGAAATCGTTTAATATTCTCGTATTTAATCCACTTTTTATTGCCCGTAATGAGTTGCTTCAAAAACGGTTCGATTTCGTTGCATTTCACCGATGTAATTCGGTCAATCAAATTTCTTTGTGTTAATTTATGTGGCACCCATACATCAAGCTTCTTTGAGTAGCCAACCTTCTGTCAATGATTCCAAACTGTCATGTGGTTGATGTTCAATGTCTCCGCTATCTCCTGACGGCTGGCATGTCAGTCGTGCTCCATAAGTTGCAAAATTTCATCGACATTTTCGGTGACTGGCCGACCACAGCGAGGTGCATCTTTGACATCAAAATTTCGGAAACGGAATCAAGCAAACCATTCCTAGGTGCGGTGTTCACAGCATTCTAACCCTACACATTTCGGTATGTTTTTGCAGCGTTTTTAACCTTTTTTATAGTAAAAAAGCATCACATAGCGTATTTCTTGAGATATTTCACTCATATTCAAATCAATGTGAATTTTGAGCCGAACGACAAATTACAGAACTGTATTCTCAAAAAATCTAGCCTAAAGGGTCAACTTTCAAACACACGTTCGTTTGACACAATTGAGTGTTGACAGATATATGGGCATCAACACCATCTAGTGACAAAAACCGCGGAGACTTTTTATATGACCCTATATATACTAAAACAAAGTATTCACATTCAGTCGAGTACATGACATTAGCGAGGAGTGGGTGGTTTTTACATAAAAAATAAAATCAACTATAAAACTGTCGAATTTTCTGCTCGCCGGCAGCAACTATCTGTTAAATTTGAAACAACGAGAAAATTGATGTTTTTTGTACACCGGACCATCAACACTCAAATCCTGTTTAAATAAAGCCCAGAATGAAATTACGGCTGCCTTTCAATCCTATCTGGATGCTATCATAAGCGGAAACCTAGACTTTTATGCACTTAAACTGAGGTGTACTGAAAACCAACAGCAAAATTTGGATTGCTTTCCAATTGAGTTAGACCGTTTTCCAAAACATTTGAACAAAACTCTCTCGAAACAAAAAAACCATATTGAAGGTAAATCATAAAGTTTTCAGAGAAAGTACAAATCTTTTAAAGAAAGTGCAAATGTTTCAGGAAAGACTTTCAATCAACTGGAAAAGGACTAAGCCGTTTGTGAAAAGGTATAAGCCACTTGGGAAATGCTTAATTCACGAAAACAGATGTTTTCTTCACACAAGTAAACCATCTCTTTCTAATATACTTTTTCTACAATTGAAAGAGTAGTCTTTTTTAGCAGTCATGGAAAACGTGACTGCTGTATTTTTTCAAATAAATCAGAATTATTTGGTTTTCAATGAGTTCAATCAACCTAATAATTGGTGTTAATTCTTATTTAACAAAACCCCATAACAAAAGAAGAATGTTCCCCGCGTCAAAATTCGAATTTCTGCCAAATTTCTCTGGTGCCAAATTTAAAAATCTTCCTTTTTGATTAGTTTAATTTATCACAACCATTGCCTATAAAAATCTGACCCAATTTCCAATCACCAAACACAAGAACATTATCATTGATTCGGAAAAGTCGGTCATCCTTACCACCAACGCAAGATTACTTATGTTCCATGTAATACAGCAGGAACTCAATATACTCACAGCATGGAACAAATCCGGGATATGAAACATTCATTGTGGCAGCAGTTGACTTGATCGCACCATTCAACATGGGCTTGCCAACAATATTTTTATCATAAAAAGGACGTTTTCAACACAACGCCAATAGACAGAAGCAAAGAAAATTGAATTCCGGATGAATACGCATCATGGAACCCCACCATTTCACATCATGATGCTTTCGTCCTTGTGGACATATAATAAATGTCGAGTCGTTTCCCCCGTTGTGTGTCCCATCCTTGCAAGTATCTTTAGTCGAGCTAACCGCTCAAGTGGAATGTAAATTATGCGTTCTGAAAAGACAATTCAGCTTTTCTAGCGTGACTTCATACTTTTAGTGGTGGGGGTAATATGCTGCGATATACTGGCCTGCAAGTATCGGTGCAGTTCAACAAGGATATTGTCCTGATGTCTCTTATCAGGGTAAGAGCAGACACTGTGTTCCAATAAGGAAGTTCGTAAGTGGCTTGGAAATAACATGCTTACTTCATACGTTGAATGTTAATTCCTTGCAAGATACTCGTAGGACACAGTTCATCAACTATAACGGTTTAGATCTTAACAGCAAAATTTACAGCATCTTGCTGCGTATACTATTAAGGGTATCGATTTTCAGCACCATGTTGCTCGACACACGCTCAAGTACGCATTGTGAAGCAAAACAAAATGTAGCATTAAGGAATGTGGCACGAACTCCTGCCCACAGCACAGCATATAAACTTAACAATTTTTTTTCTCAAAATTTCCATCTTAAATGTGACTTGATAGTTTGGAAATGCTTGAGAAAAATTTATGATTTCATTTCGTGCCAATTAAATCTAAATAAAATGCTAAAGATAAATAGGAAACTAGAACGTGATTTTTTTTTCTTTCTACTACTTTATGATTTTGGTAGTCTGATTTTATTTACGTAGCAAATCGTCTGCAACTGAATCTTTTTCTGCGTGTAACCAGCATAACAGTCACTTCAAATGTTCCTCCATGCCAAAGAGAAGAAAACGAAAATAGGTGAGATTTAAAACACATTGTTCATTGCGCAAATCATCATTTCAAGGTCCTCAGCTTTCTCTGAAACGTTTTTCTCGGTAAAAGAACCTTTTATCCTCATCAAAATAACACATTAACATTGACATACGGATAAAAAGTACGCAAGGAGTGGCGAAAGCGTTTGCTCATTCGAGTATCTCGTTTCAAAATAAATCGGCAAAGTATTTGATGAAAATTAAAGACATGGTTGATATGTTGAGACCTTCTTTAGAAGGATTTTCCTCGTTAGTGATTCTTGAAAAGAAGAGAAAATGTTATACATTCAACAAATTTTCAGATGTAGCATTCAAATTCAGTTTGCATGCATGCATGCTTATTGAAATTATCAATTCCACGTACGTAATTTAATTTGCACAGCTTTGATACTGTTCGTAGCAGCTCCTAATCTAATTCCATAGAACGAATGAACTTTGTCTTGGGAGCAAAAGTAATGAAATTGAGATAATATTTTTGCTTTGAAAATGATTGTTTAAGAGTATGTATGTTAAGACCAAGAAATTAAATTCCCAACGTGCCCCTAGTTAAAATAAATGTTTGATTTTCAGTTGAAAATGATACTTTTGACAACATTTGTTGAGGGGTTGAAGCTCACTTTGCTATTTATTTCACGCATCACTTCTGCTGGAAGTACTACTAATTAGTTTACTTTCATTTACTTGGAATAAATCAAAATATGCTATATTCATTCATACGATATTCGTCTTTACAGTACAATGGTAACTGCGAGAGAAAATGCACAAGAACATTTAAAGCACGTGACTCGGGTTTTCATAAAATGAAGAGATAATTACTTTCTGTCAACCTGCGAATGATATATTTTAGTCATCTCGATTTTGATAACTAGCCAACAAACTGTACCTAAAACAAAATGACAAAGCCTGGCAATCCAAATAAAAGAAAATGTGACGAGAAGAATTCAAATACTACTTTCAGAGGGGCTTTAAAGGACAGACAGTAAGATAGATTACGAGTGATGTCTTGTACAATGACATCCGCACAATAATTATTCAGATAGATTTATTTTCAGCTTAGGTATTTTTTTGTTCTTGTATAAATTTTATTTGATTTTTCCATTACTGCTACAAGCAACTTAAATTCTAAGATAGCGAATAGCATGTATCAACTTTAAAAAAATCAATTGATTTAAGCTTAATTCTAATTTGACATTCAACTGATTTGCCTTTATATAAATCAAAGACTTTGTGAAATTCACTTATTGACCATCCTTCATAATGTACCTTAATAAGTGAATGGTTACAACTTTGCCGCAAATTCAATTGAAAAATGATCCTTCTCATTCAGCGTCAAACGTGGGCTTATTTCATAAAATACAAACACAAATTGAATATTTTGATTGCCGTTGATCTAGTTGTTGCTTTAATGGGATTGTCCCTTTACACTGAAGCAATAGATTGACCTTGCCTCTCTGTTGTGAAGCTCTTGGTAATGTCGACCCCACACACCTGAGGCACTCAAAGAAAAAAGTCCGTGCTTATAGGAACAAAACCATAGCAACCCTTCAGGCTGTGTCCCTACCCTCTGGGATTGTATAGAGGAGTGCCACAGGGTCGAAGAGCCCATGTTAGGTTGCTATCATCTCGACAAGGTGAGGCCTTCTTGTGGGAGCAACGTGATGGTTGTGGTAAGATACGCTAGATAGTCCGCGCTTGGCCAACCAGTACCGCCATCACCGGCCCTGTAAGTCGGGAACAATTCTGGGACCCCCTCTCTTGGAGCTTTCCAAGAAGAGGAGTATTTATTGACACTTATTTCAATAAGTCCTCCTCCTGGGCCGTATTTTAATGATTAATTTCGTTAAATCACTAAGTTATTCTGTCCCTTTACACTTAATCATTTTTTTGAAATTTAAATTTAAACGGATATTTCTTTTATCTGTCAACTTTACTGCCAATCTAAAATTATAATCCATCTTAAAGATTACCAACTATTCTGCATCATTAACTCTTAAAGAATATTTTTCAAGGATTCTATTTTTTAATAGATAGGTTGTAGCATTTTAAAAGTTTTTTTTATAATACTAGAACAGGGAATTTGCTTGTTTGCTTCCATCCCGTCGTGAAGCATCAATACGAAATGCAGACCTTCATATTTATTCTTTTTTTAAAACAATCGATGAAAATGTCAAGAACTCAAGATATCATTTACATGATAATTTACCAAACATCATGCTGTATCCAAAGGAACCCTACACACAATGCTCGCCAAAGTCTGCGAAAAGCTGTCTTCCTAGCGCTCCGGTGGTAATTATACGAGACTGGCTTCTGGTAGGACTTCATGAAAAAAAATGAAAAGTATTATCCTCGAACTCATTTCATTTGTGCTCAAACGGCACCCATTAAGGATCGTTCTTTCCAAAAGATTGACAGTAAAGGATTCCAACCCTACTGCGATTATGTGGTTTGCTTGCACTGTTCTTTGATTCTTCGTGAGTTCTAAGACGCTACCGTCTCTCATGAATCCTTTGAAATCAAGCCATTACATTTCGACCAATCAAAAGGAAGAAAAAAAAGCCTTGAATAATTTTCACCTGATACAAAGTATCCTGGGCGTAGTGACCATTAGTATTATGTGGAGCCACTTGACTGAGGCTGAGGAGATTAAAATTATATAGTTGAATTTGTACAAAATACTATATTGGTATAGATAATTGTACCTCCAAATCGTGTCAGCGAAGGGGTTTTGGGCCACTGCGACGAAGCTTTCTATTTTTTACGAAACTATAAAGCCCACATTTTCATTTAACAACAACCATCTATATATTAAAAGCAAAATTTATGAACATATTCGATGCATTGTTTTAAAAAGAGAACAATGGCACTTCAGTGACGTCAAATTCGATGACGTCTGCAAAACCAGCAAAAATTAATGGTGGTTTCCTATAGGCCTTTACTAAGCTGTGGGCGAGGATAAAGAATATTAGTAAAGTAGGCTCTGCAATTACTACAAATGATACTCATTGAAAATCAACCGTCATCCCTTTTCCACTGCTTTGAAACATTCCGTCTGCAAATATGGATAGGTTGAGGTTTAACATAGGAGCAATAATCTGCAAGCATTTATTAAAAACTATCAAAAAGTTTTAAGCAATACTACTAAAAAACAAAACCAGTATTTGGAAATCAAAACAAAAATGTAGAATTCAAGTAATAATTTCATCATTCGAGTGTTTAAAAGTAAATAATAATAATATGCCAAACCACAGGTAATGTAAAATGCATTTAATATCGAAGTTTAGAAAATTACACTTTTCAAGTTCAAATATTATATTCACAAAGCAAAGATTAACACATAATCATTTTACAAGGAGAGGCTCCGACTTTGTAGTTTAGTTTAGTTTAGTTTAATAGTGCTTTATTTATGTTTTTGTGTGGCTTACAATGAACAAATTCTTAAAGCTAGAATTAACATTAACTTATAAACTAAATGGCCAGTAGGGCACTCAAAGTTTTTTCATCTTTATTGCTTACACATAGTATATATATCTTATTTGCTAATGACATCATCTTATTATTAATTGAAAAATATTAAAAAACAATTAGAACATCGCACTTAATCTAACCTATCTACCTTAAACTAATTAGGTTTGTGTCTGCCTGCAGACACTCCCCCATAAATACTAAAACTAACTTACAAACTAATTGTGAGCCCATGTCTGCCAGCAGACATAGACCCACAATGTAATTTACTTACTTAAATCTATTTATAATATGTCCTTAGAACTAACATCATAATCTTAATAGTAAATATTTACAAGTCATTGACAATGCAGGTTTGAACTATGTCGGACTCCAATATTATGGCTGTAGCCAGTAGTAACGGAAACGGTCGCGGTCATCCCGATCAACGCCAAATCTCGCGGTTGAATATCGCCATCGCTCGTTCGATCCGCTCGGATCCAAGTCCGTGACGCATTCTATCCTCTTGTCTGTTGCCCGCCTATATACATGGTATATAATCGGGCAACCGAGAGAGTCTGAAATGTATCCGTTCCCGTCCAGGTAAACGAACGCTTCGGGAGGAATGAAGCCCGTGGTGAGACAATGCTCAAAATAAATATCGTTGGAATAATATGGCTGCCAAACCCAGGGGTTCTCGCGTAAGGATGCGGATCTCGCGACGTGCTTCCGGGTCAGTCCCAGCTCCGACTTTGTAGTCTCAGATTTGGATGATCGAACACACGACGACGACAATTATTCAAAAATAAAAACAATATCCCGACCGGGGATCGAACACACGACGTCTAGATTGCGAGCTAGTAGCGCTGCTACCTAGACTGTACCGATTCTATGAGATGCAAAAACTTACTAATCCATAAGCGACGCTGAAAACTTTAGAGGCGTTTTTCTCAAAAAGGGGAGTGTGTTGCGGTCTAATATTTTATGGATCGAATATCCTTGACGTCTTCTACTTATGTGCCAAATTTCACCCAAATCTGAGACTACAAAGTCGGAGCCCCTTCTTGTTAGTGAGGTTTTAGATAATTCACGAATAGATTATAACTTTGGTTTTAAAATTCGAATGAAAGTTTTACTATTTTTATAATTTATTATACAATAAACTATTCACTTTATTCATTTCGTTAAATGCTATCAATTGAAAGCATCCATAATGCTTATGCATTGTCTATGTCGGTGTATTTTGTCTTCACAGATAGAGCGAATTTCACTTAAACATCTGTAATACTATGTAATTATATATTAATTTATCGTGTGTCATAGAAAACCATACGAGTCTAACACGATGCTACTGACTTCATTTGCATTTATTCTCCTTTTCACGACACGAATAGTACTTGTATTATCCTTTATTTCTCCCTAATTTCACCAACATTGTACCAACCACATTGTTAATTACAACTGATATCAAATACATATTCATTTCCACCTGAAATTGCATATTTGCATTCATTTAAACATCAATAAATCACACAATCGGTATCATTTTGTCCTACTAATGGATTCATTTGATTTTAATGAATCGATAATTTTACAATACCAAATAACAATGATTTAACTAATGCCCAATTGGCAATTCAATGCGCTATCATATGCACGTTAATGTTTTCACAAATCAAAGATGTGATTTCATTTTGTTTTCTCTATGAATTTGTACCTTCCATTCGAATTTGGCTGTAAATTAATTGATATCATCACAATTGATTACTACCTATTGCTAGCTATAATTGTAATCGCATCTCATTTAATAAATTATAATTATACTATTGAAGTACAAACAAGTTCAGGGCTCAGAACGTTTTCTATTCTAATTAGTGGATTAAATGTTTGGAATCCGTTGATTTGTCAGCTTGTGTTACTTAATTTTTCAAGAGTATCAGATCTGAAAATCTATGATTCAATAGGAAACTTGCAATTTGAAATTTGAATTCAAAGCGGTTGCGTTAAAAAATAGTTCAGTTTTAGTTTGGAATTCAGAGATGCAAAATCAGTCCACATGTCGTTTGCAGCCCCTCATCCAGTATTCCCATCAAACGTTTCCAAAATCACATTGGATTTTCGAACCTGTGTGTATTCAGAATTATTAATTATGATTTTGCTATTCTCATCATTGTTTAATAAGTTATTGAGTAATTTCGCATGGCCATACTTCCGCAGTTAATCACCACTTCATATTCTGTATGATTTTCATCCTTGCTTATAGTGTCCTGCATATAATTATCATTCTATCCAGCGTATGAGTAGCAATGCCACCTATGATTTCCAATGATTATTGCACCAATGCTCTTTTGCATTGTCTACAATCGCCAATGTTACTGTCCCTTTACAATCAACATCCAATCCATAAGGAATCTAATTATCCTTGTGTGAACTGATTCCTGGTCGGCAAAGTGCACATTTAGGCAACTGTTTCAATAGTTCATCATAGCAAGATATACTCGCATGATTAACTACTGATTGTTTAGGACAGCTTTGATGTTGATTTGAATAATCTGGACCATAAAATACGTGAATGGGAGCTGACAGGTGAATATTTCGAATATATCATAGGCTGCCAAGAGGATTAAACCCATGATCTGCTTTCAAACGATATACGTGTTATTGTCACGAATAATTATTTTATTATTATTATTATTTTATTATTTTATTTTCAACATTTGGTAGAACCTCAAAATGACAAAGCTGAAAAGACTAATAGACCAGGACGGATCTGTAAAAACGACTACATTTGGCTGTTGATTTTTGCAGAAAAAAATGTATGCATATATAAACAAGCCGCAGGGTGCGGCCCTTGAGGTCAACACGGTCAACTTCCCAGCAATATATACATAAATATTAAAAATATTAAACACAAAAATATTTATGAAAATAATACTACTTTGCATATTTATAATGAAAGATACTCATAACAGAAATTGAAATGAGTTAATATCAATCGTATCATCTACGGGAGCGTCTATTGATTACGTATGGATTCTGGAGAATGGGGAGGGGATTGGTTTGATTGAATATTCACGCGCATCCATCGGAGGAAGAAAGGTTTTCTACGATATTTATTACTTTCATATCGATGCTTGATGGACAAAAGAGCGCTAGCAAAAATGAATGCAGTTTTTGTTATTACGCCCACTGAAGAGATTTTCTCGCGAGGTGGCCATTTTTAATAATTTTATTCAAAATTGCCATGACGTTGGCATTATCATTGAATTTGTATTTTTTACGATTTTACATCAATAAGACTAATAATTATTTCTTATCTTCTGTTGGTCTTGAGAAACATTGAATATACAGTCAATAATCAGTTTAATTGCATGTAAAAAGTAAAATGTTTTACACATGATGGAGGAAGTAATTGAAATCTTACGAACACTAAAGAATAAATTTACTAAAACCTATTATTTTTCATTTGATGAAATCTTTTTAAGGCATTTGATCTTGGAAAGTGGTGACTACAAAACATTTTACCATTCAAAGCGTTGATTACCACAAATGCAAATTTGATTGAAATTTTGTTGGTTTTCAAAATTTAAGGATTTTTTTTATTAAAATTAAAACACTGTGGAAACTTTTCAAAATGGGCTCAAATTATGCAAATATTATAAAACTTTGATTGACTTTGCAACAACGTCTTTAGAATAAACGATCTAAAGTAATATCGTTTGAATGAACCCTTTTTATATGGTAACTTAGAATGATTTTTTTAGTTTTTATTTAGTTTTTTTAGAACCATGCAAAAAACTTTGGCCAGTTTCTCATCAAAAACTGATAGGAATGTATAAATTTTATAAACATTTATTACTGAGCTGTGCAAATTAGGTTAAAAATTTATTTTTTATGAAAAAAACTCCCATTTTCATTTATTACATTAAAAAACGGATGAAAGGATTTTTTTATAAAGTGAAAAACATCACAAAAATGTTAATACACGTCGATTGACACTTTAATGATGCAAATATCATATATGGTTCGTGAGATATAGTGAATGATAAAAATGACCTTGAAGGTCATGATGACTTTTAATGATTTTTTATATTTCATTTAATTTTTTACGTAATCTTCAGAAAAAGTTTTGCTGGTTTTGTACTAGAATTGTTAGGAGTATATAAATTTTATAAACATTGATTACTGTGTTTTGCGAATCAGGTTAAAAGTTTATTGTTCATGGAAAAAACCTCATTTTTTGCACTTTTTTTAATAAATTAAAAAACGACTCAAACGATTTTTTTTAAAAAATTTGAATGAATCATACAAATGTCAATACCCGTCGATTGACACCTTAACCATGCGAATTTTATGTTTGGTGCGCGAGATATAATGCATGACAGGAATGACCTTCAAAGGGTCAAAACAGCAAACCCCCTTTTCCGCAGTATCCCAAAAACTTATCAGCTCTTAAAATTGCAAAGACGCTTCGATTGACACTTCAACAAAGTCGATACGACTTTGTTTACGTGAGTTATCCTCGTATAAAAACTGTGCACGAACGCACGTACGTACGTACACACACACATACATACATACTTCTTCCTAAAAACACTTTATATATACTCTATAGACCTTAAAACGTAAAGAAATGTTGAAAATTTCGATTTCGATTTTCGAAGCGATTACAAGAACTTCCCATATACTGGGAAGTTAATAATAAACTTATCCGCCCTCTTCAAAAAAGCAAGAACATTAATAAATAAATCAAAATGTTTCAAAACTATAAAAAAATCGATATTTTCCTACTATTCTTATCTCTAACTTTAAAACGATGCATTTTAGAGCAAATTTGTTGGTAAATAAAAGTTGCGTAATTTAATTTGCTATTGTTTAAACATTTTTCTATTGGTAAAACAATTAAAAATATTTTACTCTTTCTGCAAAATAGCAATACATACAAAAAGAGGAAACAAAGACGTTTTTTCAGCAAATTATCTCAGCAACGTATTATCCTGAACCAAATTTCAACGACTATTTTATTGTTTTCAAGATATTTGCAAAATACTGTTTCCTCAACTTTTCTTCTCGCATAAATTGACTCCGCGTCGGCGTTTACGGTTGGAATTCTCATGTATTATTTAGAGTTATATTATGTAATAAGGTATATGAAAAATTCCAACACGTTGCAAGTTTTGTGGACTTTCAATATTTTTATTTCAATTTTTTTCCTAGACTAAAATCAAAACATATTTATTTCGAAAAATTCATGACCGAAAATATTGACTCACGAAAGAGCATTGGTTTTATTTTCCTCGCAACGAATACAATTTGAAAATTATTTCGGGGATAATTTTGCAAGTATCAACCGCAACACTTGTTCATGAGAAATTCAAATAATCTTTTGTAACAGAACTTTTCAAATAAAATGGTTAAAATATTCGTAGAAAGTTATGTTACCATTTTAATTATTACTTCTTTCGCATTATTTTTCCGAACAATCAACTTCAATTTAAATACCTCTGGCAAATCTTATTGAAGCAAGTAGAATGGAAAATTTTTACCAAATACTTTTCCAGACATTTGTGGATTTGGTACATCTTCTTATTTTATTGGAAGTTCACCTACGGAAAAGTTTTTCTTTCTTCCCTTTGGATCATTTCTGTAGGTGGAAACATATGTACATCTTGTATGTACTTTGTGATTCCGAAAAAAGGTCTGCTTCAACTTTTTATCCTCAGACAGTATGATCCTACCAATTTCACGTTTGATTAGTCACTTCAGCTTGCTAAGTTCTCGATCCAGAACAGCACTAACTTTAGGCTATTTCCCTTGGTCGTCTCTTCCTAACCGCATGTTCAGGGAAAATTTATGTGAATTCATTCAAATCGTTGAACTTCACTCCAAATTAAATATCAATAAATAAAAATTGAGCAAAGTAACAATGAATTATTCAATAAATACGAAAATCTGTCGAGTAAACTTCATGCCATGAGTTTTTTTGTTCAAGAAGCCTTGACTCGCGGCTATTATTGCGTTTACTCGCATTTTGAATTTGTTGTTGGGTAAACATAATTTTGCGACTATTGTTTACACATTTCAAGGGTACTTACTTAGCATTCACGACCCCCTTATTGATTTCCTAGAAAGCGCGGGCTGGAGAGCAACACTCAACATGCTCCTGACGGAATTTACAATTATTGTTTCTTAACAAGGAAGAGAGTATGTATCTGCGAGAATGTTCTTGGATTATTTTGATGTTTGGCAAGTGTTATATTTTTTTGGAGTTTATTCAGTTGTTTGCGAAGCTAAGATTTCAGATAGCTTTTTGTTGCAGTGGGGTTGAACAGCATGTCAAAGAAGCCTGGTTTAAATTGATTGAGAAAATAATTGGAAAAATATGAATAAAAATTGAAGGTTTCATTCTTACATTCAAATTCATTTGCAGGATGTGTGTTGAATCCTATGCAAATACGAGCGTCATCTCAAAAGTAAGTTCCACTATTAAAAAAACGCGTAAAATTGGTTTAGAAGGTTTTATTTTTATAATTACATATATCAGTTATTTTTCTGCATCATCACCTTGAATATCAATAATTTTTGGTACCGTGGTAAAAGTTTTTTCTATCCAGTGTCATACCATTCTGCCGCCAAACTGGTTAGCCATGTTTGAACTTCTTTGAGATCGTCTTAATTTGTGAAACGTCTTCCCCCGAGATGTTGCTTCAGCTGCGGGAACAGATGAAAGTCGCTTGGCGCAATATCAGGGGAGTTAGGTAGGTGTCCGAAAACATCCCATCAAAACTCTTCAAGCAGGTTTTGAGTTTGACGATTTTGAAATTTAATCAAAAAAAAGTTATTTGATTTCAAAATTTGGTTACTATTATTGAAATGTTATATTTTGCCCAGCGTTTTCTTTCCCACACCTGAACAAAACTGAATAAAAGTTTTTGCGTATTAAGAGAGCAGTTTTGGCTAATTTTTCCAAAAAATTGGTGTTCGGAAAACTTCGTTTGGGTTCTATAGACATAAATAGTATACAAACTCTCCTTTTGGTTGGCGATGCATATATATATATATATATATATATATATATATATATATATATATATATATATATATGTGGGGGGGTGAATATATATATATATATATATATAAATAAATATATGTATATAGTGATTTAAACGCGGGTTTGTGGCTTGGTTGAGACGATTTTGAAAAATCATTTTACAGATTGGGCTACAATTTTGAGAGATTACTAGAATCAGATTTTTTTTATAAACTTTTTTTAAACAATTTTAGTCGTAAAAACAGGGTCAAAAATTAAAAAAACTGGCATTTTGTTTCTTCACTCAAAATATTTAGTTCTACTTCCGACCATAGCCACTTACTTTCATTTGCAATATGCAGTTGATATTATTTTGTTTCATACTTACTCCACCTATCTACCAGTTTTCATTAGGAGTTCATTATGGCCGCCATTTTGTCGCCACGACTGAAAAACAATTTTGAAAAAAGTAAAGTTCAATGTCCACATTTTAATATATTAACATTTTAATAAATAAGTTAGTTTATTGTGGGTTAGAACCTCCTAGTCTAGTCAACAACTTCGTCTTTCTAGCTGTACTTTTGGTAAGCAACTCACTAACACTATTATTGCACATTAATAGGGGTTCTTAGCTTCCAAATTTTATGGTTCATCATTAATTTAATGGAAAGTGTGGTTTCGGGGTATGGTGACGGATGGCAAATGACAGCACCTGAAGAGGATGCCATCCGACACCCCGAAACCACACTTTCCATTAATTTTTAATAAATATTTCGGTAAAAAAAACTGTTGCAATTTCATGCAATAAACTCAGACTGTCCACCTTAAAGAATTGAACAGCATTTTTATTGTCGAAAAAAGTGCCTAAGCCTTTTAAAATTGTTTCATCATACTTGAACACTGAATTTCAACTTATGACACTAATAAAAATGAAAACGAGATTGTCGTGGCAAAGTAATCTCAGTGCCAACAATTAAATTTGAAAGAAAATTTTTAAAAACCTGTCGAATCACTGAAGCTTCTGGAAAATTTTAATTGTAAAACAGGGAATTCACACAAACAGCATACACTATGAAATGTATGAAAACAAAAAACTTACGCACAATAACACATATTATGTTTTAGGAAACAAATATGTCAAAAAATTGTTGTTGTTTTGTGACGCTGATATCAGTTTAGATCATACTTCAAAGATATTTTTTTAATTATGTTTTATTACAAAGTATATATTATACACTTCTATTTTCAAAAACAACTCGTAGAGTCGACAAACAACAACAACAAACATATCTACCAGATTATCTAAAATTTATTTGTCTTATTTCATACTTTTATTAAGTCCAATTTGATGGTAAATTAAGTCTTTCAGTAAATGTATATAACGTTTCCCCAGAGTCTTATTGGAACCGCAAAGTTTGTAAAGGGTCCTCAAGTGTCTTAACAGCAATCAGTCTAGTCCTGCTTAGTAAATTACATAGGTAGTGTGCTCAATCAAGTTTCCTTTATTAAATAAGTTCTAATTTACTTCAATCAGATTCCTAAGAGAACACTTAACTGAAATTATATTGGACTTCGGATGTCTTATTAGATACTCGTCGTTAGAATGAATCAAACAAGCTGATTTATATCAATGAAATTGTGGGAAATGCATTTAGCCTTGGTTCAAAATAATCATTATTTGATTGAAACACTCAAAAAGAGTTTTTAGAATGAGTATAGTAACCTATAGTTTTTAGAAAAGAAAGGAACATCCAACTTTTATTTTTAAATTTTAATTGACTTATTCGAAGAGAATGCCAATATTTAAAGACACTTTATTTTAAATTTCACTAGACCGATTACGAAAACAATAATTACTGGAGTAAAATAAAGGAGACTGGATTATTCATCACCACTTTTCGGGAATCATTTTATATACTTATTTGATTTATTCGTCAACTTTATTGATACCGCTAATCTTTGCTCAAATATATCGCAATACATAATTCTTCACAATGCAAAATAATTCAGAAAATCAATACCCTTTCTAACCAATTCTTCATTATGAAATTTTCAGTGATTCTTGTTATGTCTCGTCAAAAATGGATCAACCAATTCATGCTATTTGTGATTGCTTCACTTCAGTCAAGCACGTTAATTACCAGCTATGATGACATCAACAACTCATTGCCATAAATTCACCAGAAAAGCATTGTCCTGACAAAGGCTACTCACGATAATATGTAGTAATTATTATTTTATGCTTGCAATGTAATTTTAATTGTTTTTGCGATTTATCTTCCATTCAATTCATCGTTTTTCACTGATTTCATAGCTTACTGTGGCTATTGAATATAATTTATGATTGCAATTGAAACTTTTATTATGTATAATTAAAAACTCGGTAGCTTTTTTTAAAATTAATAAGAAAAAATTTGAAAATTTTTGCTTATTAAATTCACTAGATTCATATTATATACTCTACTATTCTGGAAATGGGTATATGATACAAATTTCAAATGAAACACTTTTCATTCGCTAATATCATCCGAACTTACTATTTACAAAACACCTGACCAAAACACTACACATTTACAACATTAAAAACAGAAGAATCTATTAAAATCTTATTTTGGCTGGTCAAAAAGACAGCCTTGCATTAGTTTTACCCCTGGTAAGAATTGCCCAAGCCTAATGAAAACTACTGAGGCTCGCAAAGTAGAAAAGTTTTTAATTAAATGTGAATTTGTAAATAATATTGCATTTGAATTGATTATGCAAAGTAAGAGTAAGTATAAAGAAAATTAAACATTATTATAAATGGAAAAATATTCTGGCTCAGTATGAGGACTGACATCCTTTAAAATGTTCAAGACAAACCTGGGTGGAGCGCTGCTCTGGTCTTTTGGTTGTTCAAGTGATTAAGGAGCTCCTCGAGAAATATAACTTTCAAGTGTTGGCTTCAAACACTTTCTCAGTTTAGGCTCAGTGTGCGAGTAGTCACCCAAATAAAAGTACCCCACCCTCAATCACAAGAGGTCTATGAATGAAGTGTGTAAAAAATAAATATTAATTCAAAAGTTATGAAACATTTAAATTACCGAAACATATCCATTATAATTGCTCAATATTAACATGGAATTTTTTAAAAATTAATAAATTTTATAAAAGTATATTTTGAATGCATTTATAAAAACCTTATTTAACCCGCAATGGTCATTAGGAGTCAATTTGACCCCACGGTAAGTTTACGGTTATATATTTCTAATATAAGCTACTCAAAATCGATCTAGTGGCCTCATCTGTCTTTGTTTTGAGTTACTTTAATATGCTAAAGAATTTCCTCAACTCGGCGCATCGTCAGTTAGTTGCTATACTTCGTTTTGGGTGGACTTTCTTTTTTTGGGGTCAATTTGACCCCATATGACTATTGCGTTACAAAATTAAAAAAGGTTTTCGCGGTTTTGATTCCTTTTTTTGTGTGTTAACTTTCAAGTAGAAACGTAAGTATGCATGCTCAAATATTTTTTTGGTGTCATAAATTATTAGTTATAACGTGCAAACAGATGGCCC
The DNA here is from genome assembly GCA_963942545.1 of Oxycera nigricornis. NCBI lineage: Eukaryota > Metazoa > Arthropoda > Insecta > Diptera > Stratiomyidae > Oxycera > Oxycera nigricornis. The sequence continues at coordinate 25,847,003 of OZ012659.1, read as the reverse complement.
TCATTGAAGAGGAAGAAGATTAGGAAGCCATCTATGGGGAAGCTTCAAGAACTAAAGACCATGTCTCTGAAGAATCCGAGAGTTCGGAAAATTCTACAGATGAAGCATCTAACAATGAAATGGCGGGAGACTCGGAGAATACGTCACTACGGGAGCGTTTGCTCGAATCACGTGCTCGAGATCGTCCTGAATCTAAGCTGAGGGGAAAGACCGGCTTTGTTTTGGATTTGAATGTTTCAAACAGAAATGCAGGTGACAACAAGAAGATTTACTGCAAAAGAATGTTTGGATAAAATTTCTATGCACCTTGTCGAACCCTTCTTCAAACGACGCATGATGCAACAATCACTTCGATCATTCTTACGTGCTGGTATGATTTCAATTTTGGGCTTGAACACTGAACTAGTACCAGAAGACAGAGTAGAGTTGCCACGCAAACAAAGATGCAAATACTTATAAAAATAGTTGGATTACAGAAAATAAACACTAAATTAAAGTTTCTGTTGATATATGTGCTCATAAATGGTATATTATCCAAATGGCAACTATTCATTTTTCATGGGATCTATGTGACCAAATATGATCAATACTACATTTTCTGCAAGTTTTCATCAAAATAAGACGTTTGCTTTGATTAAAACAGCTTCTTTAAATAATTTTGATGCAATTTCCGGCAAGCACAGTTTAATTTCATCAGAATTCATCAACAACAATCTTCGTTACCATGAAACATTCTCACATTTCCTGCAAACGAACTCTAAACAACCTACATTCTCGTGGATTTTCATGAATACAGCGTAAAACCGTAGGATTTATCTCAAGAAAAAGGACACAAAAGAACAGAATCGAGAAGATTATATTGGCGTTGATATCATCTTGATGTTGGAGCCTTTACGGATAAATCTACTATAAACAGTATAAATCTTCCCTTGTCTGGAAAGGAAAGGTGTGAGCTGCGAAAGGTTCTTGCACAATGATTTCCGACCCAACAACCGACTTTCACTTTTACGATGATAATAAAACGACTACGGTGCCCCATATATGCATACGTGAATAAAAAGGATTATACTAATATATTGACATTTTCTTTTCGTTTTCTGTAAATAAATTCACATTTAAATTTCGTTGAATTTCTAGGAAAAGTATTCACGTGAAAAATTGATTGAAATTGATCTGTACGATGTGTTCCATTATGGTAAATACAAACCAGATAAATAGTATTTATAGGAGAAACGAGATAATGATGGAAATATTTCTGATATACATATGGGTTCATATATAATTAGCATCTAATTACAAAAGTGAGTGGAATTGAAGTTTCCAGTTCTTCTATTGTCGATGATCCATTTCAGATATGTGTATATTATGAAATATAGCTGATTCAACTGGAAGCAGCTGGTTTTCTAGTAATCTAAAATACCCAGCGAGTCGTCATTAAAGCACAATATTTAAACTTAATGACCAGAAAGAAGAATGTGAACTACTTACTTACTTACTCGACGAAATCAACTCAGTCTTTCTATGTACATGCGTAGATTCCCTATTTGTAGCTAAATACTTTTATGGATGGATATAATGATACGCGACTACATTACAGAACAGTTTCCCATATGTCACATTCTCCTGACACATTTACTGCCAATAAAACGCTTGGACGGTTATAGTTTAGCTGTTTTATAGCTAAATTCCAAGTCCAACGTGTCGGAATATATTCAAGGGTTACTCATTTTTCAATTGATACTCGATGCATTTTCAATTCTATTTCCTAAATTCTGTAATTCACCTACAAGCTAAATTATACTAAATGGTTTTGTCATATGTATTTCAAATTTACTACAAAAGAATGTCTGCAAATATAAGAATTTAAATAACTTTGTGACCGATTGCTAAGCATGTGATGGCTGATTAAATTATTAATTTTAGATTTATCACCATGAATCCAACCATCTCAATCGAAAATAAAATTGCTTACGCTATGCACATCGATACCTTCATTTTGAAAATCAATCCCTAATTGGAATTCTTGATCTGGTTTGCAAGAGGCTCTACTGTAGCTTTCGCTCTAGGTACATATTTTATGTTTGATGAGGATAAGTTTATTGCTCAACTTTATGACAATATTCCCATAATTACTTCACTCTAACGACACCATAAGTAAGTATTGCATTTAAGCGCTAATTGCTAATGTAATTTGCTGGGGAAGAATCGATAGACAAGGAACTGTGTCTATATTGTTGATGAGACCAACAGGAGTTCCAAAGCAAAACTCCAACGATTTTATCAAAGGAGTCACCTTTTTAATAATGAAAATAGTCTAGTCTATAACGTTGACCCCTAAATAATGGAACACAGTTCGAAAGCTTCAAATCAAATCTAATTATTTCATCCATAAAGCTATGAGTTCTTTTCAAATTTTTCTTCATTATATTTAAAAATATTGTATTGCCAAACAAACATTCAATCCGTTAAAGCGTAATCGACATTTTTCCCATTCAAACTTCCAACATTTCAATCCTTTTAAAATATTACGATTCAGGTCACAAGTTCGCTGATGCAAATAATTTACACATGTTTGCACGGTACGAGATCAACATTTGCTGCTGACACAGGACATCACTACAGTATACCACACTTCACTCTGTAAATATGTGTCACACTCCTGGAAAGTGTTGAAGGATACACGCAAGAAGCACTGCTGGCGACATGAAATTAAATTCGATGAATCGTTTCCCTGACGAAATCAAACGTGTCCCGACACTATCCTGACACGGGTACCTATTTCCTTCGGAAGCATTTTGTATTGGAATTGTGATCGCTTCATTGCTTCCCGTAATTGTGTAGTGGCAATAAATGATTTTCAAATATGTGAATGGTTTCGTCTGAGGTATTGTGTGCAACATTTCAATAAGGATTCAATGTCATTTGTGGCTTTCAGTATTAGGAACTGTGAATATGAATTCGTCAGGATATAATTGGACCTCAAAATTTTGGTTATTACTCACATAGAGTAGTTTGGAAATTGCAAAAATTCCGCTTGCAAATAAAATGTAACAAAATTTTGACTTAACTTTAGCATAGAATTTTGCCTACAATTGAAAGAATTCTAAAGTATGTGGAACCATAACTCAGAAGTATATTACCTCATATTCAAACGAAGCAAATAAACAACAGGATTAAGTTTTATTGTATTGTATTTCAATTTAAAATGAATATAGTTCCCAGATGTCAGTTTTCACAAGTTTGACTACAGAAAAACAAATTGAATCAGATGTAATCTACTTTTCTCATCCACAAAAGATTATTCAAAAAGTTTTCAAAAGCTTATTCAAACAATCCCAACGATCTCACAAATGAACTCGATTGGGTATCTAAAATTAATCTATTCAAAACTCACAAAAGGATAATCGATAAACGGATGTTATCAATTTTACATCAATGGTACAAAGAAATTTCCATTTGGGGCAATAGATTTTCTATCTAATTTCACTTTTAAGTTCAAATTAAATTGAAAAATAGAATGCTACATTCAAACAACTAATTGTTCTAAAATGACCAATAATTTACAGAGTTTTGAATTTACCTTTGAAGAAGACTTTGTCCTGATCTAATTAGATTCTATTTTTTAAAGTCTGAACTTGTAAAATTGTTTGTTTTTATTATATTCGACAGTAATATTATTGCGAGTACATTTATTAATTAACGTATAATACTATTCTACAACGGCAAGTTCACATTAGGTAATACCACTTCTTTGGTAGCTTTCAGAATAAAGAACTATGGTACCAACGAATCTGATTGAAAACCATTTACGTGATACTACTATAAAATATATGTCCTCCACTTAGGATAAGGGTACATGTAAATCAAATTGTTTGAAACCAATTCGCCCAGAACTATCCAAGCTCACAAATAACGCTTGTGGGAAGAGATTGAACCAATACCCACCCGTCAAAATGCTGTGAGAGGTCATCCGAAACTTCGACCAAGATATTGCAATAAAGGTTTTAGCAGTCTAAAACTCATTTCTAAATAATGTTGAAAATTGATTATTGTGCGCAATCTGATTCATTTTAGAAAAAATTCTCTAACATTTTTACCTTCAACAATCATTTACGTAATTTTAGACTTCCCCTCGGGAAAGAAAATTAGTGCAAACATTGCTTCGACCGTTCTAAATTTCGAAAACCAAAAGGCCCACTTGAATTTCTCAAACCACAAATGTTTACCCAAAAGTATTTTTTTCAATTAAACAATGCTAATTATATCCTTCGCAATGAATTTTGTTAAGCCTATCAGTCGCGTTGGGATAGTATTTGTATATTTAATCTAAATTGCCAGCAGCACACAATCAAACGGAAAGGAAAATCCACATTTTCTGAACTTTCTCAAAACCTACATGCCAAAGATCTACATTATGTTTCACGGCCATGGTTTCTAGTTTGAGTTGCAAAGTAAAGCAACAACTCAACCCATTTTGAAGAGTATTATCCTTTGCTGTAGATTCTTTGTAAGATTCACCTTACTTGGATGCAATCTTTTGCAACATCATGCTGAAAAAAACTTACAGTCAAATATATCTTTTTATCGATTCTAGTATACTTTGCACAACTCAAAACATTCATATTATAAGAACCACTACCCACGCTGGGCGCTGTTTGAGAAATGAAATAATGTTTATTTACTTCCCAGTGGCAAGTTTTTGTAATGGGGCCGATTTTGCGAATCCTAAATTTTGACATATTCCCACATTTAAAGGTGTCTAGAATTCAAATCTATTTTTTTAGAGAGATGTCTCTGTGTGTGTATGTACCTATGTACGTATCTCCGTTCGTAACAAGTTTTTGCCTCGACTATCTCGAGAACCAAAGATAATATTAACATAATTCAACGCGTAATTACTAACTTAAAACTGAGTGAGTTTTCAGTAAAATCGGTTCGGCCGTTTTTTTATGGAGGATGAAAAACTGCAAAATGACGTGCTTTTGTCATAAAAAAACTCTAAATCGATTCTTAAAATGCACTATTCATTCGTGCAGATTCCAAATACCATCATAGTAATATTTTTATTATTGTGTGTGTTAGCAAAACTTTGATTAAGGTTTTTTAAAAAAAATATAAGAAAAATAATAATGGTACCGGCCAAAAGCCTGGAAACAAGAACATCCATTAATGTGCAATAAGCAAGTAGCTAAACCAAAAACACACTAGAAGACGAAGTTGTTGACTAGACTAGGAGGTTCTAACCCATGATAAAAAACTGAACATAGAATAGCGACGTAGGCATATACATATACGAACCAATTGACAGTCGTTATACTTCGCAGATACAAATATTAAAATAGTTGAAATATAACGAGCTTAACCCATCAACAAGCCTAACCGTGGTCGTGCTGTCTGGTGGCGGATGGTCAATGACAGCACCTGAAGAGGACGCCATCCGTCATCCCGAAACCACACTTCCCATTTAGAAAAATAGTTATAAACAAAAACAAGCTTAATTATAAAATTTCAAACAGATATTATCTGGTCTGGGAGAATGACAGTAGCGACGCTGGCACAGCTAATAATAAGATATTATTATAAAATCATAAATAATAAAAACAAAATATTTTTGCTTTCTCTTGTTTTTTTTTTAATATTACATAGAATAGAGACTGGTATTTATTCTAAAATAAACTCGTCAATAAGTTTTTAAATTTAAAAAAAATACTACTGAAAGCATTTTTTGACTATACCTAGATTGGTTTCAATGTTTTTAATGCAGCAATATCATTAGATAGCTTCAATATAAAAATCATCAAATTCACTAAAATATTGTTTGGAATTATAAATCAGCTTCAAGTATTCAGCTCAAATATATCCGATCTTTTCGTAATCCACGTTAGATTTTGCAACCAAAGTTTTTTTTGAATATTTCCCACAATGAAAACTGAAATAGAATCAAATATCATCAATATAGAGCCATGTTCTTGCTTCATGGTATTTCTTTTCGCTGTTGCATGCCCATATCTTCCCCGTTTATTATCTTTTCCAGCAATACGACTGTACATTATCAAAGAAATTTTCGAAGCTTGAGTTGTTACTCCTACCACTTCATGGTAGCGATGGCGACAACATCCAAACATGAAACTTTGTCATATTGTCGCACTTAATTAACGTTCGGATTCCTGTAACGAATTTGACGCTAAGCTGAGCACAACCACCACAGGCACAGCATGCAAGATAGTTAGTATTCCAGGATAGCTGCAACAGAGAGCGATACTTGCTGGAAATGATCGGGCTCGTATATCCTAGAAACCTTGACAGACATTCCCAATTTTCTTCGTCCCTTTTTGCCAGGCATCGTATGTAGCAAACTATCTTTTGGAACGATTTGAAAATTGTATAGAATTCAGCTGAAATTTTGTTGTACGATGAAACAATATTTTGCTTGGCTTGATTTGTGATTACACAGTGTTTTGGGTATGTGGCATCTTCAAATGATATTCTTTTCTTTATTTATTTACTTTCAAAACCAACAAATTTATCTTTCGTCAAAATATTAAAATTTAAGTTAGTTTTAGTGAGCTATAAATTTTATTTTTAAATGCATGATGTCATTAAACTTATCAATTTCAAATTTTGAGCAGTTACTCAAACTACGAAAGCTAGTGAAATCTGATCAGCTTTTCTCAATCCATGAATAAAAATTTAATATAAATTTATGCAAAAAATTCAAATATATGTTAAAATCATTTTGTTTTTCTTATTTTTATAGAATCATTCTTATCAATCATCATCAGATATCAACTGAGACAAAATCATTCGCATTGCAGCTTTAAATTTTAAATTTAAATTACGATCAATTAATCTTGTATTTTTTTACGCAGAATCTGAGTTTTACATGTCTTTTGTGTCACCAAGTCCACAAACTGTAAGATCAAGCTTAAAAATTAGAATTAGTGTACACAACTGTTCGTTTTGATGATAATTGATTTTTTTCATCGATTTTTCCATATCAAATTAAGACTATGAAATGGCAGGCAACAAGTCTCTTTTGAAATTTGGTTCTTAATTAACATTGTGGTAGCTAAGATCACAGTTCCAATCAGCAGGTTCTCATATTAATTGAAAATAAAATTTATGTCTTCAAATAACATATAATTTTATCTAAATCGCGGAAACTTTCATTATTAGTTTTTTGGATTATTAACTAGTTCAACCCTGATTGGTTTTTAAGATTTTCATGTTGGTTTTCATTATTTCTAAACAACGTTAGATATAATCATTTTATTTTGGGTTATTTTGGGGGAACCTCCGTGCCTAGTCGACAACACCGCCCACTAGTGTGCTTTTGGTTCGCAACTTTGCTAACACTATTTTTGCACATTAATGCACCCCGAAACCATGGGGAAGCCCATTTAAACGCTAGATAAATGTATGCTCTCAAGGATATTTTCATAGAACTAGGAATTTCCAACATTTCAGTAAATTTTTATAATTATATTACTGCTCTCGCGAGAAATGGTCAAAAATAATAGCTCCGAAATTCTAAACTTTTCAAACAATAAGTTTAAACAATTTCGACTTTTTGGTCTTTGAGAGAAGCTATGCTGATTAAAACCAAAATCTGATTTTTCCGATCACCAAAACCTTATTGCGAACAATTTCAAGATAAGCACTGGACTAAGAACAGCAAAAGAGTTTAGTACTACAGTTTTTTAGTTAAACTTGAAGAACTGCTAAATCGTTTATCATCATCAATTCAGATCCCGCAAAATTCACCTCAACAATTCAATCTAGTATGGTTGTTGATTTGTTAATAAACTGCAACTGAAATTTCGGCTACGGCCAATTAGTGAATTTAAAAATGCATGAGCCTTCATGCACAGCGATAAAGGACATGCATTTTCCGTGTCTCGTTCACCTTGAAGCGCTTGTGCAGCTCTTATTTATGGTTAAGCATTTAAACGTTCAGCCCAATATTTGCACTAATGATCTTTTACGTAAATATATGGTAGGATACAGTCCGCGACAATGAGATAGCTTACCTTCGAGGTTTTCATTCAAATTTGACCAGGGCGGATCTGTTTTCAGTTGGCCGTTGATAGGAGGCACACTGATTTTTGCAGGAAAAAATGTGGAATAACTTGTATAACAATAATTGACTTATGCTCCCCCTCAAAAAGTCGGGACCATTACAAAAAATCGTAATGCTTAATTTTTTTTAAAAAAATCGTATTTTTCCTAGTTTTCTCACTCCTAACTTTAAAGCGGTTCATTTTAGAGCAAAGTATTGTGGAAAGAAAAGTCGCGCAATAAAATTCTCTACAAGATAAAATTGGTTAAAAAATTTAAAACATTTAACCCTTGCCACAAAATAGCAATAGATATTTACAAAATAAAGGAGAAAACTCTTTTTTCATTTAATTTTTTTTTTCACCACTTAGAAAACATTTAGGACCTTCATAATTCGCTTATAGTGTAAATAAACAGCAAACAAATTTTCATCAAAATCGATTCGATACATTGCGCATATTAATTGTGCAATCTAAATTTATTTTTAAAAAATCAAAATTTTTGAAAGCTTATAGAAGTTTTCAATTTTTTCACATATAAAACAGAACTTCACCTATCAAATTCACTTTACAAAATCAAAATCGGATTATTAGGGCAGCCTCAGGAATTTTTGCTAAACTTGGAAATGAACTCTAAAACAGTGCTGGGCGGCAGCGGATTCAGTTGATGGAAGCATGGCTCTTCCGACAATACATCGATATATTATTTAAACCCCACATAAAACGGAATTAAGCAAAAATCATTATTATGAAAACTATTAATAAATTGCAAACTTCAACTTTCAACTTTTTAAATTCACATAAATACAAATTTTACACAAAACTAGAAACAATTTGGCAAATTTTACCGTTTAATTATTGAAACCAGTATTTGTCAGATAAGATGCAGAAATGTTATGGTTTTTATGCGTTCTGCAACACCAATTCTGCAGAAAGAGAGGACACTGGACGCGTGAAATATTTCTGGACTATTTCAGAAAGGATCGTAGTAAATTGCCGTTCAAGAATCAAGAAGTTCATAGATTGGATGTGCTTATCTTCGAATGAAAGGTCGCACAAGGTATTATGTTGACTGGATTGATGGATTCTTTGCCAAAACTAATGAAAAGGTCCAGTAATTTTTTCATTTGAGATAACTTCTTTTGTCTCATCATTCGATTTGCAATTCATAGCTGGTACAACTTCATGGGGAAAGTATTCGCTGCCTGTGTACTCCGTACGAATCTGAGCCGGAAGGATCACATTTGAAATGTTCCAAACTTGTTACTTATGATACGAGCAAATTTACTTTTAAGGGTTCCAGTTTATCCAAGACTCCAGGATTGCTATACTGCAATTCCCACATCTATAGATGGTTCCTTGTATTCAAGTTCTTTTCTCAGCATATTCGATAAAGGAATTACTAGGATGGCAAAAATATCTCCTCTGATTTTTTTGAATGGGTTAAGCAATGCTACTATGTCTCTTAAAATATTCATCTAAAATGTTTTAATAATGTCAGGTTCACTTCACCATATGGTCATCATTTTGACCACAATTGGTGCAATAAAGGATATTTATATAAAAAAACATATAGAAATACAATTTTTTTCTTCCTTTCCAGACACTTGATTTTTAAATGTACTATCATTTTGTCGCACAGCAAATAGTCATTTACATATATCCCAAACATTATCGTTGCTATTTATTTGATTACTACAATTGTGTACTTCAATTTTGTTTACTAGAATGAAACATCCGAATTTTTGAGAGTGTGCTATCATATTCTGGTGGACTGTACATGAACTGTCGAATGCAAAGTTAGTTGAAATCGTACATTCTCGCACCCCTAAAAACAGCATACATTTCCAACTGGCTGCACAACCTGAAAAGGCTCTCGGAATGGAAAAGTAAATTGGAAAAAAGTGTAGACATATATGATATTGGTGTTGTAGATTCCGTACTATAGATAATGCTGGAAAATGTCGCATTGTAATGCTTAAGCAATTTTTGGTGATATTATTTGCACTGCCCCAGAACACAGGATAGTTTCCTTCGTTAAACAATACTTTTTGGTAGTGATTTTCATTTAAATTTCACATTGTGCCATCAGTAGGTACTCCTACTATTTCATTTGTGAATCAATTTCAAAAATTCTAGCTTACCCGAAAAGTAGATGTTACATTTCTAATTGCTTAAACATTGCATATACTACAGCCTAACATGTTGTACGAACCCATTTATACCAAGCACAATTATTCGCATTTCAACACAAGCTTTCCAATCTTGCTAAATATCCTTATTTCATTTACTTCACTTTCTTTTCAAATCAGCAAGTGTTTAATGAACAAATGCGCCATGAATGCTAATATTGTTAACGATAAGTAATCATATTACGACTCAATTCCAGGACGATTGCAGCAATCCTCCATGCACTCATGTCCAGTCTGGATCGTTGAACTTGTACGGATGAATTCACAGCACGCTTGGTGTATCCTGCTGGTGATGTTAGTAAAATGTAGAGGCGCCGTTCTATATCTTCCCATCATGCTCAGTTATATTTGGTATCTCTGCATGGAATTATTACACGCAATGGAGAACGTTGCTCTGAAAGTATTGTGAAAGTAATTTACTTTGAACAAAAGGGATGTTTTTAACTCGATATGAAATGGCGATATACAAGATTGAATAAGCATACACATACATATTTTCAAATAATGTCATGTAGAGGCAGTAACAATAATGTTAAAATCAAAACAAACAGAAAATCAAGAAAATTGCACTGAAAATTTGTAAACATAAACCAATGAAATAACCAGAAGAAACTAACCAATAGATTTATTGACTTTTAAATGATGATGAAACTCGCACCAAACCAATAAAAATACTTGGCCATAAAACCAAAGTGATTTAAGGGGTTACATAGGTCTTCTATTTTCGAAAAATCAACCAATTTTTTATATTTCATATGAAAGTATAGTATTTCAAGAGTATTCACACCAAATTTGAAGTAAATTTGAGCAATATTACCGGAGTTATAGAGATTTGAATACCGCATGGTCGGTACGTGCGCTCTGCCTTACCTAGCGTATTATACGCATGGGGCACGGTTCATTTGCGTAAAATCAGCTCCTTTTTCATCAAACATCACAACATCAAAAGGATGCTCTGAACATCGCGAATAAGGCGAACGAAATACTGTATGGACCTGGAATCGACGACTTGATATAAGTCGCTAAAAAATAACTTGAATTCATTAAATCGCGGTAAAAAAAACTTTAAACGCGTTTTTCTCGAAACTTTGTTTTTCCATGCGGTAGGCACGATTTCTCGAGAACGAAGCGACCGATTTTGCTGAAACTTTGCACAGTTCCTCTTTATTGATGGATTTTCATTCGGTCAACTCGTTTTTGTTTTATACGAAAAAAATATCTTAAAAACGTTGAGAATCGGAAAAATGCTAAAAAAAATATGAGACGAAAATTCATTCAAACCCATCTCAAAACTTAAAATTTCATTTTTTTTTTCAATTCCTTCGTTCAAGCATGAGCAAAGGGCATAAGCTATATGAAAGTTTTTGAATTTTTGATTTGAGATGAACTTGCACTGAAATATTCTGCCTACCGCAAAAAAAAGGTTGGACGAGGAAAACTGCAGGAAAATTGAAAATTTTCAATGTTTTTAGATGATTTTTTTTTTACATCTACATCATTCTAGAAATGCTAAACTTTTATGTCTGTCAATTTTAAAAACAACAGATTTTTGGTTTTCGAAATCCAAATTTCTGAAAAAGTTGTTTTTTCTGCCTTCAAGACCTATGTAACGCCTTAAAATCAGCATGTGATCAATATCCATACAAAATTTTCACAGTTTAATGCAAAAACTTAACGGTTTGTTACTCAGTTGGAAAGAAAGTTTTTGCGAAATTTATCATCAAAATTGAGTTGAGTTTTTTAGTTAAGATTTGCGAAAAAAAGAAACTAGTAGCACGCTAAAAATGAAGGACATATTTTCCCGAAGGATACTTTGTTACGCCTGTAATTCGAGCAACGTTTACCACTGCTCCGCAGCCGACCCTGGCCACGGTTTGCATAATCCCACCCGGCTTAAACCCGCGAAGATGGGTGTGGGAATATATTTTTTAAAGGGCGCCACCCGTTTCTGCGCCAGGACTGCCCTGTCCGCGAATCCGAAAACGGAAACAGGATTCGCGACGACCCCAAAATCATCGATCAAAAAAAAAAAGGAATTCAGATGGGAAAGAAAATAGTCCGACCCGTGATGCCTGTTTCACTACTTCACACACTCAGCGCAGATTCAACTCAATCTCTAATATATTTTCCTTTAATTCACTCAATCACTAATATATTTTCCTTTAATTCACCTAACTAACCCTAACTAAGCTTACTCCTACTTACAAATTTCCTCCTTAACCCTACGCCGCTTGCTGACTGTAGGCCGCTTTGTCGTCCATTTCCTACGTTGCCATCCGTTTGCTGCCTTGCCGTCCGTTCGCTCCTTAGCTTCTCCACAGCTCACGACTCCGCACCAAAAGCAACAGACCAGCGCCGTCCAAGACTCCGCACCGACAAAGAACCCGTCAGCTGTTCCGCGACCCTATTTATGGGAAAATACCGATCCCGTTGCTGCATCGACGGTCGAAGGCCCACGAGTTTGCTGACCTCATCAAAGCTTTCCTAGCTTTGGGACCGGTTTTGGCGACGCACGTCAGCTGGCGATTGAAGCTTCGTGGGTTTGGCCAGAGCGTTGCACCTCGGAGCGGAGGGATGCTGCATGTAGGATGTGGTTGGAGTGCTGGTGAGATAATCGTGGCAGTCGTTAACCATGGTGAATTGCAAGTACCAATGGTTGTGGGTATCACAGGCGCATAGTAGACTCCATTGGCGTATCGTAGACCGGGCGGAGCCTGGATTTGGATCTGTTGCGGCGATTGTGTGAGCGTTGTTTGTTGCCGTGATTGCTGGCAACTTACCTGCAGGGTCTGTGACGTTGACTGTAATACATTTTGCTGTTGAAGATACTTCAATTACGCAGCCTCGTGCGCACGGTCAGGAACACTCTCCATAAAAATCTTACTACCTACTTAGTTACCTAATCCAATATCCTTAACATACTTACATCTCCTCTATATTTATATAATTCCAATAATCCTTACCTAAATTGACCTACTTCCTACAATATAATTCATTAATAACAATATAGTTCATTAATAACAATATAATTCATTAATAACAAAGTGAAGTGGCGAACGTAACATTATCAATTTTTAGAAAGACAGCGTTTACCCGCATGATGGTTTGGGGTCTTCAAGAACAGGGCAGTCCCCTATTTTGCCCTTATGGGTTTTTGGATCGACCAAGTTGCGTGGCGAACGTAACAAATTCAAACAAATTTACACGCAACATCATTTATTCGATAGTATTTTAAAACTTTAAATATTTCGAAGAATTTTTTTTAATAATCAGAATTCCAATATTTATTCGCTTAATGTGGACGTTTTTCTTTAAAACATTTCACTTTATATTTCAATAATACTCGTTCGAAATCCAGACAGTCTTTCGAAGTTGCAGGGATCCATATTCGAAAGAAGTTCATTTCAAATTCAAAAGAATCTGCATATTTTAAAGGCAACTCGTGTACTGAGATTAACATACACCTGTACTTCGATGTTATTGTAAAATAACTTGAGAACAATATTGTTTCAAGCTTCTTGGGATTCTCAGAAGTCTCTGATTTTATGGGTTACCACATTCACTGCTTAATGTTTTGCTCTGTTGTGTAAATTTCTGAATAATTGTGATCTAAACGAGTGAAATTGATGTACGTTCACGACCTTCATAGTCAATTTTTCTCAGAATTTTGAATTATTATTTTTCGACCACTTGCAATAAACGTTCATTTTCCCAGAGTCTTCCTAAGAATTTCCATCTAATTCGCACAAGTAACGAAATTCATCAAGGACGTCCGTTCAACCGAACCAAAACAATTCGGATGGAGGAAACTCGTGCAAGGGTAGTACCACTCATTTATCAGATACTATCGTCAGCGACCAGCTGAAGTAGAAGATAACTGGGAGAAGAGGTAGTTTCTGGTCGATTAGTCAAAGATATTTCAACCGAATTCGCTATTATACCTGAAGTGTATGCACATCAATTTAGCGCGATCCACTGAACATAGCCGTCAACAACAGAAAGTATCCTGAAATGAAACATGCAGCATAACGATGACTACCAAAGTGGATACGTCGAAATGAAGTTGGAGTTTATTGCATACCGAGGTCAAACAGAATGCTGAAGTTTAATGAAATGAATGCTTCAATTGGCTGTTCTGTGCACTAACTTTATTGATATGAGCTTCGACCGGAGGAAAAAAGCAAAATCACGAGAGCTGTTCAGCTCGGATAGGAGGATCTACTTGAACCATTCATATTGTACAGTGAATATGCATGCTTGCAATTGTTCACCATTTCAACATTTCTAAAAACAGTTCTCGTAAACTTTTTCAGAAATGCATGAATCGATGTAACATTTCATCATAAACTATGTAGTTAATACAGGATGCATGTTATATTCAATATGGGGACTTACACGAACTATAGTATCACCCAGTCCAGACGACGCACAAAGCTATGAATCTCAGACAAAACGATAGGGAATTCAAGATATAGAGGTTTAATATTCTTCAACTTAAATAGTAACAACCACACCAAAAACAATCAGTAGTAAGGACCATGCTTTCCCATCTTTTTATTCAGGTGTGCGTAAAGACAAGCAATACGGAAGTATGGTCGATTTTGCGATCCGCCTACCGTGTGAACTGTATAGAAAGTATGGTCAATTCGAACAAAGAATTTTGTCCTTTGTATGCCGCCAATGGGTGTGAGTTTAGATCTTGCATGCGAATTTCTATGCGAGGTATACTTATCTCACCTGAGGGTGCGACATTTAACTTGAAATATATTTATCCTCTGGAGTTTTTGATCAAAAAAAGCGGCTCTAAACTAGAATGTCCCACTCGTTTCTAAGTAATCTTCAACAATCATTAACAGTTTTCGGATATTTAGGATTTTATGTGATTATTCAAAACGAATAACAGAGACACTATTTTAATACTGTTATACATAAAAAAACATTATAATTTTTTAAACCATATTTGCGTTAATTCGTTACGAATAATATCACGTTGTGTTTGGAGTAACCCCCATACGATGAAAGATATATTGAACCGTATTAAAGTACATTTTATTTGAATAGTTTATCGATAATGATCGAATCAATGATATATTTCCCGAACAAAATTCGAAAACAACTAATAAACAAAATATCCAATAAGAATATCATTGCCAAATTACATACATTTCCAGTTCAACCCAATTTTTCACGATGTGATCCTTGTGCCCAACTGAATTCATGCCAATTTCTTCTTTATTGGCCTTCATTAATATCAACACCGTTCTCAATCACCCTGCCATGGCAATCAGTAAAGTTTCACAATGTACACCATTTGCAAATTTCGTAATTTCGGTATCAAAAGAAATTGTTTCATGTACTTTTTCAAATTCGTTGCCAGAAAACTTGGAAATTGTAAACACGAATAAAAAGAGAGAGCGCTTCTAATGACTCCAATCCTAATTGTTGCAATAAATTAAGTTTTGTTGAAAGCACCAGCATTCGGCGCAATATTCAACAACTGTGCCATTGATGTAGGTTGATGCGATTCTTGGATATATAATAATAAAGCTTTTTCGCAGATTTAAGCGGAGGAAACACAAAAATTTGGGGCATATTTCGTCACGCGTCTTTTCTGTATATAAGTTATCTTATAAATTCAAATCATTCGGAATTTATTTGAAATTATCACCGCATATTTCATTTTATAAGTATGTTAAAATCAATTCTTATTTTCAGTTGTACTTGCAACGAAAAATTCGTCTGGGAGCTAGCTACTTGCATTTGTTTCAAGTTCATGCAAAAATGAAAAACGAAAAACATAAAAATGGTGAATTAAAATTTTTAAAACACATGCTGTAAAATCAGTATCCAAATATGATAAATTTGAAAACGCGGCACAGAAGAATACAAAAATGTAAAACACTACAATTAAAAAAAAATATGCTAAATGTAAAAATGATAATTCGAAACTTCCAAAATGTAAAAACGCAAAGCGTAAATTGTAGAAAAATTTAAAGTTTCTAAATGCAAAACCCCCAAACTCCCCAGCATTAACAAAAGGAGGATGGATTGGATACCAATCAGCATTCGAGTCTGCATGAGAAGGTGGACGTTCGAAGGTTGAAGACATAGTCGGTCTGGAGAAAGCCGTTGGCGCCCTTACATCTGCCTTCAATGAAGCAGCAAGGTCTGCATGCAGTTCAACGAAGCCTAGGGGGAAATATAAGCCCCCATGGTGGAATAGTGACATTGCGGAGCTGCGGAAGGAATGTAGGAAGTCCTTCAATCGGGCTAAGGAATCCAATGAGTTGTTGGCGGTTTTTCTAATCATCGAAGGTGCATGCATCAACGTCAGCCACAAGGCTATTGAGAAGGCACTCGAGGAAAACAATGTGGACGATGACCTGATTAGGTTTATCGTACAACTACTAAGCAGCAAGAGCATCAACTTCACACTAGGAGACAACATCCTAAGGAGGCGAACGTGCAGTGGCACGCCGCAAGGTGGGGTGGACAGCCTCACGGAAGTAGCCAGTTTCCAGCTTCATACGAGAATCAAAATGGTTCTCGTCACCCCACAGGTTTTAGTGCCGCAACTTATCTCTTTGTGGTAATGGGCCTACCTTGGCCTAAGTGATCCGCCTTTTGACAAACGGGGCTGCCACTACAACCAACCAAATGCAAAATCCGAGATTACTAATGGAGAGGTTGTTCTAATTTTGCTTGTGGATCCTAAGTGTGTGGAGTCGGATGATTAGGGAAATTAAAGTGATGTAAATTGAGGGTTGTACCCAGTAGCGGCTCTACCTTTGGGGCTAGTGGGGCTCAGCCCCACCACTTACTGATGAGCCTATATTAGTGCAAATGTAATAAAATATCATTATAGATTTCAATATAGTTTTCATAATTTCATTTCATTGCAAAATATACTGTAGCAGTTTTTCGCCCATGCTGTAGTTTACTTTCACATAGTCTTCTTGCCACGCACTATAGAACACTTTGTTTTTCTCTCCGACTTGCTTCGTTGTGCCTGCACCGAGTAAAAGCTGAAAGTAAAATTCTATTTTCTCTTTGAAAATTTTCCACCTTTACTACGAGGAAGGGGCTACATGGATTTTGCCCAGAAAAAGAGTATTTCGATTTGAATGGCTGCGTGAATTCTATGTTCAAACGGCGGGAGTGTGTGTGTTTGAAATAACATGTGTATATATCGTGGACGGGGTAATCATATGCAGCCCGTTCAGTGCTTCGATAACGTTTAGTCTTGGCATGGTCTGGATAATACTTTTGAGCAGGCATGTGCAACATTTTTTTACGAAGGGCCGAAGGGGGTGAAGGTGATGACTGTTAATGCAAAAGAAGTCTTACTGTGCATGGTATTAGTACTACGTGTGCCTTCGTAGTGTTTGTAGTGTTTGGTATTTTTTGGAGTTTTGTAGTGCTTAAAGTTTGTTCCAGAAAAGGATTCTTCAGGTTATGGTATTTATGATTTTGATTAAATAAATAATTAACAAAATTTTTTTTATTCAGAGTGCACTAAAGTTCTATTAAAGCTTTAAATGTTATTCAAAACACGATAATAGGAATATATCTTTGATTGCCAGCGAATCTACTTTTGGGGAAACCGATCACTCAAAATCGGTTAACGCTCCACATGTGGTACCTCTTGGGTGGAGTGGAAACTCACATAAGAACTTATATTGGTGATAGAAACATTCGTACCAGTAGCCCCACTATACTTAACTCCCACGAGCCGCCACTGGTTGTACTCCTTTAAGGGTGTTACATTGTATGATACCTTCGTTGTTATGAAGATTTTAATTCACTGTCATTTTGACTTAGCATCTAAACATCCTAGATTATTAGTTAGTCTGAAATCATAGAAATTTTAATTGACTGGGGGAACTGGATATGAAAATTCCCAATTTTACAATTTCACTTTTGGCAGTGAAATAATGACTGTATCGGAAAAAAATTGACCTTGATACATCTTCCAAATACATGGAAAATCCCCTTCGTAAATATTCGGTACTAGCAAAGGAGGCCAATTCATCGACTGCAACAGTGAAACGAACGATTATAAAGTACAAATATAGCTATAATACAACAGTAAAAGTAGAAAAAATAATTATAAAGGTCAATTTTTATCAATACACTCTTTATGTGAAACCTACCATCAAAAAAAATGTTGATGTCGTGTGACCGAAATCTGAATGACTAGACGTTGACAAATTGAATTTAGTGTTGTGTTGAATTACAATTTAGAACGTTAATATTTGTGAGCCGGCACTGTTTGAATTTCAAAAGAAAAGAGTCTCATTGTATTTTCAAGAATATTTCATCTAGTTATGAATACTGTAACACGCTTAACATGAAAATTGAAGACTTGAAATTTGGGAATTGTCGGAAATACTTTCTCGTCTGCAGTTTCTGTTCCACCACGGGTATTATTCTCCCGAAAAAATCATCAAACATTACCTCAAAATCCAGGAAAAAGATACTCAATATAATAATCATATCAAAGTTTGATTCGTACCTTGTAATACGAAAAAAGTTACAATTAAGAATAAAATTTCTATAAACCTTCTGGCTGATTGAATATTTTGGCAACCCTCTGTATAAAGTTATTGGAAATTCTTTCCATTATATTCACTAACAACGGGAATTTTTACTTTACCTTATATGTAATTGTTGCTTTAAATCATTGACTTATTTTTATTGAAAACTTTTCTCAGCTTCAAAAGACAGAATGCTTATTTTCATCAGCATTACTTTAAATATCTTACAGATTTTGAAAGCACCAAATTCTTTTCAACTTGCCGCAAACATTTCCATTAATCTTCTCAATATGCTCCTCTAAAAAACAAAACGGTGCCACTACTACCATCCATCCATATAGGCTTTCCAAAGAAATGTTACCGCATAAAATTAACTTAACGATTGCTTTATCTACATAACACAACAGAGAAAGCGAACGTTAAACAATAAATTTATCGTGGATTTCGCCATATAATTAACGTAAATCCATTAGCGATTCACATTAACTTCTTATTACCTTTCTTTGTCGTATTTTATCAGGCGCAGGACCTTCAATTGATGCATTTAACGTGAAACATTTACATTTTAATTGGAAGGAATTAGTTGGAAGCATTCATTTTCTGCAGATACCCAGGAGTAATTTACGCAATTAACCAGGACTCTTGTACGACAGGAGGGTGCGGAAACTTTCTGATTGTAGGTAACGAGTTAACTACTAAATTTCATTTGAGTAAACGGAAGAAAACGATAAGAAATTGGGCAACAACTAATATTTTTCTAAAATTCTAAATTACTACTGCTGTAGGATACATTGCTTTAAATTTCACACCGTTTTTTTAAATTGTTGCCAAGTAGGTTTAATGTGAAATCAATCTATTTTCAATGGTGTGTGTACATCACACAGAACGGACCAAAGTTTTGTGCCCTAAAAGGAGCATAAGAATATCTAAAACGTTCGAAACTCTTAAGGAATCCACATATGTATAATTTAATTTTCGATCGATCGAAAATTCTTTCAGATTATTTCATGTGCTCATTAAGAAAATTTAAAATCGTTAATTTTAAAATCAGGAAAATCTTCAAAACATGAAAAGCTTGTCGAAGAGCTGTGTTTTTTGTGTCGCTTCGTCGCTCAATAACTTGAAAATGGAAATTTAGCTTACGACAATTTAGAACGACTAAGAGCTCCTTTGCCAGGAGAATGTATCAAATAGCTGCAGTCTATGCTAGCATCTAGCTTATAAAATTTGCAGCCTGTTTTTGAAATAGCTTATGTAATGTGCTGAGAGTGAACATCAAAGATATTTCCTTAGAGTTTGGTTAATGAAATTCCATTTAAATGGATGCATTGAGAATTGGTTTTGAAAATAGGGACTGAAAATTTTCTTACTACTTGATAAACTCAACAATATTTTTATTAACTTCCCAGTATATGGGAAGTTCTTGTAATCGCCTCGAAAATCGAAATTGAAATTTTCAACTTTTCTTTACGTTTTGAGGTCTATAGAGTATATATAAAGTGTTTTTAGAAAGAAGTATGTATGTGTGTGTGTGTGTATGTACGTACGTATGTGCGTTCGCGGGCAGTTTTTCTACGAGCATAACTCACGTAAACAAAGTTGTATCGACTTTGTTAAGGTGTCAATCGAAGCGTCTTTGCAATCTTAAGAGCTGATGTGTTTTTGGGACACTTCGGTCGGGGGAGTTTGCTGTTTTCACCCCTTGAAGGTCAACCATGTTATGCGCTATATCTCACGAACCAAACATGCGATTTTTATCATTAAGGTAGCAGTTAACGCGTATTAACATTTACGTGATTTTGTCAAATTTTTAAAAAAATCTTTGGAGCGGTTTTTTAATTTTTTGAAAAAAAGTGCAAAAAATTGGAGTTTTTTTTCAAAAACATCAAATTTTTAACTTTATTTTCAAGTTGCAGTAATCAATATTTATAAAATGTATATACTCCAAACAGTTGTTGTAAAAAAACACCAATATTTTTTTCATGATTACAAAAAAAAAATTAAATTAAAAATAAAAAATCATTAAAAGTCATCATGACCTTCATTGTCATTTATGTCAATCATTATATCTCGAGCACCAAATATAATCTTTGCATCATTAAGATGTCAATCGACGCGTATTAACATATTAACGATGTTTTTAAATTTTAAAAAAATCTTTAAAGCCATTTTTTAATTTAATAAAAAAATATTGAAAATTAGTGTTTTTTTCATAAAAAATTAATTAATAGTTAATAAAATAAACATCGTAATAACAAGCCGCGAAGTGCGACCCTTGAGGTCCACACGGTCAACTTCCCAGTAATATCTAGATAAACATTCAAAATATTAAACACAATAATAATTTTGAAAATAATACTACTTTAAACAAGTTTTGTAAAATTGGAGGTTAGAAAATAATATTTGTTTATTACTGTCTAGCCAGCGAAATCTGCGGCTGTGACGCAAATATGCTCTTTAAAGAACCTTGTTTATATTTATGTAAATATTACTGGGAAGTTGACCGTGTGGACCTAGAGGGTCGCACTACGCGGCTTGTTTAATTGGTTTTTAGCAATTTTAATTATTTTTAGCAAGTGTAGAGTCATTCAAGATTGTTTTTTGTGTAAGAGCACAGCCTGTGTGTAGCTAGTCGTTAAATCTTCACCAAAAAAGAACTATCAAATCTCAAAAACGAGCATAAGTTTTGATATGTTTTACACGCGTATTTATATGTCTCGTTCGCACTGATATTGCAGAACTCTCTTCGAATTCCAGTTTTAAAGTGATAATTCCCATTTTTACTATATACACTTCCACTTTGGACCACCCATTCCTACAAGCAATATCCGAGAGTATTTCGGTTTGTCCCATATTCAACTTGCCATTTTTAAGTGTACAAATTGTCTTTAATTTTACAAAAGTAGCGATTAGTGTAAAATATCTAAAAAAAAATTTTAAAATTTTCATGCCTCCCTTTCCAACTTTTATCCTTCACAAAATAACAAAGAACTCTATAATATTTTCAGTTCTCTAATGTCGATAAACGTACATAAGTGGCATACAATATGCTTTTTGTGTAGTATATTTCCGTAGATGTTCATTTGGTGATGTGCTCTACCGTAAATTCATATACTGTACACACCTTCTCCTACTCATTATCAAGTGCTTCTTCTTTGGTACACTTTGTCGTTTAAAATATAGTAAGTAATTAAAATTCAGAGGCATACAGGAGAAGCATACGGTATTGTTGAATTCCATGCTCAAAGTTCGTTTTTCCCCAAAACTTAATACTTCAGGTACAGGTGTACAGTGTTCAGCAAAATATTAAAGCATGCGATTTCGATTTGAAACGAAGAAATTTTAAAAGATCACAGCTTTGAGCGAAGATCAATCATTTTCGGGAATGTTTCCCTATTTACTATTAGAGTATAGAGTTCTAACGAATAGATACAGACAATCCAAAGTGGATTTTCTTCATGCTCATTACAAAATGGAATAATTTTAATGACACTTTATTTTCCCGCGTGAATAATTGTAATAATTGAATGTCTTAAGCTGTAAGTGTACACATTGCATGATAATATCCGCTTACCAATAACCAATGTAGTATATGTTTTCTTCTATTTTTGGATCGCCTGCATACCAGTCTGAGGTTCGATTTCCGATGATGACGCATTCACATGACAAATGAATTGCCGGAATAAAGATGCTTCCTCGATCAGCAAAATAAAATCGGTTGCTCATTCATGAAAGCCATTTTACTGAAAACTTTAATACATTTGAAAGTTTCGTAAATTTGAGGGCCTCGATGAATCCGCATTAAATAGTTCTGGAAATTTTTCTTCAAGTTCTTACTCGCAATTGTTAAGAAAACTCTTTAGTCGTCAGCATCCGTTTTTCACCTACATTGCAAAACTTTCACAAGGAATCATAAGCGAAACTAAGGCAAGAATCAAAAAAACATGAAACAAATGGGAGCCAACTATTACTTAAACTCTAATCAGAGCTCTTACGTTTCACCTGTGCCTTGTGTTAGCATATATTATGGTTTTTCCTCAAAGCCGTTATTGTCCTGTTAGTGGTATGTGGAAATAATATAGAAGTGTTGCTTTGTATGCACTTTGAGGGCGTGCTGAAACGGAAGGACTCTTATTGATGTGGGCTGGGTGAAGCTGTTTTCATTAACTTTCAACTTTCTAGCACTGATTTCAATGTATTACGCAGCAGTTTCAGCATCTTCACAAGAACTCGGATTTCAATTCGAATGGATGTAGAGCAAATGTGTTTCTTGAAAAGGAGCAGCTTGCCACTGCTTCTCATTAACGCTTGCTAGTGGTTTAAGACTAGTTTGTAATTAACTTTGGATTGTAGATGAAATGCGGAAATTTAAAGCAATATTGCTTGTTTGTGTAATTGAAAAATAAACGAACGAATGAGGTTAATTAGGGGCACAGTTGGTAAAGTAAAGTACAAAATATGCTGTGACTTTATCTCTGTTATACAATGCAATACGATTGAAAACGCAGTATTTTCAATGTTACATCTATGCATCACCTAAATAAAACACATTGAACAACACCAATAGGAACTCATAATTGCCTCTACTCTTATTTTCAGTCGATGGTTCTATTGTTTAATTTTTACCTTAGAACATGAGCCCACAAATAGGAACGTTTGTATGTGTAAGTTCAATGAAATCAACAACTTTCTAGGTAATCATGTGAAAGTGGAAATGTTTCAATTTATTTTACTTATACACAAAGCTGTTACGTGCCTGTATCGCTTTTGTTTAAAATATTGATAAGATATAAATAATAAAACCCGACACCTGCTCATATTCAACTTAATATATAAAAAAATGCAGGATGGATATTGATACTTTTATGATGGATTTTTTTTAAATATTTGCTTGAGCATGATTCAGTATGATGACATTCAAATTACATACATTTAGCAAAGATATGCTTGATTTTTTTTCTAAAAGTCAACAAATCTTAAAATGAAGATCATGATGTTCAGCATTCTGTTTCTAGAGAGAAAAAGGCTTGATTCATCTGAAAGTGAATCGTACCCCCTTGGGTAAACAAGTTTAGCCACGTAAATGAAACCAGACATGCAATCGGGCTAAATTCTGCCAGAATTATTTTTGGAGGACTCCAACTTTGACCGGTGAAAAAGTATGATTAAGTATGATTACATAATTATATCTTCATATCTACACCGAAGCACTAGCAAACGTTCCTAGTCAAGACTTCAAAAATATGAACCCCCCCTTATCAAAATCCTGCATACGCTACTGGGCATTGACCCAGCACTGGGGAAGCGTCGGTTGAGCGTTGTAATGTGGCATTGGCCCAGCACTGGGGGAGCGTCGACTGAGCGTTGAGTTTTGGCTGAGTGTTGTAAATTGGCACTGGGGATCGATATTGGTTCAGCGTACTCGCTGAGTGTTGTAAATTTATCCCCGCAATCGGCACAGAAACTACTACTGCAAAATAAAACTCTGCCTTGCAAATAGTTATTTATGTCGCTTATTCGAGATACGGAATGTGCCAGTCGTCCATATAGTAGTGGATATGAATGCAATTTAAAAAAACGAAATTTTTATCAATATCTCAAGAAGCACGACTCGGAGATGTATGGAGATGTTATGTCTAGCAAACATGGCCAAAATGCAGTTTTATAATATTTTGGATCATGACGCCAATACTCTTGGACTGTTTAGTAGAAAGTCATGAACAAAAATATTGCTCGCAATAATAACCTTCAGTTGAAAAGACAGCTTTGCAATGAGTACTTGAGCAATCGGTGCAGTTCCTCAGATTCCGATGAAAATGTAATCATAAAAGCACGAGCTTCCAATGCTAAAGAAATAGGACCTGTAATGAAAATCTTATATACGACACTTCTAGTTCTTGTAAAAATTAATTCAGGTGTAAAAATAAGTAATGAAAAATTGTCTGTTAGGGAGATTACCTTGTGTTTTTTTCTAAAAATAAACGATAGTGTGATCTTCGTACCATTTACCTTCGATTGCACCATATATTTTCGAAATATCGATGACTACGAAAGGGAATACTGTTCAGCCTACACCCGAAAAATGAACGTTTATGCGTTTAGTCAATATTAACTATGAATTCAACAAGAATTTGATTTCTCTCATTTTTTGCCATTCACTTAACGTTTCAATATTAATGCAATACTATAGATACATTCACGCATTATAACTATGCAATACTTATCAATTAACGAACTTGCACTGAAGCTCACTATTGAACTTCCTTCAAATCGTTTAACATTCCACTTGTGTCCTGAATTGTTATATTTGAGTAACATACAGGTATCCAAGCCATATTTGCCATAAACATCTTCGTGCGAGTCATACTTTTCGATAGGTACATTGAAAAATTGAGTGTGTGTCTTCTTTTCATAATTGCGGCCATATCCACCACTATTCGAAAAATTGGCACTTTATTTCGGTATCTCGGATATTTATTGTATCAAAGTATGTTATAATAAAGTAGCATAAATGACCTTTTTTAGTTGCAGCGCAGACTAAATTTTATTTTGCATTAATGACTCCAAGCACTGGGCCAGTGGTGGGGGTTGGCATTCGAATGCCGTACTGGGTCAGCGCTGGCAGTTTCCGTTGGCTGACGCTGGCCGTTGTTTTCAGTGCTAGCAAACCTTGTTCGGGTTGTAACTTTCTTCCTACTTCCACAGTTGCATTAACATCACATTTTTGAAAATAACGTGGGATCCCGCTGGAATGGCTATTTTCAAGCAGAATTCCCGTGGAAAAATGAGGCCTAAAAATCCTATATGGAAAGCAGATCAAAAATTTAAAGATAATTTTATGTTAATCTCGTTACCCAATGTGTTTAGAAAGAAATGCAACAAAAAGAATTTTCACTTCAATTCTTCAGAATTCCAACAAAACACGAAAGCAAATGAATATGTATATCAGTATTAGGTACTAACCTCAATTTCGCTTTTCATACGTCCTCGATTAAACGTAATCCTATTTTGCAATCGGATGCATTTTCCAGTCGACGTAGGTAAAGCGTACTCTCAACTTTTTCCACTCAAGAATCAAATCGATGAAGGCAAGCATTCAAGTGCAACAGCAAATTGTGTTACAGGAAAAAAACATCCCTTCGAAAAAACTACCCACATGCGTTCATCAATAGAGACGGAGTATTTTCACCGTGGAGGTAATCCCTAGTGTAACTTTTGATGTTTCCGCATCAACCATCAAATGCAAAAACACGTAAAGTGTATACTATGGCTCATTGTTTTGCCTTCATACTTATGTACTATAACTTTAAAGTTTTTTATGGATTTTATGTAGATAAATGTTTCAACCATGAATGATGAAAGCTACAATGGAGGCTGTTTTTAATTTGTTATTACGTTATGGTTGTATGTTCCTTCAAAATCACCTGACCTGGCCTCTATTGAAGATAATTGAGACCAATTAAAAAGGAGGGTGAAAATGTTTACTATTACTAACAAGGCTGAGTTGACGCAACTATTTTCCGAAGAATTGAATCGAACTGGTCCGGAAACTCAAAAAATCATATTAACCCTTGTATATATTACTATGTGAGCATTTTATGTGTTCACGAATATAAGTAGAAAATCATTTGTAGATATGATATTATAAAAACATACGATGTTTGTTCATTTTAATGATAATCAAAAATGGGAAAGATATCAATGTCATGTACGACAAAAATTAAATTAGGTTGCCTAGGGGACATAGCGCAAACAATAGACGACAGTGGGAAATTTCGCGGTCGGGAAATTAAATAAAATAATCAATGTTTATGAAATTTAGATACTCCAAACAATTTTGTAAAAAAAAAAACAGCAAAACTTTTTCTCAAGATGACAAAAAAAATTAAATATAAAAAATCAAAGTTACCATGTAAAGAGGGTTCATAGGAATGATATTACTTTATATCTTTTATTCTGAAAACATATATGTATATAATATTTGCATAATTTGAGCAGATTTTGAATAATTTTCACAGTGTTTTAATTTTATAAAAAAAACTGCTTAAATTTTGAAAACCAACGAAATTTCAATCAAATTTGCTTTTGAACTAATCAACGCTTTGAATGGTCAAATATTTTGTAGTCAATACTTTGCAAGATCATATGCTTTAAAAAACTTTCATCAAATGAAAAAAATGTAGTTTTTAGTAGTTTTGTTCTTGAGTGTTCGTAAGATTTCAATTACTTTCTCCATCATCATTTGTAATACATTTTACTTTTTACATACGATTAAACCGATTATTGACTGAATATTTAATATTTTTCAAGACCAACTGAAAATAAGAAATAAGTATGAGTGTCATGAAAAAATACAAATTCTGTGATTATGCCGAAGTCATGGCAATTTTGAACGCAACTATTCAAAATGGCCGCGACGCGACAAAATCTCTTCAGTCGGCGTAATAACAAAAACTGCATTCATTTTTGCTAGTGCTCTTTGTCCTTCAAGCATCGATATGAAAATAACAAATAACGTAGAAAAGGCTTTGTAACCTGCCCAACCTCCGATTGATTCGCGTGAATATTCAATCAATCCATCAAAATCCTTACGTAATCGATGGACGCTGCCGTAGATGATGCGACTAATATTAAGTCACTCCAATTACTTTCATAAGAAGTACATTATTATTATTTAAAGTAGTATTATCTTCATAATTATTATTGTGTTTAATATTTTAAATATTTATGTAGATATTACTGAGAAGTTGACCGTGTGGACCTCAAGGGTCGCACCTCGCGGCTTGTTACTTTTTATATACTTATC
The DNA here is from genome assembly GCA_963942545.1 of Oxycera nigricornis. Taxonomy (NCBI): domain Eukaryota; kingdom Metazoa; phylum Arthropoda; class Insecta; order Diptera; family Stratiomyidae; genus Oxycera; species Oxycera nigricornis. Next base: position 25,819,411 of record OZ012659.1, on the reverse strand, counting down.
ATGGAATCTTATAGACATTGAGAGAAGAGCAGTAGCGTACGCAGGATTTTGATAAGGGGGGGGGGTTTATATTTTTGAAGTCTTGACTAGGTACGTTTGCTAGTGCTTCGGTGTAGATATGAAGATATAATTATGTAATCATACTTAATCATACTTTTTCACCGGTCAAAGTTGGAGTCCTCCAAAAATAATTCTGGCAGACTTTAGCCCGATTGCATGTCTGGTTTCATTTATTCGAATCATTCATGATATTTTCATTCAAATTATAAAATTATGCACTTGACTTGTGAAAGAGCCTACACTGTATTTGTAGACTTCCTTGGAACCGTAAAGTGTATATGCATGTTTGCAAGTACATATATTGAAACGCCTTCAATACCTACAGGCCAGAAAAGAAAGCAACTATGAAGTAAATGCCGTGGGAAAGGGAAACTGTCACTAAGAACAGACAGAATATTATCGGAATCAGGGCTGGCTAAGCTTGTTTGCAACCCATGCAGGGAAGCAACTCTGCGCTCCCAAGCAAATTTGTCGTCATTTCCACGTAACCCATGAGGTAGACTTTTTGTACGCGTTTTTTTAAATGAGGTGTTCCCAATAGGCCTAATCCTCAGATTAAAAATCATATGACAAAATAAAACAATCCATTTTTGAGGGTTCTGATCAAAGATAGAAAGAAACATTCAAAAATATAACTGTTGCTACTAAGATATGGGTGCGAATTGAATAAATTACACTTTTCTGGAATTTACTTCGAAAACTTTCAATCAGGTGACCATATTCTAATGTTCCTACACACGGATCCAATTTGTGCAAACTATGCCCGTATCACCCCTAGGTGAGATCTCTAAAGCACCATAGGCCGTAAATCACGCCCATATGGGTTTTACTGTGAAATAGATAAAAGATCTAATTGCGTAGAGATACTGAATCTCACTCAACTCCCACGTTCTAGAGTGTCTCGGGGAATAATTGTTAAAGTGGGTGGCTTAGTGGTTAACGCTAGTTCAAGGCTCATTGTCGACAAATAGTTTTCGGGAATGAGATTTGATGCCGCACTATCATTCACTCAGCTGTGAATGAGAACTTGAACCAAATCAGGGTAATAAACACGGGTGAGCGTGTTCCTGACCACTTCACATCCTTGGTCAAGTAAATGAAATAACTCTAATATTGCCTGAAGGCCGAACTTTGGCGGTTGCGTCATCGATTATTATTTTTACCAACCTCTTCCCAGGCAATGACGAAGCCTTGTGTAAATATGCTTGAGATATATAATCCATAACATTCGAATCTTCGAATTTTTTAAATTTACGCGAGGTGGTCAAAGTTTTAAAATGCCGATAATGATACAACTTAGTATTCAAAACTCATCTAAAGTAACGGTGAGAAACAGTGTAAAATGGGATTTAAATTTTATGTCCAAGCATAAAACAGAACGCTTCGCCTGATAAAATTATAGGGAAATATCTAAACGACGATTTTTTTTCATTAGCTCCTTTAACACATCTTCTGTAGATCGAGTGCGATCTCTATGAATATTTAGAAGTGCCAATCCATTGAGCCGTTCATTGCTGGTGGAATTTCGCAAGTATATTTTTAGTCGTCGTAATGTTGAAAAGGATCGTTCGTTTGTACACGTAGATACTGAGAGAACAGCCAATATTTCTAGCAATTTCGATATATTCGGCAAAATGTTTGAATTACACATGCTTAACCCATCTATGGCCGTTTTTGGGCGGTTTACTATTCCAAGATGCCCTATCTTTCTGTACCACAGAGTCAACTCAGCATTCAATTCTTCTTCAAGGGGGGGGGGGGGGTTTGAACCCGTAAACCCCACCCCCTTGGGTACGCCACTGGAGAAGAGTAATACTAGAGGACCAAAATCAACACTTGGCGATCTAACATGGTTACAGTATACAGTTCACATCCGGTAATATAGTGTTAAAAGAATTGGGCCTAAAAAGAATTTCGTAGAACTCCAGGGTTGCAATAAAGTGGATTCTAGAATTGGTTAGCGATTTCATCGGAAATGTTTCTGTTGAATTCGTTGTGTGCAATTTTGTCATTGGGCATATCGCGTTTCGTAACTAGAAGTTAATAAATGCTTGAATGAAAACAATTAGTACATTGTTGTTTATGTTACTATCATTACGTCGTTTAGATGCACAGTGCTGAAGCGTCGGTTAAATCGACAATTATCTGAAATGTGCAAAGTATGCTACTAAAAAATCTAAACAAAATTGTTTTCAACCGCAAAACCACTTGCACAAATAGCAGCACATCAGCAGAAGGCGGATTTGTTTAGTTTCCTGATCAATAACAACTTTATTCACGCGAAAACTGACTCACCAACTGGAAATCCCGGACTCGCCGAATAAAAACAATACAATCCCAGTGAATTACGACATGCTGGCTGCGAAGCGCCATTACGAAGAAGCGCGCGCCACTTGTGGTCTAGAAAAACGATCGCTAGCTTCCTTCGGCCAAAGTAGTTAATTGCCGCGAAAATCGGTTTTGAAAAGGAATCTGCGACCCCCACCCGCGAACATCGGAATTGTTATAAATAGCAGTAGTTCTCAATGTGTGCTAGTTAGTTGCTAATTTCCAACCGGGCGCGTTCTTGTTGTTCGAGGCCGCGAATCGCGATTGCTGCAGTGTCGCGTCAATTATTTGTTCCCACGAGGGTGTGTTTTATCCAGGCGCGTTCCGCGTAGTGACGTCCGTGTTTCGAAATTTCGTGTAGCCAAAGGTGCGGGTGCGCGGCAACCAGTCAAAATGGGGATCATCAAGCTGTGTAAGCGACATTTTTGCCTACTTTATTTTTATTGGCGCACGTGCTTGTTTTGTTGCATGGCGAATGCCGTTAGCATCGAAAAACGCCGCGAAACCGCTGCTTCTTTTGAAATGGCGCGGCCTCGCTGCGCCAACAACACCACAGTATAGGTAGACCCAGTATGCAATCGAAGCCCAAAAGCTCGTATTTTCCTTCCAAGAAATGGCGCCATGTGCTGGCCATGTGCTTGCAAAAGCTGAAGAATGCCAAGCACTGCCAGATTTGCAGAGGCACAAAGCACTTTCGCGGACTTCATCGTTCACTTCGACACATGCGACATTTTTTCAGTCATTTTGGCTTTTTCTCTTAATCAATTTGTCAAAAGCAAATGAAATTTATGTCAGCGAAGACGTTTCACCATTGTAATTCAATGAACCGAAGTTCCTAACGGCGTTTTTCACGCCTAGCATTAAACGTGCATATACGAGCTCTGGCAGTGCCCTCACCAGTAGACAGCTGCCATTTTGTCATAAATGGCAGCAAACCATTGAAGTTTTCATACTTCAATGCAGCAAACATATGCTAAATGTAAACAAACATATGCTAAAAGAAAACAAACATTTGACGTTTGTCCCGTAGAACCGCGGGCCGTGCTTGATAGTGCGCCTATATATGAAACATTACCTACTGGGTGTACCTATACTGTGAACAACACGATCAACTGCGAACACAGCCGATTAACATGATAATGGGTGGCATTTGTGTACACTTGGGGTGGCAAATGTGACCGTTTCAGCCAGAATTCTGATAGCTCCGCGATAACGTGAACATTTGAATGAACGCGGGAAGCTCCAACACTACAGCCCATTTTCTCGATTTATCGCCGTAACCTTGGAGCATTGACGATAAGCTCCAAATAAATGAGGAATTGAAACATCTCTGATTCGTAGGCTTATAATTAATACTGAAGAAAGATTCTTGAAAATCTTATCTTCAGAGCTTTGTTCATCGAATTTTCAGAAATATTTACCACGCTTTTTTCGACTTTAAAAAGCATGGCTCCCCAACATCAAAAATAGACAAGCCGTGGTGTGCGTCCCTGTCCCTTGAATAAAAATAATATATTTTAATGTGGTAGGATCGTCATGTCATGATTCTTGTTCTATTTTCCTTTCCAAGATCTATAAAGTCCCATAAATATAAACAATAAACAAATTAATAAAAATTACAAGGGATTTAGAGAGAAAAACAGCCCGCAAAAATTTCATGCCACCGGCCAAGGACTAAATATGGCGATGATAGGCATTACCTGAAGTGCTCATAAATAAGCACAATGCAGGAAGTCTTTTAAAGTGCCGAGTTGAATAGGCACTAATGAAGCTCGTTCAAATGTTCTAAAAAGACTGTATTATTCTTTAACTCTTATTCACTATTTATACAAATTCTTAATGACCTAATTAATTATGCAAAATTATGTTTTCAAAAACCAGAGAAGGTTCATGCACTGACAGATGCAATAACATATCACCACTCGTAAATTTCCCACATGATACAAGCAACCAAAAAGGCAATATCTATATTAATGCGAGCAGTGCATTACGCGCTTCAGCAAGTGGTGTCTGGAGGAAAATTCACGAGGTGATAAGCCTTATTTGTCCATTCATGAAACGATGTATTTAATTGACGATAAATTCATGTTTGAAAGATGTTTTGGGATACATCACAATATGATAATGAGACATTTACGCAAGTGATATTAGTCAGTTTTAATTGTAGCATTCCGTTTTTCATTCCTTATTAACTGCTTTTCCATGAATTTTTTCGCATTTCTCATAGACCAGGACGGATCTGTTTTCAATTTGCCGTTGTGGGGTGGGCACACTGATTTTTGTAGGAAAAGTTGTGCAATAACTCGTATAACTATAATTGACTTATCCTCCTTCTCAAAAAAAGTCGGAAACAGTAAAAAAATCGAAAAAAAACTTAAAAACGGTTTAGTTAAGACCAAAGTTGTGTAGAAATAAAAGTTGCGTCATAAAATTTTCTATAAGATAGAATTGGTAAAAAAATAGGTAAAAAGTTTAACCCTTGCCGCAAAATAGCGGCCATTATTGCCATCCGATTTTAATTTTGTAAAATGCATTTAATAGGTGGAGTGCTTTTTTATATGTAAAAAACTTCAAACTTTTATAAGCTTAAGTTTCTGACCTGCAGGCTTTCAAACATTTTGAATTATTTTAAATAAATTTAGATTGCACAATTATTATGGACAATCTACTGAATCGATTTTCATGAAAAGTAGTTTGCTATTTGGTTATATTGTAAAACGTTTCTAGGCGAACTATGAAGGTCTTAGGTACGTTCTAAGGGGGGTGGGCGAAATTAAATAAAAATAGGCTTTTCCCCCTTTTTTTATATTTATTGCTTTTTTGCGGCAAGAGTTAAATTTTCTTAAAATTTTTAACCATAGGAGCGGTATACAAAATTTCATCACGCAACTTTCATTTCCACACAACTTTGCTCTAAAATGAACCGTTTTAAAGTAGAAAAGTAGGAAAAAACATTTTTTTTATTTTTTTAAACATTTCATTTTTTTATTTAATGTTCCCGACTTTTTTGAAAGGGAGAATAAGTCAATTATTCTTATACGAAATATTCCACAACTTTTCCTGCAAAAATCAGTGTGTCCCGCCTCAACGGCCAAATGTAGTCGTTTTTTACAGATCCGCCCTGGTCTATTAAAGCATTTAGTCTTCTAAACTACTGATTGTTTCACTTGCAAATCAAATTGGAAAGAAATTTTACAGGATAAAATATTTTCTTTTTTTTTTATTAAATAAAAAAACTACTACAAAATTACTAATAAGTTATAAAATTGATACAGCACTTTGCTAGGAACAACAGACTCTTGAAAAGTCTGCGCAGACTTTTCATATGTTTGCGCAGTCCTCTCGTAGGCCTATCTGGTAATATGTGTATTGCAGCATGTGTCGCGCATCATGTATTACGAATGCATTTATTTTAGAAATGTAATACATGTAAAATAGTATCAAAATTTCAATAGAACTTTTTTTCATTAAATAAAAAAATAATAATGAAAATTCCCATTCGTTTTTATGACATTATTATGCAAAAAATGTTTGAAGACATTATCAATACAATTGTAATAGTAATGTTTAAATTAGTGATCGCTTGTCATAAGGTATTTTTACTCAATTGTTATAAGGTATTATTATGCGGATGTGCTCTATACTTTTGCATCTCAAGAAGCCAATTCAAACAAACACCATTCATTCAAAATTTCAATTGCGAAACGTTCAAATGCAGATATTTGCAAGCATGGGAAATGTGAGCGAAAATAAATATTCTTTATGGTATTTTCCAGCGTACCAACTAATTTCATACGCGAAATATTTGAAAAGCTGATCGATATTTTCAAGTGGATATGAATTTATTCAAGATGATCATCGTAATAAAATTTCATGGAGGGCCTAACCACCAATATTATGCGGTTTCGTTCATAGTAGACAGTAGAAACGAGAAGAATGATGATTAAAAATTTAAATGAAAAACGATGAAAACACCTAGGAAAAAATAACCGGAACAGACTTTCCTGCCAAACTGAGCTACTTTGTCAGCAATTACTAACCCTCCAATCTCCGAGAGACTTAAAATAACATAACATTTGGTGGAAATTCTCACTGTGTGCACACTATTATCATGATCCTGATGCGGATGATGTGTGATTTTATTGTTCTGGTATTTCTTGTAACAATACGGGAGGCGAAGAATGGATTCTGTGTATTGCATGCCGTCAATGGTCACGTAAAATGTTTGCGCGCAGAATTTTTTGATTCCATTTGCTTTCCTTGCTTTCAAAGTCAATTTACTATTGCTATTCCATATTAAGACATATTTTTGAAAATTTTCCAATTTCCAATTTTTTTTGCATCCAAATATAGAAGAATACTGTTTTCCCTGAGTATACGGTTATATAAATTGTGAGTAAACAATATTGTTATGGTGAGCTGGTGGAAAAACAGGTTAACAAGACTTTTATTAAATATTGTATTTCAGTATTTCTTAATCTCATCTCATCTCATTCTTCTCTACAAACGGATAATTAAACACGAACAAACAAATCAAATTTATGTTGAAAGTCAGTTGAATTAATTGAAAACTGGAAATTATTTCCAATAAATTAAGCTGCGGGTTCGTATGATTATTTTAGAAAAAAATGCAAAGAATATTCTTGGTAGGAATAGAAGTCTATTCAAATACTTATATTGGATTGTTAATCAAATATTTTGCAAGCATTTACGTGTGTCTATAATTCAAAAAAAAATAATTTTATTCCACTGGATGCGTGTTAGAATATTTGTGTAAGACTCGTTTAGTCTACACCATTTAAACAAACACGTTTTGTTTGTGAATACATCGTATTGAATATTTATGCAGATGCTCGTAGCGTTGCGAATTTCGTTTATTTGAAATATTCAAAAAATGTACATTATATTCGTACAGCTGAGCATAGAAAATTGTATTGACGGATTATATTTTAAATCTTTGGTTGAACAGTTTTCTGTATCCTTTTGCAAGATAAAAAATATTTTTTGCGCTTTTTTCAAAAGTTGTCTTTCGTGTACAGAAACTATAAGTTTCAACATGTCTAAAACGTCTGCGCAGACTTTGTGAATGTCTGCGCAGAAATGCAACGTCTTCCCAGACATATGAAAAGTCTCCCAGTCTGCACAGACATGAAAAAGAGTTTCTCCCTACACAGCTATGATACACCGCATGTACGATTTGCCACTTGAAGTGGAAGCCAAGAAGAAGGAAATGCAGTATATTCTCCAGACTGCAATTTTAAACGGCGTTAAACCAGCAACAATCACAAGAATGGCGGAAAAAGTAAAAAAAAACCGACGTACGAAAGAACGGTCAAGTTTACTAAACCCTGACTCAAAAAAGACGTGTTGGACCACGAAGGTGTTACCAACGTAATAAAAAGGAACTTAATACCCCGTTTCCATCTACGCCAAATTTCTAGATTTTGTCGAATTGATTTGGTAGTGTTTCCAGTTACAAATCGGATTTTGGCTGTCACTGTCATTGCATGAGATGACATAAAATTTTGAAAGTAGATAATTCTCATTATTGAAATCGTGGTGTGTTTCGCGATTGAGTAGTTGTTAACAATTGGTAGAGAGTGGAATTGCAATGGATATCGACGATAAAAATTTCGTTACCTTTATGTGACACCAAAATGAGTTCGTCATTCGTATTTAAAACACAATTTGACACTTGCTGAATGTGCTGAAATACAATTATTTGCAATGCTGCCACACGCAACCATGAGATTTTGAGTGGATTTCGATGAAATATACAAGATTTACGATCGACTAGATTTCGATTTTTATATGGGAAATCTACACGATTTCGATGAGGGTTTGGGAAAGTTGCCTAAATCTAGAGATTTGGCATAGATGGAAACGGGGTATAAAATAAATAAATAAAATACTGCTCATGAAAACGAGTGGCAGATACCAGCTCAAAAACATATTTGGATCGACTAAAGATAATCGACAACCACACGAGAAATCGGGGATTTATAGGGTTGAATGTCCCACCTGCCAAGAGGTATATATTGGTCAGACAAGGAGATTCATCAATACTAGGTGGAAAGAACACTTAGGTGTACCGAAAGCTGCAAAGAAGAGAGGCATGACATGCAGTTTCAAATCACCAGTGGGAGAGCACATCGTGGCTACAGGATATGAGATAACTGTGGATGACGTAGCACCAATAAGAGAAGCGAAAGATATACGGTAACTAGATGCCTTAGAAAGCTTAGCCATTTATAGGGAAAAAACACGGTATTGAACCATGATGAAGGCAACTTTAATTCATGGCTCTTCAAATTACTCAGTTATTCTTAAGAATTTCCATACTCAAAATATCCTCTCAATTATATCCCTCATTAACTATATCTCTTGTAAAATTAGTATATAAGTAGAGTACTTAACGCTAATAAATTTAATCGCTGAGGAAGACGGAACGATTACGATCGAATTATTCCATCTAGGTTGATTTCTTGACCTATTTTAAACACCTCGGCTGTCGGAGCCAGCATTCCAAGGCTGTAGATAGTCTTCTAAGCCTTCCTGATGTGCCCGTTACATTATTTGGTGTCTTTTGTTATTATTATTATTGAATATTAGGAAACGATATGCAAATTTTCGAAAGTATATACGCCTTAGTGATTTGGATTTTAGTATTGGTTGGAAAGTACCCGCATCAGCGTAGGAGACTAGTATAGCTAGAAGGAGACTAGTACAGCTACAAAATGGATATCGAATTTTTGATATGGCTATACTAGTCTCCTACATCGATGCTGTGAGTCTTTTCCTCAATCCATTATTATGTGAGGTCCATGTTAATTTTTTGTCTATTGTTAGTCCAAGTTATTTTGCTTCCTCAACTCTATGTAGAATTTTGCTGATAATTTTCGATAAGGTTCGATATGGTTTTTGTTTAAAGTTAATGTATTTCGTTTTCTCTGTTAACGAATGCGGTCTTTCTCGAGTAAATTTGTACCGTATCGTCAGCCTGCATCACTACTTTCGCAGTTAACCCTAATGTTAATAAGATATTCGTATCTAACAAGAAAAGGCAGGCAGGATAGATCCTTCGCGGGCCCAGTTGCTCTGAACGTGACACCTACCGCTTGTTAAAGCCGAGTGGTACTGTAAAAACACAATAAAACGTTGATTATTTTTCAAAAATATTGATTATGTATTCTTGCCTCACCTGTTAGTGTCGTTCTAAGGATATTTAATATCTAAATTTCAAATAAAATGTATTATTTTGAATATTGGAAACCACCCGCGCGGGTGGGAGAAAGGATCGGACGGGGGAAGGGGTGTTAAACGTGTATCCAAAGCGTTACTCCTATTTATATCAAATTTATGGTAAAAATTACATTTATAATTTTTTAATTATTTTTTTACCAACTCTTTTTTTTTAAATTTTTCTTGACTTCCAAACATGTTTAAAAATTACTTCCCAAATCAATTTTACAGTTTCAAATGATCTCTAAAAAATTGGCAAAATAACCATTTTTTTTAACGTTGGAAGGTGGAAATCTTCAAAAGATACCGATCAGCTCCTGCGTCTCGGCATGCCGGATTTCTACAGACTAAAACCACCTCCGTTTCCTTCAATCACTCTCTCCATCAAATTTAGTAATTATTCGTATTTAAAATTTCAGTACATAATAGGTACTTCCCAGACGATAAGAATCGGTATAAGGGATAGTACCAAATCTGTAAATTTTAGTGTCCTTTTATTTAGATTAATAGTTCAGACTATATGTTTATGAGTTATTTCCTGTTGATTACATGTTTGGTTTTGATTTTAGTGGAGCTGATTGTACTTGTAAGTTACTGTGACAGTTGGTCCTGAAGGAGATATTTTTTAGTGTCGTTTTAAAGGAAGTTGGGTTCGATATGTTTTTAATTTTGTCCGGTAGTGTATTGTAAAAGTTAGCTGCTTTGTTGAAGGGGTCTTCTTTTGGCCGATCAGTTCTGGCAAATGCGATAGCTATATTATTCATGTTTCTCGTTCTGTAAGTGTTTTTCCCCTCAATTCTATCTAATTTCACAGCGGTATACTCATTACGGTGTAAATTCTTATGTATGAATTTAGCTCTTTCCATGAAAATCATGCCTTGCAAATTCAATTCTTGGGCTGTTTTGAAAACTTCGCTCGTTGGAGTTAGCATAGGGAGATTGTAGATGGTTTTATAAGCTTTCGTTACTAGTCTGGAGATGATCATGAGGTTACCTTTAGAAGTTTGGTTCCAATTCAAGATGCCGTAGGAAATTTTGGAAAGGAGATGCGCATACATAATTTGGATTTTGTTTTTCTTTGGAAAGAAGTAGAAGCGACGTAGAAGACCAATGAAGACAGCCAGTTTTTTCCTTAGATCATTTATGTGTGGAGTCCATGTTAGTTTCTCGTCTATTAGAAGTCCTAGATATTTTATTTGTTCTACTCTCTGGAGGGTTGTGTCATTGATTTTTACGTGTGGTTGTATGTCAGTCTTGTTCTTTTGTTTGAAAATAATATATTTTGTCTTCCCCGCGTTTATTGCCAATCTACTTTGTAGAAGCCAATACTAATACTTGTTCAGGTCAGTATTTACTTTTTGTTCAATTTCGAGACTAGTTTTACCTGAGTATACGAGCACAGTGTCATCTGCGTACATAACCACTTTCGCAACAAGGTCTGCTTTTTTTATGGAGTTGATATAAAGTAGAAATAGCGTTGGTCCTAGGATCGAGCCCTGCGGAGCACCTATGCTAAATTCAGCAGTTTTACTTTTGACACCTCCAATTAGTGTATTTTGAAATCTATCCGTCAAGTAACTGCGTATAAATTTATTTGCTTTTCCAACAATTCCATATTCACCGAGCCTGTTGATTAAAGTTTCATGTGTAACTGTGTCGAAGGCTTTCTTTAAGTCCACGAAAACTGCTGCAACGTAGTGGCCCTTATCCAAGTATTCATTTACAAATCTAATCACATCAGGATTGGCTTCTGTTGTACCCTTGCCAACCTGGAATCCGTACTGGTTTCTATCCAAGATTTCGTTTTGCAATAAGAATTCCTTGATTCGAGAATCTACAATTTTTTCGAGGATTTTACTTAAGGAATTCAAGAGTGAGATTGGTCTGTAATTGTTTGGGTCAGTTTCATCACCCCCTTTAAAAATCGGTATAACTGCAGAGATTTTTAAGTATTCCGGGAATCTTCCCTGCCTAATACATTCATTTATTAATTTCGCGAGAGTATCAGCAATATTTTCTTTGATTAATTTGAGGTCATCAACGGAGATACCATCAGGACCTGGTGCTGTATGGTTTCGTAGAGAATTAATAGTTTCAATTATTTCTTTTTTATTGGTGGTTCTTAAATGAAAAGAAGAGATTGGGGATGTGTTTCGAAATGATGATGTCCGAATCGTAGGCAATTTCGTTACTATTCCATGACCTATTTTAGAGAAATGGTGATTAAGGCAGTTGGCGATTTCCTTCGGTTCACTGATCATCTTGTTCGAGAAAGATAGTTTTTCGATATTGTGTGTCTTATTTCATCGCCTTTCCTTAGAACACCGTCAACTAAATTCCAAAACTGGCTAAGATTTTTTGAGCTTTGCTCAAGCTTTATGGTGTAATAGTGTTGCTTCGCTTCTTTTATTATATTGTTGAATTAGTTTTTTACTATTTTAAATTGTTTTTGTTTTGTAGGAATATTTTGTAATATTTTCGAGATTTTAGGAAAATTGTGTGTACTTTTATTACACAATTTGTGCAAAAATACTTCCGGTAAGCCCAAATTTTCTAAATTATACATAGTCTACATAGTTTTGCCCGTCCCCACATAATATACGTGTCCATTGTGAATCTAGCTTTGAATTATTTCACCCAGGACGCATGGGCAACTCCGAACGTTCGGAGTTGAATGTTTGACACTTCTCATGCGGATGATGTCATCAGCTGCTAGCTTCAACATGTAAACAAACTTGCAATCTGAGGGAGTTGGCAGAGAAAAGCTAACACTGCCGTTCCCGGCTAGCAAGCTATTTTTTGCAGAAAGCTTTACATAGCCGCTAGTTTACAAACACTTTGCCGCCGTGAGTCACCCTTGTCGCATCATTCTAGTGCGAGTCGAAGTTGGCCGGCGTGAAAATCGCGAGTATTATTTATTCCATTTCTCGAAGAGCAAGACTTCCGACGATTTTACAGTTAAAACGCAGCCCATTCCAAACTGTACACGTTTTAATTCTTGCCGGCTTCGTTGAAAGCTTTCGTATCATTCCGTTCGCATCAGTCGATGCTTCCGCGCCACTTCGTCGCTTCTGGTGAATTATAGTGAATCGAAAGTGAAGTATTTCAACAGATTGACTAACACGCATTCCTTCTGCCTTACAGCATTTCTGTTTTTGGTGATCGCTCTCTTCCTGGACACAAGCAACGCAATGGCGGGCGGATCAGGAGAATTCAACAGGCAGGCGGCTGTGTTCGCCTTGGACCTCTACCGGAGCCTCATCAAGGGTCGCGAAAAAGAAAACATCGTCGTGTCGCCGCTGTCCATCCACACGGCCCTAGGGCTCGCCTACATGGGGGCCGCGGGCCAGACGAAAACCGAAATGTCCTCGATCCTGCGCATCCCGGAAGACAAACAGGTGGCCGCCGACCGGTACCGCCACGTGCTGTGCAAGTACAACGACAGTCAGATGCTGAAGATCGCAAACAAGATCTACGTGCAGGACGGCAAGAAGCTTAGCGCCAAGTACGTGGAGCTATCGCAGAAGAACTTCCAGTCCGAGGCGAGCAACATCAACTTCGCGCACAATACGGAAGCCGCGAAGACGATCAACGACTGGGTAGAGGCCAAGACCGCCAACAAGATCAAGGACCTGATCGACCCCGGCACGTTGAGCGCGGACACCAGAGTGGTGCTCGTCAATGCCATCCACTTCAAGGGCCAGTGGAAGCACAAGTTCTCGCCCGACTTCACCAGAAAGGATGATTTCTGGACCAGCGAAACCGAATCGGTGAAGGTTGACATGATGACGAACAACAAGGCTCATTATCCGTACGGAACGTTCGACGACTTGGACGCAAAGGCCGTGGAGCTGCCGTTCAACGGCGAGGATCTGTCGATGTTTATAATTTTGCCCAACTCGAAAACTGGGCTCGCCGCCTTGGAAGAAAAGCTGCAAGGCCAGGATCTGGTTGCACTGCGGAAGACCATGAGCAAACAAGAGGTCATCGTTAGCATGCCTAAATTCAAGATTGAATTCAGCATTGAATTGAACGACGTGCTGTCCAAGGTAGGTCTTAATTGCAGAAATGTCTATTTTTCGAACATAAACCGACTCATTTTGGTTGGTTTATCTTATAGTCTATGTAGATTTCCCACCCCAAATCAATCTGGATAAACAAATACGCACCAAGATTAAAAATTTAGCTCGCCATTGACTAAGATGTGAATATAAACTACATTCGAAAGATATTGTGTTATCTTGAACGTTCCAGCGTTGCTCATTTTTCCGTTTGTTCGATGCAGTTATTTCCTCTTTATCACAATTTTCCATCAGACATGGCACAATCCACTTTTCTCAACACTACGACAAAATTTTATTAGTTTTATCGATCGCTCCGATCAATATGGAATTCTATGAAGTGCGATATGAATGTAAAAACAAACTTGTCGAAGCTTCGAATCCAGGTGGCTTTTGTGCTTAAGACCATGAGCTAATTTTGCGGCGAGCACTTAGAAAATAAAACATACAATGGCGATGCGTCACCGGGAGATTTTCGTTACATTACTTATTACTTACTCAGTTATTCGGTAATTGAATTTATCACCAGACCGAAAGTTGCATTTCACGCGATACGATTTTATGATCATCGCTACCAGTTGTAAATTATTTGCCATATGCTGCTCGGTATGTCGACAGACGATCTGATAATAGTGTGGTTTACTGATGGGCGGATCACCGATAACAATGCTGAATTGCTTGAAATGCAAGGTTAAGAAAATAGCATTATCTGCGTTGTTTCAATCGGAGGTATTGCTCATCCGTTAATCACTTTTATTTGTTCAAAATTACGCTTATGATAAACTTCTCGGCTTCCTTGCTAGGGTGAATTTTGGCATAGCCAACAATAAATTGAAAAGCAAAAGAAGGCAGCTTCGATTTCCTTGCTGTGCCGAACAATTCGAACAGTGAATGAATGCCAATGTTATAATAATTTCAAAGTATTGGTCAAACCAACCAATTTTCCAACAATGTAAGAATCATTGTTAAATTTCATGCTTTCATCGATTGCAACCAATAACGAGGTTTGACCGTGATCGGTCCTTTTCGTTCTTTCATATTTTCGTAATATTCTTTCGACTTATATTGTCTTACTGTCTTTGTATGTTTTCTGAAACAATGCCTTTGGATCATCGAACGCGGACTTATATTTTCAAATACCGTACTGACTTTATGCCTTTTCTATCCTCTGAACTCTGAAATTTAATGATAACATATCAACGACTCTTCAAGCTGACCTCCAGCTCTAACAGTGACACAACTTTTGAAATATTTTTTCCACCTAAAAGCAACTACAATCCAAATTCATATTTTATTTCTACATAAACACCTGGACAAAATAATAGATGTGAACAGTTTTCTTTAAAAATAAGCTTGGTTTTTTTCATATTTCTTTATTATCCCTCAAAAACTAGATTAGTTTTCAACATGAACCCACTTCATCGTCAAAACAAAAAACAAAAGGCTTCACAAACTCTTAAAAAAACTTAAAATCTAATTAATTCATGAAATACGCCAATTTTCATATGGCCAGAATAATAGGTGTGCCCAACAGACTTAATAGGAGAGGCTCAGGTTATGGAATCTCAGATTTGGACGAAATTTGGCACATAAGTAGAAGACGTCAAGGATATTCGATTCTTAAAATATTAGAGCGCAACACTCCTCCGTTTTTGAGAAAAACGTCCTTAAAGTTTTTAGCGTCGCTAATGGATTATTAAGTTTTTACATCTGACAGTAGCGGTGCAGTGTAGGTAGCAGAACTACCAGCTCGCGATCATGGGGTCGTGTGTTCGATTCCCGTCGGGGTATTGTTTTTCTTTTTGAATAATTGTCGTCGTCGTGTGTTCGATCACCGGTGGGTACTGTTCTTTTGAATATTCGTGGATGTAATTATTTTAAGGTAAATCAGCAATATTCAACTGCAAAAACATTTATTTTGAGAAATCAGCAAATTGTTCGATCATTTATATATGCAAATTATACAATAAACTCATTGTTGAACGGATAGAGTCTTAAAAACTGTTGTAATCGAAGCAAAATCATAACGCTAGGATCATCTCTTCTTTCTAGAATCAACCCTGCGCGCTCTTCGTGCCTCATAGCCAAATCGGCAAAAAGCAATAAACCAAGGTGGCGCCCAACGTGGCCATGAATGCTATGGTGTTGAATGATTGACCACCATAACATTTATGACTCGATACAATGGGCGTCACCCTAGTTTATTGCCTTTTGCCGACTTGGCTTTGAGGCACGAAGAGCGCGCAGGGTTGATTCTAGAAAGAAGAGATGATCCTAGCGTTATGATTTTGCTTCGATTACAACAGTTTTTAAGACTCTATCCGTTCAACAATGAGTTTATTGTATTATTTGCATATATAAATGATCGAACAATTTGCTGATTTCTAAAAATAAATGTTTTTGCAGTTGAACATTACTGGTTTACCTTAAACTAATTACATCCACGAATATTGAAAAGAACAGTACCCACCGGTGATCGAACACACGACGACGACAATTATTCAAAAAGAAAAACAATACCCCGACGGGAATCGAACACACGACCCCATGATCGCGAGCTGGTAGTTCTGCTACCTACACTGCACCGCTTCTGTCAGATGAAAAAACTTAATAATCCATTAGCGACGCTAAAAACTTTAAGGACGATTTTCTCAAAAACGGAGGAGTGTTGCGCTCTAATATTTTAAGAATCGAATATCCTTGACGTCTTCTACTTATGTGCCAAATTTCGTCCAAATCTGAGATTCCATAACCTGAGCCTCTCCTAGTTAGTAATTAACATTGAAATTTCGATAGTTAGGGTCCCTTTTTATACTGAATTCGTTAGGACTGATTTTTTAATTCCTCCGGACATAGACGATATCAACTTTCGACAAATTGTTACAGGAATATTGTACCAAACTTTTTGAATATTCTCCCGTAACTGCGTTTTGTTGTGGCAAATCGTCTTTGAAATTGCTCGTTTAAGTTCACCCCAGAGGTTCTCAATAGGATTAAGGTCTGGGCAGTGACTTGGTCACTCAAGGACGTCCACAATATGCTCTTGGAATTATTCTTTGACCTATTATCCTTGTACACAAATCTATTCATTATGTCATCAATTCGATGTGTCGGGCCTACACCTTGCCACGAAAAACAGCCCCATACCATTATGCTGCCAGCTATGCTTCACCGTTTTTTTTGGTAAACCTAGCATGAAATTGTTTGCCTTGCGGTCGACGAACGTTTCTTGCCGCATCATTACCAAACAAATTTATCTTTGTTTCATCGCTCCAGAGGATATTGCGCCATTTTTTTCACCCTGCGATCCGCACCAGGTTTTATGAATCAACGCAAAGTTTTTCCTCGTCTCCGAATTTGCAGTTCTAAGCAGCGGAACTTTCCGGGCAATCCTACCGGGTAGTTTTGCACTTACTAATCGCCGCCGAACGGTTTGTGATGATACCAAATTCTCTATTTCGCTGGCAATTGTCCTGGATGATTTGAACGGGTTGCGTTTAGCTAATGTAACTATACGATTGTCGGTCGCTGGTGAAGTTTTTTAGGTGCTCCACGGATTTAAATGGATTTTACCTGTTTCAGAGCATTCGTAACAAAATTTACAGACCGTCCAATTGATGTAGCCACGAATTTGTAGGTTTTCCCCTCATCTCGGAGCTGACGAACAAGTCTTCTCTCCTCTACACTTCAGTGAGGTGTCCACGGCCTATCTAATATTATTACAATGTTATAATTGTACCTTCATTTAGTTTAATATCGTCAAAATCTCACCTTCTGCAATTTATTCATTTTAAATTTTTACCAGCCCACACCTATTATATTGTCCAGCTCAATTTTGAAGACCGAACAAAGAAACACGCCGCAATATTTTTCAAAAAGTAGTTTTATTGCGGGAATTCCTCCATCTCATTCAAAAAGATTGCTACTCACTTGTCGTAGTGGTTTTTTGATTGCAGAACATATTGTTTAGTTTTTTGTCTACATTTTACAAATTTTAGGGGTTCACACCTATTATTTTGTCCGGGTGTGTATAAAACATTTAATCAATTTCATTTTACTCGATATTCACTGTTTCGGGGTCGTTGGTTGTGGTGGCAGCCTCTTTTATCCAAAGGTGACTCACTTAGGCCACGGGGTCGGGGTCGTTAGAAAAGTTTATTTTGAAAACACTTAAGAAAAATTAATCAGATAATCACCCTTATGTCATTAACTCGCTACGATTCGGTAGTTCCTTCCTTCTATCATCGAATTGGCAAGTCACAACATGTTCGTTTAATCTGATGTGTCTACATTCCATGCTGTTACCCTGGAACACGCCTTGACATATAGCTAAATATCCTCTTCGCTTTCATTAATTCTTGCCCTACTTCTTCCTATAGCATGATTCTTGGAGATTTCAACCTTCGTACAATTTCCCGGGATCTCATCTCTAGTAGCCTCCAGAACCAACTTATAGTTCTCAACTGTCTTCTCTTATTTTTTTTAGCTCCCGCCTCATTCTTTCATCATAATTCTGTTCTTAATGAAAATAATAAAATCTTAGGTCCTTCGCGAAAAATCTTACTATTGCTAATTGAATCTCCTTACGCATATACCAGGATCGATCCTCATTATCCTCCTCTTCTGCTGGTTATCCGGATAAAATTTTCTGAATCCAATAATAGAAAATTCCATCAAGACACAACTTAAGAAGATCTAACAATCATGCTATTGAGTTATCCCTCAATTCTTTTATTGGCATTACGGACTAGACAATCAATCTTCTTTATTTACACTATATTTCTCGCATACCAAGAACATTTGACACATGAAATGGATCGTCTTTCCTTTTCTCTATATACACCGTGACTAGTATGTGTTGTCCAGTAAATGTAAAGCCATAATTTTTTTTCTGAGAATTATTTTTATTGTAACCAAAGTTAAAAATGTAGAAAAACAATAATTATTTTCGATTCAAGACACTTTCGCTCGATATGACCACCCTTTGCCTTAATACTTCCATTCGCCGCTGTATTTGTTCAAAACCCAAAAATTTTGGCAAAATTTGTGCCTTCAAACGGTCTTTGAACGAGTTCCCTGCGGCCCGCACGTGATCTTCTGGTATTTTGGCCCATTCTCGAACAATGGCTTTCTTGAATGCATCCATACTATGGTATTTTTTTGCGCCGACCTTGGTCTCCAAAATGGACCAAAGAGAGAAATCTAGCGGGTTTGCATCGGGAGATTTTGATGGCCATTCTGTATGCGAAATGTGGAACATTGTTTTTTAACCATTCTTGGTTCACAAGCGCTTTATGTGCTGGCGCCGAGTCTTGTTGAAACGTCCAAGGTCTCAAACCGAATTGTTTACGTGCCCACGGTATTAGAGCAGCTTCAAGGACTTTTTCCCGATAGTATGTCGCATTCACTTTGACGCCAGGCTCGATGAAAGTGATTGGAGAGCGCCCATTTTCGGTAACAGCTGCCCACACCATAACTTGTGGTGGATGTTGGTTCCGGCCGACCGTGCGCAGGTCCAAATTATCGCTCGACCTTTCTTTTAACCAAACACGATCAATTTGTTTGTTCAAATATTGCTCAAGTGGGAAATTTTTTTCATCGGAGAAACCAATGTTCGGAAAATCACCACGTTCGGCCCGACGAAGCAACAATTTCGATCGGTCCAGTCTAACTTTTTTTTGCTTAGCTGTAACTTCATGCACTTTTTGGCGCTTGTACGGCTTGAGTTCAAGATCTTTTTTTCAATATACTACGCAACGATTCGGGTGATACTTCCATATCTTTTGCCATGTCACGTGCACTTCGGCGCGGCTTTCGTTGAATTCGTTTCTTCACTTTTTTGACGGTATTTTTTGATGTTGCACTCTTTGGACGGCCATTTTTGGTCTGTCATTTACGCTACCGGTCTCATTCCATCGTTTTATGGTGCGGTACACAAACATTCAATTGATATTCAGGTGTTTTAGGTCCCGAACAATTTGCATCACCGATTTTTGGCCCAAATGAAGAGCAATTACAGCATTTCGTTCCATTTCCATCGCGTAAAACTTTTTTTTGTGTACAAATGTAAACAAACAGACTTGTGCCGTTAGTGCACAATTTTTTGACGTTTCTTCAGAAGCAATTGGTTTACAGATATCACTGTTGGTATTACAAATTTGACGGCTTGTTTGAACGGGAAACACATACTAGTCACGGTGTAGATGTCACATTAAATATATCATTCCATCAGCCATGAAACAGTATTCACAACGCCTTGAGAGATATTATGGTCCTATATGCGCTCTCTTCGTAGATCCTCTTCTGTTTCTGCTGAGTTATACGATAGTACCATCACCGCTCAGTCTCGATTAGAAACGGACAAACTATTCTGACTTCTCCTCTGCCGTGTTTTCTGCCTCAATAGCCTCCTCTTCTCTCTTTTCCTCTTCGACTTGCATAGTACCATCGAAAATCTATTCAGCGTCAATTCACTCTCTCTTTTCACATCTTTATTTACAAGTTCCATTACGATCCTTGTAACGATCGCCTGAACCGCTTCAATGTCATTAGTCGGCAACGACCAGTGTCTGTGTGAAATCTTCTACATCACCTCGACACTCCAATTTGCAATGATATCTTAATATCCGCCAGTTTTTTCATCAGAAATCATGCAATACTTGCTCCTTCTAATAAAACATCCAATTTTTATTATAATTCACCTAGCAACGTCACCATAACTTCATGTACTTTGATTTTTTCGGCGACTCTGTGGTCCTTATAAAATAGAGTAAAAATTGAATCGTTCAACTCTTAATTTTTTTATTCTACAAATTGTCTATTACTCTTGTTCACTTGAATTGTTTTGTCTGTATAATAGCTTTATAAACAACTATAGATTTTGGTAGGAGAAACTACATGCATATAGTTAACAGTTCTATAAATGCAAACATGCAATTACATCCACTGAAAATAAATCGTAAACATATTCATACCTTTCAGATGGGTATGGCTACAATGTTCTCGGATAACGCCGACTTCTCCGCCTTGCTTGACGTTCCAGAGCCCCTCAAAATATCGAAAGTGGTGCACAAGGCATTCATTGATGTCAACGAGGAAGGTGCTGAAGCCGCTGCAGCTACAGGTAATTTGTCTCTCACGTTCAATAGTTCTGTGCTTACCTTCAATGTTTTTTTTATTAACATCTAAGCTTATTTGCTTCTATACTACATGTCAATGCAATTCATATCATTTTCCGTCGTCCCATTAACTTTCTAGTTTAATTGTTTTGCTTTGCATACTTTAACATCTTTCTTGTAATCAATTCCTGTTCAAACATGTATCAACCATCCAATATATCCCGAATATCCCTTCCATTATTATTCTGCTGTGGTTACTTATGTCTATCGCATCGCAAATCAAAGAAGAAAAACAACTCATTGTTCTCTCCCCATTTATCAAAGCAGCTCACGTTATCCGTAAGCGTTGTATTGAATTCACAGAGGAGTTTGTTGCCGACCATCCATTCATTTTCGCCATTGTTGCTACGAAAAGTGAGGATTCTGCTCCGATCTTTAGTGGATCCTTGAAATATTTAAAAGCTTCCGCGTCGGACGGCGGGTCTCACGATGAACTGTAAAAACAATTTGTGTTTTGTTGATCGAGATAAAAGTAATTTTTGAATATGTTAAAGTGTTTAATAGTGTTAGTCGTTAATTTATTGTACACTCATTAAGATAACAATTAGTTCACTTCCTTAGACACATGAATGATTTCCGTACGTTGTATTTCAAACAGTGAATATAACTTCAACGCAACAATTTTTAAAAATTACACAAATAGTTGTTTCAATTTCTGAATATCATTAGTCTGTCTGCCGTACAACGTTTAAGTATTCAAGAACCCTTGATTGCTAGATGAACAATCGATCCCGTTTCTTTTGTATGAAATTACATTTATCAATTTTTTTTTATCATCAACCTCATCAAGCAGAATGGTGTCGAAACCATATCCTTGCCCAAGTTGATAGAATTTTATACGTTTCCAAGCTTGAAATCACGGTACGTCCTTGCTTGCATATAAAATTATTTGTATTGTATTTCGAACTAATTATTTTTCAACTCGCTCCAAATGTGTGCGCATGGCTCAAAACCAATTGTAAATTGACGTTTTTTTTATCAACGGCATTTTCTTTTCTTTCGATAGGTATTATGATAAGTCGTATGTGCCTATTCATTTGTCCGGAGATAGTTGTCGATCATTCTTTCCTTTATTACTTGGTCGATACTAAAGAGGACGCGATATTATTCAGCGGAGCGGTGAAAAAACTTTAATTCCAAAGCATCGAAAGTTTAGAAATTGCCTCGTCAAATTCTACACTTGTACTTTTGTTGAACTGTATGCTAAATAATTGTTGGGATTAACTTCTTTTCGCAAAAAAAATATAATTTCACATTCACGACCGTAACTTACTACCTCACAGTGTTAAATATAAAATTTTCAGCCGTAGCATTTTCCGTTGACTGTCTGCAAGATGAACCATACCTACCCATTGAGTTTGATGCTAATCGCTCGTTTGTTTTCATCATATTCAATGATCAAAAAATATTATTCATGAGTGCCTATAAAAATTTACCTGGCACTAGTGCAAACATTGTCTGACACGATTTAAATTTAATTACTTTGTACCAATCTTTGTTATTTGTAAAAGGATTCTAATAAATTGACAACAAGTTTACTATGTAATTAGTGAAAAATTATCTGCTATATTATTGAAACACTTCGTGGCGCCCTACCCTTAGTTGCTAAGCAGAATTTCAAATACGGTCATCAGTTGGCGAGTTAAAAAATCTTGCGTACATGCATCATCGATAATAAACTCATGGAAAGAACTGGCTATGCAACAATGAAATATTTGCAGTACTTACAAAACATACAAAGTCACAAAGCATAATTCATTAAGGATAGTTCTGGAAGGAGATCCAATTATATGCCATTGATTAGAGGCTATATCTTCCATATAATGATATTGGAAAATTTGGTTAGCACATATGGTATATTCGTTTTGCGTAAGTATACATGAACTTTTTTTACTCGAAGCTAAATTCTACATGAAAACCATCCACAACTGCCATGCGCATGTGGATACAAGGAATAAATCAAACTATAAGCGGATCTCGGAGAAGCATCTCAGTGGTTTCTACTATCTTTCATTTAGAATAAATCGAGCGCTATACAAGCACATCAAAAAATAAGTGAAAACCACTGGCGGATCTAGAAAAACGTTAAGGGACGTGCTGGAGTTTAAAATTCAACATGATTGGAATATATTATTTTTGAGAACTGAACCACAGCTCCAACATACACATTAGCGTTTTTTGGACATAAAAGAAATAATAGATGCCTAGCAGGTACTACACATCCAAAGCTACAATATCAATGCTTGGCTTCAAAGTAGAAGGTTACTTCTTGGTGGTAATCTTAGTTGGTTGGTTGTAGTGGCAGCCCTCATTATCAAAGGATGGCTCACGTAGGCCACAGTAGGCCCATTGTGATACCACAGAAGATTGAGACGGCACTATAACCTAGCTGCTGGCTGACGAGAACCATTTCGATTCTCGTATGAAGCCGGCTATGCAGCCGATGTTCAAATCAGCTACTTCCGTGAGGCTGTCCAGTACGGATGAGCCTAAGGTTTTCATGCGTTTCCTGGACAGTGCTGGGCATTCGCACAGAAAGCGTTTGATTGTTTCTTCCTCATCCTCTAATCTGCAACTTTGGCAGAAATCTTTGTAAGGGAACCCAATCTTTCTGCGTGTCTGCCGATCAGACAGTGTCCCGTCAGTACGGAAACGACGGAACTCAGGATTTCACGGCTTATATTGAGGAGCCGCTTGGTGCATTTGGAGCACAAGGCGTGCCAAGTTTGGCTGGTTGTGCTACAGGTTTCTTCGAACAGCCAGGCTTTATTCGCAGCCTCTACGTAGTACTGCTTAGATCCTAGCTTTATGGCGGCTAGAGGTTGGCTGACTTGGGGGGTAAGTGTATACTCCTGAAGCTCAGTTCCAGCTTTCGCTAAGGCATCCGCTTCACAGTTTTCCGGTATATCACTATGTCCCGGTACCCAGTGTAGAATCACTTCACAGTGAAACGACATCACGTTCAGTTGTGTACGGCATTCCATTACAATCATGATGAGATGTACACGTTGGATAATGCTTGGATAGCAGCTTGACTGTCAGAGAAAATATTCAGGTTTCAGCCAGTCTACTGCCTTGTATATTGCAATGACCTCTGCTTGAAAAACACTGCAGTGGTCTGGAAGCCGGAAAGATAGTTTCAGGCCTAGCTGTTCTGAGAAAACGCAACAGCCAACTTTTCCATCCATTTTTGAACCATCAGTATAGATGTCGACCGATTCCTGCATCCCACCTCTTCTTATTGCCCAGTCATCCCTGCCTAGGATGACTGACTTGAAACCATGATGAAAGCAGGGAATCGGGAACGCAAGGTCTACTTCCCCTGTCGTTGGTCAGTCCCTCCGAAGTATGGTGGAGTGGCCAATATCTCCCTCTTGCCAGAGAGAAAGAAATTGGGATTTAAGAGAGAATTAAGAGAAAATCCAGTGATTTCTATGCGAAACAGAAAACCAAATACGTGTACTAGACAGAATAGAGCATATGATTATGTCCCGTAGAACCGCAGGACGCACTTGATAGTGTGGCTTTATATGAAAGATTACCTACTGGGTCTCCATATACTGTGGCCCCGGTGATTGCAATAGCTGCAATGCTTCTGACCCTGGTGGTAATCTTGCTGGTTATAAATATTCACCGCAGTGAGAAGGAAGATTTAAGAAAATCTAGAATTAACCTGCGTTTTCGTTTTCGATGATAACATAAGCTGGGGCAACTATTCGTGTATTTGAAGATTGGTTTATTTTGGGCTATTTCAAAGGTTGAAAGTATTTGCAGGCAAAGGACATACGATGCAAAATACTACTATTAATAGACAACGATCCTGATCCTGTAATTTTCACGCCGCTGCATAAGATCTCTGCCATTCAACTCAAGGATCAGGGAGCTATAAGAACATTGAAGGCCTATCAATCTATGTAATAGTTTTCTAAGACTACTGCAGAGACAAGACAGAGAAAAACATGTTTACAATCTTTTAAAAGAATTTGTGCCAAGTGCAATGCGTATCTCGCCAAGGACTTGGGAAGAGTGGTCGGAATCCTGCATTACTGGAGTATTGAGAGAAGTATTTCGAAAAGCTGGGATTTTTTTCAACCTATCCGAAATTCATGAATCGAGCGATGATATTCTGGAGGCAATGCATATACATCAAAACTTGGAATAGATTCACATAAATTTTCAACAATTGGGAGAAATGGAACCAAGATTGTCGACAAATGTTTTCGTATAGCCTAAATCTCAAATGGACATTAATATATCAGAAGAATCCGAGTGCGAAAACGTTGCTGTTGTAGAAGGAATTGAAATTGGGAAGAAATATCTTCGGATATGAAGAAAATGGAAGAAGCCATGTTCGAGGAAATTGATCCTGATGTGTCGCATTTTTTAAAATTGGATTTGACAACCCAGCAAATGTAATTTATGATGAGAAATGAAGCATTCAACCATATAGATACATTTTCGGCCAAATCTACTTTATATGTCGAGATTACAACAGTAATCAGTAATTTTTTCTGTATAGCGTATAATATATTTTATTTGCTGTAAAAAATATTTTTCAAATTGATTTAAAATTCTAAAGGTATTTTGCACTTCAAGTTTGATTTATAGTTATTAGGAATTTCAAATTTTTCTCATTGTAAATTGTCGAATTTTCGACCTGACATTTCCTCAAGAAAAGGGCGGTAAACTGTGCATCTGCCCCGGGAAGCAAAAACCTATGCTAAGCCTATGATTATGTGTAAAGTGATCTTGACACTATGTTGACTAATAGTCACTATTATCCAAAGACTTTTAGATGCCGAGCTTATACTCTAAACGGATTCTGTTCCTGTCCTACTTTGTTTTCATTTCGTTTCAATGTTGTAGATTGTAAAGTTCAGTTTTCGCAGAATAATAACGAATGATGCATTCGAATTGCAATTCTACTAGTTCATCGAATTAAAACACATCAGTCACCGCAACCCCGACAAAATCTTCAATTCTCATTTCCAACTCAACACTTCCTTTGATTCCCATAAAAATAATCGATTTCCATCCCACCGCCACCGCTCCTGGTATGCTTCATCACGAATAGAATAATGTGCATGTGAATTTGGAAAAAAAATCCTTTTTTTCCTTACTAAAACTTCGATTTTATATCAAGGTATTCAAATCATGCTGATGAGCGCGCCAATCTTCAAACCAGAAATTTACTTCCAAGTGGATCGTCCGTTCGTTTTTATGCTGCTTAAGGGTGACGAGGTTCTATTTTCGGGACGAAAAATCAATGTATAGGCTCTCATTCGTTCACCTGACTGGCTATATATTTCAATAATATTCATTTTGATCAAATAAAAAAATGTACACTAACGTTTGATATGAATAAATCGGGAATTGATTCCGTGTTGCAACCTTTAGAGTTTTATTAAAAATTACAAGTTGATGAACTCGTGGACTACAATTGTCGCTTGATCCTTCTATTTAATCTGTGTTGTTGTTTGTGGCAAGTCTACGAGGATATCCTTGTATATTCTTCAGTTACCAATATCTTCATTCCTTTGACAAACTCATTTTCACCTTTCTACCTTTTCAAAAGTGTTAAAATTTATACACTTGGAAATTCTCTCCCTCTTTCCGATGATCCATTTTCTTAGGAAAGAAACCAAATAGTCTTTGAATTTAAACCTTGATCAATGTAATTTTTTTCGAATTAATGTATACCACCGATCAGCCTCAGTGGGATAGTTTGTTTTTGGGAGGGTTCAATTCATTCCATTCATCGCTTGATGTCCTGCCTGACGTCATTGAATTGAGGGCTTGCTTTGGACGGCATGTAATTGTTGGCCAGGACATTTGAATATTTGGTTAGTTTTATCCTCACTAAAGACTTTATCTTAAAAACTATTGAATTTTCTCAGGGAAAGTGATGTTGGGCCGATCTGCCATGCTTTATCGCACGTTTATTGCCGATCGTCCGTTTCTTTACATTTTATGGAGAAAAAAGCGCGGCGCAGTTTTGTTCCTGGGCAAAATGGAAACGATTTGAATCAAAATTATGTTTTAGAACACAAACCCGGAAGCGACAGCTTGCCCATTAATTGAATAAAATATGAATGCTGGTTTCTTATCGATCAGCGTCTTGATAGTTTATGTATATTTAAAAGTTATTCAAATGTAAAGAATTTCGTCTCCACAGTCATCAAGAACTTATCGCATCGGAGTCGCGCGATAATCCAGCCAATGTAAATTTTTTGTTTCATCAACATGTTGGTCAGTTCAATGCTATTAAATCAGCGATAGATTCCTCATCGCGTTATAAGGATTTGGTTCTTGCATGACCACTCCATTTGAAATAAAATAAAACTAGTCAACTGCAAGTCGGACTCGTACTATGGAAACCCTTTAAAATTATATAGTCAGAAGTTTTCATGATCAGAAATGATCGCATCTTTGTCAATTCAATTCTATATTTTAAAGGGAAACTTTTAAATACTTTCGAATAACTTTATTATAAAATAAGTTCACCGCCGCTTTAGAAAATCGAGATTACATCTATTAAAAGTATTGCCACGATTTGCGACACATGGCATTGATTCATTATAATTTCATGTTACCTAAATATAAATGATAAGAATAATTAAAAGAAACTACAATTTTTTCTATTCTATAATAAACTATTTTTAGTATTGGCTGTTTAACTACTAAGGTATGAGTAACATAGTACATTTCTTACATATTCTCAAGTATATCCCTTTTTAACGATAAACCTGATAACAAAACATACCTAAAAACTATGACTATTGACGGCTACCAAAGCGTTAACTTTCGAGCATAGTTTGCATTAACCAAAGAGTCTCATATTTATATATACCCCCCCCCCCCCCGTTCAAAAGAAGGTTTTCTTTAATAACTTTAATTATGATTTGGGTCAAGGACTTGAGGATCATTTAGGGAAAAAGCAAAACGCCAAATTAATCCTTGTGTAAGTGCCTATCGCAAGTACTGGAATGGTTTTTTTCATTGAAAAATTACAAAATAGCGGCCATTTTTTAAAATCAAGCTTTTTTTGAGGCTGGCAAATTGAGTGAAAAATCCCGTTTATTTTTTTTACGATTTTTTTTAAACGCTTACTTTGCTATGCCTGGGCCATACAAAATTCCTTCCTCTTTAAAATACAGCTCCTGACTAGCTAATTGTGCATCTCTGCGAACTGTTCTGATTTTTACAAAAATTGTAACCTAAAAGACCCCTTAAAAGGTGAAATTGTTTCTTTGTGGTTCACATATTTGATAGACGAATAAATCCTTATTCTGGAAACGATATCAAAACTATAATTACTGTCACATAAAGATCTTGGGTCATTATTCAAAGAACTTTGTTGATACGTCCTTTTCATCTATTCATTTGATTATTGTTTATTAGAAAACCTAGAAGATTCACATTATTAAAAAAAAAAATTAAAAACAAAATGGCGGCCGTCCCGGCCATGCGCTTGAGCAGTGCCAAACAAAAAAAAGCGGATTGCGCCTCGTAAAACCCAGAAAAAATATCCATATGTGACCATAAATAAAAAAATATTAAACTTGAATATACACTATTGCACGGGCCTAAATTTAGGGCAATAAGTAAGTTTTTCGCGATTTGGTGCACGTTTGAATATACGTGTGACGATTTTTGACTTTTATTTCGATTGAAAAAAGTGTTCTAGAATCCTCAAAAAAAATTTTTTACTCTAACCTTAAGCCCGTGCAGTACTTAAATAGTTATTAAGTATGTGTGAAAAATTCCAAGTAAATCGGACAGAGTAATTTCTTCACAAATCTACGACGCGCACACAAAAAGTATGTTTTGAGAAAAACGCGTTAAAAGTTTCTTTGGTTTACGAGAATTATTTCGTCTTTTTCGACTTGAAAGCAATTTCAATCACAATTTTTGATGTTTACACTGGCAAATTCGAATATGCGCTAACTCAGACTATGTATTATAACTTGTATGTATAGTATTAGAGATTATAATAGTCGAATAGTTACATAGCGGCGTATGTTTGGGCACTTGAAGCCAAAAAAGTACGGAGGGGGACTACGGGCGCTGTAGAATGAAAATCAGTCTAGATATCGATATACAATTTTGTACAGGTATTTTTAAGATACTTTTCTAACGAAATATCCCAAAAAAAAATTAAACGCAGTAATCGAATTCCCTTAAGAAACATGTGATTCAAAATATAATATGTTCATTATATCAATCATCCTTACTGGCACTAAATTTCTACAACGCAAGATCATATTTCCTACTTGCACATATCCATTTATTATACTACCTATGTCACTGTACGAAGTAGAATTTGTGCATGCATATCTTTAACTTCTTCCATAACGTGAGTTACTATAATTAGTTTAAAATCGCATCGAATTTATTGTTTCTACGAATACAGGAATAGCCGTGATGCTAAAAACAGCTCGACTTATCCGACATCAACGTTTTACAGCTGATCATCCTTTTGTTTATGCGATTATCGACAAGGATGATGCAGTACTTTTCACCGGTCGTTTTGAACGTGTTTAGGTATGCACATCTGTAAGATAGATATTTACCGTCGAATTTTTACTTGCAATAAAATTGTTTTAAAGAATTGAAAACAAGCATTTTCTATTGTATTTCAAGTAGTTGGGAAGGTTTACAGATCCATGAAGGATCCCTCATTCCATGCAACGCTATTACTCTGAATTTTGCCTGAATACTAGAGAGTGTCTCAACATAAGCGGAAAATTTAGATTCAAAATCAAACATGGTTTTTGTTTAGAGAAAATCCCGAAATTTTCCCCAGTCTAAATTTCGAAGGCCTGCATAACGTTTGCAGGATACGTCCGCATCGCATCGGTATCTAGTCTGCATTTTGTATTAGTTTACCACGGCGTTGTTGTCTAAACGATGCTTCAATTTCGCTTCAATGTTGATTACTAGCTGTTTTTAGTTTTTGCTTCCTGTTTCCAAAATACACTACTGTGAAACTGAACAATATATAGCGTTTTAAATTTTTCAGACGAAAAAGTCCATCAACGACGCCGATCTTTTCAATTTATCGCCGATCGTCCTTTTCTTTTTGCATTGAGGTCCAAGAAATCTCGATTATTTTTCTTAGGAAGATATTACAAGGAAAAATAAGCAATCAAAATAAACAAGCAGTGCGCAAATTTTCAAGATTCATATTTACGGTTTTTAATGTTGCTTTTTGCGTTGCAGAAAAAAGTAAGTCAACGCCTGACTCGTTAGATTCATTTTTTATATATTCTAAACTTTAAAACCTCGAAGAAATTGCTTAAGAATGGATTTCTTGAAGTTTTCAGATATTAAGCAGCCAGTAAATTACTAAAAGGCTAGGCAGAATTTTTTGCAGGATCTACGATTGCCCTTTAAGTCACCATCAATTTTTTGAAATCATTTAAGGGGGAAGTACCTTTAGACACTTTTTAAAATCAATTTTTTTTAATGGTTTGATTCGATAGATATATCGCTTAAGAACATCATGTCAAAGTTTCAAAAGCTAATTCTCAAAATTGTGGAAGATATGCATCCCGGAAGTGCCTGGCGCCGAGTTCTTTTTCTCTTGACCACAAACTTTAAACGGCCTTTTCTCGAAACCATGTTTTTTAATATTGCGTAAGTGATAATAAAAAAAACTAGTGAATCGATTTTCGTCATCTAGCATTCATTTTAAAGAGCATAAAAAACTGTTCTATATAGACTAAAGATAAAAAAGCAAATTATGTTGGGACTACTTTTGACTAGAAGTACAACGAAATTTTTCGTCAAAATCGTAATTTGTTTTTTTTAGCCATTTTTGAAGGGTTAATTTTCGAATTTCGCAAATATTTTAGTCTATCTACTAGAAAAAAACCTCTCGAGTAAGAAAATGTTTGGTTTGTTGATTTCAGATAATAATTGCAACCAGCGTCGCTTACGCAATTTACGACGTCAACGACGACATGGCTTTCAAGATCCTTGAAAAATTTACTAATTTTCAACTTTCACTTTTGTAGAATATGTTTTTTTTTCAACCTCAAACATCGCCTAAAATAAATATTATACTGATTTAATAAGAACTGTCTTCATTTCCCCACAAATCAGTTGCAAAAAAGACCTTTTTTCGGCCTCTAAAGGTACTTCCCCCCTTAATGCATCAAAATCGATGAAAAAGGAACCTATTAATTTCATTCTTCATTGGTATTTGCATTGAACAGATTGAAACAATCGACTTCGGTAAAATCAATTCGAATTTTCTGGCTCAAAATAATTTCTAAGGCTTGAGCAATAAAGACAAGCTAAGGGTCTTTCAATTTTCGAGATTCACAAAATGCTTTTTACTTTAAGCTACTCTGTCAAGAATTCTGAATAGCGGCGGAAAAAATGTTTTCTTTTGTTTTAAATAACTATTTGAAGCGTTTGGAGTAAGACGGAGGCCGTTCCATTTTTCACTTTTGGATAGTTACAAATGTAATTTCAAAATTTAAATTTTAAATATTATTCTCCAAGTTTCCCCTTATATTCCACGCAACTATGTATGGTTCGCTACCAATAATTTTCAACCATACTTATTCTGTGATAGAGAAAGGAAATTTGCCTCGAAAGTGGAGTTAATTTAAAAATGCTAACAATGGAGTTGCCTTGTTATTACTGCAAACTCTTCCATTGATACCCAAATAGTGCAGCCACACAAAAATCTCAAGGAACTCGGACAAAATATGAGTTTTCTAGAGGTGTCCACCGGAGAAGGCACTGTGCATTAACAAAAAAAATCACATAATTAAATGAAAACATTTATTTATTATATTTATTTTAATTTAAAACAATATTTTCCTTTGAGAAAGCATAAATGTATAGCACATTTGTTACAAAATACATGATTTTCTTCCGTTACACTCTTTGAATTTGCATCCGGTCGCTTTCTTATTCAGGAAAATGATCGAATGTATTCTGGGCAACCGATTGTGAAGGACAACGTTCATAACGTTGAGGTTCTTTTGGGTGAGAGTGGCGATGCGTCACTGAAAGAAACAGCAGATGAAGGATGACTTGAGGTCCTCGAGGTTTTCCAAAAGCCGACTTATTCACTTTTATAAGAAACTCAGCTAGTTCCATTTTAAAGTGCAACATATCTTTTTGTTCCTCTGCAGGAATTATCCACTCTGCCCATGCTTCGATTGTGTAATTTTAATTTTACAACCAGACTTTCGATTTGAATATATTTTTTCCTTCTCATTCATGCGTTTCACACGGTCAACTTCACCAATTTTCCAATAGACTTTGAGATACGGTCCGCGTTAGGCTCGCATGAGGTTTGCCGCATTGGGCATGTGATATTAAACCACAAACTTTATGGCGATGGGTTTCATTCTTGTTTATTGCTTTTTACCAAATAAGCATCGTGAAACGTAGGGGTCGCAGGGTTGATTCTAGGAACAAGAGATGATGCAGCAGTGTCGTGTAGTGCATAATTGGCAATAATATCACAGCTTTTGTATTTTTTTCGACTTTAGAACAAATTGCTATATTTTCATGGAAACCAAATAATGAGGATTTGATAAATTTTTCAAAGGCAATATTCGGCCTGAAATTTTACAACCTTCTCACCTTGATTAATTCGACGTCCTTGATGATGACCCACATATACAATTTCTTTCAATAGAAACAACTTCTTAGCATTGCACATCCACAACAATTTGAATTCGTATTTAGCTGATCGTAGGAAATATATTGTGTAAATCAAGTTCCTCCTCTTTAAGGATACTTACTCATCTATTGTGATGGTTTTGGTCGACATATTGAAGTGCATAAATTTTAAATTTAGCATTACACAAATTTAACTGATTAGTTGGGCAAATGTAAAATCTGCCTACCCCCATTGTTGCCCGGTTTAATGGATATAAAGTATTAATGAATACATCTACACATTAGAAAGTTTAACCTTGAATACCTTAGTAACTAATCATGCAATTAATAAAGCATTGATCGTTGAATTTTTTCACAAAAGGTAATTGTAAACCCAAACTCATTTTCATTTTTATCCTGGAGAATCAATAGCACTAGGACAATAATGTTTATTTGAAATCCGTGCTAGAACTTTGGCTTTTTGGCAATCAAATCTCTCTCATTTTCCTTTTCATTCATCATTTTCTTCAGTGTGAATAAAATAATGTGCCTTCAAACATAACTACTTACTACTGAATCCTTCCCGTATACGTATCTTTCGATGCTACATATGTGTTCTAATACAATTTTTTAACATTATCTACCGTCGATCAAATGTATCTTAAAACAAGTTCGAACGTATTTTTTTTGTTCTACTGATTTGCTTCCTAATCTACACAATTCTTATGGGTATTCGTGTTGGTGTCATAACTATTAATTTTTTAAAACTATTTTTGTCATCGATGTTTTCCACACCTATCAAATAGATAAAAAACACAAAACTGCTGTATTCCCTGAGGCGGAATTTATAATTTTACATTCATAAACACGTATTTCGAGCACCAGTTGTGCCCTTCTTCAGTACATTCGACAACTAATTTAATGCAACCATAGATGGGTCTATATATATAACATGACCTCAGCAAAAGGAAAGATTATAAACATGAGAACTTAATTACATTTTTTAATTAAAGTCTTTCTTGGAACGAGAAAATAATAAATAACGTCTCAGGAAATACAACAGTTTTGTATTTTTTATCTTATAATTTTTTATTAATTTGTCAACCTAAATAAATAGATACTGCCATTGAAATGCGCATGATGATCGACGACGACCCGGTTTCATATGATGTTAATCGACCATTCTTATTCGCTATTGTCACTCAAAATGAGACTGTATTCATAGGAAGAGAAGGATACTTCCAATCGTCGAGATCACGAATGCTTGGAAAAGCAAGTGCAGCAGGACAAAACATTATTCCAATTAAAGTTGTTTACCTTGTCATAGTTGTATGTTTCAATAAATTGAATATTCTGTATGTTTTTCGTGCTTATCTTTATTCATTATATATTTTCAATTGATAACGGGACCGAGTTTTAGATAAAATGTAACAGATTGAAAGGAAACAGATTATATTTTACTAACAATTGAATCAAAAACTTCGGAAAACACCTACATAATGGTCACGATAGAAAACACCCACCGATAATATCAGTAAATGTACGCTTCGGCTGTCAACAACAGCTGTTGGTAGCAATGGCACACAGAAATTTATTTGTCACCAACGCAAAAATTGTTTTGAGGACAAATAGTGCTGTTTATCCTTTTGGCTATTTAAATTGTGGGCTGCAGCTGAATAGCTTTCTTGAAAGTAAACTTTCAAATATGTTCGATAACATGCTCATCTTTAGGGATGCATGTTTCAGATGAATTTTACAACACCAAGCAAAAAATCTTATTGTATGTCTGGAATCAAAATTTAAGGTGGTCTTTCTGAAGAACTTCCATGTTATTATCAATATACCGGATGATTAGACAATTAACAGTTGATAGTAAGATTTCGTATATAATTCACAAAACATAGTAAACAACGTGACAGCTTCACATTATTTTGACTTGAACAATTCCGTGCAAATTTTGATTCCTTCTTGTCCATGGATTTTTCCATTTGTACATTTTTCGTCAACCTCTATCAATTTTAAGAGTCCATAGTGTTGAAAGGGTTACCTTTACCTCTTAAAAATGATCAGCAAAATAAAACAGTCATTTCAGACTGTTCAGATTTACGCTATCTGTGACTTTCATACATAAGTTTGTGTTAATAAATATATATTTTCATCTCTTGTATGTAAAACACTTACATAAATAAACTTATTTTACACAACAAATGCACGAAAAAAAATGATTCTCCACAGCAAAAATTGACTATATTTTTGCTTCGGTCATAAATAGAGTTTCTGTTTCAAGCCCCTCCGTAGAAAAAAGGTTGATGAATTTCTAGCCTGATCCAAGAATTAAGGATCACCAAATTCGCAAAATAAATAATGTCCCATGACATGCAAGTCCCTTCGGTTCAGCACACAAAATAATACATCAAAATAAAACTACTTTTTCTATAGATATTGAGTAAAAAACAAATTCAGAACTTCAGACTAGTATTTCGTTATTTCTTAGTTTTAAATCAATACAATTTTTAGACAACGTATTGTGCCCTTCTAGGTGTATATCCTCTAAAAAATTAAAGACATCCTCTTGTCAGAATAGAGTCCATCCTTATCCAAACGCGAATTAAGTTTGTTCCCTTCGATAGAAGCTTACAAAAATTCCATCGCCTTCTATTAGCATATCTATCATATGCATGCATCTGTAAAGGATTTATTGTGCCATGAATTCAACATCAACATTAAAATATTTTTTATATATTTATAGGACTTAAAATAATGGCAGTATCTGCGCTGTATCCACCAACACCTCGTAAATTTTTCAAAGCAAAACGTCCATTTTTATATACAATTTTCAAACAGGATGAAATTTTATTTGTAGGTCGTGTTTATAATGTAAGCTAGTCAAATATTGTTGTAGTTCTTTTATTTCACTTTCGATAGATTCTAAGCTGAGTAAATAAAAGGTTTTCTGTGAAATCGGTGTTTTATTATTGGATTTGATTTTTTTTTTAATCTGATAACAAATGGTAAGTAGTTTTTTTCTCGAATACATAATTTATAGTCCTGAATCTGATAAAATACATATGGTAGTAGCAATATATAGAAACTATATTGATATCAGAATTATAAATAAAAAAGAAGATGAAACGATTTAATGAGGAATTCATTCAATAGTAACTATTATTATAAAAATACAACTGTCTAAATATCTGCTTTGCGTAAATTTGTCATGTGTATAGGGACCCTAACTCAATATGTCAATGGCAAACACGACAGTGCTGTCGTTTCATTTCAACTGCAGTATTTCTATTGCAATTCTTAATGATTGCAACAGTGCGTTTGGCTTTCGTAAATTGCATTTTATCAAATTTACTAGAATGCACTGGTTATCTTCACAACACGTTACTTTAAGTTAAAATTTTCAAATAAATTATGATTTAAGCGATTTAAATTTAGATTTTTTTACATTTATATCTTAAATTTTAAATATTACCAGCGAAATAAATGCTAGATTTCAATCTGAGTTTCCAAAGTTTCATTTAATGGGTTGTAGACCAGGGCAGATCTGTTTTCATTTGGCCGTTGTGGGGTGGGCACGCTGATTTTTGCAGGAAAAGTTGTGGAATAACTCGTATAACAATAGTGAGTGAGTGAGTGAGTGAGACAAGCAGGAAAATCACGATTTTTTTAAAAAAATTGAAACATTTCGATTTTTTTCAATGTTCCCGACTTTTTTGAGAGGGAGCATAGACCAATTATTGTTATACGAGTTATTCAACAATTTTTCCTGCAAAAATCAGCGTGCCCTCTCTCAACGGCCAAATGTAGACGTTTTTCTACAGATCCGCCCCTGGCCTATTGATGCAATTCGGAGACGTGAAGAAGACATTTTCAACATTTTCAGCCTGTTTTAACAATATTTTGAATTTTTTGAAATGTTTTATAATTTTTTTTTGTTTTATTGAATATACCAAGTTTATACACTATGTTTTAAGTAGTTTTCAAGAGCATTTCAAAGAGAAATATTAATTCTAGGCCAAATTATCAGCTCGTATGTTGGCCATTCCCACATTTGCGGAGACAATCAGTTAGAATTAATGGTTACCCAAATTCAATGAAACAAAAAAAAACATCAGTTTAATGGTTTATCTGATGCTTAATCGAAGCTTTTGTTTTTTGGACAATTCAGATATAGTACATATGCATGTTATTCACAGCATCACACAGAAACAATTAGCAATGTGCTTTAGTACTGCATGGAAATGAGAACGGATTAGTAAAGTAAATATTCAACATATGAATTTTATTTGCAATTAGAGACAAAGAATTAACGAGAAATGTTTGATTAGAGTGTTACAAAAAAGTAAGTGTTGAATGATACAATAAGAAATTTAATATGCTAGACAATTGTCTAAACAGCTATAGCAAATAGGAATATACCAGAAAGTCTATACCCAGACATCAAAAAGAATCCAACTGTTTGAATTCTAGATAAATATTAATAGAATTGCAATAGCTAGATTGTGACCATCATCCCTGCGGATAGACTGCTACGTCACGTTAACATTTGGAATGCAAAATATTTTTACACATATTTTTTCACTCCTTTATGTCCTGTTTGTCGGTGAGAAGATTTTGTGACGATTTTGATCCGCACAATTTAAAGGCATTCCTCATACAGACTCACTGTACTTTGGTATGGAATCTTGTTTAAATTTTTTTTTATTGAGATCATTTGGAAAAAAAGGAACAGTTTTTTTGTCTTTTCACAAATATTAAGAAATACTTAGAGCTACACGTGTCAAATAAATACTTACAGTAAATTAAAGTACGAACTGCATTTAAATGAACAAACCAAAATAAGTCAGTTCAATTTTCAATCACTTTCAATCCTTATTGAAAGCTGTTCCTTAGAAGCAAAGCAAATCAGTCAAATATCTTAATCATCTCAATTCAATTAGTAGTATTTGAACATTTACTACTTTCAGTAAATTCGTTCTTTTAAGCTCTTATAGTCTGGAGGATTCTCTACATACTCGATCGGATGCAATCGTACCATATGCCGTTTGAGTCCATCTTTCCGTTTAGTTTTGTGCGAACAAAATGGACAGCTATATTTGAAATTCACGAGACATCCACGTTGTTGATGTCGTCGCAATTTCCGTAAAGTTGCATAACATCTACCACAGGCTGAACAGATAATACCTTCCTCGTCGAATGTTTGATCCTCTCCATAAGGCCATAGGACAACTGCAAAAGTCAAGAGGAAGAGATTTAGCAGCAGTGACATAGGCACTGAAATCAAATAAAATTTACTACGGCATTCTTAACTATCGCACACGTAATGAAAAGTTTTCGATTTTTTTAATTGTTTATTTTTCATTTTAAAAAATTGAGGTACAATTCTTAATCTGAATGATACTCAGTAAAAATGTTTAACACATAATAACCAAACGATAGAAGACATTACACTGTACTAAGAATGACTGAAAAATTATTTTTTATCATAATTTATTTATGTTAATACATCAATAACCTTTTTTTATTCACAATCAAAATTCCTATTGTTAAAAAAAATAAGGTGTCTTCCAGATAAATGAACTAAAAAAAAATTCGCCATAAGTTGATTGGAATGTTGTATCGTAAAAATGAGGCACTGGTAACCCAGAACAATCTGTCAGAATATAGACCAGGTTATGTGTTGTGAGTTTGAATTCAAAAATAAAATTATGAAAAAGAAGCGCTCAGAAGATTTATAATGAATTGGCGATAGAGTAAATGTATGATTGTATATGAAACTTGCATATGAAAAAATGTTTTAAGCAGAGGCCATGAGGTTTTTACACCATACATAGAGGAAAGTAGACGAGACAATACCTGAAGAGGATGCTGTTCTTAGCACGGAAACCGCTTATTCGACATTTATCATAATGGTACTTTGACTTAAGGGGGAAAATACATGTAAAAAACCGTTTTTTTTCTCTTACATCCAAAGTTTCCAACTACTCTAAGAATACGCCAAAAAAAGTTTTCAAGCGATATTCGTATTAGCTCTCGAGTTATAGTCCATTATAGGCAGCGCAGCGTTCCCCAGTAAATCGAGCACACCTGCCTATTTTCTCTCCGGCGCTATGGGCGCTTCTCTAATTGTGTATCCCTACAATATTCTTATAAATCTGAAATTCTAAGGAAATTGGACCTAGAATCGCTGACTAACGCGTAAGCTATGAAAAAACCAATAATCAATGTTTTTTATCTACTGCAAACGTTAAACGCGTTTTTCTCAAAATAGTACTTTTTTAACTTCCGTACAAAATATCTTTTAAAAAATTAAACCGATCCGGCTCAAATTTAAGCCACATCTACAAAAGAGTATTATCATCTCGTTGAACCTACATGCTTTTTGTAATTTTCGAGAAATAATTTGGTTATTATTGTTTAAAACGCGATTTTTTGGAAAAATAATCGATTTTTTTGTTTAATATAAAATTAATGTAAAAATTTCATTTTTTTTTATAAATTTCATTGGTCAACCTATGAACTATACATATCATTTACATTTTTTTTCCTTCTAAATGTTGCAGGATCCCCGGAAATGGCGTAAAGGTGTACGAGGCATTTTTGAGGTATTTTTTTTCATTCGCTCACATTGCCGCCATTTTGTGTTGAAAAATTATAAAAAAAATATTTTCAAGTACTTTGAGACATGTACTTTAATGATTTCATGTTTAAAATCTTCTGAATAAACAACATATGTTTTTTAAATCAATCTGAAATTAGCATTTTTTTTAAATTAAATTTAAATTTGGAAACAAAACGTCCATTGTGCAAAATATGTGCTAACCAACAAAAACATATATAGGTGGTGAACAAGTTGCTCAACTGCTCTGAAGGTTCAGAATGTGTTGCCTATTATCAAATGCTAAACTTTCTAAAATACTATCTATACTACCCTAATTTGATACAGCACCTTGTTTATGTGCTTTAATTAAAACACTAACATTTGTCAATTTTTTGCAAAAATATGTATTTCGTTCTAATTTTGAGGCAACCACAAAAAAACATCGACAAATAAAAACATTGAAAAATATATATTTAATGAGCGTAAATGACGACGCATACTCTGGATTTTAAAAATAGTTAACAGTTTATTCTGTACTTAAATTTGATTGAAGTTAGTCATGTGTTATTTGAATTTATTCAGGCAAATAATTAAAAATTAAAGCGAAAATACATCTATGATAAACTAAAATCATTTCAAATAATGCGGGAAGAATTTCAATAATTTGTAACAAAGAAAATACACATATAGCCATAATAGACCAGGGCGGATCTGTTTTCAGTTGTCACACTAAATTTGTGGAAGTTGAAGTTGTGGAATAGCTCGTAAACCAAAAATTGACTTTTCTTCCTTGTCAAAAAAGTCGGGAACATTAAAAAAATCGAAACTTTTGCAAAAACTTTAAAAAAATCGTCTTTTTCCTACTTTTCTCACACCTAACTTTAAAATGGTTCATTTTAGAGCAAAGTTGTGTGGAAATAAAAGTTGGTTGGTTGGTTGGTTGTAGTGGCAGCCTTCTTTGTCAAAAGGCGGCTCACTTAGGCCAAGATAGGCCCATTGTGATACCACATTAAAAAATAAAAGTTGCTTAATATAATTTTCCACAAGATAGGATTGGGTAGGATTGTTAAAACATTTAATCCTTACCGCAAAATAGCAATAATTTTTTTTTTAAAAAAAGGGGGAAGAATCCTCTTATTTAACTGATTTTAGCCACTCAGAATGCACTTAGGACCTGCATAGTTCACCTAGAAAATCTTTATAATATAATCAAAAACAATTCAGTAGGTTGCCCATAATAATTGTGCAATCTAAATTTTATTTAAAAAAATCAAAATTTTTGAAAGCTTGCAAGTCAGAAACTTAAGCTTATAAAAGTTTGAATTTTTTTCCAATTATAAAAGAGCACTTCACCTATCGAATGCATTTTACAAAATTAAAATCAAATTATTAGGACAGCCTCAGGAATTTTTGGTAAACTTGGTAATAAACTCTAAAATAGTGCTGGGCGGCTGCGGATTCAGCTGATGGAAGTATGGCTCCTACGACTGAATCCACAGCCGCCCAGCACTGGTTTAGAGTTTATAACCAAGTTTACCAAAAATTCCTGAGGCTGCCCAATCGATTTTGATGAAAATTTGTGTGCTGTTTTATTATATTATAAAGGTTTTTTTGCCGAACTATGAAGGTCCTAAGTGCATTCTAAGTGGCGGAAAAATTTAAATAAGAAAAGGCTTTTGTCTCCTGTTTTTGAAATTTATTGCTATTTTGCGGCAAGGGTTAAATGTGTTAACAATCTTAACCAATCCTATCATGTAGACAATTTTACTAAGCAACTTTTATTTCCACATAAATTTGCTCTAAAATGAACCGTTTTAAAGTTAGGTGTGAAAAAAGTAGGAAAAAGAAATTTTTTTTAAATTTTTTTAAAAAGTTTCGATTTTTTTAATGTTCCCGACTTTTTGAGAAGGAGGATAAGTCAATTATTGTTATACGAGTTATTTCACAACTTTTCCTGCAATAATCAGTGTGCCTCCTCCTCAACGGCCAAATGTAGTCGTTTTTTTACAGATACACCCTGGTGTATAAAGAGATTGATAACTTCTCGATATAAACTACTTAAATATTAACAGAAAACTAACACATGATAAAATTAAAACCAAGTGAAGAAAATTTCAAAAGGATTGAAAGAATAGCCCGACTGCTGGCAGGTAATTTGGATGAGGCACTGTTTTTTTATAATATTTTTTTAGCTTTTGCAGATCTAGCTTTCAATAGTTCCAGCTTTCTTTCGTCTATTAACTGGCTGGTACCGGAATCCAGCCGCCATCTTGAATCAAAGTATTTTGTTATTATCTTAGAAACCGTTAATTTTACTTTACAAAAAACTAGGTACAACGTTTTTGTTTAAAACTAAATTTCCAATCTTTTTTGATTGAATATTTTCGTTTGTAAAATCTCTGGTTTATCTAACTTTGTCTTTAGAGTCAAGTTTTTTCAAACTGTTTTTTTTTTTTCATTATATACATATCAAAAACTGTGGACTTTATGCAAAAAACATCCAGTCAAAATCATAGACCGTTAAATTATGTATCTACCAAATTTACTCTGGATATGTTATTGTAGGATTGATGGTTTCCAATTCACAACGCACCTAATTTCGAACAAAAAAGACTATGAATAAAGCGGTTTGTAAGGAAAAAATAATTGCTTCCTATATAAATGATTTTATTATATAAATCTATAAACATCTAAAACATATCTTAAAGTGATTTCTTCTTGAAGTTATACAAACACATAGTCCAAAATTATAGTAGTTTTTCTCGTGTTCAAAAGAAATCTTCTTATTGTTTTTTTAAATTCGATGTATTAACGTAATTTTATTTTCTCTGCTTGTTTGTTTTCACTAGTAAAATATAATATTCACAGAGAAAAGCTTGTTATTAATCTGAACAATATGCATGACGTGATTGACTTAGACGTAATGCTAGTTTGTGTCCTTGTTTCGGATCATTATCTCTACGAACATTTTATCATCATTTTTAGCAACGAGTTCTTCATTCAATTACATGGACTACATTTTCCGAGTCTTCAGTTACCAATCGGAATTTTTCAGGCAAATCTTTTGGATCAACAATGGT
The DNA here is from genome assembly GCA_963942545.1 of Oxycera nigricornis. Taxonomy (NCBI): domain Eukaryota; kingdom Metazoa; phylum Arthropoda; class Insecta; order Diptera; family Stratiomyidae; genus Oxycera; species Oxycera nigricornis. The sequence continues at coordinate 25,777,227 of OZ012659.1, read as the reverse complement.
TTACACTTTCATGGTCAATCCCCGAGCTGAACGATCGCTCAGATCCTGATCGTGTCGCCTATTCATATGTCGCCATATATCATATCGACGCTTTGATCGATACTCACAAAAGAAACATTTGAATCGTTTGGTATGTTGACTAATCTTCACAGGATGGAATTTCATTTGACGGGCCGATGAGGATCTTCCATGCGAATTCGGGCAAACAGGACTTTCGTCATCCAAAATCTGTCGATTGTCGTCGGAGTCATCAAACATCTCAAGTACACTCGATTGAAAGAAGTCTGCAAAAGAAAGTGGATAATTTCGGTTAGTAAGATCCTCTAAGCTAGTTCGAAAGTTATTATGACATATTTATCAATGTTTTATGTTCAAGGTATGATCTACATAGGATGATTTACAAGACTAGATCGGATTGCCACACCGCTTCAGTCAAACACATACTAATATTAGTCATTAGTTTTATTCCACCTCTTGCGATTCGAAAGAAAATTGGATATTTGTGAATATCTTTGTTTATAATATTGAGTAAGTGTTAAGAATGGCACAGGCATGCATCAATGCCCACTCGTTTCTATGAACTATTTATTTAATTTTTTTTATTAACATAATATTTGATACTACGAGTATTTTGTGAGTTTTAAAAATAGAATACTAAAAAAATTATATTATTTGAGCTAAAAGGTCTTGAGGTCATATTTCCCATGCCACACTACTCTTAGGTAACTTAAATTTTTGGATTAAGTACAAGATTCAAATGCAATTTCAAGGAAGTCTTAACAATACGAATACATCTATTTCAAGCACATACATCAAAGTTCATATAATAAACATTATAATTAATTATATACGTACTTTTAAGCGACTTATTTATTTAATTTGTTTGAAGAAATAAATAATATCCATAAATTTTATACGTTTATCTGTTGACTAATTTTCAGTATTAAATAAATTAAATTAAATTAAATTAAATTTAAATCAGAGCAATTTATTTCGCTGCGAATTATTTCAAACGAATTTAATGTCTTGAAACTAGAAGGTGTTTCTCTTGTGGACTTTTTTGTACATTCACATCTTGCAAAAGAAATCAGTCTGTACTTAAAGTGTATATGTATCTGTTAAGCCAATTGAGCTCCTTAATAAATATATTCGATTAAATTCTTATAATCCGGTGGATTTTCCATGTACTCAATTGGATGCAGTCGCGACATATGTCGTTTAAGTCCATCTTTCCTTTTCGTTTTGTACAAACAGTTTGGGCATTTGTATCTGTAATTTTTAAGGCATCCTCGTTGCTGATGTCGTCGCAATTGTCGTATTGTCAAATAAAAACGTCCGCATCCTGAACATAGGTTATCTTCCTTGCAGTTGTCCTGATCCTCACCGAATGCCCAGAGAACGGCTGCAATAAAAGAAAAGGCAACAATGATTTACGATATAACAATGATTACTATTATAAGCTCAAATGAAATCTGAAAATTTATTAAATAGTCCTGGAGCTACAAAAATTCATGTAAATCGTAATCTTCATTTTTGATACAAGTAAAAGACGTTTGTAACAAATAATCATCAATAATGCTTTTCATGTGTTTGTTAATAGTTTTATTTTTATTTTAGAAAAAAAAATTGTGTAACTTACATATCAATTCTATTTGCACGAAAGTACATGAATCACAACTGAACTTGGTGCGATAAGGTAAATTAATTAAATTAAATTAATCTACCATATATTTTTAGACTAGATTGTATCAATATTGTTGATCAGTTGAGGCTTTATTTCATTTATTGCATATAATTTTATAGAAAGTGATATGGGTTAAGAATAAATTAAATTAAATAAAAATTAAATGTATCACTTTTATAATATCTAGCCCATTTACAGGCTAGGCAACCTAGACCAGTATTTTCCTGTATTTAAGAAGAAAGTTAAGCGTGACGTGCAAGTTTCTTTTATAAGAATGCAGTTGGTAAACGAATCATTCAATCAATTTTACTCAGGCTTGGGTACTAGATAAAAAACATAAATTAAATTCATTCTTGCCGGAAAAGATATAAGTTTTGATAGTAATGCAACTTATTATAACTTGTATACATGTTATTTTATACTACATAAAAATAGAACTAACTAAACAAAAAACTTCTTCAGATATCACGAAAACAAATAAAATGCTTATAAGACAAAAATAATAATGTATTTGAATATGTTACTTAGTCTGGAAATAAATGAATCGAACGATAATAATCAGATGGGAATTTTAAAAAGGCAGATCAAATTTCACCAGTTTTATGCAGGAAATAGTTAGAAAAAGAAAATGTGCTCAGTCTGAAAAAACTCTGAAGTAAAGACAAATTATTAAAAAGGTTGTAGCGTAACAAAATTATGAGTCAGGTTAAATTCAGACAAGAACAACTTGCCTGGTGGTGTATTTGGGATTAAGTATGAAAGAAAATCATATTTTCGATATTTCTACTATTATTCATATGCTATGTATTTGGAAGAAATAGGAAGCACTTCTTGCATTCATGTCTGCAAGCCTTTAATGGACTGAATATAAAACGCCATTAAGCGTGTCAGAATTCAGGATCCAAGCTTATCTCTGTTAGAACTCATCAGCTCTTTGGAGTGGTACCCAATCAGGGACGGTTAGTATCATGTTTTATTTATGACTAAAGATTCAATTCTGGCTAAAGATTTTTGTTAGAATAACTTTATAGTCACTAGTTTACTTCGATTCCAAAGCTAAACTTTTAATACAAGGAGTTGAAAAAATAGCAGTCAAAGGGTTTTTTAACTGCATCATTCCTAAAAAGTTTTTATGCGAAACAATTGTATCCAATTTTATCCACAAAGAAAGTATGTATTTCAACAGTTTGAAAGATTCTATTGAAAGGCTAGATCCTTTAAAATGGATGATGTTTCTACTTACACTATATTTGTGGAAAATAATATCAAACGATATTACTATTATTAAGGTGTACACAATAATCTCTAGACTCAAGAGGTAGCCGGAGAAGGTTAATATCTAGGATAGTCAGCTCGATTAAAATCAATTTAAACAAGAAAAAGGTAGGGAGAGTCTATCGTCACAGTAAACTGAAAGAGTTCAGTTCCTTCAGAACTACTTCCGATGAAATCACGTAAGTGGTTACAGGAATGATCCCAGTGGACATACTCGCAAATGAAATGAGTCCCTTGTATCACAGAATGCGTTTGGAGTCGTCAGCAACACACAAAATATTGCAAAATGCCGAAATGGGAGAGTTGTACCGACGGCAATACTTGCACCTTTGCAAGTTGGATGATTCGCCAAAATGTCCTTAGTGCCCAAACGTTCCTGAAGATCATCTTCCATTGCCCGAAGTTTGATGCGAAGTGACGATATTTGAAAGAACTGCTGGGACCGAACATCAGCCCACAGAACCTAGTATGAGAAATCCTAAAGTCAGAAGAGAATTGAAAGGTGGTGGACACGACAATTGTGCAAATACAAGGAGAATGGAAAGGACGGATCAAGCTCGAAACAACTTGAGAAGTTGAAAATTCCCAACACGATAAGCCTGTAACGCGGAGCCACTTTCACGACCTAATACCTCTCGACAGTTCCGTGGAGGAAAAGTAGAAGAAGCGGTGTGTTTTTAGTGTTTTCAATCACACAACAAATAATTGACTTGTAGTCCCTTTTCAAGGTTTCCACCTTCAAAAAAGCAATCATCTATTTATAGATCAAAAGATTTTAAATCTGTTCCTGTTGAGGAAAATAAAAAAAGTGAAAATACTGTGTTTTAATGGACCTCCTCATTTATCCTAGAATCAGCTGAAATTAAAGATTCCTATGGAACAAAGCGTGATTTTAAATAAACATTTCCAGCAAAAACCAAATTTCATTTTTCACCCTGAAATTGATCAACGGAAGAGTGAACTCGAATTAACCGTGGTAAAAAAAATTAATTTTCTTCTCTGAAACTACTAGTGGAGGCAAATGTGGATTATTAGCTTATTTATCAAACATTCAAGCAGTGAACTAACAACACAAAGTTAGCGAGTAAGGAGATGTCATTTTACTCGATAAATCTTCCGAAAATAGACATTAAAAAATTAGCTATGAATTCCATGCTGTCGTTTTTTGTCATTTTTCCATAAAAAGACTAGTCGACTGAACTTAACAATGAAAACACTAATTGTACATTCTTGATACGGAAAATAAAGTCAGTAATTAAATGTTTAAGTTTCAAAAACACACAAGTTAATTACATTTCACCCTCAAAACACAATCATTCAAACACTTTGCTCTTCTATTTCTGCCATTGCTTCTTATAATATGACTTTCATTGTTGTAGTTCGTTGAATTTTTTCTCAATATTAACAGGTTGACTGCCAAGCCTATTTTATGAAAATTTAAAATCTTGTCCCACTTACATGGGTTGACCAAAAAATAAAATGTAGATACTATGTTATCTATGGAACTGATTGTTCATAACAAACATGTACATATGTTAAAAATCGTTTATGCCTATTAGAAATGGAATTACATATCTAGCACCCAGTACACTCATTTGGGTTATTAATTATCGCCAATTATGGCAGTCAACCTATTAAAATTCAACTAATCAATGATAACTTAAATAAAATGCGTTAAAGTAATTATAGTGAGTAATTTACAGAAATTTCTCATAATATAATTAAATATCGATCAAAATCAAGGGAATTTTTTGGTGTAAAATGAAAAACCTTAAAAACACATGACTTCAAAACTTCACTATTTTGCGTGAAGCTTCAATTGCTTTCGAAGATTTCAGTGAAATAATATTCCTGTGTAACTTCATAAAAATTGTTGAACAATAAGTAAATACAGTCGAACCTGGATAAGCGATACTGTCAGGGAGAACTTTTCTAGTTCCACTTTTAGAGATATTTCACAAACAGAGGTTTAGATATTGATGCAAAGTCCAGCCCAGTTTTACTCGTGTATTATGTATAGGATGCGTGTATGTGGATAAGTAGCGAAATTCATACGAATTATTTACTAATTTCTATTCTAATTTTACCATGATTAAATGCGTGTGTCACTAGCGGATAAGACTTCAATTTTCTTATTCGTTAACATACTTCAATTGAACCAGAAGAAACACGTCAATAATTGAAAGAATTTATCTATGTATCCTGGCAATATATAGCACGATCTACTGTAGGATCAAGTCAACGGAAAAATAGATAAAACCATGCAGAATTAATTGTTTTCTGAGAACACATTGCATCTCCATGATTATAGGAGCTAACAACGCTCCACTTAGAGAGATAACGCCAATAAAACGTTAGAGTTGAGGTACATGCCTTTTTCTTTAAAAGAAGTGTAAAATGATGATTTAAAACAGTTTTAAGGCAGAAAAGAAAGCAACAGAGTTTTGAATTTTATTCAAGAAAATTTCTCGCTTATCTAGGTCCCAATTTTCCAGGTTCAACTGTAAAAGATTTAAACACAAGGGAACCTAAGCCATAATATCGACAGTAATGCTTGAGACGATACTCCCTTAAAATTAACGAATAATTTAAATAAATATGTTTCTACCAGGTACAAAACACCATTATGAAATAAACTTAAATTTAAACATCAGCTGAATTAAATGGAGTTGAAAGGTTTAGAAATACGTGTCACCCGCAATTTGCAATTGTGATCAGATTTTTATAAGTAATTTGTGTGTCTATTAATAAGATCGTTTTTGTTTTCTCGTTTAGTGCTGAGCAATAATTTTTTCCTAATAAACTTAAACTTTAACCGTTTCCAATTTTTTCCACTGCTTACAGCACACGAAGAACATTTAATTCAGTATCAAGTACGAGTTAACACTTCGTCATTGCGAAATTAACTAAAATCAATTTATTAAAATTAATGCAAAGCATGTGCTTTAATTTCGCTAAATAAAGGGTTTGACTAGTCTTGTGGTTCTTAAATAAATAGAAATTGCTTTAGTCCGATATACAACCCTTGATATTTTTCATGGACATGATCTTAAATGAAATTTGCATCATCCTTTTATCTTCACTTCCAAAATTAAATTTGTTAATTGAGTGCTCAACTATGTCGTTTTACATTTCTAAGCTAATTGTAATACTATTTTGAAGTCCTTTCTTCGGAGCATTATATCTATGTATGTCGAAATCATTATAGTTGTGGTCGACCGAGCACCTCATTCTATTATATGAATAATATCTTCCGAGTCGTCAGTTTCCTCCTTGAATCTTTCCGGCAAATACTTTGTATCCACAACAGTCTGCACTTCCATGGACAAGCCCAGAGCCGACCGATCGTTCAGATCTCGTTCGTGTCTACCCTTCATATGTCGCCATATATCATATCGACGCTTCGATCGATAGTCACAAAAGAAACATTGGAATCGTTTGATACTGCGGCAACTCATCAGACAATGGGATTTTAGACGACTGGTCGATGAGAATATTCGATGGCAATTCGGGCACATGGGTTTTTCACCATCCGAAAATCGGTAGTCGTTGGAATCGGCAAACATATCGAGCAGCATCGAATCATAGAAATCTGTAAAAGGAAAATGGTTAGTAAGAGTTAGTAAGGTACGTTAGTTTTGTTTCAGAAGTTAATAATGATCAATAGGTAATGTGATGTTAGAAAAATATGATCCAGGAGATCTTACAGGGTTAGGCAGATATGGACGGAATATTTCATTTAAACAATTATTTTAGTGGATCATTGTCTTTATTTCAGTAGATATAGAATCAGTTATAAGTAATTACAATATATATGGGCAAAACAGTCTAGACTGTTAAGCAATTATTAGAGCATATATTAATTGTAATAATTGTTATGTCTGCTGGCATGATTGCCAAAATCAAACTAAAGATATTAAAAATAAATGGTCAAACATTCACGATTCTCTTTTCATGTCCGTTCCAAAAGAAACTCATATTGTATTACAATTTCAATAGTTTTCATTCATTCGACGAAAACATTCTGAAAAATCTTACATTCCAACAGTTCCTTCAAATATAAACTTTACGTTAAAGAACAAACTGTCGTGGAAATGTTGTCTGATTTACAATATTTGGTATTGATCGAAGATTATATAAATACCAAAAGGAGAAAAAAGCAAAAAAAAACAATAGTACATATAATCACGTTTCAGAATAATCTTCAAAATTTATGGTTTTCCATATAAAACTATTTATCAAAGTTTTTAATATTCTTATTTTATGTTCATCCTTTTAAGAAACTTAAGATTGTAAAATAGCCCGGAATGAATCACGGTCTTAGTTTAGAACCTAAAATAAATTTTCTTTCAGAAATTATCCTTTAAATTAATCATGCATGTGTTTTTTAAGGAAACTAAATCGATTGCTTTGTTTACTAAAACACGTTAATTGTGCACATTTATTTTTGAAAGCGTACTTAGAAATGCACATTTATGTTTGATTTTCCAATTTTATAGAAGTGAAAACCATTTTTAAAGCAACATTCGCATATCGTTACTTTTTAATTTCACCTGAACAAATGACGGCTACGCTCGTTGCGTCGTCGACTATAAAGGGTTATTTTCCTACATATCGCTAACACTTGAAAATGTATCGATCATTACTAATAACTGCGGTCCAAAGAACAAAAAAAAATCATTTATATACATATTGAAAAGAAACGATTCAGAAGTAATCTCAAAAAATATGTTAGTTAAAAAGAACATTAATATTTTGCCTGATTTTTAATTTGAGTATATATATATATATATAAATTTTAATTGCATATCTAGATTAATTATACAAACAAATTATTTTAATAATACATTTCTACGCCTTTGTTGTGCCAAATATTTATAGAACATATTTTCATCCGCACGATGAGCAAGACATTTTGGATATCGATTTGCAATCAAAAATTCAATTCTATACTGCGGCTACGCTGTTGAATAGTGGAAACTCCATGGATTCAAGGTAAGCTCAGATATAGTCAAATCAAAACTCTATTCATCAATAGTTACAAGCATTTATGAACTAAGACATGGAATCTTGGATAAAATGTTTTAGAAGCTACCCTTCACGATCCATTACGAGAAAATAAAATACATAAATTTCTTATTTAGTAGAAAGAGGTCAAACGTGTTGGCATTTTTTAAATGAATCAATTAAAATAAATCTTTTAGAAGATTCCACGTGTAAAAGTATCGATCATATTCCAAGTTTAGCCATTTGTACTTTCAAAACACATCAATTTACCAAAAGATCACTTTGATTTTCAGCAATTACAATTCAATGGTTTTTTAAGCTTGACTTTTTTTACAACATATTTAATTCAACTTTACGGTTCCTTTCTAGTGAAAATTATAAATCGCTTCATTTTTTCAAACGATATATTCGGTGTACGTATGCCTATTTGATAGTGCATCTCCGTAGTATCAAATTCCAACTCTGTGTATTGTTAGCTTACACTTTTCACGTCGAATCGATTTCATTGTTTGTTGAAAATTTTATTCCCTACATCTATTGATTAGGCTTCCGTCTTGGCCGCTTGATTTTTTTATAGGCTCGATCGTTCGCTCTCAAATTTGTGATCGCCAACAAATCAGCTAATTTCCTCACTTTTTCTCTTTGCACTGCAGCTGGATACGAGCTTGTCGATTGTTGCAAAACAATGTTTTTAGTACCACTGCCACTCTGTTTACACTCAATTTTATATTTTGCAGGCGCATTCGGTTCAATGCCAACAATTTGATAATTTGACGATCCTTCCGTCGCTTTCAAGCTGAACACCACATCATTTTTATCATCCCTGTCACCTTCAAAAACATTTTGCACTTTTATATCATGTTCCTCAACTTCTTCGGCGCCTTCGTCAGCTTCAGCCTCCTCTAATTTGTATTCTTCTTGCTCTTCGGTTACAATTTGATACACCATTTCGTCTTCCTGTTCGTCGGTACATTCAAAAATGTAGTCTACAATGAGAATAAAAGAATGGGAATTTTTCAAGTTTAAGTGAGGAATTAAATAAAATTCATTGGTGGTTTTAATAAAACAATAAACAGTAAGCTAACTAAAACATTAGGTTAAAAGTCTTTATGTTACAAGTTCAAATAATACCATTTATTAAAATGGTCAAATTAAAATGTGTTAGTGTTGGTACAAGCAAGAAGACTAAATAAAAGAATACCTTAATTTGAAGATTCATTTTATATTTGTTTTTGTAGACCAGTTTGACAAAGCTGTAAAAATATTCAATTAATTAATTCTACGTCGGTCGGAGCAGTTGTTTCATTTTAGTTTTTATAACAATCAAATTTATATGCTAGCAACGATTTCCAATATGTCCACACTATTCAAACATTCTTATCAAAATGTATTAATTTTGTAAAGAAGCGATCCATTTGAAAGTTTTTGTAAAGAACTTGCGTTTGATGTAATTTAGTCCCGATTTATGTATATTTACTTGTTCGTCAATTTATTTAAAATCTGATTTAATGCAATGGAAAGGTGTCCCGATTGGCAAAACTACTTTCGAAGACTAATACAATGAAGAAAAATAAACGTAATGCTGTCAACTATGCTGTTATAGCTAGAAAAAGTGCAGCCGAAAGCATGTTGATTTCAAGAGATCTATAACAAAACGTACAATTTCAACATATGTAAATTTTGATTTTCCTGAATGGAAATCAATATATCATTTTCTAATCTATTGCGAGATGATTACGTACAACGATTCAATATTGTCTATATGTTAAGAAAAACTGCTCTTTCAATATGTGAATCAGAACATAAAACTTTACATGCACTTAAACGATTTTCTCCATGTATCGAAAAAAATGTTGAAATGGATTTACAGAATTTATAGTTATGCACTTACTCAAATCAGGTTTCACAGGATTCTAGAATTGTGTGCTTCAAATACAACTAATGCACATTCAATAAATACATTAGTTATTTTCAAAAAGTTAATCATGAATAATACCAGAATAAAATTAACATTAAATTGTTCAATTTGAACTTTACTTCCTTCGTACATAATTATTTTATTTCGTCCAGAGAAATCGACAAAACTGGATAGACTCTATTTTATTCTCTATTGAGCACTATAAAAAGTCTATCTGTGTTGTTGAGTATCAGAATTAAGAAGATTATATGCCAGAGTGTTAATCTTATAAATTAAATTGATACTAACAAGACCATTCCTAGTGCTGCATCACACATATTTACTTTGAAATCAATCTCAATACATTTGTTTTACCATGCATTGCATTATTTCCAATTTTTCCCATTTAATTCCAAATTTTCTGTAAGACATCTATTATGTATGATCTAGATATTTGCGTGTTCCAACCTCCGTCAACACCTAAAAAGAAAATATGTTAATATCGAAATCAGTCTAATTCATTTCAATATCAAACCTATACCTAAAATGTTCGAAGGAAAGTAACGTTTTGTTAAAAAAAAAATTTTAACTTACCTATATTTGAGGATGAATTCACATCGGGAAGACGATATGAGAACGGACGAAATCAAATCTCAATAGAAAACAAAAAGAAACAACACTTTCATTCTGAGTGCTGTGCAAATTATATTTCTCATTAAAATAGTATCTTCAATGTTGTTCAAGCGAGTTCATTATGTCCCACTTCGTTGATCTCATTTCATTTAGAAAAAAGGATATAAAACGTAGGAAATAAAACAGCAGCAAGCCAACAAATCAAGGAATCGTATAAGCCAATGATAAGAAACTGAAATCGTAGCCAATTTCAATATACGTTGCATTTTATTGTATATGATGTGTATATAATTTTTACTTACAGCAGAAAAATAAAATAAAATTACAAGTAAACTGAAACAAACTAAATGCTACATTTATTACTGTCAAGTTCAAGTGTATCGTGTGAAAAAAATAAACTAAATTCGATACACACCAAGAGTAGTTTACTTGCATATTGTAAATCTGTTAAAATAATAAAATAAGAGAGTATGTATGTATATGTATGTATATATGTAAAAAAGTAGATTGAAACTACTAAATAAGAAATATATCGGATAATAAAAAAATTCAGTCATAATTTATCTTTTATGAGCATGTCGTCATTATGTATAAATGTTGCGTTATGATTTTCAAACTTAATTCGATTGGGTCCCTTCGAAAAGAACAATATCATTACAGACGAGCACTCACTTGACTCTTTCTGCATTTACTTGCGTCATCACTATTATAATTTTATCAATTTCCATTCGAAACTACGATAAATCTTAGAAATACGTTCTCAATAAAAGTTAATAATTTTGGAACAAAAAATTTGGCTCGTTTCCTTATTATTTGGAGTCGAAATAACTCGAAATTATTTCTCAAAAAATATAAGTCACAAATCGCACGGTTTGTGCGTGAATTTACAAATTTCAATGATAATATTTTATAAAAATAAACCATTTTATACAATTCATTCGAATTTCATGTCAATGATAAATCATTCGATAATTTTGAGAGAATTTTAGATTCTAATCCTTAATTTTTATTTTTCAGCGTTCAGTATTTCTGTTTTCGTATTCTAAGCAGTCTCATATTTTCCAGTATTTTCAGTTAGTAAAATCTCGAGATTTAGGTTTAAGTGAAGCGTTTTCATTATCAATTTTCACAAATATTTTTATTTCTCCGCGCTTGTATGGAAAAGTTCGATACAAAGTCTTCTCAACAATTTAGCATAAATTCATTTCAGAAGAGCGATCAATTATAATTGTTGGTTTTCCGAATTGCAGTGGGCGAACTAGTACGACAGGAGTATAATCGAACTGATTTTTTAGCGTAGAGTTTGGCATTTGACTTTTATGTTCCTTGTAGATGCAAGGACATACTCGTGTAGACTTATATTTTGTGCTTATAACTAAGTGAATGAAGCTTAACATTACAGTAGTGGACTTTAATGTAAGGCAGTCTTTTATCCAAAAATCACTTTTTAATTTTAGTAAGGGCTGAAGCTTATTCTGTGCAAAATATTTTCATTTGCGTACTATTGCAATTTTTCAAAATATTCGTATGCATATGATGTAGTGTTAAATTTGCATAATTGTTTTGCGAGTTCAGCCATCATCTTTATCTGATTTGGCTCCTCGTTAAATCTAAAATGTCCCCTAGTTTTTCTTTTTTGAAAATTCCGATATCAAACTAAAGACTAAGCTAACATTTGCATTAGAAAATGCTCTTTGAAAGCATTTATTTAAATAAACTCTTATATGCGACATAGTTGAAGTCGTTATTGGAGCACCTAGTTTCGTTTATTTTCGCTAAATACATATATAGTACATCTGTTAAATTTTGAAATGACTTTACAAGCACCGACTGAACAAAAAAAAATCATTCATGGTTTCACATTTTAAAAAAAGTTCAATTCGTCCAAGTGTCACTATCACTTTGAAACAAATTTAAGAGAAGTAAACTGAAATTTATATGAAGGTTTATTTATAAATCAAATAGGGAATTTTTACTCGCATTTGTTTGCAATAAATATATAATCGTTCTCATCAAGAATTTTTTTTTTAAATTCAATCTGCATTGTTTACACGACATTCTAAGAATTTCAACAGTTTTTGTTAGTACTGATTTTTATGGCATCTGAACCGGAATTTCCATTTAAACTATTTCAAATCTTTAGTGACTTTTAATTATTTTATTATCATGCAGAAACTTATTGAAATCCGTTCATTTCATTGAATATCAAAGAAACAGTACAAGTAAAATCAGGTGATACCGCAAGACTTTTTTCTACAAGTAAGCACGGCAAAGTAAATTGTAATTTATTCTAACTTGTCGAAGAATGGCTAAGCAGAAACGCTTAGCTTTCCATCAAGCGAAACATATTAATTACCGAATTTTTATTTAATTTTTGGTTACGTAATACTGAAATATAAAGTATTTATACATCTATTATATTAAATATGAGTTTACCGAAATTTACTCTTTATTATTTTTAAAATCAAAATGACAGCAACTAAATTATAATCAGAAGGTATCTAGCATTATTCGTATGTATAGTATATTCCATGGAGAGCATCAAAAAGCTACCAATCGACCGATCGCCACAGCCAAAAAAGTAGTTGCTATACTCGCGTTACGTTTGGAAGTATACAACAATTACATAAATATCAGACTAAAAATGCACATACGTGATGAATAAGTATTGAATAAACATTATTCATATTTTGATAGAATGCGACTGACGCGACTATTCAGCAAGATTAAGCTCACTAGGCAGTAAATTCTGAACCCATATATATTTAATTGTTCGCAGAAGAGTATACCAACAAAAGTATAATTAATATAATTGCAGTTATTATAGTACATTGCAACTGGTTCTTTTTTAAGTCTACTATTTTAAGCAGTTGCGTACAAATGATTTATTGTGCTATTTAATGCAGCTCTATGTTCGTCATTATCTATCAAACTAAACTTAAGTCCTTCTTCGTAGGCAGATATTTTTAGAGCACCTGCTATTATGTTTGTAGTTGAACCGAGACTAAAGTTGACCTCTATTTGAGTCACTTATCTGCATTTACAAACAAAACCCGGGTTTCAATATTTTATGCGTGAATATTATTTTTACAATTTAATATTCGAATGATATCATTTCAATTTCATCTCGGTTAGGTGATTAAAATTACAAATATATATAGAATTTCGTATTTACTATGCAAGAAGGCATACTTTGGATATGAGCATTTTTATCGATTAGCCTACATATATCGAAACGCTTGTGTCTATCCAATCCAATCCGTTTAGGGATGCGATTGGTGATAAATCTCCTTTCAGCTGACGGCGCAACATAGAACTGCATACAAACTTATTTTCCGCGTAGGAATTATGTCTACTTAGTTGCTATTCGTCAAGAAATAAATTCGTATGATAATATTTATGAAAAATAATACATATTCGCGATAAAGTGCCGTGCGATAATTATATACACGAGTAACAAAGGAGAGTCAAATGAACGCACGGTTTGCAAAAGTTACGAGAGTTGTGTATGGTTCCTATTGGCCGTGCGTTAATCCCTTGGCTGCGAATATTTAGATCGGCGTTTGCTAGCCAGCTGGGGCAGATTGGAGTGATGCTTGCGGACATGCACTCCCAGATTACCTCTTTGCTTCGACTTGTAGGGACAGTACGGACATTGGTGCGACGGCTCCTTGCCACCGCACTCGACATTCTCGTGGCGTCGCAAAGTCGACTTCCACCTGTACTTCTTGCCGCAATGCCGGCAGTTATATAGCTGTTCTTCAGTTCCATTGCCTCCATAGTCACTCAAGGAGTATTCCAGGTTTCTGAGTGCCTGGGCTGCAATCATCGAGTATTTGTGCGACTCGTCGGACAGATAGTCGCTCTCCGTGGCGGGCATGCTTTGATTGTGGAACACTGATTTCGAACCCTCAATCAAGTGAATGTCCTCGATCGACGGGTACTTTGAGTCCTCGTCCTCATCCACATCGTCGTCACCATCCTCGTCCTCCGACTGTGATTGGTCGTCTGCATCCGAGCTCCGGTCGTTACTGTTCGTGTTTTTTAGATAAGATGGAATAAAGAATGGAGGATTTTTGGGAACCGTGGGAGGCACCGGGGCAGGAGGATGTGGCTGTTGGTGGCTTAGGAACTCCTGCGCCTGGAGCTGCTGCAGGTTGCGATAATCCCCACGAAAAAACGCTGCAGCTGCAATAGCTGCCGCTGAGGGCGCAGCCGACATAATGGGCGGTTGAATTACAGGAGCTGGGATCACAGAAGAGGGGAGCGATGTAACACATAACGACGAAGCTGAAGTCGATGGAACAGCTGCGCCTATTGACGGTTTGTTATTCACGTTTGAATATTTTATGCGCGGATGAAAGGAAGCACTCAATTTTTTCCCGGCTATATCGTTCGATGAAGCCGTTAAATTCTCAACTTTTGCCGAGAACTCTTCATTGTTTGATGTTTCGGGTGTACTCTTTACCACTGTCGATGTTGCATTCGCTGATGAAGACAGCAACGATAATGGTTTCGATGACTTGGACGACAAATTTAGTTCAGTCTCGTTATTTGCAATTGATAACGATTTGTTATATGGCGGTGGTGATGTTGCTAGAAATTTCTGAATCTTATTATTCTTTGGTACGTTTAAGCTATTCTTTTGATAGAACTCGAGAAGCATTCCCGATAAATTAGGTACTAATGCATGTGATGAAAAGTTATGCTGATGTTGCTGCAGATATGACGATATACTTTTTGCAGGCGATGACAGCTCCATTTTCGGCTTAGTACGCAAATCTAGTGTTGAGAAACGAACAGAATATAAATATTAGTTCAACATATTATAATATATTGCACTGAATTATGTTCCAATGAAATAAACAAGTTTACAATACAAAATCAAAAACTATCATGCGTAAATCAATATTAAATGCAATGTACATAGTACGGCAACACAAAAGACATACGAAATCATACTATTACCCAAGATATGTAATGCTTAACAAATTAACACATAAATAGATAAACTTATTCTAAATGAACTTCAATATGAATTACAGAGTTTTTGTTGTCCAAAAACACAAATAATATGGCAGTCATCAGATGATTTATTATATCGTACAAATAAAATGTATTAAACAAAAATGATCAACATTGTTGTTCTTTTCAATTAGAAGAAACAAATTAACAAAATCAATAAAGCATTAGCATTAGAACAAATGATGAGTTTGATAACACTTCAACACAGTTATGATGGTCATGATGGTAACGATGTATTATGTCAACAACATTTCCCCCAAGTATCGCTAACCATGATTGCGATGTAATGGTGAGTTAAATGATGATACTGATGATTGTTTTATAGTTCATGATTTTTTTTATGGAAAGAAAACGAAAAACGTTAGAAAATTGCAAATGAGATTTTTGTATACAGCGAACGTTCATTGATATGAAATAGCCCTTTCACCATAGCGGTCGTATCTTGTATGCGATTTATTGTTTCTTGCCAGCTATACACTTATTTACCTTTAGTTTTAGCATGTTTTCGATCTTATATCATGGAGACTCTTCTGAAGATGTTACCTGCAAAGAGGGAAGTAAAAATGGATATTAGTATAAGAATTTAGATACGGATTGTCACTTCAAATAGCGTCGAGCGGCAGCATCTGCAAAAAAAATATTAAATCAGTATATATATAAACTAGCCAAAACAATTCGCATTCACAAAAACATTTTGCAAGTATGCACTTTAAAATTCACTATAAAATATATATTCACGACATATATTTTGAATCATTTTCAATTTCTTCCACGAGATCAACAGCAGGAAGGAATGCTTCCAACAACGTCAATTGGCAGCCTGAAAATCAAACATGAAGCAAGTTAGCATAACATATCAACTTTCAATTTCTGATTGAACTTGGTGGTTTATTATAATAAAATTCAACTAAACATAGTTCTTGAACTAAGACGAAGCAACTCTAGCTAGCTAGCCTTTGACTATAATTGAAATACACATAGAAAACTTTGATCAAAGACCAAATATTCAATAAATCGTCCTAATTTATAAATTTATGTAGTCAATTCTAGATTCAAAATTAGTGGTATGACATTTTGGAAATAAATAACTACTGGAACGATCATTTTGTTATTGCATTTAGCCCAAATGTCAAAAAGGATACTTTTATGGCGAAGGTGATTTCAGTTTGATTTTATAAAACTATCAAACATGTACACATTGAACTGTAAATTATAAATGATTTGCAAAACAAGTAATATTCCATTTGAAAAACATTATCATCAACACTGTTTTCAATATTTGATATTGCACAGAGACTAATCAAGAGTTAAAAAGATGCAAATTATAAATGAAATCATTTAAATTATTGTCAGTAGGTGTCATTGTATTCAAAGAATGGTAATATTAATTAAATGGAACAGTAAACTCAGTTCTTTTCACACAACAAAGTACCAGAATCTTTGCAACTTATATGAAGACTGCACATCTAAATGCGAAAAGGGTATGTTATCTCCACAAACTATTGACACAATTAAGATTGTACAATATAGCAATTAGAGATTTGAGAAAGGCATCATATCACGCCAAATCACTTTGCTCAAAACAGTTTTCAATTTAGAATAAACTTATTCCACTCAAGCACTGAGAAATACACTATCCACTATTTTCTGTAATCAAAAATGTTCTCAGCAGCTTTCCATTCCACCAACTTACTGTAAACTTAACCGAGCCGAATAAGCCTACACGAGAAATGTTTGCTACCCCACACAAAAAAAAACTTTTTCTGTCGGAAATATAGAAATACCTCAAGCCTGCATACATGCATTCACCGTCGAATCTATTCGCCAAACAAAACCCCGAAGCGGACCAGCAAAAAACTATTCAAACTATGGTGCCTCTATTCAACAAATAAAATACAACCAACCAACACTAACATAAAGTGCATTGCATTGCATATCCTGCGCCTCGTACAACCAATTATGGTGGCCACCAACACATTGTCGCCTGATTACATCGGAGACGAGATCGTTTGAAAAAAAGGAAACACATGCAGGTCAGGTAGCTGGCGTGCAAACTTCCTGAGAAATGGCTTTTCGAAAGATCGCTGCGCCAGGGCTTGTTGCAGGACGCAAGGTAACCGTGAAAAGCCGTTCAAGGCAATCAGTTGTGGGACTTTTACGATATTGTAGAAAGAACAGGCTTGCCAATGGGAATCGAAGGAATACAGGTGCCAGGGTGACCAATTTGAAGTTCTCTAAAAATGATCTAGCCATGGGCAATGTATGATATGAACTATTTCGTGGCTTTGACATTAAATTTGGAGTTTACGGGCCTAAAAATCACAAACTAGGCTACCAATAAATAACAAAATTAATTTATAAATTGGACTTTCTAATGAATCTTACAATAATGTGGAAACAATGACAACCCCTACATACACAAAACTTCCGAGTGTCCTCTAGACTTCCATCAAAAAGTTCAGGTAGCTGGCCAATAAACGAAATGCATGGCTTTCACAAAATCAAAACTAACACCCCTATCTTCGATCCTATCTCTTCTTCGCAATGCATATTTGGACTATTCACTTTAGGACCGCATTCACACATATTTCAAGCCCAATTCATGTTTCATTGATTTTCCTTCGATAATGCATTCGATGAGGGCTTAAAACTACCACATTGAGCAGCATCAGGGTGCATTCATACATACGCCCCGATGCCGAAACAGGACGGGACAATAAACAAGTATGATCGCGAGAATGCTGCTTGCAAGCAAATGTGAAAGCGTCGTTGGTTTTCTTCTTTTTTTCCTGATTAAGGTTGCATTTTATGACTTTCAAGTCGAGTACGTTTCGAAAATCTTGCTCAGAATAAACTTGGATGTATCTTTTTCAACAGGATATGCTTAAGTGTGTGTATGTGTGCTGATTGACATTTTATTTCAACCTGATTGCAAGAGATTATGATTTGATAGAATGTTTGGGATACTGTCTGAGCTCTAAATTTATTAAGACTTGAATTTGTAGCTTTACAAGAACGTAAAATTATGCGGACATTGGTAACAAATAGAAATATTTTTGTTTTCATTAGTGGAAGGTGTACATGTTATGTAAAACAGATGTTACGAAACAGTATTTTGCATTGAACGCAAATATTTTCATCCTCAACCCAAGCAATTTATCAATTTTTATTTTCATCCGAAAGTGTCTTCCACTCATCACTTATATAAATGCTACTTCAGCCTTCATCTACACTTTCAAATTTAAAATAGAAAGGATTAAATGCACATTGAACTCATTTTATATTTATTCAAAAATACTCGAAACTAAAGACGAAATTTTAAAGTGATATGCATGGCAAAATAGGCACAATCGAATTAACTGTTGTTCTCTTAGAAATTGTACCATTCTTACCCAGTGAATAAGTAAATAACATTAAGGGTTCATTGTTAATCTCAATTTTTCGAAATGTTTTTAAGTATTCTGATATTATAGAACAAAAACAATCGAATTTCAAGAATATCTTAAAAACCTTATAGAAATTAGCCAATTTACTAAGAACAGACCTTCAACAAGCTTTGTGCAAGATTTTCCACCGCTGATGGTTATTTACCTGGGCAATTGTTTTGACGTCTGTCTCCAAGACAGTAGTGACCTTTTCGAACACGGTAACCAAAGAAGGGTTTGAAGGATAAAGTCATAAAATACATTTTTTTCCCCGGAAAACAATCATAAAGTCAAAATTGTACTTAGTCTATTGGGATTGGTTTTGCTTTTTGGGTATGAAAAATATATCTGCAACTTCAAGTTGGATTTCAAACTGACCGAGGATGAGCATTTGAAGTAAGTTAGTTAGTTCAAAAGAGAGAGAAAATGAATCTTATTATTTGAATATTATTTTCACCTATCTAATAACATAGAGAGGCGTATCGACATTTTTTGTCTACAGTACTTCTAATACAAAGCTATTCAAAACCAGAGAAGGCTTCTCAAGAATATTAATGTGCTTCTCAATTTGAAATTGATCCATATTGTATAAAATTACTCACTGCTCTTTGTCCATTTCCTCAAGATTATGTTCACTTTGAAGATCAAACCATCCGATCAGTGGTGGATTCCAATCTGAAAAAGAATGAATTAATTATCCTGGCGTTTGTATTAAACATGATTTACCTGCTCCTGGTTGATGCTTGTGTCTTGATTTATTCCGCAAAAGTTTGCTAAATTTGGGCAGGCAATAATTTTTGATTATAAAAATTATTGGATTATATACACAGATTTTGCCCAAGGCATTAAAAATATACCCACCTCATTTCACATCAAAATATACGTAAATGGAATTTTAAATAATACTTGCATTTTATTTGTATCTAATAAAAAGCAACACAAATATCTTTTCACTTCTCAAGATTTATAAACTCTTGCTACTATAATTCAATAATTTCAACAACATCCAACTACGTTTTGTAGTAGGAACTTCAAAAATTGGATTTCATATAAAAATAGTGTTTTTATCTTAATTGGAAGAACAATCTTATAGTAATAAGTCTTTGCCAGGCCAATTGTATGTTTCGAAAACATCACAACACTTTTTTCCCATATCTACGTCTGTTGTTCAACAATAATCAATAACATTTCTTCAAAAGAATTATTAAATTAATTAAACTGACTAAAATGAACGGAGTGCGAAACAATTAAATAAATAACAAATGTAATGATTTCGCAACAAAAATGCGGAATGTAAATGTCTTAAAATAAATTATGCTACAAAATCAATAGCTATACTTGAAAATAAAGTCCTTTAGCGTGAATCACTTGATGAACTTTAAGCATATGTCTTTTTAGATCTTCGTTTCGTTTATAACGTGACGGGCACATACCACAGCTAAATTTTGGCGGAACTCCGATACACTCATTGGTCATATGTCTTTTTAAATGTGGCTTTCGCAAATATGTTTTGCCACATGTTAAACATGGATATCGTATTTGCCATCGTTCGTCGAAGCAATCTGGAAAATTTGTAAAGCATGTTAATACCAAATATTCAGAATTAATAATAGTTTTTTTAAAACAAAAGAATTAATTCATTGATACAATATGGTTAAGATGATGTCCCGTGTTAAGTATGAAGAACAGTTGTCTAAGTCAATGTTAGTGTAGAATATGCTCTTTACAATCTATAAACAGTTTTACTGAAACAATATCTTCAAGTTTTCGAAGTAAATTCAACTTTTAATAAAGAGTATCTAACAGTACAAATATTATTTCAATATAAATTAATTTGTCTAAGACTTCAATAAGGCCATATTTCTCTTAATCAATTATTTATAGATATTTCGATGAAAATTTAATGTAAATCTCAAACCTATCAACAAATATCAGTTCAAATATTTCAAAGCACTTATTTAAGTTAATACTAGAGTTAAATGAAGTAAAAAGGATATGAAAACTATGAGTGAAACTATGTTGGACTAGGGAATACATATGAACTGTTTAAGAGTCTCAAGCAAATCCGATTACGGCATGGAATCATGGACTCAATTTGGTTTTTGTTACAATTCTAAGGATATTTTAGAGGAAAACGTACCGAACTAGTAATTCAATTTGTTTTGAAATTCTAAAATTGTGGTTTAAGACGACCAATACCAATCATATGTTCAATAGAAGTAGAAGTCATCGTTTTAAGAGTATGGAATCATAAATTTACTATTTTTGGAATTTCAAAGTTTAACGTTCACGTAGGAACTTTACAGAAGAAGGATCAAAAATCTAATGTAATATTTTTGCTTCACATTGAAACCGCTACATTCAATATGAATTCTTCATCAACGCTTGTAAACATTAAGCTATTTCTTTCAAATGCAATAAAATTATTTTTTGACGTTTTTTTCCGAAAATAGTATGTATTACTATTATAGTAAGATTAAAAGTAAGCGATACTATTGCATTTCACTCACCCCAACTATTTTTTTAAATAAGTATTGAATGCTCCTTGCGCATATGGTCATTTAAGAATGCTTGTGAACGATAATTAAGCGAGCATAATGGACACTTAAAACTATTATCACCACTACGCTTTGCTTGGAAAGCGTTAATTTGTTTCTGATGTTTCATTAGAATTGTTGATGCCGACGTGTCACGGCAAGGCCACTGAAGGATGCGCTCACGTTTCGACGCGGATAGTGCTGCTAAATGCTTAAATGCTAAATATTCACCATCACTCGTTGTCAACGAAATTTCAGGATAATGTATTGGTTTTTGATTCGCCTGCAGACTGTCCTGTACTTGCAATGGTGATTGTTGCCGAGCCGTCGTGATTGATGGGACTATCGACGAGATTAGTGCTGCTTGTGATAGTCTTCTCGGCATCATTTGTATCGCCTTGGCATACTGAACAATCGGCAATAGATTTTCATCCAGTTCAGCTGATGAATCGTTCGAGCAATCTTGTAGTGAATGTATGTTTTTATTTGAATGATGACTATCATTGTCTGAAATTATAACAAAATTGAATTAGTTGATATGTTCAATATCGCCACTACAACTATGCACAAATGATTTAGTTGTTACGAGTCGTAAAACGCTCTAGAACAATAGTCTTGAATTATATACAAAGAAAAACATTCAATGAATCTCATTGTTTTCATTCAAAAACAATTATCTTTATTACACATCCATATATTAAATAAATTTCAAAGCTTGCACAAGTATTCATTTGGTTATGTTTATAATAACAAGTCATTTGAAATATTTTGGCATCTTTTGCTTTCACAAACGTAATTTTAAATAAATATGTCATACTTAAATAGATCATCTTTAGGAATAGTCGATTTGTTAATAATTTATTAACGACTCTGATTTGCGAATGTTAATCACATTCTTTATATAATTGCTTACGTTAAGAAATAAGCATTTGGAACAATTAAATTATGGAATGTAGTCAAATGTTTTGCAGGATTCAATAGCCTGTTTCTTTCAATTCCTAACTTGCCTAGAAATATAGAGTGCAATAAGATTTGCATGTAAATTATCATTTAAGTTGTGCGTATGATTATAATTTAAAATATTTATAAATTTTCCAAATGTTGTGTTATCGTCAATCGTTACTTGTGTATTTTTTACTTCAAATTGAAAGTGAATTGAGAAGCTTGCAATGTAACGACTATTTTACAAACCCATTCCTGAATGGAGTCTTTTTTTGTATTATTTAAACCATGGACAGTTGTTTGGTGAGAATTTTGAATACTCAATGCACTTCAACACTGCAGAATATTCTACTGGGTAGTGTTATACTGTTCACGGCAATTTTTTTCTAGGAGGGTTCTAGGTTTTTGTAATTCAGGCTGTGTTTCTTTTGATTGTACCTTATCTGACACTGTATGCAATAAGGGAATAATTTAACATACTCTTGGCTCAACTTCTCTCAGCATTTACTTATCTCATGCATGGCCATCTTTTAATATAAACATTAATAAACGATGAAAGTCCATTCGATTGCAATCTATTAAAATTCAAGGATCTTTATGCAATCATGTCGTTTTAAATTCAAAAAAATGCAGAGTATTGAGATGTGTCTTAAGACAAAAAACAAAGCAAACAGAATGAAATAGTAATAGAATAAATAGAAGACATTAGAATTTTAAATGTTCTACACTCAAATTAAATTAGGAGGTCCATAACAAAACGAAATATTTCCATACACGGTACTACCAATTCATCTGAACGCAAATCGTTTGATTGTCTTTTGATTCATTGGTAAACATTAATTCACATTTATTCAAACGTTATGTCTCAATAATTGAAAAATAATATCTAATGAAATTATTTCGTTTTGTAAGAGACCTCCTTAATTAATATACATACTGACCTTTGGACAGTAAGTTAAAATGGAGAATCAGGTGAAATTTCATGCAAAACATTACGATGGGCAATTGGCAATCATATACTCTTCTCCAATCAAATCAAGATAAATTCTTTGCGTACTTTATCCATTAGCAGAATCGTTCTGGTTACCCGAAAATGTGCAACAAGTTTGATTCAATCGTTAATGTCTTTTTCTTAGTCAATAATGCATTCAACTGCTAAATCAATCAGATTGATATTGATAATATGACAATCAAGTAAATGATAATGTGTTCTTCTAAATAACTATTTAAATGTTGCTTTTTTCAATAATTTCGGTGCATTAGAAATTTCCTGTCTGTTAAGGACTGTCATATCTTTGTTCTGTTTTGGTTTGTTTTGGGTCTAACATCTTTATAACTAGCAAAATACGTTGACTTAAAATTTAGATAAAGGAGATCGAATTCAATAATTCATTTATATTATAAAGTTCAAATCGTACGTTTAATATTATTTAAAAAAATATTTATCAGAAATATATTTTAGCATGAGTTTTATGATGTAATGTTAAATCAATTATTTTTATTCCTCGTTTAGTTTAATGTTAAGGAGTAATATCAAATTTATATAGTTTCGTATTGAATTCTATGACTCAAATTAAAATATTTATTTTGCTTGTATTTGCATGTAAATATAATTTTATTTTTATTAAAAGCAACTCAACTCGTTTTTTAAAAAGATGCTTAGGAATTTTCATATTGATCAATTTCACTCGTTTAAATACATTAGATTGATCTGTCTATCCGATTCAAGAAACATTACACAAAGTTCACTTAAATTTATCATAGCTTATCCATTTAACACTCATCACTCTAAAAGCCACTCAACAACGGCTTCAAACCGATCACATCATCATCATTCCCGTCACTATTCTCAACAGCTCGACTACCACTTATGTGCGTATTGAAATGCCTCTTCAAATGGTACTTCCTCTTGAATGTTTTCTCACAAATTGTACAGGTAAATCGTTTGATGTTGCCACAATCGAGCCTCTTGTGTCGCAGCATTGTTCCAACCGAGGTGTAATATTTACCGCAATTGTTTTCACATGGTACTATCACTGGCATATCCCAAAGTGGTTTGTATTCGTCCCCGCCACCATATAGATAATCTGTTGGGAAAGAATCAATCAAACAGAGAATAGCCCATTGAAAATGGGTATGAAAATTTTCATAGAGTTTCATATTATGAAAGTTGTTCTAGGAATATATTTCCAACGAAAAATTATCTTGCTTGGTTTCTAATCATTTTTACACGTAAACGATAAATTGAAATCGCATGCCTCCCAACGTACAGAAAACAGCACACACTCAATTCGGCATGAACATGTCAAATAAACAACAGAACTGCAAACAAAAATTGAAGAAAGATAATAAACAATTAAATGTGACATTTATAATAAAATGAAAATAATTAATTCATTGAAAATCAGCATCGTTTTTCATTGATATTTTTATTTGTCCAAAAATGCAATGCAACATTGTCAAAGTTGAGCCTTGAGTTTGCAATGCTTTCGCTGGTAAGACTCCTCATTAATTCATTTCTCACGTTCATTGCTGGCACAGTTTGAGTTTGTACAATTTTCAAGGTCCGAATATGGCAAAAAACGATGTATCGACAAGCGGAACCTAAAAAGGAACATATTAGTAAGGGAATGAAATATTTTTTATTGTAATTTTAATGCCGAAAAAGTTCAGTGAGAATTAAAAACCAAATTTTATTTGAAAATATTTTATGAGTTTTATTCATTTCTTCATACATGAATCAGGATTACTTTCGATTGGACTATCTAATCTTTTAAAGTATTTCAATTTGGCACGAGATTTCGCTCAAGAGATTCAATATCTAGTTAATAATTGAATTCAAAAATCAACGTAAAGCTACTTCATATATTATTGTTATTGTTGATTCGATTGGTTGTGGAATTTGATTATTTCTTTATTAGTAACTACATCTTTTAGCTGTTTGCAATGATCGTAGGTTTTTAGAGGATTATCAATAGGACCTTGAATTCCAGAATCAATTGATTCAAAAATATTTTTCCGAATTCAAACATTTTCGTTATAAAGTGATGAATTAGACATGTAGCGAGGTGGCACTGAGCTCAATTGTTCTTTTACTTCTTATAGTTGAATGGAACTATTTACAACTTATAAAACGCCATTTTGCAACATCGACGCTTCATATTCTATGTTCTACAATAAATTATTAAATTAATTGTAATTTCGATACAGAAACTAAAATAAATTATAAATTCTTTTTCATTAAATAAAATAAGCAACGAAATGCTAATTCAAAAATGGAAATACTACAGACACTATTCTAAGTGTCTTCTGAGCTCGATCTTCAAAATTTACTTGAAATGAAGTCGCTTCATGTGCTGCTCTAAGTTCCATTTGCGTCGAAACCTGCGATGGCACAATTGGCACTCGATTTTCTTCTCCACGCCACACTCGTGGTTCGTGTGACGCAACATTATACTTCGCGTCGAATAGCAGCGTCCACACTTCATACATTCGTAGGTTGGCTGATGATCGTAGTTGTTGTTCCGTTTAAAATATCCTGATTTTCCATGGTTCAGATGTTGCTTAATCTCGCCAGCATATTGTGCTAGGTACATGAAGTCTCCCCAGTAGCCTGCAATGAATTTCAATTACGAATATATCAATAGCTAATTGAATTTATCGAATTCCTTCGACACGATATCAATACGGGTCTAACACCCGAGCAGCCACGACTTTCACGAACAAACTGATCAAAGCAATTAAAACTCGAGAATACAACACAAAAACACAATTGACAATAAACTTTTCAATTAGAAAATGGACACAGCAAACATATTAAAGTTACTTTGCATCTTAGTTACTAAATTATTTTTTCATAAAATAAAAATATTACAAACGAATCAAAGCACTAAAACGTTACAAAACACAACAAACGAAAAAAAAAGTGCACTATCAATTTCAATCCAATCATCTATAGTGACTGGAAACACTGGAAGATTTTCAATTTTAGCAATTTGTAGGTACAAAACTTATCGGTGAATAGATGGCAGATAGTCCCTTTACAAAGGGACATCTTTCAACAAAAAAAGCTACATAAATTTTCGTTTAACAATTTTCAAGCCAAAATAATTTCTTTTTCAAAAATCTTACTTCTCTGTAAATCTAATTTTATAAACACCATTCATTTTCAATTATCATGAAATTTTATTTTATTTTATTGTTACTTTCAATTTGTAATTTTGCTTACAATAAGAACAATTTATTTTGGGATAGGAAGATAATTAATTACTTAGCGGTAATTAAAAATTTGTACAGTAATAAAATGTGTAGTGTTGAGTTTTTATCTTACATAAATTGGTATGGTCACTGAGTAGACTTCAATTATTTTCGAACGAGAGAATAATCTATCAATTTTCTCAGGCAAGCGGTCGGGAAATAGTCGTGTGGAGCCATTTTTGAATTTAAAGTAGTACTCGGAATCGTTTAACATTTAATTTAATTAATCGACTATTGATTGTGATTGATCTAGATTTTGATCAAAGCGATTATTAAAATGATATTGTCGTTTGCGAAGCTTAAGCTACTCGTGAACAAACGATTTTTTTTATTTAATCTGTCTTCTGCAATTTATGCTTGCGCATAGTTTAATTTGTGACTATTGTTAGAGCATGTTTTTCTAGATACAATACATATAAAATGTTTCCAATTGAACGAATTATACTCGGAATGGAGTTTAATTTTAACAAATTTTCGGTTTATATTTTATCGAGTTGGCTACCACCATACTTTGAAAATTGGTTTCACCGTGTGACACATAGCATCTTAACATACCTTGAGAGGTATCATGAGTATCACCGGTGACCTCAAGACTGATTTCATAAACCGCTGAACGCTAACTCTAATCTCTCTCATGTTTTTTTTATCCTGTAAACGATAAATTTCAACCAAAAAGTTAGCTTGGAGTTATTCCTCATAATTTTATGATGGCAATCCACTGTTACGGCATAGTGAAAGACTGGATTTGAAAACCACCAGTTTAATTTTAAATTGCTTTTAAAAGATAAAGCATTTCGTGTTGATCAACAATTAGGTTACCAAAATTTGTTAGTTTTATTTTAGTGGATAAAATCAAAAGTTTGTCATAAATACACGATTCATTGTAGAACGATTAAAAAGACCTGTAAAATGAGAAACTGCACCGAAAAATAAATTATATCGAATTAAGACTGCAAAACTATTACGAACAAAATCTAAATGCTTCATTAATAACAATTTTGATTTCAATGTCACTGTGTTGAACTCCATATTTTTTGAATAGTTATTATATGAATGAATTTAAAAAAGAGTAACGCTTTCTTGTTAAAAAATTGATTATAACAATAATGAATGAAGAGTAGCCTAGTTTTGAATTTTTAGAAGTTTAAGGGAATATTAAATGTGACCGTTTTCAAACTGTTTACAATCTGTTTCATGCTTTATACACTAATTTATGTACACTACACTTAATTAATCGATGAGCGCTTATTGATTTCCTCTCAATAAAAAGTTGACCCGTTAGAAACAGTTAAACTCATAACCATTAAATATAAATATGCTTTCGTATATCTTTCCCAAGGTTCCAAAAGCAATGAGGTGGCGAATTTCACAATCGTTCTAGTTATGTTTTTAAGAACATAACGACCGTTGAATATGCGTTAACCATTAGCTTCTCTATAAAGAGATGTTGGCGTTTTTCCTTATGAGTTTTCAAACCATTGATCTGGGTGCCGCTGCGTCATGTGCTTGCGTAAATCCGACTTATATTTACTTTTATGCTTACAATATCTACAAGCAAGTGCTGGTAACATACCACATTCGTAGCTCTTGTGTCGCTTGAGCGAGCCCTTAATTTTATAAGCTTTCCCGCATCGATCGCAAACGTACGACATACTTGAGAAAGACTCTGTCTTTATACTTTTCGTCACTAACAAGCTACCATAGTCTTCTTCCTCGCATTCCTTATCAATTTGTACATCAGAATCATTGGCTGGAGTGCTAGCGACAACTGTTACGGGCGTACTAGCGACCGTTTGATGAACAGTCGAAGCAGCATCAATGGTTGTTGCTTCATAAACAATATGTTCATCGCCGTTTTTCACTTCCACTTTAGGATCGTACTGAATATGATGGGCCGCACTCGAAGGAATTTGTACCACGACAGTTGCTTGTGCTAGAAGATTTGAACAGTCTGTGCTATTTTGTCCATCGTGATCGGTAGTAATGGCCGTTTGAAGCGGTACGGTTTCCAGGATGGTCCAGTATGCTCCTAAAATGAGATTATCATGATTATTTCAGTAGGAAGTTGGCCACGAATATGAATGAATTCAACTAAGGAACGTTCTACACTAAATACTTATCGATCTTATTCAAAATTTCATACACAGTTTGTTTGAATATAAAAAGCTGCTTTATTTGCATTTCGATATCATAATATTTCTTGTTCAATTAGTCGTCAACAGCTTAACACACATCTGAGGAAATTAAATGCTTACTTTCTATTATATGTATATGTATAAATGTGCCTTCTTCTAATGAGTTAAAGATTCTTTTTTTTTAATCGAAGTTATCGAAACATCAGTCTAAAGTTCTTGCAAGGTATGTTTTGAGTCGTTGAGGCACACATTCATCTATTTTTTACGATAGTCTACAACCAATTTAACAATCAGTTTTTGAATATGGTTGGTTTTGATGTGAAGCTATTATTGTCAATGCTTCCAAAATGGTCCCCGTACTCAAGTTTGCGAAAGAAGTACACGAAGGTCGCCATTGATTCATAGTACTTATTTTTGACAACTTTCAAAATGACCCTGACTTTCACACTAAATTATCACAAAACATCAAGGAATGTACTTAAAATATCTCCAAACGGTTACAGCAAAACAAGTTGAATTACGTATAAAATCAAAGATATGGCAAGAATAATATCAACAATGTCTCGAGTACGGATTCGTTGTGAATATGTATATTAAATCTAAACCACAATTTCTACAGTAACATCCCGAATGTCCCCATCACATCATTTGGCAAGACCTTCTCTCACATTATCGTCATCATCATTACTTTCAGCCTTTATGCTGATTTCCATTAGCTTGGTAACATCCTTTCCTTCCTCCTCATAGTCGTCGTCATTCGACTCGTATTCGCAGTCTTCATTAACAATATCTTCATTATCATTTGCAGGCTGTTCAATTAGTGATGGCAAATTATCAGCACATCGTTTCGCGTATTCTTTGTAATGCATGCGCCCCAAGTGCCGATAGATGTGGTCCTTGCGACGCGAACGATATTCGCAAAATGCACACTTGAACTTTTTCTCCTTCGAACAATATTTCACAATATGCGCCCGTAATTTAGCTGCGTTCAAATAATACCTAGAACAGTATTGACATCGGAATGGTGTCGGCGACTGTTGTTCTTGGTGCTCTTGAATTGTATGTTGCACCTGTACGTGTTGCGGCTGCTGTTGGGTTTGACGATGTTGACCATAGTTTTGGTGTGGTGGATTTCCTCTAGTTATTGTAATGTCTTTTAAGAGTGCTTTGTAATAATCGTTGACGTCATTGTAGGGCTTTGCCAAACTCAAAGAAGTGCCACGATTTATCCCCAATAGGTTTCCTAGAATTGGGAAATTGTCTAGAATGAAAGTAGAAAAAGATAACAAATAATGGTGGATTATCTAATGTGTATGTAGTTATTACTAGTAGCTCTTGCTCCCCGTTATTGTAGCACTTTATCAGCTAATGTGATTGAACAATTTTTCTATGAATTTAATGAGTTTTATGAATTTTCCACGATTGTTTAATTACTGATGTGATGATGTCGTGATGAAGCAAGTTATATATCTACTTACAGTTTTTTTTGCATTTTTAATCTACAAAAGCAAATTTAACGCTCTTAATACTATTGAAATTGTAGTTGCCTAAGATTAGCGCTTTGTAAGAAAGCAAACAAAGACGTTGGTATAGTTTTCTTTAATATTTCATTTGTTTTAATCGTATGTACATTATAGTTTTTGATTGGTACAATGAATAAACGCAGCGATGAATCAGTAACTTTCAAATCAACAGAGTACATCGAAATACGACGAAAATTAACTGTCCACACTAGTGGTACGGTTTTATGTAGTATTTGATGAACACACTTCAAATGCTTCCTATGCAATTTCAAGCGAGTTTTTCAAAATGAATAGCCAATTAAACAGACAATAATATTAAACTCACTAAAATGCAAACTTTAAAATGATTATGTTTGTGGCATTGTTGTGCAGTTATGAGCAACAAAATTTGCCATTATTATGTAGTATATATGTTATACTTCATTGGCAAGACTAGACGCGAATTGGAAGCTTATGTTGCACGTATTATTTCTAAACATTCGAGTTAGCAGAATGATATTAAATGAGGTATTTATCGTATCAATAATAATAAATGTACACCTGCTAGAGGCGTACGCATGGATTCTGCAGAGCAAAAACTCAAAAATTATAAACATATTCGCTAAATATTCACAGATGTTAAGTTTTACGTTTGTACAACCAATAGTGAGTTACATTTTTTTTTACTTTTCACTAGCTAGTAGTGTGCAGCGGAATCAATTATAAATTATTGCGTAAAAAGTAGTATATCAATAACAAAAACATTCGTGATACTTTCAATAAAAGCTACCTACAAACTCCTATTTCAATTCACATTAAGCCGACCACAGTAAATGTTTTGCATCAGATTCTGATAAATGATCATCACGTCGATGACGCTCCATGTGTTTTGGCAAATTTCGACGTTGCGTTACTATTTTTGGACACAGTGGACACTTTGCACCGCGCCCACATTCCTTCAGATGTCCGCGCAAGCCACTGATTTTCTTATATTTTACACCGCATCGCGGGCAGACGAATCGAAAGCATCCATCATCCATTAAAACTACTTTCGTTTGTTGTTCGATTTCGAAGCATCCACCTAAAAGGAAATACAGTCAGTATGCGGAAGTGTTGTAGCGCGCAACTTACATATTCGTAATGAAAACATTGCATCAATCGAAATACAATTGAAAAAGAAATTACCTTTTACGGTTGACAGCAGTCATCAACACTATATGAAAGAATCGTACATCGATTTCTAGAGGACAGCAAGAAGCCACCACCATTCAGACAAAGTTACTACATTTTTTAAACATTAGTTCTACGGTTCTATGAGAATGAGATGTTTCGAATTATGACATACTTTGAATATCTAATTTTAACAAGACATACTTCTGAGTAGATAAAAAGCACACTCAAATTGCTGCCAACAGACAAAAAAGGCTACAGTAAATATTGAAGTACACAACTTAATTTGGAAGCTATATTTTGGCAATTTTCATTAAAATACGTTTCTTTTAAATTTAGATGAAAAATAAACTGCATACGCACAGTTTAGTTGATTTTGGAAAAACTTAACAAAACTACGTGTAATTCAGATCAAATTGTAGACAACATAGATTCGCTTCTGTCAGTAGTGCACATGAAAGAAATTTGGATCGATTTAATCGTGATTTAATTATAAAATTCAAAAGTCGAGTAAATCCTTTTCGAATTGAACTTTATTTTCATGTAATGTTTATTGAAACATAAAAAGCTCGATGCACTGCAACTCACCAATATCGACGTGAACTTTTTCTTTGTAGCAAACACCATCGCAACTGTAACAAGAAATAGATATTAGTATTACGAAAACGAAAAATATGAACACTTACCAAATATATTATGTTGTAGTCACCATTATTGTCGGTCCCGCCGAAATATCTGATATTTTCTGTAACAATTAATTCGAATCGAAAGAGCAACAACAAAAAATACACAAACTCCATTTAAATATTTTTTCGGACAGTTTCGTATTATATTTCTTTTAAATATGTTTCACTTTCTTCACATTATAATACAATTAGTCGAATTAGAAAAAAAATCATCACTAATTAACAACAAATTATATTTCTTAAATATAGTTCTATCTATTTTTTTCCTTTAAAAAAAAGACAAACGATTCCATTTATTTTCCGGTAAAAAATGACAAAAATATAGAAACTTTGCCTGCTTATGTACACATCCATGAGAAATTTTTCTTAAGCATGTTTCGAATTCATCTTGAAATTCATACAGCAGCAATTACAAATTGAACGTGTGCACATAAATCAATCTCGTTTGCAAGACAAGCGTCTACTTGAATGCATATTCCTTGACTCTTTTTTTTCTTGAATGATGCTAGCAAATGACGGTTGCTTCAAACGAAAACCTTACAAAAAACAACAATAGCAGTAATATGACAGTATGTGTTACAAAACGTTGCATTTTTATTGTATTTCTGTAAATATTGAATGCATTTATATATTATCAGTAGACATATTAAAAATATTATGATTAAATCATTACTTCGAAAATGTATTACAGCCCGTTACCTCAAATTTTAGTATATAATAAAAAATATATTGAAATATATATAGTTCATACCATATCATATCATCATCCTCATGTATTATGCCTTATTACACGTGTGCAATCGAACATTTCAATATGTTTACCTAAACACCGCTTTGGCTAGTGGTTAGTGGCTACTTCCTCGTATATGTTGCTTGTGTAGGTATCATGTACTTGTATAGGCTTTACGCCGCGTACAGTTTCTTACATGTTACAATTTAATGTTTTAGTGTTTTTCAACGTTTCCAAATATTTGACTTAGTTCGATACAATATTTTACTATGGTAGGTATTTGCGTTATTTGAAAGACTGACTCATCAGCCATGTGCGGTGCGACAAAAAATAACGATCACGGAACGGAACATACGCACATCCTCTCGATTTCGTAAGCCACCACTTATTTATTTATTTTATTTAATTGTATCTCTACTACATATATTCTATGACCAGTGTTTAAAAGCAACAACGATTTTTCTGGCTTTGGCTTGGTAATTTTTTTTTGCATTTCATTAAGTTTACTATTTGCATGTGTTTTCCCGCGAGAGAAAATTGAAAGAGGTAATTGTGTTGCAACAGAAGTCATCTGGTCGACTTGTATCGTCTCAACTCTACCATTATTCGTTTACGCCATGGCACAATTCCCGTCAACATTAGTTCTGCCCGTATTCGCGTCCGTATTAATTTTTTGTCGCAAACAACACACTACATTGTATTACACACATATGCTTGTAGCCGCTAGGCTATCCTCTGATTATTTGACTAAGGTCTTTACTCGATTTGAAGTTGCCATTAATAATTTAAGCATCGCTTTTTCGTGTGTTCGATTCCGAAACAGCGAACGAAACATTCGCAATACAGTTATATTACATGGATTTCAATATCTCACACTTTTCGTTTGTTGTAATTTAAGGTATAATATGTAGATAGAATAATTCAAATTATTATTGTTAATAATAATAACAATCACAAATAATCACATCAATATTTCTTTCACAGCTCCATGGTTATGTTTCCTTACTTTTCTCAACTTGGTGTCAAGTAAATATTTCATCATTTATTCAATTGGATTTCGGTTCGAAATATTATCAATTGCTGTCCACTCCCGCTCACCACCTTCAGTTACAATAAATATTTCGTGAAACGTTATCATCGACAATTTTGTTTTAATTGATTAGCGCGACGTGCTTTCAACAAGGAGCTAACCCCCTCCTCTCTCCTCATCTATTCTGTGTGCTTTCGCATTTTCCAGTTGATTTGCGAACGCACTTAAAGCAACAGACATTCACTTAACATTACAGCTAATTGCTTACACTACTATCTTAGATGTGTGATTCAATGAATATTGTTTCAATTGATTATCGCTACAGAACAGATTTCATTTGATTATTGTCTGAAATGTGTTTGTGTGTGTGTATTTTCTTTTTTGCATATAAATAATTTCAATAGTTCTCTAGCCTACTTATCTGCGAGAGATAGATTCCACCACAGTCCGAATCGTATAAAGTCTAATTTTTAACGAGAATTTTTTTTAAAAAATATCACAAAACTACTTTGACCCAACAAACAAAATCAACAAATCTACATAATTTTGAATAGAATGGCGTCTATCGCTCACAGCATTTGCATAAACGTAAGTCGAAAAAACAAAATTAAAAGTCAGTACCTAAATCACATTTCCAGAATGTTTGAAAAATTTCACCATACGTCCGCGTCGCATCCACATTTCATCACAAGCATGTGCAGAATGCCTAGTGAATGTATTTACGTGGCTTTTGCGCTTTCGCCTCTTATATTTATGTATCTATCACTATTTCCAATTTTATATTCTAGAGGCTATTCAATTTGGAATAGGAAATGATTTTCGTAAGCCTTTTTGTCACATTTCATATCAGTAATAATTTATCGTACAATCTAACGACATTAACTTTCTCCTCTATCGAAATCAAGTTGAAACGATTTGACAATTTTCTTTACAAAATAAAACATATTCTACACATCATACAAAACATCATTATAAATTGTAAAACGTTCAATTTTCAAACAAACAAAACAGAATTGATTGAAATAACTTAGTTCAATTAGCAAACAAAAAAATACAATAGATAAAATTTAAAATAAAGTAAAATGAGGACTATATTTTATATATCACATTCCAATTGTTTTGCTCTTTAACGAAAAAAAAATTGATGACTATGCGTGTCTCCGTGTGTGCGTGCGTAAATATTTACTAGGTTTCTTCTGCGCTATTGTAGCTAGGTTCAGAAAAATAGTTAGATCCTGTACACCACTATCAATCTGCTTTCAACGCTTGGTTGCATCGAACAAACAAATGTCATTTAAGAAGGCAAACCTTCACAACTGGTGAGGCGAGAAGTACATTCCTATACCCTATATTATAGTATGAGTAGCTATATTTTCAGTTTAGGACAGCTTTCAAAATAAGGATCAAGATGACTACTTGAAAGCCATCAAACTATAAATTGACAAGGTCTTCAACAGCATTCCATAAATATTTTGCCTTCTCAGGGATGCGAATTTCCATATCAAAAAACAAACAAACATACCTTTATGAATGAGTTAACGTTATTGCACATATTATTCTACTGTGGTGTTAATTTTTAATTGAAGAGTTCATTCGTTCCATTAGAAAAATATATAATTGTTGTAAAATTGAGTCAGAAAATATTTATATACTTTAGAACATTATTATTTCTCGCTTCTCTATTCCGCAAATTCTACTGGTTGCTACTCGCTTAATATCTGTATCTGTGTCGTGATATTATTGATCAAGTAGATTTTATGCAGAGACGATTGTCGACACTGCTATTAGCAAAATATCTAAACAAAAAATTAAAAGTGTATTTAAAATGTTTTTGGAACGTGTTCATGACGTTTTGTTTTCATGAGTAGGAAGAGATTATTATAATCAGAGGAATTGGCACGTTGAAATGCCAAAACTAGATCTTCTTTGTATGTTGGAGGATTGACAAAATAATAGAAATTGCGTGTACGATTCTCAAATGAAGCTTAGATGAAGGAAGCTGTCGCACATTTTAAATACACTCCCTATTGTAAAAAAGATGGCATATCATCGATTCTGGTGCGTACGCATATGCAAAACTAAATTGTGTTTATGCTTGGACTTTTTATGACAAATTGGACATTCAAATTTCGGTTCGACGCCACACTCGAAGCGAATATGTCTATTCAAGCTGTGTGGCCTTGCGTACGAGTTGCCACAGCGCGGGCAAGTGAACGCCCCCCATCCTCCGGTTGGTGTCACGCTAATCGAACTACCCGTAGCTGTTAGGCTGCTAGTACTAGAACTACCGCTATTACCACTGTTTATTGGTAAACCTAATATTGGACTAGTTAAGGACGAAGTGGTAACCACTGTAGATATGCCGCCACCACTGGGCGGCAGGTTAACACTAATTGCCTGTTGCATGCTTTCTAAACCAATTGGAGAACAAAATTTTACCGTGTGCAAGGGAGATTGCTGCGATCCTGCTGCTACACTTGAGGCACCCATTCCACTACCTTGCGAAGATTGTTGCTGCAAGTGTGGCGCTCCCGCGGCTGTAAGGCACGTTGAAAGTTTAGATCCGGGCGAGGTAGCCGCAGCTACTGCTGCCACTATATTTGCGTAGCACGACGGTACTCCTGCCGTCGCTACTGCAACTGCTATGGAAGACGTTGCAACCGAGCTCGATCCTGCTGTGGCTCCCAAAGCTGGCAATGCTGGAGGTTGGGTTGGTTGTAACGGTGTCGTAATTGAAGATGACGTCGCGGCCGCAACCATTTCCTTAATAGTAGCTGGAGTTATTAAACGTAAATCACAAGGTTGGTCATCGGGGCTTGATGGAGGAGATTTAAGCCTTTTATGAAGTCCTTCTCCTGTCCAAATGAAAACTTTTAATATAAAATTTTAAGTTGTAGGAGCAGTTTTCACTAGATCGCTAAGTAACATTTATAGAATCTTATTTAAATCTCGATATTTTACAGATATTTAATAAATGAGTATAAGCCTTTAATGTTAACACGAACAAAAGCATCCACAAGCCATGGATTTCGGAAATTATTGTATTACTTCAATAAAATAGAACAGCACAAACATTATCAATGAGTTTAAACGAATCGTACTCGATTGGATCGTTGCAACAATTATTATTGCATCAAAAATATTTCTGCGATCAAAATATCAATATTTTACTTTTACATCGAATTGGGTCAAAACCAAAAAAAAATCATTGTGAGACTTTTGCTTTGCTTTTCCTATAGTAATTATCATTCTAATAATTAGCCATACATTTAAGAGAACTTTTGTGATTACATAGTAGTGAAGGCCGAATTAAATACTAATTTGGAAAACACTTACATTTGCATTTTTCTTCGAAATTTTTCAAATTTTTTTTTGTCAACTAAATCCAAAAATTCTCCACTAGAACAATAATAAATACAAAAATATGACTGGAATGGTCAATTTTATATCTTAATTCGAAACTTATGATGTTATATGTTAAGTGTATGCAAACAAATGAATGAAAGCGTTATTTAAATGGAACCCACAACCTAGAATGAAACATAGATTATTGTTAATTCACTTAACAGTTCATTGTTTCCGTATATATGTATAATCATATGAAATTATTACAAATAAGAAAGAAAGCAATCAAATTGCATAATCAGGTTCATCGAATAGTAGTATATAATAAAACTACAAAATAATAAGTGTTTTATATTTTGCTTTTCGTCGAGAAAGAACAATAAATAACAATTGTATTCTAATGGAAGCATAACACAATGGCATTCTTTCCAAAACAATATTCTAGGCAAAGTGTTTTTTCTTCTTCTATGATTCATTCGAACAAAGATATTGCTTTTTGTAGAACAAGTAATATTTCTTGAAATTTGACTAGAATTACTTTTGAGACACCATGCATAGAAAAGTACTAAAGCTATCGCCAGTGTGCAGTAACGAATTCAATCTGACTGACATTATGAACAACTAAATGAATATCATTGAGCCTAATAATTCAATATGTAGTAATTAATTTTATCAATACATTTGGATATTTCAGAAACTATACAAAGCTGGAATACAACAAGTAATATTTTTTAAGCATTCCCGTTCATTGAATTCAATTCGTATTAACTTCACTTTTCGTTGCAATCACAAATATCATTTTTTGAATTTCACCTATTTATGTCTTCGACCACTCTAATTTTTTTCAATTTTACTTCGAAAATCTACTTTTGTATTGTCTACCATGTAGTAAACCACCATCCGAAATTACAGTCAAATTATTAGTCGCTTGGTTTTTAATACTACCATACTACTGGAAACTATAATCATAGATCATAGGAACATTCAACTGCTTATAAAACTATGTATTCAGTCATAGTTTCCTTCGAAGATTCATTTTAAATAGAAAAATGCATATTAATAGTCCATACCAAAATTTCACTAAATTTCAACCAAAAATTACATTCCATTACATCAGAAACAATACCAAAAATAAACTAACATCACAAATAAATATTAATTAGGTTCGGAATAGCTAATCAAATCCTTGGGAGCATTTAAAGTACAAATTAGGTAATAAAGAATCGCAAAGAAATAATGGCATAACAAGTGACTACTGTAAGTTAGAGTTCATAGCGTTCTACTCAATTCCACTAGCGATCAAATCCTTCCAATGCAGAACAATTCCAGTGAACAATGTTCAAGACACATTTCAAATAGTCGTCCAATGTGTGTGTGTGGCCACTTTCAGTCGAGACCTAAAAATAAACACATATTAATATGAATAATTAAACAACAGCGGCTGGAATCTCAATCAACTGAACTGGAATAAGGATTGGTTGGAAGGAGTGCGGAATTTAGTCGCTGCAATCGATGACATAATACATATTTTCAGCAATACGCTGCAATAAAAGAGTATAATAATAATAAAACTCAAAAACTGAACGGTTTAGAGGCCCGAAAAACAAATTTTGATTTTCCAAACAATCAGGATTGACGAATGAAATGAAGTATTTACATTGCGATCAGGATTGAATCTGCTTAATACTGAAACGAATTACTGAAAAAGAAAACTGAAAATAATAAACACCACAATTTAAAACGAGTATTTATTGTTTAGAATTCATCTCTCTCATATATTTTTATATACTGACTGCATTTCCGTTACTTAAACTTATGTCTTTAAATAAATACTATTTTTCAAATCTCTCCTTCATCTTGTCTTTTGGAATGTTTTCAAACGCAGTAGTGCAAAATAATTGTTTTTTGTAAATTACTCAATCAAATCAAATCTATCTTGCTTCCCAGCTCTTCTAAAATCGCACAGACTCTGTCTTGTTCGCTTCATTAATTTTACTATGCATATTCATGTTGTGATTGAACATTTTGTTTTTGAGATTTTTGAGACTATAAAAAAAATTCTATTAAATCAATCGGACTGTATTGATTGCGACCTATCATATATGTATAATACTTCGACAGCGGTTAGTTTTTTGATTAATAAATAAGTAAATTATAAAAGTACGTTTCAATATATAAATAAATGCAAATTATTACATGTTAAACGACCATTCGAGATATTAAGAGATCTATGAATGATATTCAATGCATACTTTTAATATTTCTGTATGTAAAATATTGCGACTGATCATATATTGCGTTACAAGTTTGAGATTAAATAATATAAAATGCCTCTTCAAATTTACTAGGCAAACACTAGCCATGACTAGAATTTAAATATGTTTCAAGTAATTCAGGTAAAGCTTTCAATCAAATAAATAAGTAAATAAATATTATAAATATTGAATATATATATATGAATATTTGTAAATTTCATAAAAATAAATTAAGTAAATATATAAATACTGTCTTCAATTATATAATTGGCAAAATAATTTCAGATTTTTGAAAGAAAATTGACTAGAACTTATAGTTTAATTCAGATTTAGCTTGCCATGTTTTTGCTATATTGACTTCCACTTCTACATGACTACATGCACACATTTGTGTCCATCCTTCTGAAGTCTTGTTATTTTTTATACTAAAAGATTCGCGTTGTTATCGACAATAAATAGTTAAATTGATTATAAATGCGTTTAAAACATAAGATACTGTATGAACTAGGTGTCATAGAATTTGTCTAGCAGTTTATTAGAGTTTTGCAAGCACAAAACTAATCAGGGATACTTAAAAATAAAACACACTACGTGGTGATTCGAAAATAAAACTTTGTTGTTGTTTTTTGCATTCTCGTCAAAACGCATTGTCCACGTTTCTATGCGCAATTTGTTTGAAAAAGACTAGCACTAGTGACTTAGATAATTCTCGTTAGATTTAATAAATAGCATAAGTTATTCAAACCTTATAGTTACAATCAAATTTAAGTTACAAGTTACACGTGTTTCATGTTTAATACTTTCCTAAGCTTTTCTTTATACGACACATGCATAAAGCTTGACAAGATTACAATTGTATTCTGTAGATTTTAGATTTCAACTGTGTGACGAACATCCAGATTCAGACACAGTAGGACTAATGGCGCGTTCACACTGATTTAGGTTTCCCTTGGCTGCAAGTTATTGTCGGCTTCAAAAGCCGCCAACGAATATGCACGCACTTGTGGCTGAGCACCCACTTTCAAATGAACATCCTACCAATTCCACAAGACTATGGTTGGAATGTGTATTATTTAAGAAAACTTGCTTAACAAGGGCACTCAACTATGGATCTTTGCTGCCACTGAAATTGTAAACGTTCATTTGAAAGTGGCTAACATTTCATTTTCACCACTCAAAAGTCGCAATCACATTAAATAGTTGTGGAATAAATTAATTATCTGATTGTTATCTAAAAATAAGTTATCAATCCATCTTTATATTACAGTTAATCGTTCCGTCAATTTCTAATAATTGATCTTCAACCTATGCCGGTTGAAAAAGATAAAAGTCTATCAGACTATTTAACACGTCTAGTATGTTTAGTGTACCGATCCGTACAGCCCAGGCCATTTACATAGTTTTTATCGTCCATTACTCGTCCTTGCTTCGACACTTGGTATTCAAGTGTCGTTTCAGATTGCTATGAACGTTCGTACGGTATCCGCACATCTTATTGCAAAAGTACCGCGGCGGCAAGCCGCATTCATTTTTCAAGTGGCATTTCAGACTGTTCTTCCACTTGTAGTTCCGATTGCAGTTGCGACAGATCCACGGTTTCTCATAGTCGGCATTGTAAATCATATCATCAGAGTGCTCCAGGCTCTCCTTTCGGATTCGCGAGTTTTGGAACAGAATTCGATATCTTTTATCTGCAGCCGAGCCTCCGCCGCCGTTTGAATCATTATTGCCCCCGCCCTGAGATTGAAGGAGGCGTATTGGCTTGGATCGGATGGCCATTGTTGGGGAACTCGCCGACGATTGGGATCGTCGTGTTTTTTTCACCGCTGCATAAACCGTGGTCGTAACGTCCGAAATGAGCGACTTTTCAGTTTTGATTGGCTCGAAGGCCCAAGAAATAGGACTAGATATCTTGATGTCATAGTTGTAATCGGCATTGCCATCACTCTGGGCACTCTCCGGGGCCGTGTTTGTAGATGGGCTTGGGCTGCTAGTACGTTCGATCTTCACTGTTACACCCGCTGCATCGCTCGCGTTATCCTCATTCACCTCTGCCATGGTCATGTTGGTTTCACCACCATCTGCACCTACTCCACCATCCGAAGCAATACCACCACCACCAATAGTAGGACTATTCACATCGGTATTCAGTTCATTAAGAGCATTTGCCTCTTCGTTCTCGTCTTCGTTTGGGGTCGCCACTACGTGGTCTTAATCGCGTTAGTTAGTGTGCAGTAGCAATGTTAGTTGCAAATGATTTATGTTTATTTTGATTATGGTTTAGTTGTTAGTCAAAATACAAGTGGGTTAGCGTGAAAATAGAAGAGAGAATTTGAAACATGTTAATTTTATTTTACACTTGATTTTCAGTTAAGAGCAACACAAATCGCAAAATGAACTAAAGCCGTTTAAAACACCACAGCTACAATGAAAATAAAAAGAAAATTTTGTAACTTCGATTAATGATAAATAAAATTAAATATAAAAGCAGTACAAACTCTATCACTTAAACAAAATAAAATAATTTTTTGAAGATCATTAAACGCACATGTTTCAACAAATCACTTTGGAATTTAGAATTATTGATGCGTTATCATCACAATCAACAGTCAAATAGTTATTAACATACTTAAAGAATGTTCATAGGTTATCACTGAGTGAATCACAA
This sequence comes from Oxycera nigricornis, assembly GCA_963942545.1. NCBI lineage: Eukaryota > Metazoa > Arthropoda > Insecta > Diptera > Stratiomyidae > Oxycera > Oxycera nigricornis. The sequence goes on along the minus strand of OZ012659.1, from coordinate 25,735,024 downwards.
TGCTCGTTTAGCAAACTTTATACGAGGTTTATATGAAGAACTCAATTCCAGGGCGTCGGAAGCGTATGGTCAATACCAGAAGTATATAGTAACTCAAGCTGGTATCATCAAAACCTTATTTTTTGATCTACACGGTAATATAAAATCAGACATTTGTTTCAAAGTGAAAATTATGTTTGAATCTTAATTGAATTAATAAAAAGCCCAACATCACGTTATACATAATATCTGAACGCCTACGAAAACTGAAAATAAATCATGAAATATAACAAAACTAAATAAATATACCACTAAAACGAAATCATTAGTTATCAAAAATTACTTGTATCCTTCTCCTTTCCAACGATTGCTTGATCAGTCATCATAAGCCAGTTTTTCACTCGTATTCGGGAATACTGTGTTGGATTTACACTTGTCTTGCTCGCACCTGCAATAAAAAGCGCGAATTTCAATTAATAGATGGTATCAAAACTGAAATGTTTTTTTTTTAATTTTGTGCAACACAATACAAAATCTTCAAACTCAAGCGTCAAGACGTCAACTAATTTATCGGTGTAGCAAACAGAAGCGTTTTACAAATTACTTTCAAACATTTTATATCATTTTTTTCCAGCTAACACTAATCAACTATTACAATTTTATCGCACGAAAATCATTTTCATTATTTCAAAACACCCGCATTGATTCTGATATTTCATTTGGCATTTTTAAAGTTGCCTTTGGAGACTTTTTCCAATATGTTTTCATACTTACTTTTCACCATTTTCTGGCAGTACTCAAACGAAAAACAATTACAAAATAATAACTTAAATTGACGAGATTGTGCAAGCATCTACAAATAAAGTAAAATCATTAACAATAACAACCAAGTAAAACATCCATATAGTTCAAGATAATATTTTTCTTTTATCATTCGTTCAAAAATGGTTTATAGTATATATATATAAAAAATCTTAATTAAATATAGCACAAAAAGTTGTGGCGTTGTTTGTGATATTTTTTATGTTTTCTTTCATTTTTGCAACTAATCACGTTCGTTGTGTAAAAAAATATTTAAAAGATGCATACCCTTATTAGATATTTCTTCCGCACGATTTTGCGTGTTTAGTGTGTAGTTTGGAAAACAGCAAAAAATTTCAATTCATTATTTTACAAAATTAATATTTAAACAATATTTAGCCATACTATAATTGAGTATTTTGTTTGTGGAAATTAAGTATATTGATTTTGTGGTGTATTTCCTGATTATTGAATGCAATTCGTCAAGGATTCATTTTCGGTAAATTAAATATATACTTAGCAACAATTTTAAAGATTTTTTTTTTTTGATATTTAATAACAAGTGTATAATAATAACGTAGGGCTATCGATACAAAGGTAATTATTTCATGTAAATAAAAGACATTAACCAAACAACGAGATTTGCCAAAGGCATTGTATTGTTCAGACAACAGCAATTCATTACTCTGTACAAAAACAGACTTGACACTGAAACCCTGCACCAATTTTAACAAGTTTCTTTTCAACATTTCGAATTATATATTGGGTGCGGCTAAATTATTCACAGTGCCCTGGTTTTCATCTTCCGTCTGACTTTTAAATTGCATAATTACATTTGTTACAATCATTTTTAGAGCGGGACATTCCCGCTTGTTTTACAACTAGGTAATTTTTCATCTTACTCGCTAATGGAATATTATGGTCTTTATTCGTATCGTGTGTCCCAAAAGAAACTTCTTTAACATTCAAATCGCTGACATAAACTAAACTTGACACGATGAACATGGTGTGCGAAAAGCCACCAGCCACCTTGTCCCTGCAAGGAAAGCACCTTCTGTGGCTGCAAAAACTGAGTTTAATGCTTTTCGAGAAATCGGAATGTTTTTTTATATATTTTGATCACAGCTGTTTTTTTAATGGGTAATCTAGACTAAGTGCATGTTTGTTTCTTAAAAATCATAGCTTCGACGTGAAAGGAACCTGAATATTATGTGATGTACGATTGCTTTGACAAAAATTAACATTTAAAGTGCAATCAACCTAATTCGCTATGGAAAATCAATTTTCAACATTAAACTTTTGCTCGCACTTACAATTTCGTGCATCATTTTTCATGTGAGGTGTTCTAGGCTGCAATGAATGCATCCTTAAATTTTTTTTAGGTAATTGTTTATCTTAAAAGCAAGCTAAATTGAATGGTTTCACAAATGAAACCATATACCTGAGGATATTTAGCGATTATTTCAATCTTATATTATTTACGTTCCCTGATTTTATTTCATCTAATGGATATTTAACGATACATGGAGTTGATTTGAATGTCAAGAGTTTTCATATTTTCAGGATTTTCTTTCGTACAATCCGTACTTGCTAGCCTAAACGTAACCTAGTACATGAATCATCATTCAATTATAAAAATATTTGTAAAAAAACCATTATCTACAATTATCATAAAAGGCACGTTATAGGAAACTATTGAGTTCTTCATTGAGTAGCACTAGCCTAGGTCTTAGATCTAATTTTTTTTACAATATTCACCGTATTTGATACATAACATCATTAAATTCAAGAAAAGCTAAAAAAGAATAATTGAGGTAAGACGTTGATCACCCTTAAACATGAATATTAGTATCAATGCAATAGTAAGCTTGATTCAAACAATATGCGCACTACCTCTCTAACGAATTGTGACTGCGGTAACAATATTTCTAAAACACTTTGCGAAATCGAAAGTTTCATTTAATGACCTGAAATTAACATGGCTGCATGTGACGCGTGTGGTAAAAGCGTGGTTTTTGCAAATGTCTTTTGTGCCATTAACAACCAACATCCACTTGGAATTGCAAAAATGCGGGAAATACTTGAACGGTACTATAGTTTCAAAAAAAATGCAAAGACCTCTGAGTTTGGTACTATTACGTTATGCGTCGCGCTTTCTTATCTACTGCTAGACTTATTCGATAGGTTGTATGATCTTGGTTATGTTTTAAAATAGGTAAAAATTAATGTCTATCGCATATTTGTAATAAGGAATGCTGTCTTTTATTCGTATCGAATTCTCATGTGAATATCTTCTTCGTTGAAACTAGCGAAAGATGTTTTTAATAATTGCTTTTACTCGAAATTGGTAAAAAAAAATACCACAGAATCAAAGTAGTATTGTTTTTTTCCATTTATTACTACGTTTAGGAATAATAGAATTTAATATCAGATGTGCAGATTGCGTTTAAAACTAGAAACAGAAAAGGTGGACCTAATATTCGAAGTAGACCAGTGTTTGTTTGTGGAAGACTGCGGTTGTGTCGCAAAAATGTGGACGAGTCATCTAACAGGCGGCTTTTACCCAAACAGTTAGGCCGGCAATATTATTTATGCGAGAAAATGGTATTCCAATGAATAGATTGCTCAAAGAGCACACGTACAAAGCGGAAACAAACATATTGCGTTATATTTAGATAATTTGCCGACAAAAAATTGATTTGTTTAGTCGCAATATCAAAACACTGTTCGTTCAAAGTCATCACTGTCTCGTCCAATTTTTTATCTTAAAACTGAATTTTGAAGGAAAATACGCATTAGCGTCGGGCAGAACCTTTTTTCCAACAAGTAAATTGTACATCGTGATGAATTGTGAAGTGTGCAAGCGAGTGAACTTGAGAAAAAAAAACAAATCATTTAGAATATTGTTTTGTGTTTACATGGTCGGAATATTTTTGAGAAGCTAATTAATAAAAAGCTGGAAAACTGAAGCCTTGATTTGACGGCGAAATCTGACATAGGCATTTGTCCAGTTCCTGCACCACGCATCATCGCAACAATTTGTACTTGCTGAGTCACTTGATGTGAAAAAAAGCAGATGCTTTCAAATGTGTACATAAAAATGCAAACAATGAGTATATCGTTCGTATGAACTGGGTTTAGGCACAAATGTAAGACTCCAGAAATGCTCCACTCGCTTGCCCTAACTTGACCCTTTCCTAAAATGAGTGGTTCACGTTTGATGAATCCTCCGAGAACATTTTCATGTCCTCCAATTTGATAAACTTTTCTTTATGCATACGCTCCATGTGTCGACCGATATGCATTTTTTGTTTGGCACGATAGACACAAAATGGACACTGAAACTGTGGCTCTTTGCCACACTCCCATTTCTGGTGATTCCGCAACGACGACTTCAGTTTATATACACGCCCACAGTCGGGACAAGGATGGCCACTACCGTTACTACTACCTAAAACACCTAATCCACCTCCTACACTACTCAGTAAGCCTAACCCGCATAAATTGCCAGCTATCTCGAGCGCGCTTTTACTCAACGAGGAGCTGGGCGTTCCATCTTGCGAATCGCCGCTGCTAGTCCCTAGAGTGCATGGCCTTATTGTGGAGCAATTGCCACTTCCGGTACCCCCACCTCCACCACTGCTACCAGGGGCTCTGCCGCCCGAACTGCCGCTGCCTGCAGCGACATTTGATCCATTTGGAGACGAGTATGACGATGGCGGGGGTGATTTTCGACCAGTTATCAATGATGATCCTGCCACCGCTGTCGTTAATGAGGTAGATGCGTTCTTTTCTAGCGCACTTACTGACAGGTCCGTGGGAAAGATCAGGGGATGTACACCCTCGCGCAATTGCGTCACTAGTGGCATTGCTAATCGTGCGTTCCATTGATCCCATGTGAGACCCGCTATACGTGTAATACTTAAATCTTCAGCTGCTGAAAGTATATGTGGATGAAAAAAGAAGACATTGCAGAAATAATAACAAATCATCATTCAACGGATAAATTTTTCACTAGCCTAAAGAAAACTAAACTAACTTAACATTAAAACTTAACACAAATTAAATCGAATGCAGTGTGATGCAATTGGATGATAGGAATAGAAGTGATAGGAGCGAATGGAACCAAATTCAACAGTGTATTGAAAAACAATAGCCTTGTTTGTGTTACTATTCGATTCAACTAGCAGGATTGTTATTCAGAAAGATCATCGATTGAAAGGAAGAAAGGGAAATTTAAAATCAAGACGAATGAGAAAATATAAAAGTGCAACAGATAATGATACCATTCTATGATATATATAAACAAGCAATAAAATTAATTAAAACAACACGCTAAGCACAGCTTTTCAATACGATTTATATTTCGAAAATTAAAAACCAATTCATTTGGATCGGAGTGAATGTTTATCTGTTTTTGGTTAGGGCCAAGTTACTTAAAAATGATGATTATGCGTTTTGAAGTGCTCAGACAATCGCGATATGAGCTACATCACAAGAAACCTGATCAACAGGATAGCTCAACCAATTGACAGAAGTCTCAATTTTTCGTAATATATTTAATCATACCACCACAAAATATCAAGGGATGATGATGAGTTAATCTACCAAAATGCCTCTTGTATATATATTTTCAAATAAAGTAAGATACAAGTTTCCCTGCAAAAGCGTCTAGAAAATTTTACGTTAGACCTCCGCGCGTTGTAGTTCTTCAAACAAAAAACGCGCGTTAATTTTAAATGAGAAATATGTATTTCGACTGTCTGACAAGATTTAATTTGGTATGCTTGTGATAATTCACAAATATCAACACTTTTTAATTTTATCTCACCCGAAAATCAGCCCGATCATCAAAACGCATAACTTTTCCACAAGGATATTAAATTATTCAAATTAAATCAAATAAAAACTAAGTATCAAAGATCAAATACAAAATAAAAGATACATTTTCTGAAAACTCAAATTGATATAACTTAAAAGGAGCATTAAATCCACACAAATCAACATATTATGAAAATTACACAAAAAATTATATTCAAACATATGTAGGTAATCTAGATAATCTGTTACTTGGCGACACAAATCAATTTGCAATGACATTTTCCTGGCATTGTTATGATTTTCTTCCATCCATATCATATCAGTGTTCCATGATTCATTGAATTTTTGCTATTATTTTTTTAACTTGACTCGATTGAGAGTGTATGTCTGTCACCTAAAAAGAAATACGTTAATAAGAGTCTTAACAAATAACACATTTTTCCCATGCCACGCACGATTTTGTTGACAGGAATGAGACGATTTGGATGGGATATTTTCCAGGACGGTTGAATTTATTGGAAAGATTCAAAACAAGCTTGAACATTAAATCTGTTTATTCAGTTGGCCTAATACATGAATGTTTATTGTAATATCTAATGAGCAAATGTTTATTTTTAAGAAAACAATATTTTTATCAAAATATTCGAATTGAAGACGCGATTTTGAAACATTAAACTTTACATTTTATATTGTGTAACCTTGAAAAAGAGAAGATTTATATAAACAGGTATTGCCATTTTGAAACTATATTTTGATTACGGGTAAAGTTTGTTCCGCTTTGCTATCAAATTCGATAGGCCAGCCAATCCGCGACCGTAATAAATTAAAATCAAATTACTTCACACTATTCGACAATTATTATTTTTAGAATTGCGTGAGGCTCAAGTTATACTTATAATATCGTAAAAATATGAATTTCAAACAGCAACAAACTAAGTATGGTCATCTATTTTTTGGATATGACCCATATTAAATAACGTTTAAGTAGAATTTGGCCGTTCATAAAAATATTATGTCCCCTTAATAACGGTATCTTTAAGAAAATATTAAGACGAAAATATCCGCACAAAGATGAAAAACAATGTTATGTTGCATTATGTATGAATCCGGCTAGGAATTCTGAGCGTAGACTAATTCATGGGACATCGTTTATTTATAAACTAACTTTAATATCTTAAATTAAGTCTTATTATTACAAAAAGTAACGAGAATTATCAGAATCACTTAAATCAATATGCATTATTTAGCGTTATCACTGTTGAGCTAAGAATGAGGTAATGTGGTAGTCATTATTGTGCACTTGAATTCCTTGAAAATATTTTGGTCATTTTGACACGTTGCCACATACTTTTTATTTTGGAAGCTCGCCCAGAAACGTACTTTTTAAATATTGTCGTCTGGAAGTGATAATCTTCACATTTGTTCGTATCTTTTTAGGGAAACACAAAACGGCCTTATGGTTATCCGTCATTTGCTTATCACTACTTTTTTCTTCGACCAGAACAAATTATGACTATGACCGTTCCGGAGGAACCATGTAGGACAGTTATAGCCGTTATTTGCCTACATATCGCGAAAAATTGAACGGACAACTCTGTCGTGTGGGGCAACGTGTTAAAGCCCTAATCGCAAACAGAAAAATTGGTGATATTTGTAAACTGCACAATTTGCAATTAGGCATTGAAGGATGCACAAAAGGAATCCAAATGCAATTTCGATATAAGAACACAGTGGATACAACTCTTAATTTAATTCTATCTGTTCTTGATTGTGCTGAAAAATTGATTGATTGATGTAATCAGACCCTATTTTATTGCTATTTGCTTCGATTCGTTCACTTACATCCGATTTAGTTGTTTTTTAGGCGAGGAAAACGAAGCGAAACATTATGGAGGCAATATTGTAAGCTTCATGAAAATTTGAAGGAGAAAAACAAAATAAGGTAGCAGTTGAAACACAATTAGGAAAATTTTTTGCAGGATCAAGAATTTTAGGCACAATTTTTCAAGTTTAAAATCAAATACATCCGCTTGCAATCAGGACTTTGACCATTTTTGTCACAACCTAAATTCGGGCTGTTCTTTTTTTAAAAAAATGCTTCTTCGTGTTATTTTGACAACAAAATACTTCACGCTCACGGCAAGAATAATCTGTTTTACAACAGCATCGTCCGATGATATTCCCTGCATTTTTACTCCCCAAAAATTGGATTAAATTTCAACTCATCCTGCACCGTATCACGGCTATTGCATTCTTGCGCGGCCGCAATCAAAGTATCATCAAAACGGCTCTTCTTTACGAGACAATGAATCCGTTTCAAGTGTTGGAACAAGTGCTGCTTCAGTTTCGCCGAATACGAGCAATATTGGCATTTAAATCGTCGTGGTTTACCGCAATAGCTGAGGTGATTGTACAGCGTGGTCGACAACGTATATACCCTGTGACAATTGGGGCATAGATAGCATTTCTGCCCGTTCATCATTATTGCACACGTCGATATCATTTTGTAGCTCAACATCGCGTCCGGACTAAGAGCATCCGTTAGAAATCCATCAGAACTATTATCTAAGGCCGACGAAATCGACGGATTCGACATTGCAAATCCTTTCAGCTGTTTGATTCTCCTAAAGTCAGAGGATGCCGACGCGGACAGGTTGTGGTGATCATCTTCAAAGTTCCATTCGTTGAATGGTAACTGTGTCGTTTTTATAATCGAAAGTGTACCAATGCCTCTGTCGGCTGTGAAGGAAGAATGTTTAGACTAAGTTTTAATGGATTTAATATTATTTCAGTAGTAGTTCTAGCGTTTATTGTTTTGTTTTTGATACTTTGCCCACTTTACAATGTTAGATAGATGAAAAGAATAGATTTGTATTAGTAGCGCTACTTTTAATTTGCACCTCTGTTAATTGTTGTGCATAAATATCTACAGTACCTTGCAGTATTACTTTGGTTAAATTAAGTCTAGAGCTACAGAACGACCTTGAAAGAATGTAAGTTCTGTAAGTTTTACAAATTATTTATATATTTACTGACTTCGTCCGAAATGCAGTTGCACGGTTTAGGATAAGTCAACACGGTAGATTCTATTGGGTTTCAAGATCGCGCAAAGCACATTGACTTTCCGCTATTCGAGCTTCTGCGTTTCTTTTTGGTAATGATCATCCAAATCCATGGACAGCCAGGCATTAAAGAATCCAAAAAAAAAAAATTTGAAGATATATATATATTACTTTCAGCCGAAATATGCAAACATCATTCTATTTGTAGAAGCTTTCAAATTTATAGATATACAATTGCCAACCATTTCTTTTGAAAGAAAAATGTTATCAAATTTTGTCCTGAGATCAATATGTTACGACTCATTCAGCCAAGTCTGCATTCTCACATATCTCAACAGCACTTGTTTGTGAACTTACGAAATATCAAGAGAATAAAAAAATGAGTTTATTCAAAATGTGCGGACAATATAATTAAACGAATGCAACAAAGTAAATTGTCCGTCTCACAATTGACATCATCTACCTGTGAAGCTTCAGCGGTCGGTATGAAGCTGTTGTCCAAAGGATCGATATGTGCGCATCTCACCGCATTTACGTCTTCTCCGTAGAAGTGTTAACGTGATCATAGTCACGAAGCTGTCGCCTAAAAAGAAAATATATTAGTATGATGTTATCGAAATAAAAACAGTGTCCCTTTGATTTCTTGCCATTCTGTTCTATGAAAACTAAAAAAAAACGCTGAAACTCACAAATCAAAATGAAAAATGCCAAAAAAAATCAAGCACGACTTGGCTATTATTTTTGAAATTCAAATCCTGGAATGAGTAGTAAAGCATGGGCCGATCTGATGGATGAATTTGCAATAAAAGACAACATTTTCATTTTTAAAAATAAAATTCTTTTACAACTCACATCATTATTCTCGATTCTTAATACTATTATATTGAATCTGTTTACTTTAAATATTATATGCTTATCAATTAATAAATGTTCAATATTATTTTGGCTTCATGCTTGATACATTATCTTATTTTAGCCCACATATTTCTAGTTATACGAATAGCCTTTCTTTTTCGTGTTTTTTTAAATGTTTCGTGTCTATTTTTACATGTAGTCTGCGTATTATACACCGTAATCTTGAAGTTGTGTGTGTATGTCCAATGAAAAGAGACGATGTTGATATTTTTAAGATCATCTTCTGTTGTTTGGTATTAAACTAGCGCCAACAAAAACATTTATAGGTGGAAATCCTATCGCTTATTCTATTTAATTAGCTTGATGTGAAGTTTGTATCATTAACTGTGTGTTTGTACATAAAATCAAATCAAAGTCAGTAAAAATGAATCGCCACAGAAAACGTCACTCTCCATATGTTTTCTTTATGTCCATAAAAGTAAGTAACTTATGATTTATTATGAATGTCACGACAAAAAATAATTAAGTGGATCTTTTTTATGTGTTGCAAAATTTTCCAAGGGATCGCTTCAATTGATCATAATTGGGCCCACTAAATATTTCGATAGTTCAACAAAAAAAAAAACAAAATACTGTCTTGTCACTAAATATTAAGTTCAAATAAAACAAATAACAATTTACCATAACAAAAGAACAATGCATTTGGCATTTGAAAATAAATTTTATCTGCAGTCATATGACCAAGTAAGCTCTCGAAAAAAATGATAATAACAATAAATAATTGATAGTCCTTGTTCAGCGAAGGCAGGTAAATAATTCGAAGAATTGTTGAATAAACTCCAAAATTAAAAGCACAATTTCTTGCATAGATCTCTAATGTCTATCTTCGCGGGTTTGCAATGTGAATTTTTATTCATAGTCGTGGCCAGGCCGATCTCACAATTAACATTAAAATTGTCCAAAAATCATGGAAAAAAAATTCATTATTTCAAAATCATTTATGTATTCAATAAACACCTCAAAAGAATCTACACTTGTAGGTAATTCTCTATAAACGGTGAACCAATTTAATTTTTTTTCTTATAGCATAATTTTCAACAAAAAATATAGTCAAATAGTCTAGAAGGTTCACATTCACTAATTTTTTTATGTATTTTTATTTATATTCGGTTTATCTATTTTCAATACTACTAATAATTGAAATAACTGTTATCTTTTTAAATCAATTAAGTGCTACCATAGTTTGTTTACAAGTGATTTAAAAAGGTCCATTTGGATTTTGTTGTGTTTTACTTTTCTTATAAAATTAACATCTATTCATAGTACGTAATGGATAAAATATATTTTATTTTTGAATATACTTTTGTTGCACTATAACATGTCTAGCATCATTTTATTTTTGGAAAAGTTCCATTTAGAATGTCACGAAGTCTCAAATTTTGAGTACGCCAATTGAAGATTGAGTTTATTGCTGCATCGCTTGGTGCAGCATCGAAAGTAATGCTCTTCTGATTTAGATTAGATGCAATCAGCTTGGTTCAACATTTGGAGCTTGAAAATTTTTAAACAGTTATAGCCAAGATATATCAGAAATGAATATTGTTTGTGTAAAATATTTAGAAAATTTCTTGATATTATTCTTTTATGAATGAAAATAAATGTCATATTTAATCTGTTCTTCAGACAATGTCATAATGCAATTCATTTACTCAAGGATTCTTTCACCATTATCAAGTATTTTATTTGATCCTGTAATATATTCATGGTTGGATTACAGAATCGAGTGCAGTTTCTCAGTGGCAGATTCTGCAAACATAAGGTCGACAATTCAGGATTTTGGTTCAAAAAGCCCTTAAGCGAAAGTCAGAAGAAGTCAAAGCTTCGAGAATCAAAATTGTCGTGGCACTCTAAATGGAAAATGGTCAGTTTTGGATTGTACAACAGCTAACTGTATATTCAACGCTACGAATAGGGAAACGAGATATCGCAGTATCTATACTTGTCGCTAAACATACCAAATTTGTGTGATTTGCATGAAGTGTTACGCATTCGTTAAAAGTTAAGTTAATCTAAATTACATGGTGCGGCGCCCGCGCTTGCTCTCAAGTTGCGGCTTGTCCGGGTGATGCTTCCGCACGTGGACACCCAAGTTGCCTCTTTGCTTGGCCTTGTACGAACAATATGGACATGGATGGCATGGCTCCTTGCCGCCACATTCAACATTCTCATGGCGCCGTAGCGTGGACTTCCAGCGATATTTCTTGCCGCAATGGCGACAAACATAGAGTTTTTCATTTTCGTCACTTTGCGTCATGGAGGAATCGCTCAGGGATAGTTCGTACGTGGTTGTGTGCTGGGCTTGTTGCGTTTGCGGCTTCATTGGGCTCGTCGTTAGCAGGGTGTAGCTCTTGGTCACGGTCGTCTCATGGCATTGTCCAGGTGACTGCGAGGGCGATTCCGTGTGTTCGGTGGTCACCTGTGTCACCTGGCTGCCTTGCATGTGCTCGCTGATCTCCGCCGGAGCGAACCCAATGCCGATCTTCGTGCCGTCGGGCAATTCGATGTCGTCGATTTCGGCATATTTGACCAAGTCACTTATTATGGATGCCTGCGCTTGGGTGTTCAGGTCAATCTCTTGGATCTCATACTTCTTCTCATCGACTGAACCATGTCTTTCGGTGATCTGCAGCCCAGTGCTGTTGCCTCCTTGCTGATGGATCGGACTGAACTTACCTCTCGAGTATTTGATGCGCGGCCCAATCGCTTTGTGCGGAACACTTACTTCACGCAATCCAAGCAGGCTGCTGATTGCTTGGGCATCGCCAACTGGTTGAATTATGGTTGTTCCGATAACTGTTGATGTCGACGGAGTCACTTTTTTCAGTTGAATCAATTCTATATCGAATGAAACATTTAAATCCAACGTAAATTTTTTCGGTTAAACATTCATTTCATAAAAAATGTTATTCATCAAATCAAATATCGTAAGAAATGAACAATTAAATGGAGCTAAGGTATTCTTTTAGGTCGTGGGCAATAAATCAACAACTTGCTTCTCGTTTAGGAAAAAAAAACATTATTTACAAAATAAGATCCCAAAAATGAGCCCATCATGTCCACGCTTGCGAAAAAGTGTATTTGCCTACATGGTTCCAAATTGATTGCAAAATGAGCAAGTCTACATACGCAAAAGTATTTATTCTAATAGCATCTCTTTTTTGACGATGTTTAATGAGACACAAACCCTGAAAATTAACAAAAGAATCAAATAGCACAATGAGACCGATTGACGAGGTCTGCATGGAGATGCGGGCATAAATCGAAACCGTTACAGAACATATGATTGGGTATGAAACTAGGCTAAAAACTTTCACGACAAAAGCCAAGATACGCTAGCTAGACAAAAAATCATATGAAAACCTCTCACGAGCAGCGAATAGACGTAAGATACAGAAATATTACGACGAACCAATTGAACAGGATTGGCGAGAATTTAAGGGGCAAAAAGCAAGACAAGCTTTCGAACAACAACACTCTGTAAAGACATAATCGGCAATATTATCGCCGAGGATAGCCAGATTAAGGAGAGATGGCTCATTATTTTAAAGAACTTCTCAATGCTGCACATCACTCAATAATACCAGAGCCAATAGTTGTCTGTGAAGGAGTCGCAATAGCTCATTCAGCGACGGAAGAAGTCGAATCTGCCACAAGAAGCCAAAAAACAATAAAGCGTCGAATATTGACGAGTTGAGCTAATTAAATGCGATGGAAACTGCACTATAAAAGCGTCCAGAAAGAGATCTAGCACATCTGGATTCAAAATCAAATACCGCAGAAGTGGTGCAAATCCATTATATGCCCTCTCCACTAAAAAATGAGACAAAGTACGGTGTGAAAATTACGGCGGCACTACGCTACTTTATACATGATATAAGACACTGACGAAAATATTCAAAAATCAAATTAAAGTGTACGCTGACACTGTCATTGACGAGTAGCAAGGTGGCTCTAGATCTGGATGATCGACTACTGATCAACTTTTCACAGGGAAACAACTACTTGAGAAAGTCTGGGAGTTTAAAATCGACGTCCACCAGATTTTCGTGGACTTAAGGTGAGCATATGACGGTTTTAACCGAAGCGCACAGTATAAAAAAATGCTGTTTCAGAAGAATCAGGTCAGAATCATCAACCAACTGTCCCGACACATTTAACACAAATATCGAGGTAAAGCACGACGCTCTTCTGCAGTTTAACTTGGTAATGAGTATGTGATGAGATGTATCATGGCTCTATACGGCGATAGTGGAAAGAATCCTTCTGTATGGCGCAGTTATGTGGTAACCTGCTATGGCGAGAGCATCAAATGTAAACCTGCTAAGCAAGGTCAGTAGGATTGTAGCTATTGCAATAATCGGGGCTCTACGGATTATCCCGACAAAGGCATTATTCATGCTTATAAATCGGCTTCCGACAGAGCTACTGACAAGACAGCAGGCCAAGTGCACTGCTGTTCGATTGAAAGCTCTACAACTCTGGCATGAGGAGAAAATTGGTCACTCCACAATACTACGGGGGGATGGACCAACGCCAGGGAAAGTGAACCTTGCTTCTCCGATGCCGTTTTCACCATGGTTTCAAGTCAATCATTCCGAGTAGGGAGGACTGGACCACAGAAATAATTGGATACAGGAATCGATCGAGATCTACACTGATGGATCAAAAATAGATGGACGAGTTGGCTGCGGCGTGTTCTCAGAACAGCTAGGTGTAAAACTATCTTTCCGATTACCAGACTACTGCAGCGTCTTTCAGGCAGAGGTCATTGGCAGTAGACTGGTTGAAAATTCAGAAAATTTCCATAAGAAATTTAAACATCTTTTCTGACCTCATCCAAAAATGTAATGGAATGCCGCTCACAACTGAACGTGATGTCGCTTCACTGGGAAGTGATTCTTTGCGAGATTCCGGGGCATAGTGAAATACCAGGAAACTGTGAAGCAAATGCCCTAGCGAGAGCTGGCTCTGAGTTTCAGGAGTATACACTAACCCCCCAAGTCGGCCAACCTCTAGCCTCCATAAAGCTAGGATCTAAGCAGCACTACGTAGAGGCTGTGAATAAAGCCTGGCTCCTCGAAGAAACCTGTAGCACAACCAGGCAAACTTGGCACGCACTGTGCTCCAAACGCACCAAGCGGCTCCTCAATATAAGCCGTGAAATCCTGAGTTCCGTCATTTCCGCACTGACGGGACACTGTCTGATCGGCAGACACGCAGAAAGATTGGGTGTCCCTTACAAAGATTTCTACCAAAGTTGCAGATCAGAGAATGAGGAAGAAACAATCAAACACTTTCTGTGCGAATGCTCAGAACTGTCCAGGAAGCGCATGCAAACCTTGGGCTCGCTCGTCCTGGACAACCTCACGAAAGTACCTGATTTAGACATTGGCTGCATAGCCGGCTTCATACCAGAATCTGGATGGTTCTCGTCATCCCGCAGGTTCTAGTGCCGCTCTTATCTTCTGTGGTACCGCAATGGGCCTATCGTGGCCTAAGATAAATCATGGATAAAAGGGGCTGCCACTACAGCCAAGCATCTGATGAGAAAGCTGCCACAAAGGGCATATAAATCCAGCCAAGTAGTAGACTACGCGGACGACACTAACATTTTGGTTGATTCTTTTGCATCCGCCAAAAAAACTGCTTAATCTTGACCAGAAGGCAAGAGAAGTTGCCCTGAAAATCAACGGGGCAAAACAAAAACCATGACGCAAAGAAAGTAGACCCCAAAAGACAAAATATAACTACCCACGAATATAATTTAGGAAATGTGGATGAACTTAAATGCCTAGGTGCAAAAATAACAACGAAAGCCAATGGAACGGACGAAATAAGACGAAGAATTTAGCTCATTAATAAATACCGAAGGTCACCAACATACACAGGAAAACAAAGCTGCAAGTTTAAAAATCAACAAGAACTGTGTTGTGTTATGCATGTGAAACATGAACTCTCATACAACCATCTGTAATAAGTTGAATGCCTTCAAAAGACGAGTCCCCGGGCGAATAATTGAAGCAAAGCGGAAGAGCAGCCAATGGCCAATTAGATATAATTATGAGCTGAACGAAATATTCGACGGGCCAGCGTTTTCCACAGTTATAAGACTGCCAAACTGCAGTGAGGTGGTCACGTGCAGTGAATTCATCGAGCATCCAAAAAGATATTCGACGGAAAAGCCGAGAGCTCACAATTGAAGGCGTCATCTGAATAAGGCCAAGGTTCAAAAGGAGCTGCAGTGCTACACGACGATCCAAATATGACGACACAAACTTCAAAGCTTTGCTTTTTGATACTCAATTGAACAAAAAATAACTTTTCAGATATTTATATTCGAGCCATCTATGAGGCTGACATTTTGATAACGAACATGTACATATGTTTAAACATAGTCTAAGCCAAGTAGAAATTAAATTCGTTCTGACAAATACAGCGAGTTTCCAAGATTTCCCTGCTAGCATTAGGGAGCACATGTCGTTACCCAAAACACGTAATAGCGTATCTCCAAAAAATTGAACTAAACCGCCATATGGACTTCAATTGATTCACAAGCTTCCGAAGCTGAATCCCTTACAGTTTACAAGTTAAGTAGACTACAGCCACCTTCAATACTATTCTATTCTAGCAACGTTTTCAATTCCTGAAGAAAAACAACAACAATAAATGCGTCTATCGAACAAATTGAAAATTTTAGATAAGCGACTTTGGCGACGATGTGTCCACCCATTTGGATACCTGTTAAGGACCTGATATATGCAGTTCGAATTTTTTTTAGTGAATCTGTAATAAAGCAATATGCCACTCAATATATTTAGAACTCTTTGTGCAACAGGACATATTCAAGGCAAAAACGGTAATAGGATGTCTACCTCTCCCTTCTTGAATCATCATTTAGATCTATTGAAATAGTCTATCAGAACTGCAACCATAAAAAGTGACAATAGGTACATGACAAAGTCACTCTACGGATACAATCAATTCAATGATCAATGCGTGTTCCTCGAAACAGGAAAGAAAAATTCAAGACAAACGATGCAACTTTGGTTTCAAAACCAACAGGTCATCTAAAGAGTCAAGAAAAGTATAGTGAAACCTAATTGTTTCTAATTTACAAAATTTTGAATGATCCACAAGTCCAAAAGCCTTCAGATACAATTGTTGAAACTCTAAGTTCAGATCTTGGCCGAAGATAATTTTCCTGTCAAGGATAATTTCTGATGAACGTGATAGATTCCTCGCTTGGTAAAAACTCAAGAAGAACATGCAAAAACACATTGAACTATTCTCATGAGTACTCACCGCATTCTGCCGATGGCAACTTTAACGGGTGACATGATGTAATCGTTGCAATTTGAGGTTTCATATCCTCCAACTGCTGATGCTGCACTTGTGGTTGATGATGGACTTGTTGAATTGTCTGTTGTACTTGTTGCTGTGATGCATGTTGCAATTGCTGCTGTTGCTGATCATCGGCAATCGGTAGTTTGGTGGCTGTGGTGTAATTACCCAATTTCTTCACATGCAAAACGAATCCATCCTTGTTCTGTGTTATGACAATATCGTTGCTTTCCAGTATGCAATCGTCCAGTTCAAATTCTTCCGGTGTCATGTCGGTTTGCTCGCTTTTATCAATTTTCACTAAATTTTAGAACCAAAATCAAAACAGACGAAAAAAGAAAATATTTCGAGATTAGTACACTATATTAGTTTTGGAATATTTTAATTATACAACATTGCTCAAATGCAGTTGAAGTGTATATTTTTTCCTAATTGGCAATCTTTTGGTGTTCTACGAGAAGTAATTTCAGTGCAAACGAAATTAATCGCAAGATAAGCGACTTAAAGCTAAGAAAAACATACAATGATCGTTTCAATTCAATTATGATTATTTATTTCTATCGTTTTCTTGCATATAAATGATTATATTGAATGTATATAAATATGATTGGTCGATGAACGCTAACAGTTCGTATGATTTGGTTGCGACCTAAAATAGAACGTGGCGTAAATCTGAATGGCACACCGAAATTCAATCCTAAACTATCTCCAAACTTATTCCATAAGTTTTATTGGGATATAAATTATGTATTTAACAACGATTCCTGTAAAGCACATTTGACAGTACTCTTTTAGTTTAGAACTAATAGCGAGAAAAAAATGATGCAATTACGGACAAACAAGTTTCGTAGGCGTTAATTCAAGCTCCCTTCTATTTTTTTCTAGAAAAAGCAAACAATTTCGATACGCTTGTTCTTATTCTTAATCCCTGCGACTATTTATCTCTTTGGCATCAAGGAGGAACGAATAGTTTTTTGATGATATCGATGGTAGTCCACTCAATGGATAATCCATCAAGAGAATACATAACAACGTTTTTAGAACAATTCATTAGTTAATTTCGGAAATGAATTGAAAAACACAAACATGCTAGATGTTTGCACATAAACTCATTTGGTAGGAAAAACCAGAAGTTTTTTGTTAAGTACTTTTTAGAAATAGATGCAAATAAAAAAAATATAACTTATATACAAGTGACACATCCTTACAGATGTACATGTAACAGTTAGTGAATAATGCATCCATCTAAAGTCTTACAATAATCTTCGATACTTTCGACAAGAAATTCTAGTTGTCATGAAATGACGTTTTATGAAAAGAGGGAAGCCGCATCCTTAGCGAGATCACCCCGAAATAATGTAGTGTATAGCAACAATAAAATAATATTCATTTCTATAAATTCGTGTCGAACGTTTGCTTAGCTCCTCAATCATTTGGGTTTGGGTCACAAACAGACTGGCTTTAAATTACAAGATGCCATTTCATCGTAGATTCGAAATTAGTAGCTGCGAAGTCTGATATTCATTCTAATTGAATATTTTAACATTCCAGCCATGTTGCGATCGCATATGCACATGTAAACTATGTTTATATCGTGCAATATAAGGACAATAGAAGCATTGCTCGCTGGGCTGCACGCCACACTCAAATCGCAAATGTCGCGAGAGGTTCTTTTTGTACAAGTAGGCTTTTTCGCAACGCGGACATCTATGGTAGGACGAATCGCGGCCAAGATTTGAAGTTGGAGGATTTCTTCTGTTTTGATTATATGATTTTCCAATATTATTCAATGACGTCATTGATCTAACCGAAATGTAAAAGTCGGCATCTGAAACGAGACAAGAAATGGGTTTGAATTAGTAAGGATTCATTTGTGATGCCGAACGGAGATTAAGCAGCGAATCATACTTTGCCCTTGAGTGGGGAAATGAGAATGTGGATCCTAAATAAAAAGAATTTGGGTTAAATCTGCGGTAGGTATTAAATTTCAAGCGTCCATTGCGCATTTTGCATTTGTGTTTTATTAATAATATCCGCTTATCGTAACTTACAGTAAATACTTTCACTTTACGTGGAATTACAATAAATAAAGGATATTTGCATATGCTATTTTCAACTAGGATATGTGTAACGGGCACCGAAAAAATTGAATCTTCAATTCAAATGTTCCAATGATCATTAAGCTGTAATATACAACGTTTCAAAGAAAATCATGTTTAAAAAGCTTATTTCATAAAACATAAGACTGCAGATATAAAGCAGATACCATACAACGCAGGATAATCAGTAGCCTCGGCAAGTTCACTTTGTAATACGATAAAATTAAGATTATCAACAATCAAATAATAAATATATTTCTGCACATTTTTCTTGAGACTTCGAAGGTTTTTAAATTATTAGGCTTTGGCTGACTAACAGAATGACGATTTAGCGAATACAATCAGTATCGTCGGGGCGGCGAGAATTTCTTTCCTTTCCAAACTCGTTTAGCAGTATGTCGCGATCGTATGTGCCCTTGTAAATTATGTTTATATCGTGTGATGTAAGGACAATAGGAGCATTTCTCACTCGGTGCCACACCGCATTCAAAGCGTAGATGTCGCGACAGATTATTTTTGCACGAATAGGTTTTGCCACAGCGGGGACATCTGCAATCGTCCGCATTCGTCGATATAATTTGCCTACCGTGTACACGTTTTCTCCTAAAATTCTTCAACGAAGCCATCGACTTAACCGAAATGTAAGACCGAACATCTGAAAAGAAACAAGTGACATAAGTGAATTAATAAGGGCAGCTTGGAAATTCTGAATTAAGACTAAGCGGCACATCATTTTCTACTCTTCAGATAATTGCCGTGCAACCAGGAATGAAATCGGAATCGGGAAAAGGATACTGACTAAACCACTGTTATTAAATTTTAAGCTTGCAGTTCGAATATCGCAAGTGTTTTATTTTTGTCAAAAATTGCTTATGATTACTTACAATGTACACTTTTGCTTAACGAGAGTTATACTTCAACGATTGGAAATATTACAAAAAAAATTCTGATCCAAGCTTCCAACGTTTCCCGACATTGGTAACAAGTGATATTCGTCTTGATGCTTCCACAGATCCACCCCTTTAACATATTTTAAACAAAATAATCAACATTTGGTTCGACAACAGGAATACAACAAACAATAGAGTTCGATCAGCGCAATGCTCATTAACGCTACAATATATTTAACATAATTCTGGATGCCTTCTAATCGAAGAGTTATGTTTTTGTGGCAAATTGATAACAGCGTTGAATAATGTTACTTTAAAAAATGTCTCGTTGAAATGTGGCTTTTTAACTGGTTATTTCTTTTGAATCGTTTTTTACAAAACGCACACTCAAATTGTGGTTCGCGGCCGCATTCCAAGGCATAGTGCCGCCGCATGTTCTTTTTTTGAGAGTAATCCCGACCACACTTTGGACATACATAACGTCGATTCGCGTCGTCCCCACTATTACCGATCTTGTCACTCACGACTTTTACATTTTTGGCCACCAGCGCAACACCGTTTGGAGCTAAGTTAATTGTTTGCCTCAAGGGCTGTTTTAGTTGGCACTGTTGCAAACGACTATGCGATTGTTGATGTTGACTTTGATGGCACATGCTTTCGCCTGATCTGATTTTAGTTGTTTCGAAGTTGATTTCATGGCTTGGCGTAGTTGCAGTGGCCAGAATGTCCTCGTCCGGCATATTCGTGCCAATTGTGTCTTGGTATAAAATGATTTTCTGATCTGTATCGATGGACAAAACAGTCCGAAATTGCTCGTTTGTGGTCCAACTGAGAAAATTGTCCTCCAGATATTGTGTTGTCTCAACACCGTCATTGTCTGTAAAATATCAATAGGAAAAAGTTGCTCTTTGTTCAGAATTAATGATTGTTACGTAGCTTATTCACTTAGGCCAAATATAACCAATTGTTACATATTACTGTGCACCATACATATTTAAGCAAAACATACCTTTGTATATTTATTTCAGTCCAATATTTTCATCTGTTGTATAATCCAAACAAGCTTCCCATTCAAGTACAGAAAACTTTTGATTGTTTATTAAAAAGGGTGAAACTGCTTTTTCCTACGGTGATTTATTTCTAGAAATGCAAAAACTTGCATTTATTGAGACCAGGTGCATTTAAATGAGACTAATAGGGCAAGGTTCACTGTTGTGCTTGTGATTAATTGAGAAGTCTCAAATCTGATCATCGAATCACAGATACAAGAGAAGGGCTTTCCCCAAAAAGGTTATTCATAAACTTTGATACTTTATCCGGAAAAGAAAAAAACGACCTGGATGGATGTTTTTTTACACTGAAGTCTGTGTCCACCTATCAACAGATTTGATCGGCAAAAGCATTTATTCCGCTAAGTCTTTTCATTCAATTTTGTTGATAAAACGTTTTTTGTTAAAAGCCTTCAAATATCCGAAAAGTAAGAATCTATACGCTTAAAAATTGAACAGAAATCAATTTAGATGTAAGAAATGAAAGCCTTTGGAGACACTTCAAATTCCTTTTGGCTAATTTTTTTTTTGAATGCAGCTTAAAACTGTTTGAACATTTGTCACTCACAAAGAATAGAGTGCGTATTAAAAGATGTTTTGAGAAAAATCAAAGCAGCAATATTCATTAATGAATTATGTTCGCAAATATAGCAAATGATGAAGCAAAATCTTTTTTAAAAAAATGACAATATCGAATGGTGAAAAATAAGATAGGCGAGAGCGATTTCCACGTTAGATTCAATGAAAACTAAATATACAGTGGCAGGTAGTACCGTCTACTGTAATTACGGTAGCGATAGTTTTTACCGACCTGACTTAAATCATGCAAATACCGTCGCATGACATTAGCTTCAAATAAAACCACTGATATTAGTGCCAAAACAAATCATTTTTAATATTTTTCAGCCTTCTAAGCAGTACAACGGGTGTGTTTGTTTTTCACTTAATTGTACCGTATCTGCTAGAAATGTTCCTTTGCCGCTCGAAATACCATCAATTCGGATGAGCTTGAGCGAAATGATCGAGTAAGGACTGTTTGAAGCAGCAACTAAAACCGCACAGGTGACATTTGAAGGATGGGTTGGCCAAAATCTTTCTGTCCAAGCGACCAAATCGTTGATACGATACAATGTCTTTGGTCATTCCTTGTTTTATTCCAGCCCGGTTAATGGAAGCTCGATTTTTACTTTGTTGTTTCTTCACTTGATTTTCCGCTAGGCTAGACTCTGCAGCATTCAGCTGCCGTTGCCGCTGTTCCTTTTCCTGTTCAAGTTGCATTTGTGATGCACCCGGCGTTAATAAACTGTCCGAATCAAATGAATCGTTGCAAGTGATTTCGATTATGTTCGGTACAGGATCCTCGACGATAATTATGTCTTCCGCGTTGTGGACCGCCGATTTGATGACGATTTCGTCGCCGGACGAGACTATGTCCATGTGATCAATGTAATCAACTATCACTGAGCTGTTGTCAACGCTTGGCGTGTAAAAATTTGACGATTCGGACGCTGAAGGCGATGAGGAATTGTGACCCAATCCTAAAACTAAAAAAAATCATCATTAATTTTTTATCTCAAACAAAACCATTGAAAACAAGGATTGCGAAGGTTATAACTCTAAGTACAAACACACATGGCATCTCAATGTAAAAATATTCTTTATTTTATTTCGTTTCTTTTCTGCAGTTGTAATTTCCATTTTTCGAGTTTCTCAATGAGTTTATCATTTACAAATACGTATAAATATGGCAATCATCCGTTGAGTATATATTTTCGCGTTTGCATATTTTAGTGTAACCAAGTAAAGAATAAAGTTTAATATTTCATAACGTAACAATCGACTCGTTTGTTTTATTCTTTTATCGTGATACTATATAATAAATAATTTAATTATAATTATATATTTGTTCATCATAACAACAAAATTTTTAAATATGTCTGAAAGTGTATAATTTGTAAACAGTAAAAACTATGACTTGTATACTTGTATTTATGGCATTCTATACTGTACTAGAACTGATTCAAAGTATTTTCTCCAACACAAATAAAATTTGTGGATTACTATCCGTTTGTTTGATTTACATTCAGTCCGATTGGATGCTTTTAAAAATATCGCTTACATCTCAAAATATATATATATAAGAACTAATCAAATTCTATGGCGACAACACGAAAACAATTATTGTTAATCCACTCTTTAAATATTCTTCATTGTTTAAATCTAATTAACCCTTGGCATGAATATCATTCTGCATTCTACTATTTACAGTCTGTTACATCCTAATTTCAACAAATATCACAGTAGTTTTCAAATATTTTACAGTCTAATCAAACGCTGTGTGAAGAACCTTATAAAGGACAGTTGGCATACTTTTGATATATTTCGTATTATAAGATAATGGTACTATACATTTGGCACAGTTCCTTGTATTATATGTTACTGTTTGCTTGCGTCTATTTATTTTAGGTTTACTTAAAATTTATGATAGAATGGCCTTGGGTTCGCTTAAAACTAGGTCTGCTACACTTATGTTACACCATTGGAATAGTAAAAAACAATAATTTTGATATGTTTCCTTGTTTAACAATTCGAAATTCTCTACCTAATGAACGAGTAAAAGTTGTTTGTAATGAGGACCGACGAATATTTGGCTATTACTGAAATAGGGATGTTCAAAGTAAATTTTAAAATTAAAGGGCATTTCAGTTTGTTACAACGTAACTCGAGTGTTTTTTGGACTGGCCCAGCACTTCAGTACAAACAACTTCCATCGGATGGTGAAAACTGTAAAATTTTTGAAAACCACCTATGAAATAAAGACATGTTCGTCGTATACTATTTGTTTTATAAATAATATTTCACGCAAACACCTGACTCCAGATGTCGCTTCAAGTGTGAACTCTGCGAGAATGCTTTGCCGCACATGATGCATCGAAACTTCTTCTGTCCGCCACACTCGTATCTGCAATTGCAGAAACACAAACTGTTAGTTTTCTCGGTCGATATCGTTTCTGTAGACAGTCAGAGTAGGTACATTACCTAATGTGGCGCTGCAGGGAGCTAGCATCCTTGTAGCTTTTCCCGCAATTGTACCGTGGACACTGGTATCGTCCGTCTGGGTTGATTAATTTGAAAAGGTCCGAGAATTTCATCTCGTACCAATAATCTCGCATGTATGGTGCTGTCGATCCGCTCAAGATTGAGAAGTCTGAAAGGAAATCAATTATTCACGATTTGTTGATTAGACGAACAACCAGCGAATGAATAGATCTTCACAATCACGTTCGCACAACTCTGTTACAACCGGACTCCACATAAAGTTAGATTCAAAGTGTTCCAAATGAAATGTTTAGATTAAAATCCAATTACCTTTTGCGAGGAATAGTGAAATACAGTCGCAAGAAATGGAAATAAACATCAAAATGGGAAAAAGCACGAAATAAACTATTAGAGGAAGAACACACATATCATTACAAGTTAATTAAAAATACTTTGTGATGCTGATTTTGAACTAAATGAAAACTCAAATCACTGAATCGGAAATGCATCTATATGCAATTATTTACATGTTTGTTGGTATTTAATTAATCGGTGTTCTCTTCGCTGATCTTTTTCTTTATTTTGTTCAAAGACCGGTTCTCTTCTAATAATCAATTTTATTCAACATCGTTCATATATAACTTATGTTCAAAACAACGCCTTGACTATGAAATCCACAAAAATATGCTGCTATAAAGTCAATTTGAAACGTTACCAGGAAGTTTTAAAAGCCAGAGTGCGTCTACGATGGCATCACTGCTTGTGTCCTTAATGCTTTCTATATAATCAATGGTGTCCGCACAACTTGTCGTTGTTCTCCATATTGTTGGCTCGCAAATTTCAATGCTGTCGAACTCCACGTTACGCATTAGCACCCTAAAATTATAAAATTTTCAAGGTATGAGATATGCTTTGACATTCAGGGTGGACCTGTTGAAACGGGACCGAACCATTCAAGTTCCAAGCAAAAACAATGAATTGATTTCGGTTCCGAAAAACCATCGATCGCGAAAAACCGTGATGCATGTCATCTGACTTCCAAATTTTCGTATGTAAGTATCCTTGTCTCACCCTGATTGTCCCAGCGATATTCTGTAAAAAGCAACCGAATTCCGATAGGATTGAGCTGGCACATTATCAACAGAAAATGATGCTTTATGATTTATATTATTCGTCTCAACTGACGACTTTGTGGCCACGCTTACCTGATTATCGCCTTTTAACGCAGGATTTATCTACATCTTTCAACGAGGAACAATTTGCATCGCAAGCTTTTCAAATGCATTCAATTCTAGCGGATAGTACACTCTTGAGTATGTTTTCTTTCTATATTTTCTAGTCTAGTTGTTCGCGAGAAAAATTCCCGAATGGTTAATTAACTCAGCCCTGCATTTATTTAGGTTTTTTTTCTTCTAGAAAAAAAGGGTTTTAAATAGTATTTCATTGTTCAAAAGATTACGACGCTGCTTGAATTTGCTTTAATTCTAAGGAACGGGAATCAATCTTCTCTAGAGTCTACTAGTCGCTGGATCAGTAACATGTAACTCTAATACTACGTATTAAGGACAATTGGTCACCACCGCATGAATAGCCAATTAAATACAATTTTTGTGTTTGCTTCGATTATACAAAATATATATTTTTCAAAAATCTTCTTCATAGAAAAATAGTCTTTTACAACGATTGTATAATGTATACATAAATATATTATGTGTTGCGATTTATGTGAGATTGTTCTTAAGTAATTTGTCATAGTTCTTCTTCCAGTAAATTTCAGCCTTAACACAACGCTTTTGATAGGATGCCTAAAATATCGTCGCCCATATGTACTTGCATCTATATGCTATGTTGCACATCGGCCAAAAAATTGTATAGGAATACTAGTCGCTAGTATGGCATCTTTTCCGATAAAAAAACATGAATGGCAACGTTTGTGTCGCAGGATCTGATTAATAATACTTTCCGAGGCAAAACATTTCTTTAGTATTCACCATAAAATGTATCGAGTTAGACTTTGGCATGAGTTTGCTTTTAAATGAATTGTTGTGTTTAAAGCTAGATCCTTAAATGCTAGTTACCTAAATTAAATTCATTGGTTGAGTTGCATTTGGCTTTAAGAGTCATTTCGTTTGTATGTTAATTAATCTTTGGATGCATCACTGGCACTTATACATCTTTCATTTTTGGTAATGAGGCAAAACTGCAGCACACCATTGCTTCAGTATCATAAATACGCATGAGAATCTCTTCAAAACTACCCAACATTTTTTTTTATTATCTTAATAAGTGCTAATATTGGCGTTTATGTGTCTATTTTAAGTGCTTATTATGAAATGTCCTTCATTTTCAGTAGGCTATTGTTGGTAAGGACATCACCAGCAAACTTTGCTCTACATTAAATCCTAGGAACAATTTATTTTTATCGTTACTTCATCTATTTAAAAACTTTCCGTTTCAAATGCGTGACTACATGACATTTTAAATTATCTTTTCGTTTGGTCGAGAAATTACAGTGAGGACAATGGAATTTCGGTATGGCACCAGTGTAAGGACACTCATAACGCGTATGTCTACCAAGACTTCCTCGTGATGCATACGTTTTTCCGCAGTAATTGCATATGAAACGCGATTGATGGTGTGCCGAAATCATCATCAAATCTAGAAATGTCAAACATATAAAATACTCTTAATTCTTTCGATAGTGTCTCGTGTAAAAGGGAATCTGTTTTTCATATCAAAAATATGTATGTGGCGTGCATATGGTTGCAAACAATGATTACGCTAGTCCTGACCGTCGACAGGGATTTCTATTTATTCTATTAACGCACGCAACAAAATGCATCTTGTTAATATTTCAACGGATTTATATTGTTTAACGTTTAATGCAAGTCCTGCTTTCATTTATGCTCACATTGTACAAATTGAAAGAGAACCATCAATGAATATGGATGCTGGCGAATGTGGCTATCACAGAAACCTCGACTTTTACAATTATTTTTATAGGAATGTTTCTTTATGCAGACATTAATTGTTGTTTTTTGAGTACTTAATTTACTCTGTTTTAATCAAATACAAAATTAGAGACCAAATTCATCAAGTTTCTCTTCCGATTGCATTGAGCGCTTAACATAGCCAACATTGCGCTTAACCCTACATCTATGTTAATGTTACTTTAATTTTTTTTTAAAAATTGTACATTTATAAACATTCTTGCACTTCGAGATGCTTTAAATGAATCCAAATAATTTAGTATTTCATGTAACTAGACCTAAACGATTAGAATAAGTTAATTTTCGGACTTTCACCAATCAAATGCATAAGAATAAATATTTTGGAAGCAAGCATACAACTATACATGTCAATTAAACAACTTAAATAGCAAGCATAAAGTGCGGTTAATTGTTTCATACGTTCAAGTATTAATTCAAAATTCAAAGCATGAATGAAATTTTAATGTGGATGAGTAGTTTGTGTTCTAGTGTCATCGGACATGTCCTTGCTTCAAGCTGATTAACAATATGATCGTTTGACTCGATTCGATGTGTTCCGGGAGCGGATTTCTAAATGAGGCAAACATGTCCTACAGCTCATATAACACCCTTCAGATTGTAAAGGAAGCCCGGGTCACTATAGTGCTTTTTGTAGTGCTTTGTGAGATTGTCACTACGCTTAGCAGCATAGTTGCAGGATGGACACTTGAATAGTGGACGAGGTATTGCGAAACGACACTCAAACTTTCGATGGCGACTCAGACTCTTTTTCGTTTTATACGATCGACCGCATTCATTGCACGAATGTAGCGGCGTTGGCTGTAACTTACTATACTGTCGATAGAGGCTGTAACCATCTGTAATTGAAAGAGTCAAGTACATATACAAGTCTAGTTTTGAATCGATTCATAGCAGGCACAGCTTTCCAACAAAACACAATCTCTTACATGTATCAACAAACGCTAAACGGTCTCTTAATTGTTTCTGCAACGAAACTATATAATCTACATGTGCAAATAAAAGTGTAGATGAAAACTCAAAAACACACGAAAATTTTGCTTGGTGAATGAATAATCAACTGAAAATGACCAAATCGTAGCAAAATTAAAATGGACAATAAAATTAAGCAATGTCCTGTTTGTACGGAAGTGCGCAATTAAAAAAAAAACAAATCTTATTTAGTTGCATTTGCTTAGATTTCGTCGAGTTTTTTTTAATAACCTGGTGATACAGTTTTCAGTCTTCGCTCTTCGTAGCATGATTACATACTCCAAGGGTTTTCATATTCTTTCGTATAAGGATTCCTTACTTTTTAAAGTTCATAACCGAATACCCTTAGCGATTTCCGCCCACAGCATTCTAATATTCCCACTGCCTCATGTGACGGTATAATCAAATTTCAATACCCTACAATTCATTCATTGAAAAATGAATCTGCCCAAACTCAAAAGACCACAAATCACAAATCGTATCGGTTAAATTTACTTCGAACCACATCAACATTTACACGCATTACGATCAGAATGTGTTTTACCCAAAGAATAAATCACAATTTGAATTCATAACTTATTTTACGAATTTCCAAAATTGCTATTCAAAATGTGAAAAATTCAAATCACAAAACAGATGAAAACTTGGCATCTTATTAAGTCCATCACCAAACAAATTAACCACTACGAATGTTTGCTATAAAATAAGAAGACTATATATGATCATTGAGAAGAGATAGCTCGGGTTGAAAATGAAATCATCCTCTTTTATAGCACAGGGCTGAAAATTTTTTACCAAAAAAATTAGGAGCTTCTCAACTCTTTTTCCCTGTTTATCTTAAAACATTCGTGATATGAAATACTATACACGAAACACTGTTTTCATTCTAAGCTGTTTTTTATTCTAACCCAAAAGCACATGCGAACCAACATTTTGGCCAAACTAAGTCGACGCCCAAATCAAAAAGCGAAATTGGGCACAACCTATGAAGAGAGGACGACACAGAATCCTGAATTGAATTTCAAATACAAAGATTTGCATTGCAGGTGCAATAAATCCACACGGATATGTTCACTGATAAATGTTGCGTCGTTTTTTTTTGAAAACGAGCATAATTTGCATCCTTCTTATTATTTTAGACGGATATCCCTTATAACGGTTATATTGTGCCGGGTTTATCAGAATTTTAAAAAGTTTTTCGGAAATTAAGCAATGACATATCGATGAGCGTTTTTGGAAATGTACTAAGGGCCATTTCAACGAAAATGAATTTTCGAGTGTTTCTGAACCTTCTCCTCCATGTATTTATGGAGAATTTGCATCATTACCTTGCAAAATGAAGGAGTTATTCAAAAACGAATAAAATGCTTCTGATAACGTTTTTTGCACCTCCTGTAAAATCGCTCTAATGGCGCTTAAAAATCATGCAGCTGTATTGATGGAAGTATTCATCCACAAAACTAAAGTTCTTCCGTTGTAAAGCGTCATCTTAATATGAACATAATGAAGTGCGACAACCATTATTTACATACCAAAATTCATACAGCGAATATTGAACATTCCAACACAAATCATACACATTTCGTCCAAAGAAACTCGAAAAATTTCATCCACACAAGCCCACTATTAGAGAAAGCCCACTATTAGAGACAGCCCACACCCAAAAAAATAGCTCAAATCCATATCTAACCACCAATCAGAATAGACTAGCAATTTGTTACTTGCAAAATTAAACTTTATTATAATATATATATGAATTAGGTGGAACAAGTTGTGTTTCAGTTAACAGTATCACGAGTCATTCATTATTTTACATGTGAATTTGATTTGTTAATAAAATCACTTCTTAATATGCAAACTAAAAAGTTAAAATACATTGTTTTTGTCAACCTATACACCTAAAAGCGTCACAATTATTTGACTTGGAATTATATACGAAATGTTCATAAAATGAGTATTTTTTGAGAAAAAAAAATAATTGAGTAAAATATGGTTGTTTCGTCAACACAACGAGAATAGCGTCCAATTGAATATGACAATGTTAAAAATGACACAAATTGATGACTTACAAATCACTACACGTTACAATAACATAAGTTATAAATAATTAAAAATTACAGCCCATCGTACAGTGAGAGAATTGTTTCGTTTATGTATATCTATATAAATATGTATGATAGTCTAAGCGTAATTAGGAGATCGAGTGCGTGAGATCTCACTTCATTTTAAACGATTCGTGGCATCCAACGGATTTTATTAAGAAAATCGCGGTACCAAGAACATCAAGCGGGGACACAAGACCCGCACGACACTTATAAATATTAAATCAAAACTAAAATAAAGTCTTGTGATGCAATATAAGCAATGTGCGCTTTGGCTTTTTATGCATTCTATCAACCTATCGATGAGGAAGCAAATGAACGCTAAACAAGTTCTTAAAATGATACATAAAACTATTTGAATACTTGCAAACATAGTTCAATATACGAGATCAATTTTATAGTAGTTTAAAAACGAATATACTAATCTGCTACAAATCTATAATTACTGTCTTTGTTTTCATATTTTTGGTAATCATTGTTTTTATCAATTTGGTATTGTCGACGTCAGCACAAGAAAATTTGTGCGTTTCGATCGTGTGACTTCTCTAAAGCAACAAGTTTCGACGATATGTTGACTTTGACATGTGATTTGAGGCGTTTGCCAGTGGTCATATCAATTAGTCCGACGCTAATAAATTAATTATTGTTGTAGGTGAACGGCATAGCATTCACGAGTCGCTCCTTAAGCAGGGAGTTCGAGATGAGTGACAAGCTCAGTTTCATTTTCCAGTCGTCTTCAACCACGGCCTTGTTGTAATCCTTGTAATCGACAGGATTAAAGCTCGCGTTTTCATACTGTTTGTAATCATATTTCTTAAAATCGTTCTCGAAATTCTCTTTTTTGACACTTGGCATCGACGAGGTCCCGCGACTTGGCGACGAACGCCGCCCAACATGACCACTCCCATTACCACTTCCGCCACCTCCTCCATCGGACAATGGGCGCTGCTCGCCGGGCGGAAGCTGTGGCGGTGGTATCCCATGCTTGGAGGTCATATGACGAACCATGTGGTATTTGCGCCGGAATCGAGACGGACAAAGTTCGCATTGGAACCTCGGCGGTATCCCAATGCATTCGTCACGCATATGACGCTGAAGATGTCGCTTGCGCA
Source organism: Oxycera nigricornis (assembly GCA_963942545.1). Lineage (NCBI taxonomy): Eukaryota > Metazoa > Arthropoda > Insecta > Diptera > Stratiomyidae > Oxycera > Oxycera nigricornis. The sequence goes on along the minus strand of OZ012659.1, from coordinate 25,703,834 downwards.
GATAACTTTTGCCGCATACCGTGCATGGAAAACGTTCATTCGAATAATCACCCACAACCATACTTTGATGGAATTTTATGTCTCGCGGTGACGCTAGCAAAGCTGCAAATTTTTGGCAAACATAAAAGGAGAGAAAAATGGAAAAATAAATATATAAACTCAATTTAACAGAACGTTCAATGTAAATTAATAACTTTAAAATTACTTCCAATTCGATTTGCAAACAGAATACGTTGAAATAAAAATATTGAACTTTTTCAAAACTAAAACTAACATAACGGCACTAACAGATTACTTTTAAACGAAAAAAATACAAAAACTTAACGGAAAACATGAAGTTTAACATATTCTACCATTTACTGTGACTTGCGTGCCTTTTAGCAAAACATAAAAAACAGGAATTCAATGCACCAATGTTGACCAATTAATTCCTACACCTCATAGAGAAGTTTTCTTATCATTGTACGAAATTTTACTCAAAATGATTTCTGATTTCTTTCTACTCCGAACAAAAACGTATTGGAAACGTATTCAATTGCTTACGGTAAGTAGAATGGAATCGATCGACATTTCAAAAAGATTTAAGCAGCAGAATGGGTTCAAAATTGCAACGCTTCCAAGATTGCAGGCTAGATGCACTTTTACCCCCGTTAACACGATAAATTCCAATTTCGTTGTTTTGGTAGCAAATTTTAGTCAAGTTAAAATTTCACGTCGAAACGCAAATCAGTTAAAGGAATATTTTAATTCTTTGCAGGCTATTTACTATAAACAATTTAACTCGATAAAACTGCTCAGAATTCACTTGAATTGGACGTTAAGTTACAGATACGATATTTTGGTCATGGTGCACGAAAGCAATACTCTACGCATAGTAACTAGTCCTCGATCTTTCAAATTACTTCAATTGATACAATTAATACCACTACATGTCTACCAATCAATCTACTCTACAACGGACTCTTCCACACGCAAGTCATCTATTTCTAAACTAGAATAATAACATAATAGGCAAATGTACATATTTTAAATGAAGTCGTCAATTTTGTCTTGCGGGAAAATAAGAAAACTACCGATTTTCATTTGTTAACAATCAAGTCTCTTTATACAGCACATAAAAAGGATTCTGTACATAGCTTAAAAATCTCCTCCATACTAGCACTAGGAGATTTACAATTAAATGGAATTTTAACATTTTGTACATTGCACTTTGCATACATAACTGCTGTAATGTATCTTGAAATTGACTACGAGGGATATTACGTCATCTAAGGCAAATCCACCGCGGGATGTATTTCTATTTGTGCGCATTAAAAATGACGCCCCGATAAATTTCGAATGCTATCTCAGATTACGATCTTAGTATATGGAATTAAGGAAAGCAGGACGGAATTGTAATATTTAGATCGAAAGGCTGCTAGATCCAAGTAAGAAGAGCAAGCTCGTTCCCAGTGCGGATTTACCCCAATTCACGTAGGATCCCTCCAGTCCGGGGCACTTGCCAGCTAGGCTCTGGGATCTCAATTACATTTTCTTATGTATGCCGTGCTTTTGCCTTAAATGCAATTTCAAGTCATATTTCCACGTGCAGCGAAAGGAGCAATAGATGCAGTCGAACTGGACCGCCGAGCTTTTGCGCTGCGTTAAGGATTTCCGCAAGTTGGAATTGGACCGCTGCAACGGCGACGACGACGTAGTCGGTGATGTTAGGCGCGTCGATGAGGCGGGCAACGATGATGTTAGCGCTGCTGCAGCAGCCACTGCGGCCACCACGTCCGATTGCGCCAACATTAGAGCCGCGGTGGGCGTGTTCGAGTCCGGGAAAGTGCTCAAGGACGATGCCGCTGACGAAGGAACTAGGGAGCAGCCACCGCACGCCATGCCAACTGTACAACACTTGTACAATTTTCGTATCGTAATGTCGGGCTCGTAAATTAATGCTGAGTTTTGCGATTGCAACTGGGACGATGTTGATGATATCATTTCGCCCGCAATACAACTTGCCAAGTATGTCGTCCTTAGATCTGAAAGATGTTTTGGTTTTGTTTCTAAAACGTCGACTACAAATGTATTTAAATTGATTTTGGTTGCATGGTTTAGCTTATGTTTTATGTTCCCTTTTACCCTATAATATCTTCCGAGCAACATCGTGTATGTTTGCTCTTAATACAATTGATATGGTTCTCTTAAGAATAGCTGATTTAGCACTATGTCTTTTTCGTGTTAATGTATAGTTATTAAAAAGTAGTTTCATACAAGAAAATTGTTAGTTACTTTAGTATTTGTACATACAAACATGTCGAAAGGATAGTGTGCATTGATTTTTTTTTTTTTGAATATATAATGATAGTCTAGCATTCAAACATGTTTTGCATCTACTTTATCGTTGCAAGTTAATTGCTAGTCTCGAGCTGTAGTAAGTAGCAAGGGTCCCGTGTCCCGACCTATACACTTACGAATAAACTTTCCAGCATCTTTAAAATTTAGAAAAGCCCGTTACAACGGTGAATTGAATATTAATTCTCTTCTTCTAAGCAACGGCTGCATCTTGGCAAATAGATTTCAATTTCTCTCACGACCAAATGAAGAATACAATCAGGGGCGTAGCGAGGCGGGGGTGTTGGGGGTGTGACACCCCCCTAAAATTTTGTAGCGAGTCGGCATTTTCGTGCCAAAGTTGGCATATTCAAGAAATATGATTGTAAAGTCGGACAATCGGCAAATTTTTCTAATCAAGCCGGCATTTTCAACATTTATCACCCCCCCCCCCCCACAAATTCATGAAGCTCGTCACGACCCTGAATACAATCAAATGGGGTTCCATCCCAGCTGCATCGTTGGGCAAAGCAGAGTGGGAACCTCAAGGTTATAGACGCTTTTTCAATATGGGTATTCGGAAATACGAAACATTTAGTCGAAAATCGCTCAATTCAACCGAAGGAGAACATGATTCAAATGCAATTCAGTTGCCGAAAGCGCGAAAGAATGCTTCTTTCCATTTTGTACCGTGAACTACATCAGAAATTACACACTATTCAAATCTACAATAACAGTTTCGATGGTTTCCAGGTGAACTTCTAAGCACTTTTACAAACCTATGGCCATGGTAATCTTATCCATGCTACTTTGCTACATTGAAGATGTGGCGAAATGAAAGCTTACCGCCAATCGACATATTGTCATTGCAATTCGAGAGTGTTTGACATCGCTGGGAACTTTTGTTCGCCGATTTTGTTTGGATTCTTCAAAATAACACCGCGATCTTTCATTTCGCCAACCCTTGGATACTTGGCTCCAGTCGTCGAGCTGCTGAAATCTTCAAAATAAATCACAAGACAACATTACTGAAAACAACTGCATTTATTAAATGACTATATTTTCCATCTATTTGTATTTTACACACTTTTCGTTAGAAGAGACATTCCAAATTGACTTCTTCAAATCAAATATAAACTTTGTTACAAACATCGGTTAACTTTCTTTTTGATATTAATAGTAATCCAAGCGATGTACAAAAAAACAAACTAAACGATCTCTATATGCACAATGAAAAATAAAGCTTTTCGTGCTCGATGAAAAAGGAAACTTGTTGATTTTTAATCGTTACTTTAATCTAAACTAAATTGTAAAATCCGTTGAACGCAACGGATGCCGATTGGCAATTTCAGGATGTCTTTTTCGCACGTGTTGCATGAGATGATCGGCACGTTTTGTTCGATGTCCGCAAACCGAACAAACCATACGTTTACCTTTACCACATTCCTGCTTCAGATGACGTTGCAACGTCCCCCAACGTCTATAAACACGATTGCATTGTGGACAGGCAAACAATTCTTGCATTTCTTGCGTCAGTGCATAACTATTCAAATGACTATATCCTGAAATTTCGCCTCAGCATTAGTCTATTTAATGTTTGGTTCTTTTCATTTCATGTCTCTTAGCTTATGCAACGGATTAGTTTTTTGTTTTGTTTTATTTTGATTGCTCTCTCACAACTGTTCGCTGATTTTTTAGTCAGTCAGTTGTTCACACTCGAGTGATTGTGACAAGATGTTAGAAATAAATTGCATTCGTCAAGAAAAACCAACTTGCTTACAATAAATGTTACAAATAAATAGTAGACACTATTGGACAGGATTAGTTTGTGTGTATGGTATCATAAAATTATTTTGGTAAGACAAAAAGCTGAATTAATAAGAAAACTAAACATTGCATTAGTCTTTTTATAAGTTCTGTAACTTAAACACGTTTTTTTTTTGGTTTGCGGGACTAGCTTTATATTTTTTAAGGCAATATTTTTCAAGTTGACTCAATGTAGATTTCCTTGCTATGTTCAAAAGTTCAAACGAGCTTCGCGGTGCACCATTTCAGATTGACCGATTCAGTGTCTCTCGAGCGTTGCAATTGCATACGTAACAATTAAACAAAATTGAAAAGCTAGTAGTGCATCAACGATTAAACAGCACGCAAAAATAATTTAGAAAAACGACTTCAAATTCATTGTGGCAAATCTTTCATGAGTTACAAAATAAGGACTAAGTGAACACTACGATGCTACAAGTTTTATAAAAGGATGCCCAGGTCGTATACATATGAGTCTACACGGATTAAAATCATGCAAGATCGAAAATGGCTCCAAACACAATTGGCTTTAATGTAAAAAAAACATTCGAAATTAGTCGCAAAAATCTTCATTTGCACGTTAGCTTTACTCAACAATATTTATACATTCAAGAACTCGATTAAGAAGATTCATATTTATAAAAGTCAATTACTGTATGAAATAAAAAGGCGAATCTAAACGCTTGGCATACATGTTTGAACAAAAAGCATTGCAAGAAATCACATCGGCTCACTTATCCAAGAAATTCTTTTGAAAAATATTGCCTAAGACTGTACTTAGAAAATTAACGTGTACTTTAAAAATAAAATCCTAAATTATACATTAACATTACATCAGAGCTTCATGGTCGAGATATCGACCATTTTCCAAATATTTCTAGCCATCACATGACGGCCTGACCGTTTTTTTGACACGCTTCTCCCTCTTATTCATTATAAATACTATATACAACATTCTACCTTTTCTTACTTGATATTCTTCCCAGCAAGACTCATTCTTCAACGGCGAAGAGTTATTTTTGGAAACACTACAGATTAAAAAGGCCAAAATTCAACTCGTCATCCGCGTTATTTCCTAATTAACGCGTTTCTGATGCATGTGCAATGTTGAAACATGCCTCTGTAAGTTACAGCCTTGATGAAATCGTCGATCGCATACAGGACACGCAAATATTCCTGGTTTTCCACATTCATATCTAACATGCCTACCTAAATTGCCGCGATGCTTATACGATTTTCCACACTCCGCGCAAAGATACTCGGTTACTTTGCCTCTCGTGCTAAATTCATTTAATTTTAAAATTTAATTAAACGTTACTCAAGTTAGCAAGATCATAATTGAAATAATAAGAATTATCTTCGGTAAATCAATAAATCCAAATAAAATTTTAATTTGTTGTTTGCCAAAAAACCAGACTTTTCGCATAGCTCGACATGTGACACACCCGTTATTTAGAACCCATTTAAAGTTTCACTTGCAATAAATAAGATACGAAGTCACGTTTATTACTTTGTTTCGCAACATTTCGGCGAAAGTTGCAAGTTTAATTGATGGAAAATTCAAAAAAAAAATACGTTTACCGATACATTTATTTGACTTTTTTCAATTTCAAAAATTACGAATTACAAATTTTCGGATGACTAGGTCTTCATATCATCAGCTAATTGGTAGGTTCTTTCGGAATAAGTTACTTGAATCTGCCTCACATAGAATATAGGCTTTCTGCCAAAGGAATTTCGATAAAGAATTATTAAGCATGTAGTTTTTGACAAAAGCTAGGAATTCGCATTCGTTTTTGACAAAAGCTGCGAATCTTTGAATATTTCGCGGTGAAAATTGAGTGGATGTTCAATGTTTAGAAGCCGGGAAAAGCTGATATTTTGTCCATACATTGCAGTTAAACGAACGCATCTTGGATCAGACATCGAAGTGGAGAAGTCTACTTAGAAATCCTCACTAAGTGAGGCTTGGAGTGATTTTAATTCCATATGATGAATACCTGCAGATGGCACTATTTTTGAGACTTCCAAAACACATGCCATATTCAAGCACCTCCTAAATCGTTTTTAAAACGTATGAAAATTAGTCAATTGTTTCCACTTTCAATTATAAATGTTCGCTATGCTGAACTGGAATATTTTACATAGTTTACACATTTTATGATGAGCAAACTAGAAGTTTGGAATGCTTTCGTCTGAGAAAAGCTTCGAAATGTCGCCAAACATGTGCATCAACACATCAATCATGAATCGATCCAATTTATCACATAACATTCAATTGTAGCAGCATATCCTTTTCAACTTGGGTGTTTTTAAAATGAAACTTTTCAATCCAAATGTTCTTGGATTCGAAAAACGCCTCAATTGAAGGGGAAATACTGTACATGAGTAAAAGTATCTTGCTCTAATGGGAGTGTATTGATATTAGCACCGCGTCTCTTCATATACAAATTGAAACGTGTGAAGATTCTAAGCAAAAGTTCTCCTTCCCGACTATACACTCACTCTACGAGAAGCCTAATTTTTTGACTAGCATATAACAATTTTGAAAAAAAAAACAATGAGAACAATCGCAAACGAAAACTATAAATGATATTCACAATTACTTAGCTAACATCTACCTTCTTATTTGATGGCTTTTTATTGACGAATCTTCGTTATCATCAATTTCCGCTTTGATATTACTAAAATGAAAATCACTAAAATCAACACTATTCGATGGTCTCGTTCTGCGACGTTTGACTCTCTCTCCGGAAATTGTATCAAACACTTCCCATTGAGGCGTTAATAGATCTATGGAAAATTACAATAGAAGAAAAATCGGAACGATTTTTTACAAGAATTTCGGTATACACATTAAACGTTTTAAGCTGGCTCCAACTAAATCAAACAAAAAAATATATATCACGCTAGCTAGCAATTGCAACCGAGAAGCTGTGCTTTGGGAAACAAAACTTATAACACACTATCATTATTATTATTATTTTCGTCGGGTCAAACGCTTAATTGTCTAAAAACAAAATTTATACTCTGTTTGGTACATAATATTTCGCAGTTGTTTTAGCAAGTTCTGCGCAATTTCTTCCTGACTCGAAAGGATACGCCAAGCGGTTAGAATACATATTAATAAAATCGGTTAAATGATATTGGCATGAATTTCATGAAGATCAAGGAATATTCTAGATGAAATAAAACCAATGGAATATTATTTACGCAATAAGCGCTTCAATTCTATGTCCGACAGTCCTTTGAAATTTTTCATTCTAATCTTAGATTGTAACCTTAGTTTCACGCTGCAATTGAAAGTACGTTTTTCTAGAGTAGGCGTTTCAATTAGGATATTTCACCCTGATCGCTTCCAATACAATTACATGATTTAATTTATCAAGAGGTTGGTAAGCAACTTCCCCGACAGGAGTATATACCAATTTTCAAATAGATTAGACTAAAGCAAAAACGATAAATGTTCAACATTTCAACCAAGTGGAGCGGCATTGTTCAAATAGTTTACATTTAAGAATTTAAAAAACTTCTAGTCCTGCTGTTTCAGACATTACTACTTAAAGAAACGAAACGGGCTGTTATTATTTTCAGATGATTGTACCTTGCAGAATTTTATGTTGATTTTCACGATCTCCTAACTTGTACAGACAGATCTCTTTGAGTCGATTACATAGGCTTCATTTCCTCAAGATCGAAAGAACAATACCGTCGACTCGAACAAGATAAACAAAGACAAAAGAGATTAACACAAAACTGCATTAATAGAATCTGCTGAAGAACACAATACTATCCTTAGTAAGACTGCCAGTTCAAATCTTGAAGATTTGCTAGGAGAGGTTCGAGTTCACGCCGCAAAAAAGACTGACATACCATAGTTTTATATTAATAAAATCATCCGGAGAAGTAAATTTTAATGGCCCATTGACACAACTTATTATGCAACATAAAAGACACAACATAAAAGAACTTCCATCACGCCCACTTAAAGCATTTTCTTTTTGTACTTTCACCGAGAGTGGACTCTTTGCGCTAGAACATTTACAAAACACCAAGCATCAAATAGTTCCGAAACGGCTAGATTAGCATAGACGTGGGAAACTGCTCGTGCACCCCATCATGTCGCTCGTAGAAACAATTCAAACAGAAATTCTTTTGGCAGCCTATACATTGGTACGGAGTTCTTGGTGTTTTATTTTGGGCTGCCCTTAACCCAAGCGTGGCAGAAATTCGACTGTAGCAAACTACACAACGACGACGAATGAATATGTGTTGCAGGCGATGCTCCTCGTCATAAAAGTTATTAGTATTACTTCGTTTGTATTGTTTCCGCTTACTTCGTCTGGTTGCTTGTCGCACTGCAAAAAATGTACATGGAAAATCGAATTATATACACGCCAAGCTAAGAGTTTGCCATTTTGCAACTATAAAGGTCACTATTCCCTTAATGGAAAAAGTAAAGATTGACTTTGATACAACGGTTATGAGAAGATGATCAACTGCAACACATTCATTCACTCCATTAGATATATTTAGCCGGGGACAATACATTTAGGATTGAACTTAGTTCTTACTAGAATCGCTCAGCAATATTAAACATGTTGTAAGTTTTGTTTTTAACAAAAAAAAATATTTTGAAAAGATCGAATCCATCGAAGTCGCATATAGAAAACAATGGAAACATCAATTATTCAATAGAAAATCAGACAGTATTATCAACAATCAAGCAGAGAGAAAGAACTTTTAGGATCATATTCAATTATTGGAGGATCTGACGAGGAGGGGAGGGCAATTCGAATATGTGTATATCTCTTTTTCTATCAGTCTAGACTCAAAGCCTGCATTTAAAGTCAAATCCATAACGTTTCGATAGTGATATTGAGACCTCATGAGTCTATTGAACAGTGGGAGCCAAAAAACACTGTCTAGCTCACTAATGCCGTCTCCCCACGGCCTTCGAATTGGCGAGCTACGCCACGACTAGCAAACACACCCTGGAAAGGATATGACTTGTGTTGGCTCGTGCTGGTACGGAGCCATCCATATATTACGTAACACTCCAAGGAGAAGGCGGGGTATTTGAAAATGTTACTAAGTGTTACATGGAGACTCCAGAAATTGTGATGTTACAAAATTTAAAATAAGATAAAATATTTTATTTACAACACTAAATCATAAAGTCGAATTTTAAATTTATTTGCCGCGCAACGAGGTATCAGCAGGCGCAATAAACAAAATTTAGATACATTATTGCTAGTTTGTGACTAAAATATTTAAAAGTTTGAGAGGGGGACAATCTATTTGTTACGTATTATAGGGGGTGTGGGATGTCTTTGAAAATGTTACTAAGTGGAGTTCAAATACTCTAGAAATTGCGTTACGTAATATATGGATGGCCCCTAAGGACTATCCAAGCAAGCCGAAAACTTGAAATACAGGCGCGTGTTCGCTTGCACCATTGCCGCACGAATTGAAGATTATCAAGATTAGGACAGAAGCCTACATTTAGGTTTTTTTTTTCAGCTTGATTTCGCAGGTTTCGAATTATAATTATAATTTCATATAGATGTAGCTGCCAAACTTCTACATATATAGTACAATCCGGTCTAATCCAAACCGAAAAATTTGACGAGCAGAGTTATTGTTCCTCAAATAAAGGAATAGTATGCCTACTTAAAGCTTGTCCCTGGAAAGCTTGCTTCCTTCTAGCACACACCCATACAAACTGCGCCTGAATATTTAATGTGTTCAAAGAGAGCTTTGCCAGCCCTTCGTATCAAGCTTTAGGCAGGCAAGGTAGTTTATAGCTTGAAAGCTAAGTTTGGTGCTTTCAGGGATAAGCCAGTAGTAAGTATCGAAATTCACAGACCGAACGTGAAACTCCTCAATGCCATCGTTTCAAAATTTCGTTCGACAAGAGTGAGTGTGCACATATATTGCCACGTTGCCCACATTTGCTAAAAAATTTCATTCGTTCCACGATGAACCGAAAATAACTATCCAAAATGCCACCAACCCGTCTTTTTTATATCGGTTAATTGTGACTATACGGTACGACAATACTTAGTTTTTTAGTGATCATAAATGTTGGGAGTTATTTTCATTATGATTGGAAGTATGGTATCGGCTACACGGATCGCAATAAAACATCAGTCTTTATAGGAGGCCTTTAGTATCAAAATCAGAAACAAAATTTTGAGTTTCCACAAAAAATATTCTTGACAGTCAACCTGTTAAACTTCTAGACCTATTTTATAGCCCCAGAAGTCAGGGGGAATGCATACCAAAACAATTTTGGACCAAAGGTATATCAAACAACTTCTAACCCAAATTAAAATTAAAATGTCTAGTAGACGCGTTTTCATGTCTTCTGATAAAAGTTTTGAGAATGGCTTGATCTGATTTTAATACTAAACTCCGTATAAGATGCCACGAAAACCAGAAATTCAAAGTGATTGTAGTTTGAAAAAGGTAGTTGAACTGACACCATCTTTATTGTATGATATTCTTATATTCGAATTCAATACACACGCAATTTAAGGATGATTGAATTTCTGATGGCAACATTTCTAGTGGAGCATTTTATATCAATATTCAAAAGTAGAACTAATGTAAATGGACAAGCAAAAAATGTGAATTAGCTAGCAGCGGCCAGAAAAACACGACTAATACGGAATCAATCCAGAAGAGTTTCTTATACATTCTCGACATCATTTTTCAAAGAAAACTACAACATGTAGGGCTCAAGAAATTTCATGTAGGCAATGAATTTTATAAGCTTCGTGAAAGTTTGCAGTTCCTTAATAAACAATTGGGACGTATCAAAACGTTAAACGTTAAAATTCTAATCGAAACGAGCTCCTAACTACCAACGAGTCACAACCAATCACTTCAGACTATTTACTACAGACTATTCTCAACGCGTTACAGAGTCCTTGTGAATTTGACAAAAATTTCAGGATCATTAGTAGCTACTAATTTTGAAGGAGTGTCAATGAATTTTCGTATTTTGGGTTTTCATGTCGTATTAAAAGAGACGAGCATAGTTACAAAACTTAAACATCTTATGAGATCAAGTTGAGTTGATGATTCGGCAAGTGAATGTAGCGAAGGGGGACGACATAATAATTTTGACTGGGATTCCGGACAATCAAGATTATGAGAAGGACGAAACTAAATGTTTACGAAGAACAAGTAATCATACTAACCTGCAACTATTATATTACAACATACAACTTTGCGATTTAAAATTTGACAAACAAAAATAGTCATAGTGCACTACCGAAGCTAATGTGCGGCAGGAGGGCGCAAATGTTTAACGATACAGGTTGATTTTGATATCTAACACCAATAGTAGCCCCCCTTCATTGTTTCTGACCGAATTGTATTATTTTATATAACCAAAGTCAACGGAAATTCGCTGTAAGTTAATAACGAAATTAATTTCCAAGCATGACTACTAACGATCGAAATTTATCCAAAACTAATCATTTTACGTCATTTCTACTGAATGAAATCCATGTCAATATCATTGAAATTTTTAAGTGCGTATGCATATCGATTGACTCAATCGTGTCTTCAAAAACTATGAATTTTCGATTTACTTGCAATGAAGGTGACCTTATGAAGAATGTTTTTAGTAGATTGGCATGTTATTGCGATATTTAAAACAATACGAAAATATTTACTGAATTCGAATTAATAGAAGTTAAGGGTATCACTTTCAATTTCATTGAAAGATGCGACTTAAATGAAAATAAACCATTCTGTGTAGTTTACCGAAATTTCAAACTACATTTTACTTTGGAAATAATGTCTGTAACAGTTCGTTTTAGGAAGCAACTTCTGAATTAATCCCTTCGATAGTCACCTTCACTACAGGCAAAGCAAAAATATGTGTAACATAATATGTGACTTACGTTTACTTTTCCTGACCTTGTTTCTAACTCGCTTGGCTATATCCTTCCGGTTTTATCATTTTCGTGAATTGCCTTCCAGCATTGTTCACTCTCAATTAGTTTTTTTTTCAATAGAAAGGGCCAAACGCATGCTTATTGCCTGGTTAATAATTTTTAAGTGCATATCTTGCAACATCATTCTTACATTAGTAAGATGTTTTTAGTTACTCGGACAACGCCAATCTTATTCATAGCAAAACATTTTAATAACTACCAAGAAAAACGTTGGCCCTTCTATTGAAAAACAAAAATACATTAACGTATACCAATTTTCGGTTCGCTGCGCTTACGTTTAATGAAAAGGATGGAGAAATTGTCTCCACGTTACAGTCGAATCGAAACACTTTTCCTTAAAACTTTCATACTTATCACAATTTTATGCTATCATCCGCAGCTGAAATCTTTGAAATTTTATATTTTCAAGTTGGCTGGGGACTGGACGTTGGGAATGCATAAGGGAATGAGCTTTGTTGGAAGTCGGAATACGAGTCAGAAGCAAATGAGGACTCAGTGAGAAAATAATCCAAACGAAAATGAAGCAAATCAATTTGATAAAATCAGATTTCATGTTAACAATGTTTCTTCGCCCAACCGATACTGTTGGCACGAAGTAATACTTACGTATGTTACCACACTTTACACTGGAACAGTTAGAAGCGTCGACCAATCAAAGAGTCCGCACTTTACCTCACTGCAAATTAATTAAAATTCACAGCTACCAACCCTGGCTGCCATCTTCCTTTTTCGCGGAACTCTTTGATCGCCTTCAGCGCACGCACTGCACTCAAAAAGTTATCTATTCGGTGACCACGACTCAATTTTCACTTGGCACCATAGCACTACGCAAACTTGACTTGACTTGCAACTTCAACTGAATCTGCGTCGATGTGGGGATCTCGCACGATGATATGCGTCTACTACCAAAATACCGCGCGTCAAATTTAATCGCGAAAAGGAATCGAATCACTAGATTGCGGTCAAAGCGACAAGCGACACGTACAGCGGAACTATTGCCGCCCGGTACGAAATATCCTTCGGTACATTACAGAAGTACGCGCTTAACACTCGCTTAATACTAAATGCTCAACTATTTTAAGTATTACAACTAATAATAAAAATAATGACAACTTAGAAAATAGTCCCGTCAACCAAAATAAGTATGAAAGCATATTTATATGTATATAATAACGAAAAAGTTATATCAAGTAATAAAATAAATGTAAGGAGAGTATGGCATGCACTTCATATATAAATAAAATTTTGCTTTCTCTCGCTGTTTTCTCTCTAGAAATATTCCAGCAAATCAAATCAAAGGGAAAATCATACGAGCGTTTCTTTTCTACTACTCAAATGCAAACATACGCAATGGACGTAGAGCCAAAAATGTGTTTTTTGATTTCTCCAAAAAAAAAGATTTTTGCGTCAACCGAAATAGCACTGTGTATGTGCGTGCGACGCCTTGTTTCAACGAAACAAACATTTCAAAATAGTTCTAAATAAAAAAAATACATAAAACATAGAAGAGGCCAACGTTTCGCTTCGATTTCTATTTGAGGGATTTAATTCTCTTTAAAAAAATTCGTTTGGATAAGATATTTGTTTTTGTTCGTGACTTTCACTATTCAAGCACTTGATTATGGAATTCTGTTTTCGCATTTTTAAAGTAAACGTTACATTTTCTGCAGTAGATGTTTTGACGAGATTCAATCACGCGCTCTTATGCTTATTCCTCAACTAAACTGCTTTAGATTCATGTTATTTTTATGCTGATGTAGTACTTTTCGCAACAGATTAGTATTACAAATTTTATGTATATATAGAAATATTTTAGTGTACCAATATATTAAGATATTAGGATTATATAGATTTGCGAATGAGAACAATGCAAAGTTGCTTTCACAACAGATAGTGTTTCCATAAATCATAGTGAATGTTATGATCGTAATTGAAATTCGTGGGCACATTGGCATTGTTTCCATTCGTCAATTTAGTAGTACAAGAGTCGTAACAAAATGCTACACAAACACCAAAAAATTACCAAAAGTCAATCTTTACTTCAACATTATCTGAGCAAATTAGAAAAGGCAAAACCACTGGCATGACATCGTTCCTCTGACTCAACGTATATTCATTACAGCTCCTTTTTTTGAACCATTAAAAAAACCTACTTTGTTGTTATTTCATCATGCTGTGGCAATAAAAACAACGTTGTTGCATTTCGTGTCGCAGAACGATTCATGCCATCGACTCTCCTCGGTATACGAGTATGGCTAATAAAATTGAATGGTCATCATTCAATTCAATTCGATATCGTTAAATGGATTTCAACATTCAAAACTCAGTGGACAATTTCGTCCGGCGTTTAATTTCGAGTTCAAATTTCAGATTTTCTTAGCCACACTCAGATTTCCAAACGAAAACTTTGAACCTACCTTGTGGATCCCGTTGTTGTCCAGCCGCTTCTTGTGCTGCCATGAAAACATCGTCCTGAGATCGATCAACTTGCCATTGTGCATATCCTGCAATTGAAAGACAAAAATATTTTCATGAAATTATGATTGTTGATTTTGAATAACGCTCGGAAGTAAATAATTCGCGAAAGAATGAAAACTATTTCGTTTTACACCCATGACCAGATCATTCGAATCTATGCTATACTCATTTTTTATGGATTATTATTAGTCAAGTGTTTAGCCAAGTCTTTCGTCTAAAAACGCCATTTTAGGAGCAAAAGATGTGACTTCAAGCCGCCACAAATATTGTAACGGACGACTATAGTCATTGAAAAGTTTTACATGGGTTTCACATCAGCTGAACATATACAACGACATTGAATGGGAGCCGCAGACGTTATTCTCGCATTTTTTAAGCAAGAGAAGACATGACATCAAGCAAATACACAATTTGAACGAATCGCCTCAAACTTTTTTTGTAATAATTCTTGCGGGAATATTTGCAGATTGAAATTGTTCATTGTGAAATAAAGAATTTTTAGAAAAACATTCATTGGATCTAATTTCCCGTTCCATATAATTCCGAGTGCAACTAATCTAGCTCTCAACGTACGACCAAAATATTCTCACCTTGACTAGATCCTTCACCACCACCATGACTCGGTCCGGCCTGTTCCAAATCTTCTAACAGTTCTTCATCGTCGAGCGTCAAATCCTCAACCGTTTCGTCGTTGCCGTCATCATATTCACTTTTGGGCTCGATTAATATCTCACCGCTAGAGTCTTTGCCATCAGTGTCCACAGCGTGTTTACGTTTACTTTGTTCTTTTCGTACGTTTACTGGTTTGTCACTTTCGTCATGTTCGTCACCATTTTCATTGTCCATTTCGTGTTCGGCGGCCGTTTCCAATTTTGCATTCGATGAAACACTATCAGTCTTTTTGGTAACACTTAACCCCGCGCTTGTTCCATTCCCACCAGCACCGGACACACCAGCGACTGCACCAGCCGTTTGTTGTGCAACAATCGCTTGAGAAGCAACGGCGCCGCTCGATACCGATGTGATAGCTGTTGAGGTATTTGATGGCGGTACTGATGAGTTTATTTGCATGGATTGTGATGAGGAGTTTGAGTGTTCGTGGTTATCTGCAATCGCACCAAAAAGAACAATTATACATTTGAACATCACAATCGGTGGAAGTAATCAGAGACGATCAGTGAAAGCAACACAAACTTACCGGCATTTACGTTTTCTATGCTCCTGCGACGAAGTTTCTTCCTCTTCCGTGAGGTCGGACTAGATGAACCCTCGCGGGAACCGCACTGTGAATCTATAGATGACGGACCGCCGATCATGTGACGCGGCCGCTTCTGCTCTATCGTGTAGCCACTAGGTGAGCCACCCTTCGCTGGCGCGGATGCAACAGGTACAGATAACGGCTTATGATCGGACATCGATGGCTTTTGACCGGTACCCTGGCCACCACTGCTGCCACCAATTCCACTGCTTCCAGCACTGCGACTGTCCGACAATCCCTTGATTTGCAACGACTCGGCTGCTTTCAATAACGCGGCCAATTGGTCCTGCGATATATTCACTTCACCGCGGTACATGTAATCCATCATGGCTCGCAGTTCTTGGAATTTCACATCTTTCAGAATAAAGATTGGGTGTTTGTCATATTGTTGCGAAAGTAGTGTCTGAAAACGGAAGAAATCAACTCGTAAGCACTTGTCAAGTAATTCATGTATAAAATTTAAGTAACTTCGAACATAACCACATATCACTCTCTATCGAAGCACATAATGTAGTTAGGATCGAAGGAGCCTGTACTCTCAACAATTACAGCGCTTGCAGCATCAAGGAGGAGGCCAGCTCAATTTTTCACTTTTAACATTTAAAATATTTTCTCGATTACATTCCACGGAATTCCACTACCAATAATTTTCAACAATACTTATTCTCTGATAGAGCAAGGATATTTGTCTAAAAAAAATTGAACACAACTCAAAAATGTCATAAATGAATTGCTGCCTCGTTATTGCTGCACGAGCTTCAATAGTACAACTTATTAGGAATAATCAAAATGTAACTTACAGCAAAATACGGGCTACACGCAGATAGGACAACTTTATGCGCCTTGAGAAATTTGCCTTCTGCCGCCAACGTGCAATCCACCAATGTTCCATTTTCTAATAGCGTATCGAACACACTGATCAATGTGCTCTGATGGTTGTTCCACCGTAAACAGAACTGCTGATCGTCATCCATTGTGTGGTCCTGTATTTTTGTTCGGTAAAAACAAAAATCTTATGCTTCAAATTGTATATTTCATGAAAGTTTCGTTTGTTTTCATTCACAGGGTCGGCGATTCTGCAATTGAAGAAGAAAGAATATAATATTAGATGCTTGTGCCAATCTTTTAAATTATGTTAACTCTTAATTTAAATCAATGCTTATCAAAACCGGGAAAGAGTTCAATGGGCGTAGTTTTCGCAGCTATAGCAATGCGGAGACAACAACTTGAACTTGAACAATAACTTTTACATGATCATCCAATTTTCCACAGCTTAGTTGAGCAGACGCGACAAACTTTTGGCTCGGCTCTACCTCAACTACCAATCAGCAATTGTAGAAGCTTTGCGACTTTTTGTGGGGATACCCCGTGCATGTCTAGCTCCTCACTTTTATGTGTTGTTTCCCAATAGAACGTTTTCACACATTGCGGTCTTGGCGAGGCACCAATCGCCGGTTGCGGAAAGCATACATCAAATTCAAGTTTACGGAAAAAATGCATAGTGGAAACGATTCAGGCTCCTCCTATTGCATGTTTTTACTGTGATACCATTTGGCGTTTGCTATGGCAAAAGGTGATAGCTTCAAAAATGTAGCACAGCCAAGTTCTGCCGTACGAAAGGAGATAGACACCCGATTCGTTAATTGTCTTGTTTGCACCAAACGATTGTATTCGAACGAGAGCTACATTCTAAATATATTCTGAAGTGCAAAAAAAACCTTTGACTATTGAGGTTGCCGATATTTACGAGTGAACCAGCATCGCGTCAAAATATAACGAAGCTCATAATGTTGCTCTAATCTTGCAAACGTTCAGCGCCTATCATTGCACGACCAGTCAGTCTATAGCCACCACAAGTGGTCTTGGGCTTCTTTCCAGACCCCACCGCTTTCTTTTCTGGAGTCGTGTGACCCGCAACTGCGAAAATAAGCTTTCTTTGGCTTCAATCGAGCGACTATCTGACAAAGGTTACTTTTGATAGTCTTCAAGAAATATTTTCGCGCAATAATCAAAGAAAGCAGAAAGGCAATCAGTGGAAAAGCTTTTGCACAGATCAGGCCGTTGCTTGTACACATACGCAAAAGCATTCCGAAGAAAATGAGGCATGCATCAACAGCGTTCGACTAGCTTGAGTTGGCTTTTCTCGAAAGAATGCTCGATGACGCATGTACAACAAATTAAGACACTAGCAGCATCAGTGACGCAATCATTTTAAAGCCGGGCAGCTCTCAGACGCTGAACTTTTTTCATTTTATTTTTTCATTCATTAAATGACACTCTAGCTCGAGTGGATGTCATACTTTAGACAACATATCGTCGTCGTAGACCTCGAGATGCATGTGTCAACTGAGGATTTTGAAAATTCAGCCCACAAAGTTGCCAAGCCCGAAAACTGCGCAGGATATCCTCCACCCGCCTCAATTGACGAACAACTAGCGTATTTCACTGCAGCAACTATGCGATGTGTACTTAGAATAGCTTTTTTATCGGTCGGCATTTTTAGGACTTAACAAAATGATCCTCAGCGTCTTTTTCACATTTTGGTCGCGGCAAAACAACAGCACGAGACTGTTTTCGAAAGCATGCGAGTTAATTATATTAAAAAAAAACAGCAACAACAACGAAATATACACACTCAGGCTGATTTAGTTTGTCGCAAAGTAGCGATAAGTAAGGTGACATTGAAAAGTATTTACAGCATAAGTTCACAGAAAATATATTAGATGAGGCATCATGTATGAGCGTGTACCCCTCCACCCCCACTTTTCTAAGTGTAGTGTCGTTGATGAATGTTCATTCGCAATTTCGCGAGTAGATGTGCTGGATATTGGGGAAAACTTTACCAAATGTGAAACCCGGCGAACAGACCCGTATATATCGAATTCATCGATTTCCGATTGGAGATTACATACAAGCTCAGATAATTTGATGACGAAAATTTAATAAATGTTGAGCTGGGCACATCCAAAATTTTGCAGAAAACAACATAAGAAATTGGTCAAAGAATCAATTTAACGCGTTTCGCTTCTTACACTAGCAAATTCTAATTTAAGGATCGAAGAGTATGCAAAGAAATTTGACAAAAATGCTTCCTAACTTCTAACTTAGGATACATTCTGATATTCTAAGAGTAGCGAGTCGTCATACAGTTTCTGATGAGTTATCAAAAATAGGGTAGCCTTGGCGATCCTCAGATAATTTACCAACTACCTATTTGGTTCCAGAAAAGTTAGATCTGATTGAGCCGAGTACCGGACTTTGCATTTCCTTTCATGTTGAATAGTCTACCAAATAGAAGACCCGTTTAGAATTTTGGCTTTTTTCATGATCATAAACGTTGTTATCCTTGGGACAGTCAAGTAGATTCGAAGTTATCAGAGAGATTATATAACATCGATCTCGAACATATTCGAAAGATTCCCTTGCTTCGCGAAACAAGTTTAACTTGATTCGAACGAGATGGAAAAAAAACCACCATAGTATAAAAGTATCCAATTGAGTTCTATTGACGTCACCGAGCGATAAAAAGCCAACATGTAATGTAAGGAGCCTCGTTGATTGCTGAACAAACGCACGATTTTTCAGATGTCGTCCGGAAGATTGAAGCTGTAAAATTGATGGTAAGTCAGAGTATTTCACAAGAATGAGGGATCTTCTTCGACACCAAATCAACTTATTGCCAGAAGCATCGCGGATAATCTTTCCTCTATCCTTCTTATTGTTTTTCAACAGCCGATATGACAGCATTGACACATATCGACTTCACCTTGGTGACGAAAATGCTACCACACCAAAATATTTGCATTTACCATAAAACGTTCAAGTTCAAGTTCATCATTATGATAATGGCGATAACGTGAAAGGCTGATAACTCAAATCCACTTTTGTGCATAAAAACTTAAAGAGCGAACAACAACACAGCCCAAAATTAAAACCAGAAACTATTCATAAGAGGTCTGCGCAAAAAAGATACATCTGATGATTGGTCAGATCCAGTGAATAGATGATCTCCGGGGGTGTGTATTTTCGCTGGGTATGTTTGCCAAAAACTAGATTTCGCAGAGTGGGAAGATTAAATCAATCTATGTTGTTTCAATTCATATGTAACCGCACCGAAGCCTAGTAAGTTTGCTGACGCACGTAGAATGAAATATGTGTTTGGCGAAGACAAAACGAGTAACAGATATTACCTTGACCAATTCTCTTTAGCAGCTGATCGAGCGGGTTCTGTAATTATTTTCGATGTTTTTCTGCTTTTGGCTTTCTGGTTCTATTCGAACGAGCCAAGGTTGATGGCGCAAAAGTTCCTACAAACTTGTTAGATACATACACACAAGCATAATTTGGTGAAAGGAGACACAAAAACGCGTCAAATACTTCAACACACCTGAATTATGCGCGAATAATTGCGAAGAGTTGAATGTGGCATAGTCAAAATTAACCATCTTATGGGAAAATAGGATCATTGCGGGATGTCGTCGACGGGTTCATTTCAATTTCATCGTACCTCCTCCTCGTACAACGATTGTGGATGCACTTTTGCGATCCGCTAGCAAATCTAACTTTCTACATACAAAGGTAAGCAGTCTTTGCAGCCAAAAATAACATCAAGAGCAATAAATTCCACACAATCACCATCATCCTCTGGGGAAAAGCAATAACCAAAGTAGCCCCCGGTTCAGACTGTACTCGACGAGCAAGATCAGAGCAGAATTTCAATGTGAAAGGCACAATAACAACATTGATATTGGCCGTAGACGGTCGAGCCGAAGCCACATATGTGGGAGTGGAAACTGTGCATATGATTAAAGGCCCGTTGACGGCCAGCGGATCATCGCTGCGCGATTTGGAGTTCAGCCGAACTCATTATGTATTCAATCGAAATTTATGCAGGCTATCACGTGAAAAACAACGTGACGGTGGTGTGCAACGATAAAATGTATCTGCAATGGAGAAATGCCACAGATATCGCCATCGCTGCGAAATGATGCGAGAAGCGAAACACCGCAAAAGATCAATTTACCAGCTCTCAAGTGATCGAAATATGTCACGAGTGTCGTCCCTAGTCGGGAACACACGAACATTCTACTGGAATCGCCGTCTTACGGAAAGCTGTTACTGTTCAAGCATTGGAGCCAACCTGGGGACGGGCAACGCAATCTTCACATTGACATTTAGAACACTTAAGTAGTTAAACTTGCTGCTCTTCGTCGTCGCCGTCGTCGTCTTCTACAGCTGCCAACACAGCTACGTCAATAAAGGTGGCAAAAACACACGAGTGTGCCTAGCCGCGTTAAGACACTAGAGCTACCCTGGACAATACATCCAGTTAATCCAGAATCTCAATCTGTTATTTGGGAATGTGTTCCACATATGTAAATCTTGTTTCCTGCCTACATACATAGTGTGCGGAGTCCACACTTGGCTGTTCTCTACAAAGTGGAACAGGTTAGATTGTGTGATAGTTAGGCACGGCAACTCGAGTGTTGTTTTCCTTTCCTCCTGCCTGCACTTTTCATACAGGTAGAACCGCGCCAGCTCAACGATTGCGAAAAGAACGAACCACAAGCAGCGATCCAAGATTGAAACCAGTTTTCTGACGTGCGCGCATTTGCAGAAAATCAACAAAAAGTCTAAGAGATGAAAAAAAACATAATGTTAATAGCGTCATTGGCGATTTTCACCGAAATATTCTGACCAGTTTTTGATTCTGTCTCAACAACTTCACAGTTGGGTGTTGAGCACTTGATCGAGGATTGAAGGATAGGTTCCATGAACGAATCTAATTGAATTGATTTGGAAATCTATTTATCGTGGCATAAATTTGGTTAAGATTTCCATGTAAAATGCAGAGATAACATGGAGTTTCCAAAGACCTCTCCGTACAACTCCCTTTATTTTCCATGTATCTCGCATCTGAGGGGTGGCAATAGTTTTATGCCACTAGGATAATATCTAGCACTGAGGACTTTCAAGCCGGAATGACTATCGAGAAGACAAAAAAAACTCTCTCGTACAACAATTAAATGGAACTTCTTATTGTAATCACGAACTAACGCAAAAAGCATAAAGCCTGGGGCACTTGACAAACATCGCGCAGAAGAAAAATCAATATGGGAGCTGAGCTTCTCGACGCTGCCTGTTCCGATCCGAGTCAACTCTACCCCGTCGTTTTGCTCGGAGAGTGGCCTGCTCTGTCTCTGTGTGGCGTTCGAATGGTTTTCAAGCACAGCCAAAGCCTCGGCCCCGCAAAAGCCAACACTAGTAGGAAAAGGAAAAGCAAAACTAACGGAAAACACATGCAGCAGCACGGCACAGCTCAGCAAACGAATAGGCAGGCAGACCCCCTGAGAGGAAAGGTCCGCCACCGCTTGCACGGCATGGATTATCTCTGCTTTTCCGACTTTATGTTGATGTACCCGCAACGCACATACTATATTATGCTGTGTGAAGAATGAATACATGCACATAGTTAGCTTTATGTGAAACTTAAAATGGCGGACCTATGACGCCAGCCAGGCAACTAACTCCACATCAGAGGTCTTTTTCCAATCCGGAAAATTTTCCATTGTGTCACGAAATTTTCAGGCATTTTTCAAGCTACTGCTCCGGCTTTCAACTGTATTTAAATTTTATTTTTGAAAATGGCCTCGACTAGACTCCCTAGACGACTTAAAAGAAAATATCGCACAATTTTCAGACGAGTGGAAAACATTTGGGGACCAAATATTTGTACCCAAGAGCCAACGGAAAAAGCACACTAGAACCTACTACACTAAACTTAATTTTTCTACATACTTTGTTGATCAAAGCTCCTCGATAGCACTAATTTTAATCATATTTTCGGACGATTCCAACGCCCCCCGAAACGAACTCTCGCGCTGTTACAAAAACACTTGCTTTTCTTCGTCTGAACTTAATGCCGAGCAAACTTTACAGAAAGGAAAGCCAAGCAATGCGGAGCAGAGCACTTTTCACCACTTTTCTTGTACAGCGAGAGAACTTTTTGTGAACGCTTTCAAATTGATGCGCGCCGTGGCTCGGACTACACGCAGTGCGAATTCGATACGACGGAAACGAGAGCTTCGGACTGACTGACTGACTCTACGGCACGAACCCCTCAACGAGTACAGGCGAGATCCCTTGCGCTTCGAAGAATGTGCTCCGGCCTAAGCCGGAGGGTCGGCCTTTACATAAAATATCGCCTCTACACCAGCATCATCGCACCAACACACCCACCGCATATGATCCCCCAATACTTGCAATAGAGCCGCAAATGCGGCACACATGCAAGGCAAGCAGCGGAGGCGGGCACAACGGGTACACATTCAATACTATATGTACAATCTATGCTGCGTCCATTGTTGGCCCCGACATTTATCTTCGAGCATTATCAACTCAACTGTGGGGTCTAGAACTGTTATATTTATCGGAGTAGATCCGCTCTGCCGCATGCTACCCATCGTGCCCAACCGAACCGAAATACCTTCTGCCCAACACATCCAGGATACGACGCACACAGGCGCGGGAGAAAGGGCGTACAAAGTACAGGAAAGGAGCGTAGCGTACGAGATCCGATTCAAATTGTAGCGGAAACTGCCAATGTGCCGTCCATTACCGCTAAACTGCCACTACATAATTTTGAATGTTTATCTTAAAATCGTTCAAGGACATGCAGTAGCGATCCATAAATTCAAATCTCAACTAGACTTGAGAACATTCTTTTGTTTTCTATGAATATTAAACAGGCAATTCTAGATTATCACAATCTTTCGGCATATCAAGGACACTCGAAATTTTATTTTGAAAGCTTTGAACATGCAGGAGCAACGATTATAAAAAGAACATGGAACTATCGAAGAGAATCAGCCAGAAATATTATTGAAAGTTGTCAATCTAGAAGAAATTGTAGCGCTGCTATTCCAAACGGGACAACCGGCTAAATCACAGGCTTATAGTGTATTACCATAGCACTGTATCGAACTTTTAAAGAAATTGCTCAGTTTGGAAATACATTTCTGCGTTCGACTGTACAGAAGATCCTGAAAACAGTGCTATTATCATCGCAACAGGGGAAGTAAACACGTCTTCCTCCTACATTCACATAAACTTGACGACGACGCCAACATAAAAAAAAACACAAATAAACGCAAGCTGAGCGCGCGCGCAGAAAAACTCGAAAGCACATCAAATCGTACGTACATCCAACAAACAAAATAAAACAAAACTTACCCAGCAAAAGGAGATGTACAACTTCAAAGATTTCGAATCCCTCCCAAGCCCAGAGTTTTCCGCCAGCGCCAAACGCAAGGCGACACGACTCGGACTCCTTCACGTAAAAGTATCACAATAAACTTTAGCCGGGTCACTCACTAGCATCCGCGGCTGCTACGCTAGTTCTCCAACTGCTCGGACGAAGATGCGAAAATCTTAATCTCAACTAAACTACAATTGCCAAGCGGAATGGGACGCAACGAATTCCACAGATATGATGTAGCCTCGGCAGCACCAAACTAAATGCACGCAAATAAAACGCGGACTGGAGTAGTGGTAGCTCCGCACGGCGGGTGGCTTTCTCGCTTACTGTCTTCCATGTTCCATACACACGACGAATCCACTGCTCCGCTCCGTGCGGTGCGGTACGGCGCGCCGATGGGCTGGACAAGTGACGCAGCGGAAACCCAAAAAACAACCCGGGTTACATGTCCACTGGCGCGCAGGCAACATACAGGCGCAAACCAGGCCCGAAGATCCGGATTCGTATTTGGAACAGCGGAGGATAATAGACCCGACCCGAAACAGCAGCCGAACAGCCCGGGTCGCCTCCAGTGGAGGTTCTTGGCACTGCTACAGACCTCGCAGGCCGCCTCAGTCAATTGCCAATCGAACGAAGGCTCCAAGCTGTTACACCTTTCTTCAGGGGCAATTGGGATGTCCTTTGCGCCGCTAATTCTTCTCAGCAGTCGAATTAGTCGATCATTGCTGGAGTTCCTCTTTCCTGGCTAGTGAATCGGCAACCAACAATTCAATCCAACTTTCTGTTTGCTCAAACTCGAACTAGCTTTGCTGAGCTAAAAATAACATTGCCTGGCACAACCCACCAAGTGCTAGCTTTTCACATGAAAACTTCACGTAAGATCAACTTCATTCCTACATGGTACGACGTGCAAAGCCGACAGGAAGAGGTAGGGGGCAAGCAACTCAGCATTGGCACCACATTACGGCCACGACAGCCTATGCTTGCCGTTTCCACCGAGAGACAGGCGAACGCAAGGGAGAGACGCCAGCCACGACAAAGCACATCACGAGTGTTGAAAAACCCAACGTGGGTCACACATCTGCCCAGGGACCGAGGCTTGGAACTATGAAAATCGCTTTTCGCTTTCCCCCATGCAACATGGCGGCAAGCACAAAATGCAAACAGCCAACACTCACCTTGTGTGCCACCAAAGAGTGCCAAGCTAAACCATATGGAGAGGCCGGACCCTCTACACCAATAGATACAATTAACTGCCGACTTGAACACGTATGCGTATCCTTCCCTAGCTAGGCCAGATCGAACAGAGGGGCGAGGACATAGGGTACTTTCACGCGTCCGGAAAATCCAAGCTACCAAATGAAGCGCCCGGCAATATGTGATGCCGTCGAAATATTGATTTTTGCATCCTCGACGCACGTCCCCATGCCAATTATCAGTAATCGCTGATATAACCATATTGACATGAGATCCTCGAGACTGCATCGTTCAATGCAGTAACTACTATGCGCCGGAACATGTCCTTTCCGGGAAATCCGAAATCAATTTTCTTCGGAATAAACTCGGAACCACATTTTCAGGATAACATCGCGCTTAAAAGTTCCACATTTAACTTCATTCTTAACTTTCAAAAGTCATACGATTGATCGTCCACTCCTGGCATATTTGACTCAAGACCATCCTTGATTCTTAAAATTATAATCGGTTTCAAGCCCCTTTTGTTTTGCTGACTGTTGCTTTACAATTGCCAAGTGTTAATCACGCATGGGCCCGCGAATTCTCAAAATCCAGCGACAATTATTGTGAAGTGCATAAACGGCATGAAAACATTTTTCATGTTTTCAAACCAGGTAGCGAGTTTCGAGATCCAAAACATTTCACTTCAACTCCAGTACGCTTCTTTCCACACACGCACACACATTCTTCCTCACACGCCTTAGCAACGAGCGCCAGAAAAAGACAGCGCCAATTCAGCCAACCGTCAGGATACCTATTTGAAAATAAATCCCCTGAGGATATACAACACAAACGCATTTCCAGCAGCCCAAATGACGATATTGTTCCCAACACAGCAAGGACGACAATGCAGATGACTGGGTACAACAGGATAACGCACTTTTTATTATGGGGTCTGGCTGCCTGCCTGCCTGCCCGTCGAATTTCTATTCTCTTCTATGGGACCGACCCTTTTTCCGAGAAATGACTATTGCCTTGTCGCCGGCTGATCTTAAAACGGATTACTGTTTACGACGGGGCATTCGCCATCAAGGATTTAGTCATCGCGAAATCCATGGCTTCCACCCATGTACATATGTTTCACGCTAGAACGAGAGCGTTGCCACATGCGCAGCTACAAATATGGAGGGCTCCGCGTCCAGTAGTCAAGTTCCATCGAACCGATCGCCATTTTGTTCATGCGACTCCTTTTTTCTATGTATTGGGGGACATACGACTGTTTTCTCTCGTGTATTGTCGAGTTTAGGGATATCGATTTTCGGAATTTTCCAGGCACGAAATAATTATCGATCCGTAAAGTGAAAAAAAGCATTACTGTTTCCTTGAATAAGAGCAACGCAGTTAAAAATATTCATGTCCGGCGGGGATCGTTGCCGCCATTCAATTTCAACAAGGACACTTTCTTGGACTTGTTTGCACTGCCTGTAATTAGCATTCAAATGATTATGGACATACCCTTGAGTCTTTTGAAGTAATAGCCACATACCTTCAATATTCCAACTAAGAATTATTTTTAAAAAAATGTTGATAGATTCAAGAATCGACTGGATCTTCAGTCCAGTTCAGTCCACTTAAATTGAATAATTTATTTCTTGCGAAAATTCTACGCTAATGTTTCGAATGTCGAGTTAGTTAGTAGACAGGTGGACAATGTATCTAAAATTAAAAAGTTGACTTTGTTGAAAGTCGGCGTTAACCACCATCTTGAATTAAAGTTTTTGCTATCATCCTCAAAAATACTGATCCTATGTAAAAGTTATGTATGACGATTTTATTTAGAACTGAATGTCCTTGAACGATGCTTCAATTTTTTTAATTGTTTTTTATTAAATATCAAAAACTATTGACTATACGAGAAAAAAACTTCGAATCAAAGGTGTAGATCGCTGTCTATGAAACTTACTGAAATGTTTGTATGATTTATATGTTCCGATTTACAGGGATCTTTAAACAAAGACAGATAACATATATGCCTGTCAAGAATCAAACTCAACCTTTTTGATATATAAAGAGAGAAAAACAGCTTTAAAAAACTTTAAGGCCTTGTAGTTTAAAAACTACAGATTTCACAAAATAATGTAATCAGAAAAGTTAGGAAAAAGTTAGGTTTTTTACAAAAACGTCATACCTACCTCTTTCGTAAGATCAGTGATTTTCTAAATAGAAAAAAAACTTTAATCTAGGATAGATGCTTACCTAGATCTTCATAAAGGTCAACTTTTTGAAATTTACACTCAGCGTATACCCTCTACTAACACCACATTCAAAACTTGAGTGCATAATTTTTGCATTATCATTCAAAAAAATTCATTAATTTGACTAGACTAGTTCGCTAGTAGTTCGGTTTAGGGAACAGTCCAATGATGAGCTTAAATTCTAGTTTTTGACACATTTTGAGCTTAGTTTAAAATAGTTTTGCCCCAAGACGTTTGCGATATCGTTTGTTGCAATCACAGACGAGAGTCACGGGGGAAAAATTCATTTTCAGTCAAATTAACGGCTCACAAAGACAGACCCCTTAGTGCCAAATCTCACCGGTAGGCAAGCGGATGTTTATATTAAGCTTCAATTCGATTGACTGATATTAAAAAGATAATTTGATTTCTATATATCCACATAAACCACGCTAGCAACGAAAAAGTTTTGCAAGGCAAACTTTTTTCGCATATTTTTCTTAAACTTCGACATTGAATATTACCTGGCGCATTGCAATGTGAATTATATTGCTTAGCGTACTATTTGACGCCGAAAAAAGGATTTTACAGCGGAAACAAATGGAATTTTGGATGTTTTGACCCTCTTTAAATCGCTATTTTCACATCAGTATTACTTGATACTTCGTCGAAAATATAAAACGTATGCAATTTTATATATGCGTGTACTAATGTTACGGAAAGAGTTAACAGCAATTTTAAAAACTCCCTACATTCTGTAATATGCTTATGAAACAATACCATGAACTTCTTAGGGGCCATCCATATATTACGTGACACTTCAAGGGAGGGGGTGGTGGGTATTTGAAAATGTCTCTCCGTGTTACATGGAGGAGGTGGGAGTCTAGCAAGTTGTTATGTAACAAGATGTAAAATTAGTTAAAATAAGTTGAAAGTTATTTTTCTTCATATCGTTTTATTTTTTATAATAAATGGAAAATAAAAAGTGTTTTTGGTTAAAAGTATTTACATTGCTAATATTTTGTGATTGAAATATTTAAAATTCTGAGGGGGAGATACGATGAATTCGTTACGCAATAAAGTGGGAGGGTCTTTGAAAATGTTACTAAGTGTTACATGGGGAGGAGGGAATTAAGTATCGCGGCGAAAAGTGTAAAGATCTAAAACTCAAAGTCCAAAATTTCGATTTTTTTTAAAAAGTTGGAATTTTGCAAAAATTTAGGGAGCTTTTGGTGTTTGAGACAAGTTCTATTGATTTAAAAAAAATTGAATTAACCCCATCATCAAAACTTTATTACGATTTTGGTATTAGCACTGTGTCTCGCACAAAAATTGGCCTAATTGATATGTGTACAGATGAAAAGTTTCGGGTGAAATACGACATGTGAGTTTACCATGAGTCTTTTATGTCACATCAAATTGGCCGAACTTTGCCTGGTCTAGAATTTTTACTGTCTCATAAAAATTCCAAAAGTTGACACAAAAAATTTAAGAAAAGTTTTTATGCAGAACCGCAGTCGCTAGACATTATTCGGTTTAGATGACGAAAATAAAGAAATATCTATTATCTGTAGCATTTCCTGATTTTTTTTTATTTTTGCTTTAAATTATGCTGCGAAAAATATGTTTATTTCTTATGATTTTAACTAATAGAGCATATTTTTAAATACATGGCGATGGCTCATTTATGGTCTTTGCGTATGTCACAGCTCCTGGAGCAGGAAGTCTTCATGTTATCAAACAGATTCTCAAGCAGTGATCGGAAACTAAATTATGGCAGTGACCCCCCCACCCCTAAGCCTGGGTAAACTAGTGATTTTTACGATTTTTTTTTGCAATATTGTCTTCTTTTATTGTGATTTTCGAGGCAGTGACCCCTCTGAGTCAAATGCTGGATCCGCTCTTGGTAGTGACAAGCATTTATATCAGGATTTCAGGATCAGGATTTTAGCTTAGGTATAAATTTATTCGGCGCAATGGAAACCCCGTCGCAAGGCCAGATTTTGAACTCAATAGAAAAATTGTGAAATCGTTTGAAGAAAAAATTGCGGAAATATACATTTTCAACAAAACGGATGTCTAACGAGCATCATTGAGAGAATGGAGTCAAATTGAACCAGGAAGCAGGAAGCTGGTGAGCTCAATGCCTTCCAAACAGGAGATTAAAAACATAGGATTAAAAACATAGGATATTACAACTGCTAAACGTTCAACAAAGCCGACCTAAATTGCTTCAAGAGTGTCCGAGTTTCGGTGATGCGTGATTTTCGTTCCATTTCTATTCGATGCTGCTTTTGTTGTTGTGTGTATGTATGTATTTGTTTGCTCCATTTTATAGATACATAACATTCACACAAGTGCTATCTTTTATGCGATATGTTAGAAATTCCAGCCACATTTTGTTACATTATTAGTGTCCGATTTTGGCTGGAAGCGACTGTTTTTTGCCATAACAATTTGGCACGGAGAATAGGGCCGACTTTATGATGATATCTGAAGAGTTCCAAGAAACGACAGTAACGGCAGAATATTCTACTATGGCCTCAAATTCCAATCTAACCATTGACAAGACTTTGGACGCTAGCACTGAAGGCAATAACTCGGAAAATGGCAGCCAGAGACCTTTCAAAGGCGAAGAGGAATCGGTTCTGTACAGAGAATTGATTTTTTTAAGTTATCCCAGGGAGCAAGAACAATAAAGTGCCAGTCGTAAATACGACTCAAAAGTCAACAAAAAATTAGCTTGTACGTTATCTCAGACAATCGACAAATTATGCATTTATCTTCAAACCGTTCCAAGATAAGGCTCGTCAACGGGCATGCGCCAAGGAAAACTTCTTCACAATATCACAAAGCATAGCAGCAACGAGTCCGACCCTATCGAATTTTCATTTTTTTCCGCTTGGCTCAATGACTCGCTCGATATGCGCCAAGCGAAAAGTTGATGCACAACACACATATGTTTATGGGACCATCATGTGAGCGGGGGGTGTTCACTTTACGTTTCCATAAATACCTGTGAAAATTTTCAGGCATGATCATGTTCGTGCTAACAATTTTTCGTTACGTTTTCTCGGCTTTTTTTCTTCAATAAAGAGGGAAATAATACATGGCGTGCACTTCTCTTTCCTGTGTGTGGCGACAAGTGAAAGAGAAGTGTGGAAAAGCGTGAATGTCGGTTTATATGGGTTTGGATGGAACATACACGGTGAACTTTGCTTTCTATGCAAAGGCGACGTATATTATATTTTCGTGGAAGCCACAGAAAATGAGTCATGCCTTTTTGCAACAAACATGTCGACCTGAGAGTCGAGAATTTGCAAATGTAGCTCACACGGAGAACCGATGTCGTTGCGATGGAGAAAAGCTTGGAAAATGCATGAAGTAGAATTTGTTGCTGATTGCATATTTTGAGCGAAGAAGCGCAATCGATCACGCAAGAAGTTTACAATCAGTTGGGAGCATGTCAACGGCTCGACATTTTTTAACTCGCCCTTAATATGCAATAATGGAACATGGCCGTACTGTTTGAAAACTAATGTAATTACTACAAATAATAATGAAAATTGTTTCAAAAAATAAGACAGTACCTATGCGATATTTATTAGGTTTCGAAAATTAGGAATACAATCGATCCCAAAGGGTGGAATGTTGTTGGAAGCCTGCGTCGTCTACTCGCACTATTCAATGACTTTAAAAATTGGTCTAGAACATATTTTATAATACTATGCCTTTACTATGGAAGTAACGGAAATATTGCTGTCCTTGTCAATGTTCAAGCCTACTTCAATCAGTATTCCCAGCTTTCCAAAAAAAAATATGTGCAACTTTTTACTTAAATTTAATAAAGCGAATGTGAAACACAGTAAAACATATTCTTCGCGTTGAGATTATTGTTTGGATGCATCGTTAACACTAGGAAGGTCGCGCCGGACTTGAAAGATCCACGGTGTGTGCTTAGATCTGTGCGTTGCAACCACTTTCATTCTGTGGCTAATGATTCTCAGTATCCTCCTAAATCCGGTATCCATATTTTTCGATTGGGTCGTCGCTGTAAATGTTTGTGGATATTTCCAGGAAATTAACACTGGACGCTGATCCAGTATTGACATTGGATCTCATAGATCCTATGCGACCTTCTATGTAACTTTGAGAGGCGCGACCTTTCTAGTGTTAATCACAAATTGATTGTACAAGTAGTGACGTAGTTACCGAGAGAAGTATTTCAGTATTAAAACCTAAATTACTAGAACCACCACCACTGAAAATATTATATTTTTCAAATGTTATTGTATTTTTAATTCAATAACGATATGTAGGGACATCTGAATTTGATAAATACTCGTCTAAAATTCATCATCATCAATGGTGCAACAGCACACATCGAATATTAGACTCGATCTTTCAAATTACTTGAATTTGAGAAGAAATTTATGATATTCTGATAATGAACGAAATTTTGGTACGTCAAAAACCATCCAGGGATTGCAGAATCTGATGTAAAAGCAAAAATATTTTCTATCGATCTCATTTCCCTCAATAATACTCATAATATTGAACACCTGGGTTATTTCAACTCGCAACTATTCAAACATAGCCGCCGTTCGCGTGGTGTGCCATTAACTCCCCTAATTGATAAACAAGCGTCGTGTGCATTTACATTTCCACCCTCTTCTTAATCCTATACTTCGATAACTTTGCAAACGACTCGGCCAGGTCATTTAATCAGATTAGATAGCGCGAATTCACTTAAGCCAACCCTATACGAAAGACCCCTCATCGGATCAATATCCACCCCAACGGACGCACGACACACATAATCCACCCTTATAATATAGATCCCACATTCGTGATCAAGCGTCGTGTACACCACCAGGCAAAAATGGCCTCCCACAACGCGCAGATATCCTATCCATTCACAGTCCTTTCCAAGCACCATCCGCCATTATACTTTCATGTATCGCTCCCAAAAATGAAACTTCGCACACACAACCAAAGCGTACGACAAAAAAATATCCAAAATTCTTGGGCCGTCCAAGAAAGCATCGGAAATTTCCCAAATGTGACCAGGACACGCCAAGTTCGACGCTTGTGCCGTCCACACCTACAACAAGATAAGGAGCAATACGTGACGCTGAGCATAGCTATGGCGACGCATGCGTCCTTTTTACATGTGATCTTCCGCTCAGGGACGACGACTAGGCCACCAATTGTGAAGTGGAAAATTCACGACTCGCTGGCTTCCTTGTGGCGAGCAGTTTATTCGAAAACTAGAAAAACTGGTACCTAACGGGGGTACGCTTTTCTCGAGTCTTCAGCCGGCTTCGCCCTTGCACGAGTGCAAATATACCGTGGTTGTGCGCAACGCGCAGATGTTCTGTTCTGGCGGCGTTCCCAAGCGCCATTTTCATCGGAGGTTTTTGCCCTTTGCCACAAGAAAAATGCCCACCGTCATGGGTCGGTTGGGTTTCATGCACAAAACAAGATCCAAAATTGAGTGGCAGCTGCTATTCCCAACTCCCAGTCTGCATTACAACATCCAAACGGGACATATGGGCGAGAAGGAAATGACGAGGGATGAATCTGTCCCTCTGCATATTTCCCCCGTGCTCAACAGTCATTCAGTAGATAGCAGCCCTCCAACGGGTAGGCGAACGCTTAAAACGCAGGAAACTCCGAATACCGACCCCAAAGCAGCACATTTACAAGCCGTTTCACAAAGGGGATGAAGACCTACCGAGCCACATTTACCGCCACGGGCAGGAAGCCTCGTCACATTCACATCCCCGATAATGCATACGAGCGGCAACGAAGAGAATGCCATGAAGCAAGCATTCACGTTTAGGGGACGCAAATGCTCGTTCGTTGGCCCTGCTTGACGTTGACGATTGACTCAAATGGGGTTGATGATATCGTTCGCTGCCAACATCCTTGAGCGGCGCAACCTCGCACGCAATCGAGACAATGGCAAAGCTCCGCTCCGCTACACTGTTTCACAATATCACCCCATGTACATTTTTGCTTTATTCATCGAGTGGAAATTCGTTTTCGTGATGGTCGTGTGCTGTGATAATGCACGCCGCCATCGCAAGAGGGTCGGTCAATCGATATTCCCATAGAATTCTCCCCTGGAGCTGGCGTAGCCTCCGCACCCTACCGCGCTTCCCCCTCGACAACAATAGCAATAACCGCTGGCCCACTGCGCAACCACTAGCGATCAGCTTGCCAACAAGAAATTCGTTATCGACTGTGGCGCGTCTTCTTCACACTTTCCGATGCTCGATTAGCATCACCTCGTTATTTTTGCAATGCTTCGATCCAAAGTTTACTGCGCCGTCATCCTGACGCGAAACATCCTTTTTATCTCAACGTTTCGACCACACGTTTCCGAATTAGAGAAATATGAATGTATATTTGTGATTTGATGTCAGTCAATGTTACAAGAGACAGTAATAAATATTTATTGATGCTACCCCCATCCTTGGAAAACTTTTCAATTATAGAACATGTAAAATTTGGCCGACTATCTTAAAAATGATTATTTAAAAATACTACAGGTCCATGCAAATTAGTGCTAATTCATATTCACTAGGAGAAAGCTTCAATTACGCAGAAGTGGCGTTCAGCAAAACAATTCATGTGTTCGGCAAAAATATCTTTGTTGTTGATTTTTTACTGCCTTACCTCCACTGAATGTTCTTGGTATTCGTAAAGAAATCATTTTTACGTTTTAAAAGTTAAATCTTATATAAATTCATAAATAAAAACTTGAAATTACCTACTTGCCCAGTTCTTGTATTCAGGTGGCGATATGGAGTTTTAGATCCTGGATGCAATCGCTAGAAGAACCCCCAAGTCAACCACAATTCAGTTCAATTCAATTAAAGCTAAGGAACTGTAGTAAATGAAATACAATCGCGTTGCAATAAAAACATGTAAAAGTTCATTGCGGAGACTAGGATGTTTTGTTTCGGAAGTTATACACATACTCAAAAAGTCTACGTACATCTCATTAGTAAATTCTGAATGATGTTGGAATCGTATGAATCAATAATGTGATCTTGATTTAATCGAAAAGCCTAAACTGCAAGAAATATATTGAAGCAGATTTGATTAAAAAATTCTCAAAATGGAAATTTCAATATTTGCAGATCTGTGAGCGGCCCCAAACAAGTCTGCGTACATATCACAAAATTCGTGGATTCCCCGAAATGTGTAATGGTTATGCCTACATATTTTCATCGATACGCGTGACGATACTTCCTTGGAAAATTGTTTGAGAGTTTTGCGTGAATTAAAGACTATTCTTTAATATAGAAGTTAAAAATAAGGAAATCAGTGTTATTGAGCGTGAAAACGGGAAAAGTATTCGTGAAATCGCAAAATTCGTTAGAACCCATTCCCCGGTACACAGGGTTGTTGCTAATTACGAAGAAACCGGTTTGATTATTTCACGGTATCGATCAGGACGTCCTCCTAATCTTGCAGCACGTGAACGTCGGAGTATTATTAATGCTGTCAAAAAAAATTCCCAATTAACGGAGTTTCAAATTGTGCAGGACATAAAACAAAAATATACAATACGCAATGAAACAGTGCGCATAATTCTCAGGGAAGGCGGTTACCATGGTCGAGTCGCACGTAAAAACCCGTTCATATCGGAACGAAATCGTCAAAAGAGAAAGGAATTCACCAAAACTGATGTAACTAAGCCAAAAGAATTTTGAGAAAGCGTTCTTTTTCGGACGAAAGTAAGTTTTGTATATTTGGGATAAAAGGACGCAAATTAGAATGAAGAAAAAGCTCGACAGAATTCAATATAGAACATGTGGTTCCCACTGTAGAGCATGGTGGCTGCGGTGTGATGGTTTGCGGGTGTATGGCAGGCAGTGGGGCAACTAGTTTTCATAGAATCCATTATGGATAAATACGGGTACCTTAATATTACAAAAAATAATGTTAAGCAAAGTGCTGAGAAATTGCGGCGCGGAAACGCATTTTACTTTCAGCACGATAATGATCCCAAACATACTGCTGAAATAAATAGGCTTTGGTTGGCCTACAACGTCCCAAAGCTCTTAGGTACACCTCTTCAATCACCAGATGTAAACCCAATTGAACATTTGTGGGATTTACTTGAAAAAAAAATTCGACAGCAGGTCATAACAAGCAAAGAGTCATTAAAAAATGTTATTTTGAACGAGTGGAACAAAATAACGGCCGAAGAAACATCAAAGCTTGTTCACTCCATACAAAATAGGCTAAAGGAAGTCATTTATAGGAAACGCTATGCTACTAGATATTAAGGTTCATAATCTGATAGGCTAATATGTATAGTGCAATTCAAATAAAATGAATGAATTTTTTCAGGTGTACGCAGCCTTTTTTGGATGCATTCTTGGAAGAAACTTTTTTATTTTGGTTATTCTGAACAGCGAACGAGTACTCAGTTATATATTTATCTACCATATAGTTTTATGAAAGTGATAAATAAAAAATTTCAAGTTATAAACAAATAACAACGGTTTTATATTGATATGTTTGCTACGACCAACATTAGTACGCAGACTTTTTTGAGTATGTGTACGTAGCAAGACGTTATAGTTTCGTTTTTATTTTTGCAGTTACTTGAAGTGATGAACTCAAACTTTTGAAAATTCTTCGACCGAGCGAAAGGACCTTTGAATGCTTCAAACAATTTCAGAAAGGAGACAAACGACTTTTCACCGCATCTACCACTTATTTACAGAATTATTCAGATACAAAAACATAGCGATAAAGTTTCAACAAATTGATTGGAAATTTTCCACAAGTTTAGCGTATCAAATGGAAGATATCCTTCAGCTGATTACGTGAATAATTATGGTGGACTAACAAACATCAACATACCCATCAAGTTTCTTGCAAACCTGTCTGGACAATTTTGAAAGTAACACAACTGCTTCTGGTCGCAGTCGAAAGCATTGCTTCAAACAAAATGCCGTCCAGCAAAATGCCAAGCAAACAAATAATCTTTTTTATGGAAAACTATTTCGCCCACAAGTGTAGGAACCTTTTGAAGGGAAAATTATTTACATACTCACTTTGTATCGAATTACGTATAGCACGAAGCTTCTGTAATTGCAGATTATCTACTATAGTATTCCCGATTGGCTTAGGAGCGGAGAATATGTAAAGGATATGGTTTGTAGGTTGTGTAGTCAAATTTTCACATATTGGACCATTTTTTGAAAAATCAAAGTAGCGTTTTTTGAATAAATCGGCTAGGATCGATCAGATCAGATAGCGTACAAGAGCATATAGGCAAATGTAAATGCTGTTTTCGAAGAACACAATTAGACATTCGCAAGACGTACGCATCATCGAATCGTACGTGAGTCCAATCGCTGTTTCGCGGCTGTATCAATGGGGGTAGTTAATGTATGCCTGCTACAAAGCGACAACATACCGCACAAGCTGGCTGCATAACTTACGTGCAAATACCAGTCAGCAACAGCTCGAAACATCGGCAAACAGAAAGCGTTCTTCCACTACAAGCGAGCTTACGCGGCTCGCGGGGTTCATTCTGCAGAACGAGAATTTCAATAAGAAGTCGAATCTTTGTTATTCGCTTTTCCGCTGGCTCTTGTGATCGCTTCAGCTGTGGCTCCTTCGCCCCGCCTGTGCTTGCAACAAATGCCAGGCCTGTCGTGCCGTAGCTGCTCAGCGAAAGTCTAGCAGCACCTCTAGAGGCTACTAAGCGCACAGGAACAAAATAAAGCTATGTTCATCATCTCTCCGCGAGCTTATTGTCTTTCCTGTGCAAAGCACACACACCCAACGAGGTCGGGTGGCACCAGCCCCGCGGGTGGGACGAAGCCAGCTATGAGCAATGGTCGGCGCGAAATTCTGCGATGACGGTGACGACAAACGCAGCATGGAATATTAGTAGCGCAACCAGCAAGTTTCTTGGCTACGACCGCGAAGCACGTCGCTCGCATTATGGTCGGACGGGGGGCGGGCAAGGCGGATGGAAGAAGAAAATTCGCCGACGAATTTTCACGGACGACCCAGCCATGTACAGTGGCCTCATCGCATAATCGGACAAGCTATTTTTGGATGTTTGAGTAAGTAGAAATGGACTTTTTATACTTTTTTTCGCATTTATATATATTTTAGGTATTTACCTAGCTTAGTATTGAAAAAACACAAAACATTTGTTGTAGAATTTATTTATGCGTTGTAGAAAAACTAGATGGCGCTGCCATATTGCTCAACCCTGACCGGAATCGCGATAGAAAGATCACTACCATAGAATCCGTGCGCGCGGCGGCCACAAATATTAAGCTGTGAAGTAAAATAAAAGTATTCGGATAATAAATAGTTATTTTATTTTATGATACAACACATTTATCTTCAATTATTATAATACAAGAACAAAAACAAAAATAAGTCAATTTTTGGTGCGCAACCAATAATCGGACAGTGCCTTAATTAATCAAAAAATCAAACAAAAAAACCATTAATATTTGGTTGCAAGCCCCTTGCTTGCCAAAACAGCTTGCAAACGCCGCACTGATTTTACCAAGTTTTGGCATACTTCCGGCTGGAATGGAGTTCCAGGCTTCGACTAATGCAACTTTTAGTTGGCCTCCCTATTGTATTATATTTATTTTTGTAGACTTTCCTGGCCAATTCTTCCCAGAGATGTTCAATAACATTGAGGTCGGGGCTCTGGGCAGACGATTGAATGAGGTGTGGGCAGTTGTGGATCAACCAAAGCTTCGCCACGCTGGAAGTGTGTTTGGGATCATTGTCTTGGTAGAAAGCAAAGTTGCTGGCAATATCCAATTTCTCAGCACTTTGCTTGCCATTTTTTAGAATGTCAAGGTAGACAAATCTATCCATTTTACCACCTATAAAATGTAAATTGCCTGCTCCAGCGCTCGACATACAACCCCAAACCATGACAGAGCCCCCTCCGTGCTTTACGGTCGCCTTAGTGTTTTTTGGAACAAATTCTGTGTTTGGTATACGCCACACATACATCTTATCATCCAACCCATGCAAATTAAATTTGGTTTCATCAGTGAACAACACCTGAAAATATTGTAAAATATTTTAAAAAAATCGATTTTATATACGTCTTCGATCAAATTACTTGATTCCAAAAATCTGGTGCTTTTAAGAGATACTTCTTGGCAAATCGCACTCTACAATTTTTGTTCTAAGGGCTTATAAATGGCTTTTTTCTGGCAACTCTTCCATGGTAGTTATACTTGTGCAACGTGTTTCGCACAGTATTTAAGCACACATCCTTTTCAGTGCGGTCCTCCAAGGCTATTTTTAATTCTTTCTATAATTCGCTCTTTTAATATAGTGCCTCGCTCTTTTAATATAGTGCCTTGCCCTTTTCGACTCTTATTTTCTAGCCTGAACTCATCACGGAATCGCTTAATATCTTGTACAGTTGATTTGCCTCTAGCGACCAGTTCAGCAATTTCTCGGACAGTTTTTCCTTCAAAATTCAGCCTGACTATCATTTGTCTTATTTCCACCGTAGTTTGCTTTCCGTTTGGAGACATTTTAATGAACTTTCTAATGTGTTGCACTGCAAAGACTAACCACAACTCATAACGACAGACATAAGCAAGTTCCAGGAAGAAACTTGCAAAACAACGGAGCTTTTCCATTGGTGTTTTGCTTTGCCCGATTATTCGTTGCGCGCCACAAAATGACTTATTTTTGTTTTTGTTGTTGTATTTTAATACTTGAAGATAAATGTTTTTTTCATACTAAGTTAGGTAAATACCTAAATTATATAAAAATGCGAAAAAAAAAGTATAAAAAGTCCATTTCTACTTAATTGGAACTCAATCCAACATTCAAAAAGAGCTTGTCCGATTATGCGATGAGGCCACTGTATGTACATGCAGACGGCACGAATATATGCTGTTCTCGACTCAACATACGCTCGCCCCGCTTACAGATTTCGCGGCGCGTAGGAATATTTTCATTGGAATAGTTGAAAAGCTAGCAGCGACCGATGAGGCGAGGTTGCCAAATGCGTTTGCAGTTCTGGCCATAATTAACCTAATTTCCAAGAGCTTGCAGCCGGATACGATCTCCACTGACTGTTTTTGTTATTAGACACGGAACCAGGGGATATCTTGCATTGCAAGCAATGAAGACGAGCATCAAATAGTGTTGATGGTCTGTTTCTGGCTTCATTACCTTAAAGTTCAAAACCAACTGAAACGCTCACGAATTAAAGGATTATTTAAAATAAAAAAATCCTCCATTCGCGACAGTTCTGGCCTAATCGAAAGAAGATGAAATGCTAAAGCACATCACTTTATCCTCGGCAGCTTGGCGACACACATACGCACCAGCAGCAAAAGGTAAATGCACTTTCGCGAAAGACGCATACCGCACGCCCAACGGCGCAAATGCGGAGGAAGCGCGCAAATGCAAATTACCTTTTCATCCGTCCATATTGGCCTTCCGCAGGGAAAGCGTTCTGTGCATCTGGAAATATCACTATTTGTTCATTCGAAGGCCACGTCATGAATGTTGCACGCTTGTAAATTATTCTAATGTTCCGAAAAGCAATGCGAATAGGTACACATCCTTGCAAATACTCAAAATCGACATTAGATCAAGTCAAATATCAATTTGGCATCAGCTAATTACTTACAGTGGCGGACAAAAGTCTACGGCAACACCTTATATCGAGGTTCTGGTTAATTGGAAGCTCTAATCAAAAATCCATTGATGCACATTTTTTCAGTAACGTAAATATATGTATAAAAAAACGAAAAAAAAACTTTTCATAACAAACTTAAAGAGAAATTCATAAAAACATGAAAAATTGAATGGACAAAAATCTACGGCAGTCAGTGCTGGCTGACTTAACCTAACTTTATTTCTTCGAAATTTGTTTACTACCATCCAGTACATGTGCAGCTGCATCTCTATTATAAGTTTATCGTCTTGTATAAAAAAAAAAAAACAATAAATCGTGCTCGGAAATTGCAAAATTACTGAAACTAAAATGAAGTTCTGTTCATACTATTATCAAAAATTTTGAAAACAGTGGTTCCATTGAAAATAAGCCCACCGAAAAAGCTTTCGCGCAGGGACATCAGTTCAATTTTATAATAATGAACAAAAATTCAAAAATAAGTGCTCCAGATTCGGCGTACCAAGTGCCTGCGGTAAGAAAACAGGATGTACATACATGCAAGACAAATCTCGGGAGCATTAAATTCTAAACCGACTTCTGGGCAAATATATATATTTATCGAAAATTCAATGGACCCTCACAACTGTTTAGGGGCCATCGATATATTACGTAATGCAATTTTAGAGTATTTCAGCTCCCCTCTCTCCGCATGTAACAACTAGTAACATTTTCAAGGACCCCCTGCTTTGTTACGTAACAAACTCATTGTACCCTCCTCAGACTTTTAAATATTTTAATCACAAAAAATGCATCTAAATTTTGCTTATCGCGCCTGCTAACATCTCGTGACGCAACACTCCCCCCTTTTTGAGAAAAACGCCCTTAAAGTTTTTAGCGTCGCTTATGAATTAGTGAGTTTTTACATCTGACAGAAGCTGTGCAGTGAGAGAAAAATAATACCTCGAGCGGGGTTCGAACACACGACCCCTTGATCGCGGGCTCGTAGTACTGCTACCTACACTGCACAGCTTCTGTCAGATGTAAAAACTCACTAATTCATAAGCGACGCTAAAAACTTTAAGGGTGTTTTTCTCAAAAAGGGGGGAGAGTGTTGCGGTCCAATATTTTAAGGATCGAATATCCTAGACGTCTTCTACTTATGTACCAAATTTCATCCAAATCTGTGACTACAAAGTCGGAGCCTCTCCTAGTTAGTAACATTTTCAAATACCTACCTCCCTCGTGGGAGTGTTACGTAATATATGTATGGCCTCTAATATGCTTCGATTGGCATATTAACATTTATACATTTTGTCCATGAAATATTGTGACTGACAGAATTGACCTTGGATATGTCAAAAAAAAACTACCGGACCGAGTCTTACCAAAATTGACACTCCAACGAAGTCGACCTTGCCTTCGTAAGATATCTTCTCTAGAAAAAATGTACATGCACATACATACATTCTACTTTCTAAAAATAATTTTAAAATACTCCGAATTCAATAAAACGTAAAGTGTTGAAAATTTTGATTTTAATTTTCGGATCAATAACTTTCCTGTATACTGGAAAGTTAAAACCCTGCTTAAAAGAATATAAGGCGCTGTAGTCTGAGCACAACAGAATTTACAAAGAAAACTATTACATAAGAAATGAACGGTAAATTAGCCTTGAACATAAACGTAATACGAATTAACTTTCCAGTTTATGAAAAGTTTTGGTAATCGGTTCGATCGGTCAACTTATTTTCAAGTTTTAAGGACTTTAGGGTACATTTAAAATGTTTTTGTGAAAAAGTCTGTCCGTCCTTGCAATGCTTTCTTTTCAAAAAATAAAAAATAAACAACAAATCCACCCAATTTGCACTTGAAGCAATCAATGCTTATAAAAACAAGATGCTCTAAACATATTATAGTTTTTTCATCATAAAAAATTAGTATAAATAAATATTTAAACATTTTTTCTGATTTCCGAATTTTATTCTTGAGAAGATGTCACCTATCGGTAACACCGAGCATTATTTGTAGTGCTGTTACCATCACATTTGGGGCTCTAATCTAGTCTCGAATCCCACAAGAGAATAGCGGGTTTGGAATTCATCACGTTTTTCGAAGTCACGAGAACATTTCAATATCGCGAAAAATAAGTCAATGAATTTTACAGACGACATGTATAAATCATAAATCATCTATATAAATAAAAATGAATCGCCAAATGTGTTGCTAAGCGCAAAACTCGAGAACGCCTCGACCGATTCGACTATTTTTTAAATATATTTTTCCTTAAGGCATAAGGATGGTTCTTACGGAGAGTAAAATTTAAAAATATTAAAAAAAATTAATTTTTAATTAATAAAATTTTTTTTATTCTATTGGACTGCGACAGACCAATAACTTTTGACAGAACGAAGTCTGTCCGGGCAGCTAGTAGGAAATAATTTTTAGGCTTCATATACAGTATAGGTAGAATACAAGATATAAAAAACTTTTCGATGAAAAATTTAAAAGAAAATTTCACCTACAGATGCCTGGTTCACATACTAAAAAAAGTGATGAATCAATCCAGCAGACGTTAGTTCGTACGCCGTGAAGTCAGAAAGTTAAAACATGTGATATGTATTAGTAAAAAAAATTCTATCAAGCAGCTTCAAGTTTCAATACAATAAAATCTTGAAAATTTGTTTATTTTCAGCAGCCGAAACAGATCTCTCTCCCCCTTAACCATACAACGATTATCTACGTCTTCGAGACAAGTACAACGCGTAAAAGGTGCCTCTTGGTAAATATAGGACGCATCGTGTCACGTCTCAACCTACTTACTCACCGTTTCGAACCTCAACGTGTCCACAAATACTTTTAAAGATAATAAAATATGTTATTAACTATATACGACTATTAGTTTAGGATCTTACGTCCGCGAGACGTATTACGATGATCGTTGCCGGGTTAAGCTTCTACTTCATGACAACTTCAAAATAAAGCATTTTTTCTTAACCCTTTCCCCTACCAATTCATTTCAAATAAACTTGCGTATGCTGACTATTTAAATTTTAGCTCAAATTTGTGCGCAAGTTCTAATGAAGTACGTATTTCAATGTAGAATGTAAAGTAATGTGAATGAAATCATTGGAATATCTCCTCAAAATGACTTATTTTTTATGATTATATCAGTAGTTAATATTCCTGAAGTGTGTGGTATTTTAGCCAGCAGTCACTACATTGCTAAAGAACTCCAACACATTTAAATCG
Source organism: Oxycera nigricornis (assembly GCA_963942545.1). Lineage (NCBI taxonomy): Eukaryota > Metazoa > Arthropoda > Insecta > Diptera > Stratiomyidae > Oxycera > Oxycera nigricornis. The sequence goes on along the minus strand of OZ012659.1, from coordinate 25,660,423 downwards.
AATTTGAAATCGCAGAATAACCAACTACGAAATAACAGCAACAGTTTTTTTTCACAAAACGCTTGGTACAAAACCAAAATTTCAGAAAAAAGTAGAAAATTTTATAAAGGGAAGAAAGGAATAGGGCGTATACACATCATAACTTTTCTTTTCTATTTATTTTATTAGAAATTTATATGGTTTTTACCCATTTAAATGTGTCAAAGTGGGTTTTAGTGAAAAATTAGATGCAAGCGACACACGTATTCCCACGGAAGGGGTTAATCATATTACACTTCAGTGTCTCACAGCAAAATCATCATGAATGATGCATTATTCGGGAGTGTATTCTTGGAACGCCAAGTTTTTCTAGCGCCGATACAGAGAAGCCTCGACAGTAATCAAAGGCAAATGTTTGCGGTTTATTCAGCTAGAGCCTTATAAAATGTAGCGTAATGAATGAACATACAGTGGCGGACAAAAGTCAACGGCAGTATCTTATATTGAGATTCTGGTTGATTGGAAGCTTTAATCGAAATTCCATCGATGCACATTTTTCAGTAACGTAAATAAATTAATTAAAAATTGAAAACAAATTTTTGGCATAATAAACTTAAAGAGAAATTCGTAAAAACATGAAAAATTGAATGGACAAAAGTCTACGGCAGTCAGTGCTGGCTGACTTATACACAAAAAATTTCCAAGTATGTACGAAAAGCACAAAATTTTCCAAATATTTACTGTCAGATTTGCATGTTTGTTAGGTATTTTTTTCGCGGTAAATTCATTTATTTGAATCAAATGCCTTAACCAAAGTACAAACGTTTACGGCATATGAATTTGTGCAACACTTCGCATCCAGCGTTGTTTTCAATGGGATTTGTATTTTTTGCCAAAACTCCTATTGTTTTTATTTTCGACTATTCATGCAATAGCGCCAAACATACAGCAGCCGGAATAAACCACGCAAATACTCACTTAACTCATGGAGGATGCCGAAAGCAAATCGCTGATAAAATACCCAATTGGAAGGATTCCTTCCAGACCGAAGCTCCACTTAGGCTAAAACACCATCGATGATCATATGAACCAATGAATTGTACAGTTGATTTCTATTTAGACTAATTAATCGATAAATAATAATATGGATACGAAAAATGCTGTTACAGGATGATTCGAGTTTCTTTCAAAAAAGTAGTAGTAGCCTACTTTCTTGGATTGGATTACGAGGTAAATGCTAACAAAATGCTGATATTTTGGTGGTTTCTTTTATTTCGTGATAATTTCCTGGGGCAATTATAAACCTCACCCAAAATAAAATCAAAGCTTTTATTTGGCTTTCCCCAAAATAAAATTGATTTTGAAAAGATTTTGAAGCAATAGATTACTATTTGCTGTGTGGATTAAAGTTATGTTAGGCTTGCGAGAAACAATTATAACAGTTTTCAACAATATTGACCAATGCATTTCATAAAAGCTCCAGCAATTTTTACTTACTATGCTCAGTTTTTTACCTATAGCTATATTTTCGTACCTAAAAGGCGTTTGCATTGTCGCCATGCGATTTTCAAAGGATAGCATCCAAACATCGTATTCTGAAGCAAGATATGACTACTTGCTTGCAGTGGGGATGCACGATTTCAATGGGTGACAAGAAGTATATGAATTAAATATTTTACATTGGACAGCAAGTAGTAAATAATATAACGTTACAGCCATTTGTTAGAACACCTTATAACAGAGGTCCCATTTGCGAATACCAACGATATCTACACATGTACAGTCTGTCAAGAATGAGTTTATATATAGGAAAAAAATTCAATTCTTGATCTTTCTAATTATAAAATATTACTTTCTGTTTATGTAATTGAATTTTTGTTTCTTAATTATAGTTATTTACATTATTTCTATTCGATATATACAAAAAAAAGTACAACTTCAATGCAAAAACAGAACGAAAACAACGAAAACAATTATTACAATTCTTGAAGTGTCAAGAAACTCTTTACACAACTGTTTTTGTTTGCATTACTGCAACGATGCGGTAAATTTACCGTAATCCTTGGTCTGTATTGTAAAGTTCTATGAATTTGATCATTAGTTGGTGATTAATTTTCGACTAGTACGCATAATTAATTGATATGTTGTGCTTTGAAATGCCAGGCAAAAGATTATCCTTTGAGTTGGTTCAGATGATATACTGTAATCACCAATTAGATAAATGGCGCAAGAACTGTCGGAAATGTTTTGTGTAGCATGAAAGACAGTCTATAACGTTATAAACCGTGCTGAAAATGAGGATAAATTGGGGCCAAAGTGTGGAGGTGGCCCAGACCCAAAAATATCTAAACGCATAGAGCGCCTTATGATAGGGAAACTTAATAAAAACTCCTGAATTTCGACCAGAACACTTGCTAGGGAACTCAACAAAGAGTGTGATGTTGCCGTTTCCCATCAACCAGTACGATAGGTCATTCTACGAAATAAGTTCTCATCAAGAGCTGCACGAAAGAAACCACTGCTTTCTGCACTAAACATCGAAAAGCGTTTTTCCTGCGCTATGTTGCACCTTTCTCAACCCGTTGACTTTTGGGACGACGTCATATTCTGCGATGAGACTAAAATGATGTTGTACTACAATGATGGACCGACTTGAGTGTGGCGCAAGCCCATCGTTGGAAAATCGAAAAATCATTCTGACTGTAAAATTTGGTAAGTTATCCGTTATGATTCGGGCGTGCATCTGAAGCAGAGGAGTAGGAGACTTGGTATTGATCGAGTCAACCATGGACGACCAACAATATTTGCATAACCTTAAAACATATTTGACAAGCAGTGCGCAGAAATTCGGGTTTATGCATAACAAACCTAATTTTAAGTTTTACCAGGGCAACGATCCCAAACATAAGGCGCACATGTTGCGGATGTGACTCTTATACAACTGCGGAAAAGTGATGGATACGTCAGCCCAGAGTCCTGACTTAATCCCATCGAAAATTTATGGGCCTACTTAAAGAGACAAGTCGCTAAAAGGCAACCCAAAAACCGAACTGCCTTCAAAACTGCGACTTTCGAAGAATGGCAGAAAAACACAACCACGTATGACCTGCAAAAGTTGATTCATTCAATAAAAAATCGGCTGCAATGCGTGGTGGATGCCAAACGTGGCCTAACAAATATTAAACATACCAAATAATAAATTTTAAATATCCTGGCTGGAATTTCAGCTCTTTGTTTTCAATGTAACCTTGATAAATTATTTTATTGGATACAAAAAGGAAAATGCAACATTAAAAACTTGAAGATGCAGAAACTATTAACAGTTTGAATCTTTTGTTTTTCCCTAAAAATAGTCTTTGGTATATCGAAACCACGTGTCGGAAATACGCGTTTTCAATTCCTGCAACCAAATTTTATGAAGTATCGTGAATACGTGTTTGCGTGTAGTGCATTTTCTATTTTAATCGTGCCAAATGTGATTATCCCCAGAACCCAAACAAAGCGGCCTTTACGAATTGAACCCATAAGTATTTTCGTTTTAAATAGTTTTTGTAATCTCTCAAACTTTAACAGTTCGAGAGGAAATGAAAACAAACTTCCTTTAAATGTTCTCCCCTTTACTTGCAAATGGCAGAAAATCGCAAAATTGCCATTCTGTAAGCGAACATACTAATATTGAATTTCCATAGATCTTAAGATTGCAGCGTCCCACTTCTCAAACCACACACTGTAATCGCCGCATGGCGGCTACAAAACAAGCGGCACAAAAACAAAACAAGACGCTCGTTCCATTCCGTGTCGTTCCTATCACCCACTATGTTCCCTTCCCACCGCCAATTCCCGATCTACATACATCCGCGAACGACGAACTCAAATTGCGCCGCACTCGGCTCTCTTCGACGCGACGCCTCTCAGCGGAACGAATCAAATCGTCAAGAACAAAGCTAGCATATTTCCAACATGGCGGCCATCTTTTCGAGCAGATCTTCCCGCAAGCTTTGCAGCCAAAACATCCACAATGTGCCCATAGCGAAGCTCGCAAACGCTTTCCGGGAAGCCAAATCACGCAGCTGGCTGATTACCGCCTCCACCGCTGCGCCACACAATTTCCACGACACCCCGGATTTATCTGTTTCTAGCCCCAAAAGCAATCATGCAGCGCTACTCACCTCAGCAATTCACACAGTCTTCATCTGATGGCGGCAATATCACGAACTTAATGTTTCAAAATTGTTGCGCGGCGTCACTTAACTGCACAATCTCGATACGATGGAGACGAGAGCTTCGGACTGACTGCGACTGGCCGTTCGTTCCACTTCCACGGCTACTTCGACCGAGCTTCCAATTCCAAATGATCTCGAGGTGCGTTGCGGCGCGCTGCTCGGATGCGTCGGATTAGGCGACCCGCTGAAGTTCGCGCGGCCGCTCAAAAGCGCGCAAATCCCCGGCACGAGACAAACCTATCTTGATTAAATGCATTAAAGCGAGATAGAATACTCTTAAAGCGGAACCACAGCAAATTTTACGGCTGGAAGAACTTAACGGATTACACACTGGAAACATTGCATCTAGTACAAATACGTATCAAAACAAAACACAAATGTCATGATCAGCGACGTCACTTTTCCATTTGACGACAAATAAAATAGAAGCAAATCACTGCGACATCACTTTCACACTCGATTTCCGTTGGAGTCAAATGTTTTTGATCGTGGAAAATGCTGAAATGACCCAGTTTTCAGTCGATTTGACTAGTTGCGGGAAGTACTAGTATTAATTCACAATGGACGAATTACATGACAGGTGCAAGAAGTACAAGATTTTTAGGCTGCTACTTTCTTAGCTCGACACGTTACAACTTAAATGATTTCCTTTAAAGCATTAAAATTAAAATGGACTGCATTGTAAACGTAAAGTCAGACCACCGCCAGATTAAGAAGTTTCCAACTTTTTACAAACCTTATTCAAAAAACCGCTTCAAAAATATAGACATTTGCAAAACCACCCCAGCTGCCACTTTGTTACTAGGGATGCAACCGATACCGATATATCGGCGATACTTCGGGTTTGCCGATATGTCGGTATCGGCGATATTTTCATGGCCGATTCAACGATACTTTTCAAATTTCGCACTTTAAAAATGGTGTAATGTAAACGACCGTGTTGTCTCGTCTATTTCTTTGCAAACGAGTCTCGAACTAACCATGCTCGAAGAATCCCCGCGCATTATTTAGTCTTATTTTTCGCTAGTTTGACTGTTGTCGCGCGTGGTATTTTTCCTTGCAAATAAAATTAAGAATTACATATCGTAATTAGTTTTTGTGTGTATATCACTTATAAGTAGTTCATTGAGTCAAATAAAGTAAATCTATAAGTAGTCATGTCAACTTCAAAACACAAATTATTGGAAAACATAAGAAGTCCGTCGACAGAAAGGAAGAATTCATCGCAATCGAAGAAAATAGCAGCCGACTTGGTATTGGCTCTTAATGAAAAATTTGATGGTTTGGAAAATGAAGAAACATATTGTTTAGCCACAATGCTTGATCCTCGTTACAAATCACGAATATTTCAATTACAGTATACTATTACTACGGCGAAAAAGCGTCTTGTTCAGTTACTTGATCTTAATGTAGCACTGCATTCCGAAACTATTCTGACATTGTCACACCTACATCTAGTACTGTAACTGTAAGTTCTGAGAAGCCTTTGAGTCGTGGGCTTTGAAGCGTTTGTGTAAATATTATTAGAGAGTCCGAGGAAGGTGAGGCTCTGTCCCCTCTGAGCTGTGATTCTCTCAAAGAAGAAGTCGAGAAATACTTTTCGTATTCTTATATATCGAGAAATGCAAATCCGTTTGTTTTCTGTCGCAATGACGTCTTATACCCAAACCTGAAAAAATGGCGCAGAAGTACTTTAGTTTCCAAACAAGTTCTGTCGCATCTGAGAGAATATTTTCCACCACAGGTCTTATTCAAACAGGCTTGCGAAATTGCCTTTCTCTGTAAAACTTAAGAATATTTTGTATTTTAAACTAAAATTTTATCAATTTTAATTATTAAAACTGTTAACTAATCTCAAACTGTCTATTTTTTACATTAATTAAAAAATTAGCCTGACTTGTGTTTTATTTATTTTACCTACATTTTTGAATTCAATAAACGTATCGGTATCGCCGATATTTTTATAAGAGTATCGGTATCGTATCGGCAAAAAGGCGTATCGAGGCATCCCTATTTGTTACACGTTATTTCCAGAGTCTATTTCCAAGGAAATCGATCCTTTCTTTAACTTATTTGTTAATTGTTGCATTGTATGATGGAGGTGCCCCAAGCATGGCTCCAACGCTTTTTACCTGTGAACCCGATTTCCAAAATTTTCGCCGAAATACGGTAGCCCGCGAGGAGTTCACCGGCACCAGGTTTTTTAATTGAAATTCATTGTTTTTTCAGAGGCTGTATTTGGTAACTACAATGGTGAAAGGACATACTAAGAACGTCACAAACATCCTGTGATATTCCAGCCGTACATCTTTCAAAATATTCCAGGAACGTTAGTCTGGACACATGGAATAATAAAGTGAATTTCTATCGTTAGCAGTGCCATCTTGTGTTTAGTAGAAATTTTGTATTCATTTCTAGTACTGCCAAGTTAGACCATGTTGCATGTTTAGGCATTTACAGTGTAAAGGGTGAAAGGAGAGAATAAGTTTGAATGGCAAAATGGTCAAAATATTATCTAAAAAATTGCCTCCGAAAAGTAAACTATATAGAACCGCAAAATCATTAAAATATTCAATCTTAGCCTAAACATTTTTTTTGTGTGTGAATAAACGGTTGAAGATGCAATTTTACCACAATCGTCTTTAAAATCCTGGTGGTTTTCGGCGAAGTATGTGTTTGCATGCGATCAGCTATGACTTCTTCATAAATTAGCTGCCCACACATGAAACTATTTGATTGATTTATTCTCTATATATTGGGTACTGTTCAATTTTTTAATTAATTCAGGAAAAATACTGGTTACGGTAAAGGTTAAAATTATAGCCACCACTCCGAAGAAGGTGGGAGTAGGGGGATCGAAAGAGGGGGATTCCCCTACCACTATGACATAAAAAGTACGCAGCGGTCACGGCCCCATGAGAAGTTATGGTGGTTCTCCATTTAAAAAATATATTGTTTTGCCTATTTCCAGAAATCATATAAAACCGTGAAATTGATCTGGGAAATTATTTTTAGACTTGTTTAGAAGTCGAAAAAATTTAAAAAAATCTTTGTAATAAACTAAAAAAATAAAAACAAAATAAAAAATCCAAAAAAAGAACAAACAATTGATGAATGCCATTTTCACCACAAATGTAATATAAATAGGAGTAATACCTTGGATACACGTTTTGTATTCCTCCCGCCGTCACGTGTGGGAGGGTGAGGGGTATATGATCTCTAAAAATAGGCAAAATAACCATTTGTTTCGTAGGGGAACACCCATAACTTCTCATGGGGTCGTGACCGCCTCGAAATTTTTATGCCTTAGTAGTAGGGGAATCTCCCTCTTTTCATCCCCCCTACTTCCACTCCCTTCAGGTTGGTGGTCATAATCTTAACCTTCACCACTGGAACTTTCAAACAATTTGAATTGAAAATTCGTTGTGCCTTCGGTTTGTGTTTTGGTGCGGAAGGAAACATTGTTGTTTTGATACTTGCATGTATAAGACGGAAAAAGACCCAAGCATTTTATTAAATAAACAAATAACGGTGTCAGCATATACCATATCCATTGAATATAGAATTTTCCTTGAATATTTGAGGAGTGTCCGGTCAAAACTGGCTATTTAAATTTTGGGTCGGTTCCGTGGTTTTTCTTTCGATTGGTGCTCTAATACTTGAATTATTTCCATTTTCGGAAATAGAACTAAGCAAAACTGTTCATTTATAGGTTAAAACACAGTACAAAAATTTCAATTTTGATCAAAACACGCTACAAATGAAAAATATTATCTTTTATTAAGAATATGAAGTCCCCCGCCTTAATGGTCTGTGACAAGAAACTGGATTGTTATGTTGCCGATATTTATGCCGTTGTTATGGTATATTATGTTTACTTGATCTCACGTTCATTAGCGTAGCAAAGAATTTGGTTTTTGAGGCATAATGTGGAGAAAATTTTTCCATCAAAATATGCAATTTACAAATTGACCCAAAACAAAAGTGTCTATTTACTAGAGTCCTACTCAAATATGTTTATTTACAGGTTTATTTTTTATCATGATTATCAGTCAACTACTACTGATACAACTACTGCAGAAAGATTATCCTAATTTTTAACACTTTAAAGTTATAAGTTTTTTCCATTTTCTATTAAATGTGTTCTAACGTACGACACTCCTCAAGAATTTCTCAGAAACGCATGCCAGAGACATTTTGGTACAATGCTCTCTAGTACTGCATTATTGCCGGCTTTTGTTTTTGTCTTTTATTCTCTCTCTTGTCACGATTCTTTGTGTACGAAAGCCGTTCGACTCGTGGGATCATCCTCTCCCGTTTCGTTCCACTCTGTTCCGCAGTAGGATTTCAGCTCTTTGTGCTGCCGCCATTTTTTACCGTGATTAAGTGCAGAGATGCGAAGTTAGTGCTGAAGAAAATCGGGAAAAGGCTTGAATTTATCGCAGCTGGTTTCGGAATGTAAAGTTCTTGTTTTCCGGGAAGGTTTTCGCCAGGAGGGGAGCAGTTCTCACGCACGCATACACACACGGCTGCCCAAATTGCGCGACACCCACACTTGTCCAGCCCATGTCGACATTGAGAACGACAGCCGAAGAGGTGAAAATCGTCGCGGACGAGAAGCGAGTGAAAAGTGTCGACGGAAAATCGTCTGTCGTGCAAAGCGGAATCCCGAATAAACGGCGGCGCAAGGCAAAGTGTGCTGCGAAGCGAGCAGATTTTCGCGAAGCAAGGAAGGATCCAAAAGTGATTTCCGGCCAGCGCGACCGGCCCCCGGCTGTTTTCCTACTGTTTCGGCCGCCGTGCGTGTTTACTACGGTCGGGCATCTCGGACGCGCATTTCTCGGCCGTGAATTCTTGGGGCGGCTCGGCCAAGGACCTTGTCCAAGTCAGGAAACCGTGGGGCCCCGAGCCACAGGCGCTATAAGTGTCAAAATTGGCGCACGGCCGCCGGGACAAATGTCACAGCATGTGAGTGGGAATCGCTGGCGGGCGAGCATTGAACTTGAGGCGTTTGCGCTGGTATTTGCCGATCGGCCGGCCGAGGCGGGCGCTGCGATGAAAATCGCTCGTGTGTTCTGAACAGGGATTTTTCTTTTTTCGCGGCCGTGCGACTGCAATCAAGATCGGGTCGCCGTTTGTGGCAAAGAAACATCGTCGATCGTGTCGGCGCGTAGTGCGCGCGTGGCTGTGTGCGTGTACGTTCCCGACGAAAATCGCCGCAAAGCGTGGACGGGAAAATCAATAACAGAAGATGGAAGCGATTCGGCGATTGAATTGAAATTGAACGTCGGCGAGAGACAGAGATAATTGACCTAACAGCGAGCACAAGCAGTTGTCGCGTTCGCTCGTGCGGTGTACGTTGTTGCCCGTGAAATTGTTATTTTTGTTTTGGTCGTCGCCATTATCGCTTGCGCGGAGTGGGAAGGCGGACGGGTCAACGGAAGAAGAAAGTGCGCGAGGAGAACAGGCGAAAGGTGAATGCTTGTATGGTGTAGGACGAGTGGAAAGTGGACCGGCGGGGAACAGTGCAAAGGTGAGAATTTAGTTTGACTTTTTGTTTTTCGCTGATGCTTCGTTGAATGCTCGGAAGGAGTGAACGAAAGCGGGCAGCGAATTAATCTGCTTGTTGAATGCAACTCCTTGGGTTTAGCGAGGGCGGGAACCAGATGCATGCAGCGTTTTCTGTTTTAGTTGGCGGAGATTGAACGCGGCAAGGATTGACTCTGCAGCGGAATTGATTGAGCTCGCATTTTTGTGGAGTTTCATTTGACATTTTATGATGGCTTGGATAATTTTAAGGACTCCGTACCTTAGTCTGACGGGAGGCTATTGTTGTGGCAACTTTGTTCGTCTGTCTTTCACAGGCTTCTAACTCCTAACACATGGTGCATACAGTCGGGCGCAAAATAAGTTCTTGAGCAACGATCGATTTCTTTATTTTATCTTGTGTTGACAGAACAGAACAGAATCACAACTTTAAACTATTTTTTTCAATGTTGGGAGTTGGAAATTTTCAGCAGATACTCAGCTGCTCTCGGTTCTCGGCATGTCAAGCATCTTCAAAGCATATTATCAAAAGTTCCATAAAAGGTGTAAGGAAAATATAAAGTCTATGGTGAAAATTACTCAAAGTAAAATTGCAGTCCTGAAAGCGAACTCACAAAACTATTGACTCACTATGTATTTCACATGAAACAAAGATTCTATTTGTATTTTTTTCAACGTCGGAAGGTGGAGATCTCCAAAAGATACCGATCAGCTGCTGCCTCTCGGCATACCGGATTTCTACCAAATAAAACCACCTGCGTCTCCTTCAAATCACTCTCTCCATCAATTTTCAGTAATTAAAAAAATGTTCAGATTCTGAAATTTTTGTTGGAATTTTCAATCATTCTGCTGCCGTCTACTTTGCCATGACAGCTTGAAAAACGCTGCAGTGGTCAGGGGTTCGGAAGGATAATTTGAGGGCTAGCTGTGCAGATAATACGTCGCAACCAACCCTTCCATCCATTTTTGATTCATCCGTGTGGATTTCCATCGATTCCCAGTCCTCTTTTCTTCGGATGACTGACTTGAAGTTAGTATACATCACAGCATACTTATACAAACTTGTGGTTTAATTATTATTATTATGGACTTTTAATAGAAGGCTCGTTGTGTTCGCGCTCGACACTTACGGTACAACTCCTTGCCTCGCCTTGCGCATCGACAAGACTGCCACGATCATCTTTGATGCTCCAGGGACCAGCAACCCTCTTTCATCGTTTTTCTTCATATCCATGCTACTTTCACACATTCATTTCACTTAACATTCCTATTCCATAATTTCATGCGATTCAAGGTTAGTGTCCTACTTTCCTGCTGATTGTTCTTTCTAATCGACCCTTTTTTGTTCACACAGATGGTCACCACTCACACAGCGCTGGTCCCTATTTTTATTGCTATTTACACATGAAGATACCGAGGCAAAGAGAAGACCCAGTCTTTGTTTTTCAATACGATTAGTGTAGCAAGCAAGGATTTCGCTTGGTTCGTAACAAAATTGAATTAAATGGATGACTTATCCTAGAGGCAACCGAAAAACCATTATAATCACCCCTATATCACTATAATTGTCATGCCATTCGTATCTGATCGCACATTTATTGTAAAAGTTGGTAAATCCACCTCAACGAGAGGAACTATAATCCATGATCAAAAAATTAGGAACACTAAGATTTTTGCAAAAATTTACCATTTTGCCCCTGAAAACTCTTTTTTAAAATGACGAAAAAATGTAGAAAAAACGTTTTAATATTTTTTGACGATTTATTAATAACAAATTATGTATAACGTGTGTCTAAATAATAATATTTCGTAAGACCACCCTTAGCCTTACTAACCGCTTTTATTCTTGCGGGCATACTGTCGATGCACTTAACAATCATGTCCTGCATTTTTTCAATGTTCTCCCATATATTTAAACTACTTTCCTTTAATATATCTACAGTGGGATTAGCAGAGGCATAAACTTCGAATTTCAAGAGGCTCCGTATATTTTCAATAGGATTCAGGTCGGGGGAGTTGCCAGGTCACGGAAGAACGGGGATACTGGCGCCATCAAATATATTTCGCACGTACTGAGCACGATGACATGGAGTACCATGATGCATAAAGATGATGTCGGTTCCACTGCATCTCAAAAAATTGAAGCATGGAATTAATATGTCTTCCACGACCTCAGAGAGCATTCATTGTCCCGTTGACAAAATACAGCGGTCCACATCCATCTGCTGAAATGCAAGACCATATCATAACGGCTGGTGGATGCTTGACGGTCCTCACCACAGTATAGGTAGACCCAGTTTGCAATCGAAGCCCAAAAGCTCGTATTTTCCTTCCAAGAAATGGCGCCATGTGCTTGCAAAAATTGACGAATGCCTAGCACTGCCAGATTTGCAGAGGATAAAGCATTTTCGCGGACTTCATCTTTCACTTCAACACAAGAGACAGATTTTCAGTCATTTTGACTTTTTCTCTCAATCAATTTGTCAAAAGCAAATGAAATTTGTGTCAGCAAAGACGTTTCACCATTGTAATTCAATGAACCGAAGTTTCTAACGGCGTTTTTCACGCCTAGCATGAAACGTGCATGGCAGTGCCCCGGCCAGTAGATAGCTGCCATTTTGTCGTAAATGGCAGCAAACATATGATAAATGGCAGCCAACATATGATAAATGTAAACAAACATTTGACGTTGTCCCGTAGAACCGCGGGCCGTACTTGATAGTGCGCCTATATATGAAACATTACCTACTGGGTGTACCTATACTGTGGTCCTCACAACACAAACTTCATTGTATCGCTCATGTGGTCTTCTCCGAATGAACTGGTGACTTTTTGTTATCGCTTCTAACCTGCATTCGTCGCTAAATACAATCTGAAAATAAGAAGAAGAAAATACAAATTCGAAAATTCTACTTTAAAATTAGGAAAACAGCAGAAAATCATTAAAAGATGATAATTACCTTTCGAAAATCTTCTACGGAATAACTTTGAAATTCTTTTGCAAATTCCAATCTAGCTTTGCGCATTTTGGCCGTTAATTTCGTTTTTTTTTGCTGGTCGCCTGGCATGTAAGTTCGCTTCTCTTAATCGTTTCCTGAGTGTCATTCGCGATATAAATATTCCTTCGGCGACCAGGTCCAGATGCAACTTTCGTACAGACGAGAAACGGTTTTCACAAAATTTCTGTATAATTCTTCGATCTGTGCGAGTCATTGTAATCCTTTTCCGGCCAAAATTCTTTCGTTTGCGGGAAATTTGCAAAGGACTCTCAATCGCATTCTTATTGATTCGCATCACCGTTTGCGCAGAAATCTTCTCAATTCGTGTAATTTCACGTCAAGAAAAGCTGTTTGTTCTTTGTAACGCGGTTATGGACGCTTTTTGTTGCAATGTTATATCCTTTCGACTTTAAAATGAAATACACGCAACGATACAGGTGTCCAATTAACCACGAAATTTGTAAGTTTTCTACCCGATTTACATAAGGAGAACTTTTAATGTGATAATAGCCGCGAGGATGTACAGATAAAAAACAATTACTTGAAAGAATTTCAAATGATCGGGATTTTCCATAGCGCATAAAACCCCTTCAGAATACTTACAGGCATAATTACAAAATGAAAACATGCTCGAAATCCCAATTTTTGTGACACCATTAACGAAAGTGAACAAGGACTGTATAATAGCCGGAGTTCCACAAGGAACTGATCCGTATACTAATTAACATAACAATTGCCCACATGCACATAGAGAAATCAAGCTCGCTAGCAGCATATGCAGACAACATGGGAATAAGTGTGCGAAAATCTAGAATGGAAACTAGAAAAACTGTACTAATAGTACTTTATGTAGAAGGCAAAAGTTAAAGCCATCCATTTTTTAAGAGAACGAAAGAAATACATCCTTCCTAGCAACGAACTAAACTTTTTAGGTCAAAGTCTCCCATCGTCAGACACTATCACTTACTCAGGGCTAGGTTATGCAGAAAACTGACTGGCCAAGTCGAAAAACTGCATTCATGCATTATATTTCCTGATCAATCGAAAAACGATAATAAATTACTACTGTTGAGACTTACGGCGGTCTGAGGGTAGTGTACTGATCACCACAAAACTAGGTGTAAGGTGGGTAGTATAATTTCGGATTGCTGTGCTCAAAGCGAAATCCTTGCTGCATGGTCATATAGTATGATTCGCACTAGTAATCTAACGAACCAGGAGACCACACTAAAGACTAGCTCGTGTATATATTCGCACATGCATCCCTTTTTTTGAAATTTAGTAAGTTCCTAGTATTAGAAATTATGGAACTGTTAAACAATTACGCCTCTAGTATCTACTATATACCACAATTACTCAACACCATAGCATTTATGGCTGACCACGATGGACGTCATCTCTCATTGCTTTTTGCCAAGTTGGCTATGAGACGCGAAGAGGCCGCAGAGTTGATTCTAGGAACAAGGAATAATCCTACTATGGTTTTTGCTTCGATTACAACAGTTTTTAATAATCCATCCGTTCAACAATAAGTTTTTAGTATAATTTACATATCTAAATGAACGAATAATTTGCTGATTTCTAAAAATAAATGTATTTGTAGTTGAACATTGCTGATTCACCTTAAACTAATTACATCCAAAATTATTCAAAAAAAAAAAAACAATACCCCCCGGGGATCGAACACACGACCTCTTGATCGCGAGCTAGTCGCGTTGCTCCCTACACCGCACCGCTTTAGTCAGATGCAAAAACTTACTAATCCATAAGCGACGCCAAAAATTTTAGAGGCGTTTTCCTCAAAAACGGGGGGGGGGGGGTGTTTTGGTCTAATATTTTAAGGATCGAATATCCTTGACGTCTTCTACTTATGTGCCAAATTTCATCCAAATCTGAGAGGACGATGCCGTGCCTTCTCCTTGTAAGATGTATCCTAACATAACTTTGAGCTAGTCATAGTCATATGTTAGTTAAAGTTTCAGCCAAAAAATTTCAAAAAAAAATTCAGGATGTATGCAAATATTCTATAACAATATTATTTTGCTCAGTCATAAGTGCAGACTAAATTTACAACTTTAGCTGTAAAGACGCTGCACATGTTAATAATAATCTATTGAACGCAAACATTTAATCAGAAATAAATCTTTTGTTATTATTATAATTATTGTCATCAAAAAAATAGCGAATATTTTCGATTATATCCTTCCCGCTGTGTTTTACAACTGACTGATTAGTTAGACAAACTAATGAAATGATATATATTTATTTTCAGATCTCAAATCATAATTTGAAACAAAAAAAAACGAGAGCTACGACTCGACTTTCTTCTCCTCATCATCATTCTTGAAAAAAAAAACAATTTTAAAAATGGCCGTCAGAAGTCATCAATATTTTAGTTTAAGATGGAATAATTATCAAAGTACGATGACCACCGTGTTTCAACAATTGCGAGAGGATCAATCATTTGTCGATGTGACGCTGTCCTGTGAACATGGCTCCATAAAAGCACACAAGGTGGGTTCGGATCACTCCTTAAACGTTCGCAAAAGCAATAAATCTAATAAATTGTCGTTATGTTTTATTGTAGGTTGTATTGTCGGCGTGCTCCACATACTTTCAAAAACTCCTCTTGGAGAATCCTTGTAAGCATCCAACCATAATTCTGCCAGCAGATATTATTTACACGGATTTGAAGACAATTATCGACTTTGTGTACCGCGGAGAAATTGATGTGACGGAATCAGAGTTACAGGTAAGTTACGATGGGGTTTGTTATTCGGCTATGATTACCGTTATGGTTTTGGTTAGTGAAGACCGTTTTCAAATCGGACAACTTGCATTTCTTCCTGAATCCGAAGCCAGTCATTTGTCAGTCATATTTGCATACTTCGCCCCCTCCTCTTTTCGGTCGTCGACCCCTGACTCGCTTCGCTTCATCTGGTAGATGAATTATAGAGTTTATCGTATGTCGCTAAACTTTTTTTTATATACTTAGTCGTGCCATAAATTCTGTCACAACTTTAAAGTACCATGAAATCTAAGAAATAAAAGATAATATGTTTATTTCAAAGAAATTTATTTTAGTATGGTATTGTTTATTAAATAATATTAAGTTTATTCGAAATGACCTACTTTTGCTTTTATGCAAGCTTTTAAACGTTTTGGCCACTGGTCTAAAGCGGCACGCACGGTATCCAACGATATTTCATTTGCTGCTTTCATCAAGGATTTTTTCAGATTGTACAAATTACGGTGGGGAGTTCTACAGGCCTTGTTCTCTAACTCTGTCCACAAAGCATAAACCAGCGGATTTAAATCTGGGCTCCCGGATGGCCAATCTTCTTGTGCAATAAAAGCAGGAATGTGGTTGCGTAGCCACTCCAGTGTGCTCTTTACTTTGTGAGCAGGAGCAGAGTCTTGCTGGAAGACCCAATGTTGTCCACCGAAGAGAGTGAACGATAAACGTTTCACAACACCTTCTAGCACATTGGTTTTACACCGCCGCACCAGTTTTGACTCCCTTTTCGTAAAAATGGAGTGTTTGTGACACTTTTATGGGATACACCCCATCAAACCATTACAGAAACTGGATGATAGCCTCGTTGTACTCTGGGAACGGTTTTTTTTTAGCTTTTTCTGATGATGTTGAATAAACCTTTTAATTTTGTTTATTAAAAATTTCCTCCACAGTATTTTTTTTTCATTGGTAAAGAAGATGTTCTCATGCCCATCAGTTGCGTGCCAAAGCAAAAGACGCTGGCATCTTTCCAATTTTATTTCCTTTAACCGTGGGGTCAACATGTGGGCTGTTGACCGACGATAAGCCTTCATATGAAGATCATCTCGAATGAGCCTACTCATCGATCTTGTGGAGATTTCCAATTCCCTCGACAAAATTTTTTGTGCAGTGGATTTCTACGGATGGACAGTTTTGATGGCACTGGCTGTTCTAACGGTACGTGGATGACCGGTCCTTGCTCTATCATCTATGCCTGAGGTCTCATTAAATCGTTCTATTGCACGATAAATAAATCTTTTTGTTATTTTGTGCGGTTTCAACAAATTTAAAATTCCAGAAGCACTTTTGCCACACTTATGGAATGGTATTATAGCGATACGACTTTATTTCACGCTCCATTCGATGATTACTAGTCAAAAACTGTTACCAAACTGATCGGAATATTACGCAGTTCAGTTCATTTGTTATAAATTGTAACATAACGGTACAGTTCCAGGGTGATTTCTGAGAAAGCGCGCATTTGAAATTGTGTGACAGAATTTATGGCACGACTAAGTATATTTCCGATTTTCAAGTACAGTAAAACCTCGTTAAAACAATCATGCATGGGACCATGCAAAGAGTTCGCCTAAGAGAAAATTCTGTAGTGGAACCATATGTTCATCGCCCACGAACAATATAAACACAAAATACATAAATCAATACTGAGGGAAAATAATTGTGAATCAATGATTTGTATATACGAATTAGGCTAAGATTTTTGTATAAAAGAAGCAAGGTGAATGAATAAATTAACATTCCTACAAGAGAACTTGGACTGCCTACATCTGCATCCTTTCTTTACAATAGTTTGTTCATTGCGGCGCTTGCGCTGTATCGGATATATAGGCAGCTTTTGCTTACCATTATCTTTGGCGCTTGCATCGATATTCAGACAGTCGAACCTCGATAACTTGAACAGCAAGGGACCGAGCCAAAAGTTCGAACACCTCGCTAAACGAGGTGTTCGAATTATGGAGGTTGAAAATTTCTTCATTTTTTTGTAAAGAAATTAGAGGTGCTAGATTCTATGATTGCGTAGGGGCTGATTTTTGGGAAAACCCAGCGACAGCCCCAATTTTGCTCGCATTTTACGACTGTCCAGGGTCTGACTTTGAGGAAAATCTTGTTGGGGCGATTAGTAAGATTTTTGGGGAAAAATTTTCGGCTATTCAGTATTATTACAAACAAAAGATGAAAGGCAGTTACACGATTTGCAGCATTCATGAATCTTGTTCCATGTTTTGTCAAACCATTCTACAATCTATTGTTCCAGTTCTATCCATATAACTTCTTGTAGTCTCCGTTTCACAATGGAATTTTCGCTGTATTTTTAAAGATAGTAGAAAGCGATGATTTTAAAATTTCAAATTTTTTGGCAATTATTTTTTTGAGAGCCTTTTTTCTCCACTCCTCTTGATTTCTTGTTTATGTACATACATGTTAACTTAGCTTTCGAAGCCTATTTATGAAATAATGAATAATTCGGCGACAATTTCACACAAAAACACTGAAACGGGACGTAAAATTTAGACGAGCGTATATTCATCGCTATTTCATGTAGTTTGTATTAATGGGCAGCAAAGTCAAGCAAAAGGCTTGTAAAGGACAAATTAGTGTTTCAAATTTCGTTTTAGTGAAATTTCGCATTAATGAAAATATGTTCATAAGATAAAGTTTTGATCTCAATTGTAAATAACATTTTTTCGTATTAAAGTGAATTTCATTTTAACTATGTTTGCTTTAATGAGGTTTTACTGTACGTGATAATTTAGATAACAGCGTCATATTTGTACTGCCGTAGAATTTCTAAAAAAAAACACTTCATTGTGATTATACTTGTTCTTATCCTTGATGAATGGCTCAATAGAATTTAAAAAAAAATATATTGTTTCTTATATTGCAAATTTTATCGTTGTATCGCATACAATTGTTTCGAAGACTACGTGCCTTCTTCTTCAGTGCGAATTACAGTTTGTTTATTATACCTAAAACCTGATCTACGAATATTTATTTACTCGTAAGTTTTTATACATTATATATGTAAAAAAACTCATACATTATATATGTAAAAAAACTAAACGTTCTTGGCAGGCAGCATAAAAGCTAATGCTATTTGAGAACGGTTTATCCAACCGCAAATATAAAATAAAAAAGAAATTCAAAAGCCTAAAGTGAGAGACTGAAAATATCACCCACTCGTAATAAATCTTCATAAAACGAAGATGCAAAATAAAAGGAAATATTTCTTTTTGCTGTATTTTATTTTGTTCCTTTTATTGCATCCAAAAAATCTCTTGAAGTTTTTTGTTTTGATTTTGAGAAGATTGGAATGGTTCAATCATATTCTCTTGTGTAGAAAAATAGTCAGGTTGCACACTAAATAACCGTCACAACAAAATGGGTTTTAGTGTTAGATTTCTTAATTTTTCTGCTGTCAGGTTGTGTTGGCATCATACGTGAAGAACTAAAAAGATAGCGAGAATCTACTCCTAGCATAACTCCCTGCAACAGTGGGTGGGAAATATATTATAGCTCAGTTTCCATTAATAACTAGCTACTACTACATAGTTGTACGTTAATTTTTGCCCGGATAAAAGTTATATATGAGGAAATATTCTATGGAAATCAAATTTTATGTACCACCAATATTTTTCGAGATGTTGAGCAGCTAGGGCAGATCAAACAAGAAAAATTCAAAAACATTTTTTTGATTTTATATATAAAATAACTATATACACTCTGCGAAATAATTATATAGGCAGTACATTTTTTGCAATTTTAACAAAAAATTAAGAGCATTCCACTTTAAATATATTGGATTTTATTTGAAAAGAAGAAACAATTAAAGTTAATGATAAATTACTAGTTCCAGAGTTAGCACTTTGAAAGTAATTATGAAGAAAAAAAACTTAGTACGAAATATATATAAAGGCACTTTTCCTGACATGAAGAAAAAGAAAACATTATAAAACTAAGATGAAGTGTGACCCTCTCTATTCTTGACCACCTCTTCTAAACGGTTTGGCATAGAGTCTATTAGCGTTTGTATGTAGAATGGCTCTATTTTGTTTTACTCTTCCTGAATAGCCAATTTAAGCTCCTTTACACTATTAAATTGCCGTCCGTGGTTATAAACGTTTGATGAAAGTCTAGCCCAAAGGCTCTCTATCGCGTTTAGATCGGAACTTATTGCTGGCCAATCAAGAGTGGGAATGCTATGCGATTCTAAAAACGATTTTGTTTTGCGCGAAGCATGAATTGCCGCATTATCCTGCTGAAAAATGAATTCTGATGTAGACATTTCTTCCAAAAATGTCACAAGAACATTATCAAGCAACCGTACATAATAATCAGAATCCATTCTTATCGTTACAAAACAAATTGGCGTAGTTTTCATATAGCTTATGCCAGCCCAAACTATTAGCGAACCACCTCCAAAATTTCGTCGTTTTCGAACTTCTGGTGTAGTCTTTCTCGAACGCCAATATTTGTGTACACCATTTGGGCCATCCAAATTGATTTTTTTTTCATCGGAAAAAATCACCGTTTTCCATTCATCGACCCAAAAACAATGTTTTTCCGCAAATCTCAATTTTGAATTTTTACGCTTTTGAGTTAGGACAGGTTTGCCACACTTATTGCCATATGTTAACTTTAAATTAACTTTTAAAATCTGTTGCATTCGACGAACACCAACTCCTGCCTTAGTTGCCGCACAAATTTCTTTCGCCGAAAAATGTTCTCCAGTAGCAAGTCGTTTTATTTTGTCTTATATCACGTTCTGTGATTGCCGATGTTCGTCCTTTACGTTTCATTTTGCCATATTTTTTGCCCATTTTGTAAAAATCATTGACCACGCCAGCAGATC
Organism: Oxycera nigricornis; assembly: GCA_963942545.1. Lineage (NCBI taxonomy): Eukaryota > Metazoa > Arthropoda > Insecta > Diptera > Stratiomyidae > Oxycera > Oxycera nigricornis. The sequence continues at coordinate 25,640,026 of OZ012659.1, read as the reverse complement.
GCTGCAATTTCCTCGCGATTAGCCGATTTGAAAACCCCAGATCCTTATAGGCAATGATTTTTACCTTCTCCTCTTCAGATAATACCTTTCCACGGGGCATACTAATTAAAAAGTGAAGATTGATTTTTTAATGTAGTAATTTGTGATATAATACCTTCAACTGAGTTAAGTTTACGTGTTTTTTTGTCTTTGGTGACGAAATGCTCACACAACAACCACAACTGCCTATATAAATATTACGCAGCAAATAAAAGAGAAATTGAGAATTCTTCTTTCTTTGTGTGAGAGCGTGGATTTTAAGCTTATTTCATAACAAAATAAACAAAACATTGTCATAGTATTCAACAATGAAAACCTGTTTCGAAGGAAATTCCGTTATCAAAATTTTAAAACCGAAACAAACATTGCCTATATAATTATTTCGATGAGTGTATATACTGATATTGATGTAAAAACCTTTCTTTTAATTTTGTGTAAAATTTTTCTATTTAACGAAATCGATTTTCGACCGTAATCGTTCGGTCTTCATCAGCGACTGAATTACAATATTCAGATATTTTGCTTATATACTATAGGGAATATAATTAAGCGGATGTGATTAAGGAACATTATGATTTGTCTTGCATAACTAATTTGAAAAGCGATGATTTTACATTTTCTTTTCATTGCCTTAACTTTTTTTGCGTGGTTTCTGATTGGAAAAGTATTTCCCCCCTATATTTAAAAATGGTTGTGTAATTGATGTTTTATTGTTATGTTACTGAAAGATACCTTCCAGTCTCCTGATATAATGTGAAAATTAAAACATTCTCGATAAAAATATCATTTAAAAGTTAAAACTTTTCTCGCTGGGTGCATCGTGCCTTAACTTTTTTTTACCCACTGTATCTCTAAAAACTATGGATTTCGATTCTAGAGACCTTAAAACGTGAAGATATGTCATAATTTGGGACTCGCAAAATCGACCCCATTGCAATAATTTTCCACTGGGAAGTTAATAAATTCCTCTAATTATTTTCAATTTTTTTAATCGTTCGCTTCACTTTATTCTTAATGTAAGTAGCCTTACCATTATTGCACTTTTATGCACATCTTCCTATTTCCCATAAAGTTAACACTACATCCCACATGGTCGCGAAAAGCTCGTCTGGCAACACCAACGCCGATTCGGTCAGGGGGCGATGAGCTTTGTGACCGAACAGCTTAAGAAAAATGAAGCTGGGAGCAAAAAAATGCTAATACATTGGCATGCATCATCTGATCACGATTTCGCATACCAAAATAAAAATAAGCCGGCGCAGAAAAAATCACCAACACATCATGAGTTGGCCAAGGAGTAAAGGGTGGCTGTTGGAGCGGCAGGTAGGTGAGTGCTGGGGAAGTCGTCCCCCAAAGTGGCACGCTGCATAGAAGAGCGAGGGGGCCGGCGGTGGCCGTGCGAAACTGCGGGGCCACTGAGAGCCCACCTTAAGTGGAGCAGCCCTGACGAGGCGATAGGAAGGAACACACACACACACACACCAACATCACGCCGCCGTCCGCCATCCGAATCGCACTCGGATGCGGGAAATTGATGCGAACACAGGCGCATTTTTTCTTGGCAGTCACGACGATTGTCTTGTTTTCTTTGTTGGCTGCCGCTTCAAGTTCGCCATCGCGGCCGGGGGAGCCCCGTCTGCAAAAAATAATAATGAGCTCGAGAAAGCGCCCCCAGTGTGGGGTCGACGAAATGGCGTTGGGAGCCACAGACAAGGAATATCGGCCGCCGCTCGCTGAACGCCTTGTAGGACTTCACCCTTTTCGCGGAGGAGCTTTAGGCTGGGTTCCTTTGCGTTGGGCTCTCTCGCCTTGTTCCGTTTTTTTTTGACAGATCAAATGGACGCTGCTAATGTCGTCGTTTTCTTTCTGAAATTTGCCAACTTCCCCTTTCGGCGTGGAGCGTTGCGGAGTCTTTTGGTCAGGTCGCCATTAACAAAATGTATTCATGGAAACAGTCCATCCTTAAAGTACATTTGAATATTTGATTAGGGTTTCCAGTCTCTCGTGGATTGGTATTGTTCAGTTATTTGTGCCAAGTGAAGCAAACTTAATCCAATCGCCTTCCTATTCTATCCTTGTGCAGGCAATCATCGTAGACCTGTGTATACTGGCTCCCTTTCTTAAATCAATCTTTTCGGGGGTCATTTCATTTGATTGTAATGCATACTATGTGCAGTACACTATATAACTAACAAAATCCTTAAGCGCTTCCTTGGAATCGTCAAAATATATAAGCATTTATCATTGTTTTTCGAGCCGAAATTGCATTGAGGACTTAACAACAGAGAAGCTGTGCATTGCATCTTCCTTAACTAATCGACTCTATTGTTAAATCAGTTGAGTCCCGGTAGCTACATATTTTGCAGTTTCGTTTTGCCAGAGTCATTGAGAAGATTTGCAATTAGTATGCCAGCAGAAATCGAGGATTTTCAACAAGCCCAGATCGTAATCTCCGGTTTCTTTGCGATTTTTTTATTATACAAAGATATTTCAGCGACATTTTGGGCAACATACAAAGTTAACCCTTCGTCTGTCTACGTTTTTTCGGCTCTTCGGTTTGCTTACATGGGTCGTTTTCGTCTTACCGTTTTTTCAAGCTGTTAAAGTGCTGCAAGAAATCTGAAAAAATCATGGAGGTTCATCAAACCTTTAACTTGAAGTATCAACCAGAAAATTATCAACAATTAAATTTTTTAACATATTTTTATTAAAAAAAATTATAGAAAACGAAGTAAATGCACTTGTACACTAAACAAATTATGACTTAGAGACGAATAAAGGTATCGAAACGAATAAAAATGAAAAATTAAAGGGGAAGAGTGTATACACTCTTCCCCTATAATTTTTCAGCTATAGCTTTCAAGAAAAATATGTACCGCATTCAATTATTGTTAAAAAAATTCTTAAGTTTGCAACCTCAAAATGGCCAATAATTTGATTCTAAATTTCGTAGTAAAAACGGTAATAAAAAAATATAATAATTCAAAAATTAGTAATGAAATTAATAAATGGACAATATTTACGAGCCTGAACATGTTTTTATTCTTGAATAGAAAAATACAAATAGAACGTGTTTATTTTTACACTGTTTTATTGATAGCACTGCAAACAAACCTGTGGGACAAAAATATATAAAAAAAATTATAAAAAAATTATTGGTTGTCTGTTCGAGCTTTTTGGTAAATTGGTTTAATAATACAAGTCGTGACTGTTTCTTTTACCAAATTTTATTTTCTTTTCAAATATATATTTCGGCTGATTGATTCCTATTAGAAGCATCTCTATGGTAATTACTTCCACTTCTTCGAAATTCGTTGCCATATGTCGAATTGAACCCAGTTCACTTGCTATGCCCATAGATGGCGCTTGCAACAGTTAGTTTTTTGCCTGATTAAACTTTCTATGACATAGCTATTGCTTGCTTACCGCGAGATCATTATGGTCCAGATTGAGCTGATAATGATCTGCGAGCTCAGCTGTAGTGTGTCAATAGTATAAAATTAGACGTATTTATTTGGCATCGTGATAACTAGAAAGATGGTGATTTCTGATAGGCAAGCTGAGTTCAGTGGAAATGCAAGAAGTTTTACCTTAGTCTGTTCCTCATGTTTTTAGTCCCTGTAAAGTTAAATGATTACACGAAATTACTAAAACAACAACAGCATCAGTCCTCATCACAACTGAGGTTTACACCTTCTATTTTTCTCGTACACATTTTTCTACGTGGAAATTCCATCCCAAAACCAAAAACTAGATTATATTTCTGAAGTTTCGATACACAACAGAAAAAAGATAAGAAAGCGACGCGCGAATTAACCAAAATTTTAGGGTGCTTTACATTCCTTCTACCATGTGACTAAAGTTGATCTCGTATCTCGTAATTGCTTGGCTATCTCTGCAGGTGCTGCCATGTGCGATATCCAGTAAGAAGCGTGGTTAGGCCATCCATTCAATGCTTCAATTCGGACTCCCTGTGATTAGCTTTCCCTCACTACTCGACGGTCGTGACCCACGACAGCGATTCTCGTTACCGCCAACTGTAACTGTCTTGCTGGTGGCAATCGTTTCGAAATTCGTGTTAATGTTAGTGTTGAGTTCATTAAGAATACAATGCATCTTCTGCAGAAATAGTGGGATGAATGGGAAGGAATAATCAAATACACATGTAGAAGTGGTGATGTATTTTCTTACCGTATGCATTTATTTTGTTGCTTTTCTTAAGCACAACTTGCTTTCTCATTTAAACTCCAACGACTTGCATATTTTTTGTTTTCAATCCACATAAAAGTCATTCTTCTATTCTAATACGTTTGTACAATTGGCGGACCTCATGCGTCTACTAAATTATTTCCTAAATCGCGGGAATGAAATAAATATCAACTAGAATTTTGCTTGCATTCGGATCATTCAATTTAACGATCAAGACATAAAAAACTTTGATAAACAATTTAATAAATAGTATGTACAAAATATAATATATCAGTTTAGATATTTGTGAGGCCCCGTTCCCAAGACGAGGGCAGTGGCTCGGAAGGAGCCCGAGAATTGTTGAGTTTCCACAGAGTTTGCTTTTGGTGACTCGGATTGACTAGCAAAAAATCTGCGAGAGTAGATCCTTGGTACTAATCAGTATGATGATTATCATTGTTAATCCTTGCTATTGAATAGGTGGCACCTTCATTTCGTTGAATAATCAACTCACAAGCTTCTGCTCCACTAAAAATGATTTCATCTGAATGAAATGTACAAGTCCAGGCATCAAAGGATGTAGAATATATGTGTGGATAAACCCACACGCTGCTTCATGATTCACCTTGCCTCCATGCTACATCGAAGTGGTTGTTTTGAGTCTATTTTTGGATCCACGCAAGCTCCAATCACTAATACACTCCGTTCGTTGTAAACTTCCTCCCAAGGGCATGGATTGGAAACAAACAGGATTTATTAAATCCGACATATGTTTCTGCAGTCGAACTCATCGCTTGTACAGCTGATTTTCATTGACGATTGCGAGTGTGCGGTGTGTGTCCTCATGCCACACAATAGATACTTCGGAAGCAATTCCTTCCGTCGACTATCTCTGAAACTACGATGCCTGAATTGCTACCGTTGGCTGATTTCGAGCTCTGCAGGAGTATCATGGTGATGATCGGCAGCTAAAGTGTTTTTCCTTCGAAAAAGCAAGCGTTCCATGAATTGAAGTTGAAGGAAGCTCGCATAGTAGAAGGACTTTCGTGCTGTGTGGTTTCATTGACGTGTAGCCAGTACGAGGATATACGACACACTTCTGCCCTTCAAACCGTTGCAGGGGTCCGCTGCAATTGCTTTTTGTCGCTACCAATATGGCCGACGTGTAGCAGACTTCTTCGTGTGCTCTCCACATCCTTGGAGCTGGTGATGCAGAAAAGGTATCCACTGTAGTTCCAAGGCGAAAGTCGAGCGCAAGGGAGCGATAGGTTGTATTGTTTGTATGGGAATCATTCGTTTCGTGTAGGACCAACAGCAGTAGTCGCGTGTCTGTAAGTCGCTGTTATTTGCCGGTTGGTTTGGTCGAGAATTTTTCCAGTTCTGATGGAATCCTGTCGAGCTACAAAAACTCCAATAAGTATTGCACCAGTGGATTAAATAAAAATGAAGTACAACTCGCATAAACATTGAAAATATAAACAATTGAAGTGGAAATCTATTTAGGTCGATTGTCGATGCCACATGATTGATTTTTTTATAAATATTGTGAAATATTTTAACTTTCAAAAACAGTTATTACTTTTTTCCAAATTTGAAAATCGTGACTTTACGATACTCTCATCTAAAATGGTTGTCGCCTAAGTTGTTTCTCAGCATACAACCTGGCGTCTGTTGGATCCATTTGGAAAATTAAAACATTTTTTAGATTTTTAAGAATCACTTACTCTATGTGAACAAAAAAAAATCTGCGAAGTGCGACATTTGAAGGCCACATGAAATATTTCCAAATAATACATAAATATTAAAAACAATAGTATATAATAATAATCATGATATAAATAATAATAATGACAAGAACTCATAAGAGCAAATAGAATTAGGTAATATGCCTATCATCCATCCTATCATTCACTATAAATATTAATTGTTTAATGTATTTATATGGATATCATTTTGAAATTTCAATGAAACATTGATATAAATTTGATGAGAATTATTCCAAGCAGGGAAATTTATGAGGCTTATATTCAAGTCCTGCTGTCACATTTGTGATGATGGGATGAAATCGTGAAACATGTTGCTACGAGATTTTTATCTCTTGATCCTGCAGTAGAAAGAATCATAAAAATATGGCCAGCATTAAAATCTCATTTTCTAGAATTCCGAGTGTTCTTGTCTATTAGAGAACATAATTAAATCCGAAGAAGAGGAGACAAAAACTTTGGCGTATAAATACGAAAGCGTTCCTTCATAATGTAATGTTTTCGATACAATGAATAAGATTCAGATTCTCTATCAATTGTTGAAATGTATGCTGAAATGCATGGAATTCGCGAAAAGATGGAGCAAAGATTGAAAGATAGCTTTTTTGGAAGCGGAGCAAGACAAATAATAAGTGGATTATCTAATATGCCAAAGCATCTATCAAAAACGATTTTCGACAGTTCTACACAAATTTCATAGAATATTTGACACCGCAATATGATTTCTCAGAAAGCCACATCCTTTCCAAGATGATATTTTTAAATTTGAAGTCACCAATGAATTATGAACATTTTCAAAAAGCTGCAGAACTTTTAAGGATCGATCTATTAAATATGGAGGACTCGTTATACGAAGAATTTCAAATTATTTTTAAAAAAACTGGAAATTGCAACGTTTTTTGGTGACAAAAGCATAGGTGCTATTGAAAAATGGAAGAAAATAATGAAAGGATTTTCCAGGATTGAAATCCCTAACATTTTTCTAATTATATCGATTATCTTTAGTATCCCTAGTTTCAACTGCTTTGTAGAGAGGATTTTTTCGTAGATGGCATTAAAATGGACTGATGTGCGTAACAAAATGTACTCCGGATTTGATAAAGAGCAAATTAATTACCTTTTCCAACTTTCAATATAGCTGCATTGAATTTTACAATTATGTACAATCAAACAAAGACATGTTAAAACTTACACGATCTTCTTTAAAATATAACTATTAACTAGGAATAAAAACAACGTAAAATACATGTTTTTCATTTGTCCACGGGAAAAATTTAAAATCCGGTTTTTTGGTCAATATAAACATTTGTCCCTTATACGGTCAAAAAAATCTGGCAACTCTAGTGCCAATGTCCTTGACGAGGTTAAATAGAAATTTTGTTTCTATACGTTGTGGCCGGCTTTTGAGATTGGGGACCACTGTTCGCCTGGGTTAACGTATTAAATGCACGTTAGATTTCTGCACGATTTTCCTAAAAGAAAACAGAATAATAATAAGTGAAAAAGCAAAAATAACTTCGACAGTTCTGCCAAAATGTTTGACTTCTTAATAAAATTTTGGTAAAAGTTAGGATTGTGGCCCCCACCACCCAAGTTTAAAAAAATTTTAAAATTGGATTCATCATTTTTTTCATATATTTTTCATGTTTTTTTTATTTTTACAAAAAAAAAATCTTTTATTTATTTGACTAGTCTAAAAATCAGTCCCCAGATCAATTTTACGGTTTCATATGATCTTTGGAAATAGGCAAAATAACTATTTTTTTGTGGGGGAACCCCCATAACTTCTAATAGGCCCGTGACCGCTGCGAGCCTTTTATGCCGTAGTAGTAGGGAAACCCGCCCTCCCCTGTCGGCCCCCCGTACTCCCGCCCCGTTCCGGGGTGGGGGCCATAATCTTAACCGTTACCTTTTATTTCTAGACATTTTTTCAGGTTTTTGAGATTGGGGAGCACTGTGTGCGTGGGTCAACGTATTAAATTCACGTTAAATTTCTGCATGATTTTCCTCCTAAAATTTTCCTGAATGTAAACAGAATAAAATCAGTGAAAAAAGCAAAATTAACTTTTCAAAAGTTCCGGCCAAATTTTTGACCCCGTTTTGTTATACTGGTTTTTAGGGGTTAATCGTTATTTGTAAGAATTTAGTTTCATTTTGTGCTGTTGGTATGTGACACAATCGATGTTTGGCCAACAAGGAGTCGATTGGACGCTACCCTAGAAAAAATAGTGCAGGGAAGCCAAAAAGTACCCGAAAGTTGCTGAAATCGTACCCCAACGGACGCGAATGAATCTTAGCTCGGAAGAACCATGAATCAGCCTTCCTGTGCGCTAAACTGCTTAATCCACTGTGTGTACAATTTCTTGGGCGTGCCACTGTTCAAAGCTTTCTAGGCACGCCGGGTCGTGTCCCTGTCCCAGTCCCAATCCCGACATCTGCCCCACCCCCACCTCGCCGATCCGAAGACTGTGTGTGGAGCTGTGTAGTCCGTCAATTGGCGGCGTGTACGATGTCTTTTTTTCCCTTGCGAGCCATGGATTGGATTCTTTTTCTCTCCACATTTTTCCATTTTTTCCATTTCGGGACCGTCGTCGCGTCTCCTCCTCGTCGTCGTCGTCGTCATTGCTGGTTTATTGTGTACCCGTCTTCACGCCAGCAAGCAGGAACCCTTGAACATTCCCTTTCATTTGAAGTTCGACCTCGCGCCGGTAGGGGCGCGCACTGTTGTCCGGTTTTCGCGTATGCACGGGCGATTTGAAAATAATTTATTGGAAGCCCCCATATTAGTCGTTCGTGTATGTCAAGGAATTAAGGGTTGGTTGCGACTGGGTCGGAATTAGTTCTTGTTGCCGCCCGAACCTAGCGTTGCCGCGTTCCCAACGGCGATAGTGCGTTAGTGACCGAACGACCGGGTTGCATTTTTGTCGGACTGTAACGAAACGTGCGACTAACGTTCTAATCGGGGAAATCACGGAAATCACGAAAAATCGGACGGAAGTCGCGAATCGTGAATCAAATTTCAAGTGCTGCCAGTGCGCATATGAAAAGAAAGCAGCAGAAATGGGGTTGTAGTGAAAGAGGGCTTGTTGTTTTGAACGTGGTGCCTTTAAAGCGGTGTCCCTGAACCGTGAAGGATTTTATCATATGCAAAGGATTATGTTAGATTTATGAGCATGATAACTGGAGTGAAGTGCAGGTAAATATTGTGCGAGTCGTTGGATTAGGTTCTGTTCGTATTCAGGAAGTGTTACTTTAAAAGCCGTTAAAATATTTGGATCACATGTGCGGTGTTTAGTGTCCAAATCGGTTCAATTCATTTTCAAGAATTTTACAGGAACCGTGAAAAACGTCACACGGAAATTTAAATGTACGGGTTAGGGGTTGTTTGACAGAATTTGAAGTTTGTTGAAGATTTTGTTGGTTATTAAAATTAAATTAATTTTTTCAATTCTGCTTGGTGTTCGATTTAAATTTTTAACTCCATTATATTCACTTGCCAAATTAATTTTTGCAAATAAAATGACCGTCGAATATGTTGACAAGGTGTTAAAAATTAAATGAAACTCAGCAACTGAAATGTATTTTTTGATTGTTAAATGTTTTCTCTCTCTATTTTAAGCAGCTTTTAATCACGCACAATAGTTTAATAAGAGACTTTGATCATGATAATGTATTTTTATGATTGTTTTAAAATGTAACCTTTGACAACGAGTGGCATTTTCAGCATGCTGAGCTGCTTTTAATTTGAGATGCGTTTTTGAAACTGACTTCATGGGTTATAGAATGGACTTTGATATTTCCAAAAAAAAACTTATTTTCAAGAAAATTGAATTGAGCATGGTTTTGATGTAAAATGCCTTATTAATTGTTATTCGTTCGTAACTAAAACCACCATCAATTTAAAAAAACACACACTTAGCGATTATAAACACAATCAAGTCAGTAGACTTATATTGGCTATGCCGAATTTTGATTATTGTTTACTCATAGCGCACGGGCATTTACTTCACAAGATTTTATGAAATATATTTTTCGAAAACTGCAAAAAAAACTTTCCTTAACGCTGAATATCGAAAAAGAAACCGATTGAATAACTTTATGCCTCATATAGTTTCAGTTTAGTTATTTTTGTTTCTAATTTTTAACTTAGAGAGTCGATCAATGCAGGTTCAATTTAGTATGTCCCTGAGAACATAGTTGCTTCTCATAAAAAAATTGTTCTCAATAACTTCTACAGAAAATGCTATTTGAAAAAAGAACAAATAACATGTTTGTGTTTCAAGCGTAACAAGCATCATCTAAAATGTAATCTTCCTTCTTTAAATCTTCAATTGTCCTAAACATAACATAACAATATAAATTTTCAAGAAAAACCTTCAAAGTGAACATTTTAAAATCGAGCGTAAAATATTTATTTCAATAAATTTGCTTATTTAATTCAGTGCAATACAATTAATTATGTTATTTTTGAAAAAAAGTGACTGGAAGAGTTTCTTAATGACAGCTTTTGGAGTTCCATATTCCATATTTAAAAAAAAAATTAATATCTCCTAAACAATAGACGAATCGCAGCATGTTTGATATTTATTGGATTTGCATGTTTGTAAATAAATTTCGACATCATCAAGAAATTGTTTGACTTAAATTTTCTTTAACAATCAAATTTTTTAGTGGTGCTAACTTCGCCTACACAATTTCAAGCAAATCGATGATAACTTTTCAAAAGTGTTTTACATTTTCGAATAGCACCTATTGTGCAAGTGCACAAAAATTAAATTAAATAAATTACAAACATATCATCCCGAAAAAAAATCTTTGAAAATTAACGTTATTTTAGCCTATGCATAAATTTAATTAACCCTAGAGTGATAACCCACATCGGAAAGGCGCTCAAAAAACGTAATATCACTGCCGATTTTATTAGATATAAGTAAAAAAGTGATCATAACTTCCAAAAATAGAAAAAAAATGAATGAAAACTTCGTTTAATTTATAAATTAGGAAACAATGTTTAATTTTAACTAGAAAAAATTTGTTTAAAATAAAATAAACCTTCACAAGTATACATCGAGCATCGTGCACCTCTAAGGCGTATGGTTATCTTCAATGCTATTCCCAAGAGGGTTGTTAATCTAGGGTTAATTTGTGAATTCTGCTAATCGATACGGTTAGAGAGCTCATGAAATAACATGAAAGACTTGAGTACAGTTGATATCTACTTGCAGCAGTTTAATCATGAAGTGGAACAGACTGCAGATTCTTGTCAATTAGCCCAGGAGATACTATGTATGTCGATGTTCCTAAATTTTTCGTTTGATACTCAAGTCACTCCAAGACAACACTTACCAAGCTTAATGCAAAGATTTAGGCATTCCCTAAACCGGTTGTTGGGCGGAATATAGGGCTGTTCAGTGCTAAAAGACCTTTCAAGATATTTTTTGAGTCAGGGAGGAAAATTATCGAAGTGATTGTGATTTGGCATCGTTCGAAGTTTTATTATGCTTGACTAAGTTAGGTTTATTTAAAAGTAAAATTGCTTTTTGAGTCTAAAAATCTAAGTTTTGGTCTTTATCAATTTACTGACATGAATATAAACTGTTCCGCTGATAAGACTATTTGGCTGCAAGTTACTTGAAAATTTTGAACTTTCACAGAAATAGTTTCCTCGATTAAATTTGATTATTTACAATCCAAACGAAGCTATAGAAAAACGGTTATCGGAACTTAATCGTAATCGTAGACTGACAAAAGGTTTTTCTCATGCATTATCGATACCAGAAAAACACAAAAGGGCCCTGACCATTTTATACACATTATAGTTCTGCATACACTCGTAGCGAGTTTATCCATCGGTCACTTGTTTAATATAAAAGGGAACTTTGGCGTAAGAAAAAAACCTCCAAAAATATGATGGTGGCCTCCTTTTACAAAACAGGTTCTCGCGTTTGTTCTTTTCCAATATTTGCTCTCGTAAAACAAGCCGCCGTCCAATGAATTCACAGAAATTCTGTGAATATCCTACGGTTTGGAATTGAAGTCTGCTTGTAGACTGTCCTTTTGTGTGAACTTGAAATCGTGTGCTGTTGTGTTCAAGTTGAGAGTTCAATACGTGGATGCTTTTTATAGATAAGAATTGAGGGACTTTTCGAACATACAGAAATTCATGTTTCAAAATATATTAATCTTTTAATGAACATAAATGAGATTTGGCAATATTTACTGAAAATATGGCTAATATGTTGCCATTGTTTCAAATGCTTCTGAGAAGCTTAAAGCATGTTTTTTTCTTCAAAAGTAATATTTAATTTTGCTAGAAAAAGACGCTACCCTGTGATCCTTACTAGTTAAAATTCAAAACATACCAGCTTCCTTCTCGAAAAAGGTTTTGGGCTATGCATTATGCGAATTGAAAAATTCAAAATTCGCAAGTACTCGTAGTTTGTGAAATCCTGTATTTAAGCATTTCCCACGTTCTAAACGGACATATCGCCTTTAAGAATGAATTACTGCATTTTCCAACCCCACACGTACTTTCATCTTGTCGTGCCTAAAGCAACATCCCCATCTCATCGTCCCAAACCGAAACTGAAAACAAACTTTTTTCCTATCACTTTATCGAATGAGTGTTCTCTCGTGAATTCTATCTATTTCATCATCCCCGCCCCCCGCCCTGGTGCTTCTTTTCTTTAATCTGAACTCGAGGCTCTTGTCTTGGCTTGGCTTGCGTTGTCTTGTCTTTGGCTAAGTGTGGAGAAGGCTACAGGAGCGTTGTCCTTGTTGAAGTAGTATCTTCTGGTGCTCGAGGAATTCGGAATTCGTTCCATTCTCATCGAGGAAGTTATTTTTCTTCACTTTCTTACGAAAAGGTGGACTCTTTTTTTCGCAACGTTGAACATTGGAAGAGTGAGAATTTAAAAAATTCCTTATTCTTTTTTTTAACTACCACTTTTCCATCTTAAAGAACGGCACGGAACCCATGGAAAAAAACGCTAGCCAAGCGGGAGTTTGGGTGCGGCGTTCTTTGATAACATGCAAAAGAGCTAAGGCAAAAGGAAGAAAAAGAAAATCAAGGATGGAATACTGGAAAGGATATTGGAGTGCGGATGGGCGGTGGTATGGTATGATGATCATCCGTCGGAAAATGTTGAAAAGCGGAGATGTGAGCGGGCTTGAGGGCGATGTATTGCGTAATTCTTAGCTTTCTTCTCGTCTTGAGACACTAAGAATATAATCCATTTTGTAGGTGTAGAGAGCATACAGTTTGTTGGCTAGTCGACCTCGTTATGATATATATACATACATCGTTTCGTTCGAAAATATGGAACAGTGCGACTAAGCATTGGCTGGCATTGCATTGATTTAGGGAGCGCCTGAATATTTGATTTGCTATAAATTAATACCTTTCTGGGGGAAGAAAAATGGTTTGTTGGTGAATCTAGCGTTGGAGTGGTGAATTTGTGGTAAATATACTGAAAGATCAAACGGCTGGTAGCGTATCAGAATGTAAGGACGAGAGCAGATAAAGTTATTGATTACGGCGAACAATTTCTCGGATTGATTTGATGGTTGATTCATTATCCAAAATTGGTAGTTTGGATAAGCGAACTTACCAAAAAACAACTAAACCTTTTCCAAAACAATCATGTATGCAGTTAATTGTTCAATTAACCGCAATATACTGCAAAACGAGTACCGAAAACTCATCATGAATTTGAATGTGTTAATAGGAATAAATTCTAAGCTCATTGTATAGATTTTCTAGGTAAGTTTTTAGCTGATGGTGGTGACCGCACTCTCAAAAATCATTTGACCAGCTTCACAATTGAGCTCGTTGAGGTTTTGAAAACTTGAGAACCTTTTTTAAGGTAGATTATCGAATAAAATCTGTAGAATCTTTTTGAAATAGTCTTGAAACTTTTGTGTGTGACATGTATTATTGACTGTAATTTAGTTTCACCTAACAATACTCGATGACTGTTCGAGTTCGATGCTTTTTCTGCAATAAGGTTTAGCCTTGTGTTTAGTATCTCGAATAAAAATACCAGCAATTCAAACCTTTGCGACAGTAATTGTTCGTATAAATACCCCACAGCCCTTTCCGAATGTCTTCAATTTACAATCTCTCCATTTATACCGTCATCCAAAGCGTACAGCGTGTGCTCGCTTGTCTCTTGTACGTACCTACCTTGGTCAAAATAAATACGTTTGAGTTTTTCCTTGGCATTTCTCTCCATTTTTCTTACTTCAATTTAAATAAATTAATCTCGACCGACACAGTGCATCTCATTTCAACAATACAAATGTCGTCCCTCCCTTAGTCTGTTCCGCCCTACACCCACACTTTCGTGCAACCCTGACATGATGTGGCGCACTCGACGTAATTATATTGGATAAAAAAAAAAGAAATGGTGGATTTGAAAAAATTAAGTGATGGTATGAACAAGGGGTAGATTGAAATTAAGTGGGTTGCGGGTGAGAAAGAGTCAATGAAAAACTCCAAGTGGTTTGGGGCGCACGCTGCTTGTATTGTTGGTAACAAAACGTGGGGTTGGGTGGGTGAGAACGGTTGAAAAAAATACTGTCGACCAAGAAAAAAGCACCCCTTTGGACTGGAACAAAAGTTGTCTTCTCTTTCCTGAAAATCGACCTGGAGACGAAGAACTTGCAGCACTCATTTTATACTTTTGTTCGTTTTTATCGAGCCGCAGTGTCCCGGGAGATTACGGACGTCCCCTGTGTTTATCGGAATGTCGTAGCAAAGCGAGATCGTTCTTAGCGTGAAATGGTTAAATCATCCCCCATTTGGATTGTGGTGTTGACTCAAGTTTAGAATGTATTGTTGGATGCCCTGCAAGAAAATCAATGAATGAAGATATAAAATAAAATAAATAGGAATTTTTTCTCGGGGTGTTGGAATGAATGAGAATAAGAATATATATCGAATTCACTGCAAGTCCAATTTGTTGTACGGGTGTGTTCAAAAAATAACGGCAAGTTGAATTTTTCGGAAAAAATTCTATTTATTCGTCTACATCAATGTTATTCTTTTCAAAATAACCTTTATTAGATATCACATATATAAGCCAGTGTTTCTTCCGATCCATAAAATACTTATGGTGTTTGCGATGCCTTTAAGCTCTTTGAGCGATGCGCGTTCAATTTGATCTATCCTTGAAAAATGACGACCTTTCGGGGTTCCTTATATTTTTATGAACACAAAAATCACATGGACCATGTCTGATGAATATGGTGGCTGGAGAATCATCACAGTGTTGGCTTTGGCCAAAACTCCACGAACAAGCAATGCAGGATGAGCAGGTGCATTATCGTTTTACAATAGCCATGGATTGTTACGCCACAAATGCCTATTTTTGAGGGTGAAAAAATTAAGTGAAAATTTTGATATCGATCATAACGATTCCGCTACCGCCTGTAGCCATATATATGTACAACCACATGCAAAAAAACAGAGTGATCGGTTTTGTATTTTTTTTTTCAAATCGTGTCAGCCAGCTTGAAAAATATGAATTCGAAAAAATCGCGTTTACTTATTTTTACGTTTTTTTAAAGGCTATATACCTCTACTTTGCTATGCCTGGGCCATACAAAATTCATTCCTCTTGTTCATATACCTCCTAACTAGCTTATTGTGCATTTCTGCGAGCTGTTCTGATTTTTTGAAAAATTGTAACCTAAAAAATCATTATGAATTTATTTTCGGTTTTTAATATTTCCGTTTTTAAAAGGTTTTATTTAAATATGCTTCGTATGCGTCGAACTTCTTTTACGCAACGGATTCTTATGAATCTTTAAAACTCGATGATAATATAACATTTGGATGATACTTTAATAATTATAATAATAATAAAGCTAATAATAGCAACAACCATTACTAACTTTTTTTAAAATTCGAATATCGACCGATTTTGCTGAAACACAGTTCCTCTTTCTAGTATTAACTCGTGCTTGAACGAAGAGATTTTCATTTGATCGACTCGTTTTTGTTTTATACGAAAAAAATATTTTAAAAACGATGAGAATCGGAAAAAGCTTAAAAAATATGAGACGAAATTTCATTAAAACTTCAAAACTTTAAATTTCATTTTTATCAATTCCTTCGTTCAATCGCGAGCCAAGGGCATAAACTATAAGAATTTTTTTGGAATTTTTGATTTGAGATGAACCTGCACCAAAATATTCTGCCTACCGCAAAAAAAGGTTGGACGAGGAAAACTGCAGGAAAATTGACAACTTTCAATGTTTTTAGCTGAATTTTTTTTGCAACTTCTTGAAATGCTAAACTTTTATGTGTCTAAATTTTAAATAAATTAGATTCTTGGTTTTTAAAATACAATTTTTTGAAAAAGTTATTTTTTTCCATTCAAGAGCTATGTAACCCCTTTAAGGCACCAACAACTGACGCGATTGGCGTGAGAGAGGGAAGGGAGCCAACTTTACCGAAATCCATTAAACAAAAATTACTAAAAAAATTCTGGATGTTTGGCGGATTCCTAAAATTACGAAACTTTCCTAAAATCAAGATTGATATGTTCGCTACATAATTTTTTAACTTCCCAGTTCCCTATGGGAAGTTATTGTAATGGGGTCAATTTTGCGAATCCCAAATTTTGACATATCTCCACGTTTTAAGGTCTCTAGAATCCAAATCCATCGTTTTTAGAGAGATGTCTGTGAGTGTGTATGTACGTATGTGCGTTCGGAATAATTTTTCGTCTCGATTATCCCAAGAACCAAAGATGGGATTGACGTGGGACCGGTTTCATTTGACGCGTAATCACGTAACTTAAAACTGAATGACTTTTCAGCAAAATCGGTTGATCCGTTTTTTATTTAGGATGAAAAAACTGAAAAAAACGACTTAAAATTGCTTAGTTTTAAACTGTTGATACGCACTATTAATTCGTGCAGATACCAAATACCTTCATAGTAATGTTGTTATTATTGTGCGTTTTAGCAAAATTGTGACCGAATTTGTAAAAAATGTTATTTCAAAAAATAAAGATTAATTTATAAAATTCCAAACTTATATTATCAGGTTTGGGTGATATTTGGATATTGTTATAAATAATTTAATATTGTTAATAACAATCAAATAATATTAGTTATAATTTGATATTGTATATATAAAGTCAATTATAATTATTCAGTAACGGTCAAACATTGTTAATAACGAATGATTATTTTAAACAATAATTAAATACCCTCAATAAAAGTTGTGGATTCCGAGGCCGAGATGGAGAACGAGGTTGAGGACGAAATGGAGGACAAGAAGAATGACGAGGACGAAGAGGACAAGATTGCCGAGGCTTTGGTAGAGGATGACCAGGTGGTGGAGACGTCTTCCTCTACCAAAGCTTTTATGGTTAGATAAAAAATTGATAAAAATAATAAAAGTATTTATATTAATTTAGAATAATAATGTTTAATAATAGTTATTATTAATAATAGTAATTATTAATGATAGTAATTACAAATAGAAGCAAATTATAGCTTTTTATTCACTCCACTGGGAAGTTAGTCGTGTGGGCCTCAAGGGTCGCACTTAGACCACATTTTTTTATCTTGAGTGCTATGTGTTTATCTGCGTTAAAATTGTTCAAATTTAATTTGGATTACTTGGACGCATACTATGTTGTCGGAAATAATACTAAATAGTATAATAAATTTGAATTTTTTAATGTATTCTATCAAATTTTACAGCAGATCACGCCAATAGGTTTGAGTATCAACTATTATTGTGTTATTTTAATAGGTATCGATATACCTATTGAAATAACACAATATTAGTTTTTAAATTTAAAAAAATTTGCCCTTTTTTGTGCGTGACATCCATCTGCAATTTAATAAAGACATGTTGTTTCCCTTAATCGCAAAACGACCTTAACATCAATAAACGTCCCATGAATGACGTTCATTATCACTTGCTCCCTGCTATCAGTCTGTAAATAAATGCATGCAAACTGCATTCACTTTTTCGCGGGTTATGTGGACGCTTGAATGGATGCAAAGCATCGCAAACGGGCAATTGAAAGAGGAGGAGAATATTTACAAGATTTATTGTGCGGTGACCAGAGAAGGCCTTGAACTTAACATGCATTGGACAAAGAATGGTCATTTGATGATAGCTGCTGTTTCAACGACGCAATGGTTGGTGATAATCAACTGTGCTTTTCGAATACAAAATATTCTTTGCCTTTCGAAGAAATCATTAAACATTAAAAAATACTTTTTAAGTAAATATATTTTTCGTGGTAGTTAGAGATGAAGTAGATTCAAATATATATATATATATGTATATATTTCCGGTAAAGGGTAAGATTATGGCCCCCACCCCCGAAAGGGGTGGGTGTAGGAGGGATCGAAAAAAGCATAAAAAATTCGCAGCGCTCACGGTCCCGTAGGAAGTTATGGGGGCGCCCCCACTAAAAAAGTGGTTAGATTTGTTTAGAAGTCGAAAAAGTTAAAAAAAAATTAAGAAAAAATTGTAAAAAATAAAAAAAACTAATATAAAAACTTCAAAAATTATGAAAAAAAAGATAATCTCCTCAGCCTCCCGCGCGGGTGGATGATAGGCCCCGGGTGGTTGGGGCTGGAGTGGTGCGAAACGTGTGTCAAAAGTGTTACTTCTATTTATATTACATTCATGGTAAAAATAGTATTCATCAATGGGACCATAATATTATAAAGTTCACAAATCCCTTATGCTTAATTGTTCCAACCATGGCATGCATAAAACTGCAAAAAAGGATGTTCGCAATGCGAAGAAACATGAACTTCTTGCGTCTTAAGGCACAGCTTAAAATATGGTCATATGCATATAGTTTAAAAAAAAATGGGTTTCAACTCAAACTTCTTGTCGCAGGAATTGATAAAACGAAGCTAAGAAGCTTTCATTTCGCGAAGAGGTGATCGACCACTTGAAACTCGGGCATAAATAAATAAGCTGCGAAAACTCGGATTTGCAATCAAATTGGGACATGGAATGCTTCCATAATGTTTGGATGACGAATGTCTTACCGATTATTTTGTTAAGATCAATTACTCAAAGTGCTGAAATACTGACCGTTGGTAGTGTTGGCCGCTAGATTGCTTTGGACATTTCCCAGAAAGAGTAGCAAATATCAATCGGCATGGAGACATTTGAAAATTACCATCAAGAATAATTGCCCTGATTCCATTAGTAGCATTAGTAAACGCCAAGTCCTGAAAGCTGAATGCAGCACAGGATGGTCTCGCGATAGAGTAGTTGCTTGAATGTGTGAAGCTGGTCCAGTTCGTCCACTATATAACCATTGCGTTCTTCTTCATGTAAGTGAACAACTCTACAATTTGTACAGGATTGTCCTACTATAAGTATAGTGTCAATATTTCCAAAACGATTTTCACCTTTCAAGCCAGCGTGCTAGCCAACGATATGCTGGTTGGACTCGCTACCATAATCCCGCATTTGGCTAGAATTTCAGCGTGCGGAAGTATCACACATGGCCCAGTGCGTTAGATTATTGACTGATTAGCGAGTAGCAAAAATGTGTGGTAGACTCGGCGCAAATACGCTGAACGCTGGCCTCACCTGAGCCACCCAATTGGTAATGAGGAGTCCAAACAAACATCGAGTTAACGAAGCGTGTCACCTGAAGCACAGTGACATTGTCCCAGCTATAGTCGGAGGGGGCCGCGCCAAGTACGGTCGTGTGTTGGCGAGGGGTTTGGCAAGGGGTTCTGCGGAGCACTTAGTTTTGGTATGTCTCAACTTGCGGTAGTGGAGAAATTGGATAGCAATAAGACATTGCGAATGACTCGCGACTTTACAGTTAGGTGTTTCGAACCCATATCGAATCTTTCCCCGCGTCTCCCTCCAGTTTTGCAACGTTTTCCGCTGAAATATAGATTGGTCGAGTGCGAAAAAGATTGGGACGTCCGCAATGGGCGGCAAGCTGGTGGTTGATGACTGGCGCTGCCATTTCCAGGTCATAAATGGCTTCATGGCATTGTGTGTCGTGATACGTTCGTAGATCTGCACAAAGGTTTTTAGGGTTGCGAAATCCTCAACGTCCTCGACGATCCAATGAAGTAGTGCAATTGCAGCCGGCCGGCAAACACGTGGAGAGGGGCGCGGAGGATCCGAAGTGGAAACCCTTGACGGCTTCTCATGGCTACTGGCTGGTGTAGCGTTACTAGTGCTTCCCGAGGAGCACCAGGGAAAAAAATGATTCGTCAAGCTGGCTTGGCAGCAACGCAATCTGACTGGCACTGTATGTTCGTGTAGCGGAGACGGGGGTCACTTATAAAGAAAGCTGACCTCGGGGCTGCCTTTTGTTGAGGAGCCGAACAAACTTTCAACTATGAACTATTTTCGTTTCTAGTATGTTTGTATAGGAAATAGTTATATTTCATGTTGTACATGGCACATAACAAATCTATTATAATAAATTGCAATCTAACGAGCACCGAAAACAGTTAAATATTGTTTTTTAAGGAAATTTCAGGTGTTGGTTTCGATTGATCAACACTTTGGGACGCGTCCTCGAAATGACTTTTCAAGCCTTTATTTTGAAATTATATTGAAAATAATTCACTTTTCAAGTATAGTCATGCTGAAACATCTATGTTTCTTCAAAGCTCTTCACTTATTCATTGAAAATATTCATTGTTGTCCTTTAAGATATAGTAGTAACTATAATTTACGTGCTAATTTAATAAATTAAGTAATAGTATCCAAAGTCAACAAGGTCCTTTTTCCCCAATTTTACTCAGTTACAGGTCTGCGGTTTTTTCAATAAACTATCAACTCAATTAAGAAACGAAAACAAAAGACACTTTTTAAAAATTCTCTGAAAAATTGTCTCTATTTAATTGATCATGACGAATCACTGAATTCGACTAAAAATATTGAATAAATTGAATTTTTATTTCTTTGCTTTTTATTTGCTTGTGATGCTCCCAGCTTAGGTTTTTTTATTATAACATTGAATAGCTACCCCTGAGTAAGAATCCCCCCGGAGTAAATATACAAGGTGCGCAGAATGTTTTTCATGGACAACTATCGTTTAGATCCTTACAAAATCGGTCTCAAAAGAAAGGATACAATGTTTGCTTACTACAGTTGAACTAGCGGCAGCACAAAAAAGATTTCTGTGCGAAAAAATTATTCCGAGGATGCACTGAAAAGTGAATCGTTTACCGTTTCAATAGTTTTCATCAATTTTTCATCTTGACTGGCCATAATGCTAATTTTCCACACACCACTGTTGATTTCATTTCAACTATGCACAACACTAATTTATTCATTAATTATTAAATTATTATTATTATTATTAATTATTGACATGATTGATAATTTTTGCACAGAGAGAGAGGAAAAAAAGAGATGAATTTTTAGACGCGCACGTGTTCACTGCTATTTTATATTATACAAGAAATAAGATGCGGCTACCATGATACACGAGAAGGAACATTCCAAGCTAGCACACGCGCGTGTAGTTTGTAAACAAAAGGGGAAACGAGAAGCGTGCACGCATAAACACAATACGTATATACATATAGTGCACTATATACGTGTAAACGTATATATATAACGCGGCGCATTTTTCGTTCTGTACGTTGTTTTTTGAGCTCACTCCTCTCGCTCACTTTTCGTTAGAGTCCCCGTAAAGGAAGCTAAAGTTCCAAAAAAACAGAGAGAGAGCGAGGATTTGAACCCTCTACCTCGAGAGCAAGAGTCGGGCGCTCTGCTCACAGAACTAGCCGCTATTCTCTTATATTTATACATCATTGCTATGTATTGTGCTCACTTTGAATTTTAAGACAAACTTTTTGAGAGGAAATCTTACTTCCGTTCGCTTTTTCGTTCGGTACGCTTTTTCTGGGCTCACTCATGTCGCTTACTTTTCGTTAAGGAAGCTAAACTTCCAAAAATATAAAAAAATTGATGATTGCCATTTTCATCGTAAATGTAATATAAATAGGTGTAACACTTTGGAGACACGTTTTGCAAAAATCGTTTCCCAGATTAATTTTACGGTTTCATATGATCTCTGGAAATAGGCAAAATAACTATTTTTTTTATTGGGGGAAACCCCATAACTTCTCATGGGGCCGTGACAGCCGCGAACTTTTTATGCCATAGTAGTAGGGGAACTCCCCTTTTTCGATCCTTCCTATTCTCACCCCATTCGGGGGTGGGGGCCATAATCTTAACCTTTGCCAAAATTTTAACATATGGCAGAGATTCAATTGTTTTGCAAAATATTAAAAATGCAAAATAAGATGAGATTTTATTGGAAGCATTTTCACGGTGAGACACTTTATCCTGAATTCGATTAGTAATGCTTTCTCCCATATTAATGTATGGCGTGAATCTGTTTTTTTGAAATGGTTGACCATTGAGGGGAAAATCTTTGCAATTATTCTGCACAATTCCAGGATAGTTGCCCGAAATTCCCGTCTCCGGTACACCTGACCAATGTTGTTGTCTTCAGCGCAACTTGGCTGCGGCTTCGTGCCATCATCATCGTCGTCATCAGCTTCTTCACGCCAAGTGGAAGCAGGGCCGGAGCGTCGAGGCACCCGGTTGCCGGCAACCGTGTCGCGCTCTTCACCTCTTGCACGGTCGCAAACCACAAACCGATTACCTCGTCCCGCCTACCTTGTCTTGCCAACAACACCGGTCAGGTATTATAATTCGACAGGTAAAACGCGCCATCCTCCTCTGATCCACTCCACGGCCCGGGTGGTTGCCAGCCGAGCCCGGGACGTTGGCCTTGTCTGTTCCGTGGCTGGCGGCCTGCTTGCTCCGGCGGTCGTCGGACTTCTTTTCTTGGAAGTGGTGGAAGGAAGGTTGGCGAAATTTTCCTTGTCCATCGCGCCATCACCATCGTCACCTGCAATCAAGTTCACCTCCGATTATTTGTTGTCTGCTGGTTCGTTCTTTTGCCGCAAGTGTCTTTTTATTTTTCTTGAGCGGTGGCCATCATCATCGTCGTCGTCGTCGCCGTTCTGGTTCTTCTTGTTGTCGTCGCCGCGGCGGTGCTAGCAAAATAGTTTTTCTTTTATTGCGTTTTGTTGTGGTTTTCCAATTTCTCGATCGCCTCCGTCATCGTTGGCTAAATCTTGAAATTCCTATAGAAAAGATACATAGATAGTTTTCCTTATTCGCGTCTTCTTGTTTTTCGTGACCGGTGTCGTCATCGTGATCATAAGCCGCCGTCGCGCAGTGCCTTCCCAAAGACCTGTTCTTTTGCGAGTTGTTTTCTTCCCAGACTTTTCGTTCCGTTGTGCATTGTTTCCACTGGATTTTCTCGGCATTTTGGCAAATGAAGTGTATGTGAAACTTTTCCCATTAACTGTAAAAAGTCGCGCGAATCTGGGCGAAGCAGACACCCAAGACAAGACGAAGTGCCGAAGCAACATATGAGGAAAATTCATTCTTGAATCTGCCCAAGCGATCCGGGTCAGAGCTGCACCAGGCGCCGCGGAAGACACCTTTCAGGTGGATTATAATAACAGAGTGACAGGTAAATACTATCATACATACATATTATCTGTCTATCAGGATAGATGGAAAGCTAGGAAGGATGTTTTTGTCGCAGCAACGTGTACGAATGCGAGTGCAATAGCCATTGTTTTTGTTCAAGGAAAATACGCCAAGATTGTACATATTGAAGCTTTCTTGAAAACCGAGCCAACCGTATGAAATGAAGCGGCGTGGAACCGTTACGGAATAGTGGCTTTTTCCGGTTTTAGATACCATAATGCAACTGACCCTCTCTCATTGAACAACCGCGCATTTCGGGCAAGCCGTTCTGGATTTGTCATCAATTACACGATTAGCAGAGGCCTTTTATTTGGCCATCGTATAGTGGAAGGTATTAGGACTACTAACCGATTGAACAGTCTTACACCCCTCCCGTATAATCTTTTCCACGAAAGAAAAGTATCTTTACAAAGGAAAATCCAGGAAAAGCTAAGCTTCAAATGAATCTGGAAAAGCAGTCGAACCTACCGAAAGTTTAACAGAAAATTCAATTTAAAGGGTCCATGACTTAGCAGGGTTTCCTGTTGATCAAAGATTTATGAATAACAGATTCGAAAGATTTGGTTTCGCAGAAATAATCAAATGGTCCACAAAGTTTTTATTTCTTGCGTGCCATGATTTGATCGGGTTCAGTTCTGCATGGTTCTATTTCCTTTCTAAACGCTACATTCGTATTAAATATTTATTTTTGAATCCATCAATCACTTCATGCAAGAGTTCTTCTGTTTTGAAGCTAAACGATTTCATTTAATCCTATGTCTGTATGTTGGGGTCTTTTCGATCCCAAACCTATTTAAAATGCCATGTTTAAATTCCTATCAACTGGAGACTTTGTAGCATCCTCAAAGTTATTTAATTTTACAGATTTGTGCAAAAAAACTCACTGAAATGCTCTTATTTAAAATTATTTGTGTTCAGAGGGGCAACTTGCATTTGTATATTTTGGAGTCATAAGGAGCCCAATATGCAAAATTTGAACAACTCGTAGGGAAACAAATCTTTTGAGATTTTATCAGTCTGGTGTCATTAAAAAAAATTAAAAATATAATATAAACTATATTTCAATTTTACATCAAATCTGTTAGTTTGATGACATATCTTCTTCAACATCATCAGCGGGAAAACACATATGTCACGAATGAATACTAAGTGTAAATGTTCCTTGTAACTTGGTTTTGACAAGGCTTGCAGGATGTAGTAGGTAAGGTTAGACGGCTTCCTTCCACTTCAAGATCAGATCGACCGTCTACGACCTGGTAGACGTGAAAACCGTCTGATTTATTCAATGAGACATACTGATTTCTTAAGGAAATCCAGGAGCTGGTCCATTTATATTTTACCTCCCTTTACATGCCTCTAGCTGCTAGAGCCGGACATTTGCACAAAAGGTGCTCTACTGGCTCTGTCTCTTCGTCGTCGCAGCTTGGACATAGGTCGCTAGCTGGGAGCCCGATTCTCCTTGCTTGTTCACCGAAAACCAAATCACCCGTCAGTAAGCCCACACGATTTCTCGTTGAAGCTTTGTCCAGAGCTAACAGACTAAGAGTACGTTTCGAGCCTAGCAGAGTCACATGTGCCCAAACTTCTTCATCGTCTTAGTGCTGGTTCGTAGGTCGTTCCTTTATATCCTGCCTGACTCAATCTCACCGCATTGCGCGTTTGTTTACCACGGGACCTCTCCTTTGCAAGCTGATCCACCTCGACATTTCACATCAATTTGGAGGACACTACGACCGATGCCAGCAATCTTATGACCACCTGACTATCTTTTTTTTAAACTAGCCTCAAAATGAGATAGATTATAAATGGAGGATCTGTGATTGGCTGTATTGACGTTATACGTATTAGCCACCGGGTTCACGCCTGACTAACTACAAAGGAAATGATGTCTTTAGTGACATCCGCTCTCCTGCTGACATCCTCTGCCGCTTGGAAGATTGCGGCTCGCAAGATTGCCGCTAACTTCATCTGATATAATTTTGTAGTCCTTACCATGTAGACATAGTGCCGCTCCTTGTTGTATTAGGCCAAAGTGCTCCTTTGGTGACAGAGTAACTCATCAGACGTCGAGCGTTTGCTGTTGTGCCATAAATATGCACGTTGCCCATAGGGATTCGTTCAACTGTATGTTTGCCGCTTAAGGGGTTATATCCACTTGTAATTTTGAAAAAAATCAAATTTCTTTTTTTGCATATTTTGAATGTACATATATTTGAGAATATCGTCCGAAAATTTCACATTGATCCGGCAAATAGTTTCAGAGAAATTAGCGTATTTGTAAAGACGTCTCCGAACGTTTGAAAGTAGGCGAAGCGTAAACCGGAATAGCAGCTGCTTCTTATTACCACTATGCCCTTGTCTATGCTTTTCATAATGTTTTAATTCTTGGAATTAGAATATTAAAGGTTTATTTTATACCTGAAAGCTATATTTAGAAATTTTAGGTATAAAGTAAGTACATTTCGTCAGTTTAAAGTGAACTGGCACGATGTAAGTTGGAAAAAAATTGGTTCCCAAACTTTAAACGCGTTTTTCTCGAAACGGTGTTTTCAAAGTCGGTGAGGAAAATTTCTCCAAAACGGCTGAACCGATCGGCTTGAAATTTTCACACAATCTTCTTAGATATTTGTATCAGGTAATGATCGAAGGAATAAGTTTTCTGACAATAATTTCGATTTTTAAGCCCCTTTAAACTGTAAATTTTCTTTAAAAAACGATTTTTTTCGTTGGGAAGCCGCCATTTTGTCAACAATCAAAATTTTGACTATTCCATCGATCATTACCTGTATTCATCTATCCTTAAAATAAATCTTTTGGTTTTTTATTTCCGACAATTTGGATCAGAGATATCTTCCTCACCGCCGGGCACCTTTTTGTGGAGGTCCTCTAGGAGATCTACTACAGGAACAACGGAACCGAATATTTTTTGTAATGCATCGCGAATTCTTAAAATACATTAAATTCGCTATATGTACAATTATTCTATGTATTTATTTAATAAAAAGCCTCTTCACAAAAAATTCACAAAAAACATACTTTTTCGGACTTACAAGTGGATATAACCCCTTAAGATCAGCAATATTTCTCCGTCTGTAAATTTCTATTGTCCATAGTCTGTATGGAATGCTTAATTCTTTTATTCCGTGAACTAGGTACAACTTAAAACGTGCAATAAAACATCCAACAGCAGCGTTTAACAACTGCACCTAGAAAATTTACTTCACAATTTTAGATTTGATAGTGGAAACATTAACTGGAAACAATGCCAAAATACACTGGTCAAAAACTCTGCTACAATTATTTTTTCACTACGGGTGTACAACGTGCATCGAATCCCTACTTAATTTTCCATATGATTATGAGTGTTAAAACTTCAATCTAAGCACTTAAAAACGAACCATCATTCTTCCCAACAATAAAACATGGAATTAGGAATTATATAAAGTTCCGTGGAATTTTTTCGTGTTACCCTTCAAACAAAATCCTTGCTTCATGGATGGACGTTCGAAAAAACCTTTTCCTAGAAGCATATGATTTCTATGAATGAATCTATTGACCGCAAGATACAGCGAACGTAACTTTAGTTGATGTATAGATAGAGTGTTAATATCTATTGGACTCTTGATTTCATACAAAAATTATTTTCAACAAATGATATTCCATGATATTATTGTTTTTGGGCTTCATTTGGATTAATTTTTAAATTGTTAATGTAAAATTCTAGTCTAAATTTATTTTGTTATTTTAGATTTATAGTAAAGTAAAACAATATAAACAAAAATATCTTCAATATCATAAATATGTGTGAGATTCTTTGCCAGCATACCCATTTTTGAGGCAATCTAATTCTGGAATCAAGTTCGCAAGACTATTCAACCTGCAAAGTCGGAGGCAAATCAAACCACATTTGCATAATCTGATTGAAATTTAAATATTGAATATTACCTATGAACATTACAAATTCATATGCATGGAAAATTCAGTTTCATTGGGCGACTAAAAAAACGATAGTACCTGTAAAATAACCCAAAAGTAAGATAAACTAGTAAAAAAAGAAATATTTCTTAGATTGTGAAAAGCATCATCTCATTATGCTGAAATGTGGATAATCTGGAATTGTGTTTATCTCAAGAAAATATTTAAATTATGTGCCGATTAGATGGACTTCGATTTGAACGCGATCATTGATCTTTTACGCACAGCAATATTTCCAATCATCGAATTCCTGTCTTAAAACTACTGCTCTATTGATTTTAACAATAAAACGACTGAAATGAACTGAAAAATTTACAATTTGCGATTCAATTTGTAGTGCAATAACCCAAAAACTGTGTCCCCATTCAAGCGTTGAACAGAAAAAGGTACGGGCTGTGTTTTCCAGGGAAAAAAAAGAAAATTAAAGCATTTAAGACGCCATGCACGATTTCAAGACCCATGAATATCGTCGCGTTTTGGTGTACATACTTATTTTGCATATTGTGGGAGTGGATCTTGTGAAACGAAACTACTTATGCGAATCAAACCAGCCCCGAACGGTTGCTTCCTCGACATTGGCACTGAATCTAAATCGAAAGAATGCGCCCCGAGTTAGATACGTGCATTCGTAGATAATATGCTGGGTTAAAGATAGATCGTGCTGCATCATAGCAGACGATGCTAGGTTGCCTCCGGGTGACATTTATTTTTGTGGCTTAAGAAAGCTTTATGTAATATTAAGGGGGGAAATACAGCCAAAATTAAAAAAAAAATGCTATTTTCAGATTGATTTAAAATATATATGTTGTTTATTCAGAAGATTTTAAACATGAAATCCTTAAAGCACATGTCTCAAAGTACTTGAAAATATTTTTTTAAATAATTTTTCAACACAAAATGGCGGCGATGCGAGCAAATGAAAAGAACACCTCAAAAAATGCCTCGTACAACTTAACGCCATTTCCGGAGGTCCTTCAACATTCAGAAGAAGAAAAATATGTGAATGAGATGTATAATTCATAGGTTGACCAATAAAATTTATAAAAAAAATGTAATCATTACATTAATTTTAGATTAAACAAAAAAATCGATTATTTTTCCAAAAAATCGCGTTTTAAACAATAATGACCAAATTATTTCTCGAAAATTAC
The DNA here is from genome assembly GCA_963942545.1 of Oxycera nigricornis. NCBI lineage: Eukaryota > Metazoa > Arthropoda > Insecta > Diptera > Stratiomyidae > Oxycera > Oxycera nigricornis. The sequence continues at coordinate 25,611,356 of OZ012659.1, read as the reverse complement.
AAAAAACATGTAGGTTCAACGATTAGATAATACTCTTTTGTAGATGTGGTATAAATTTGAGCCGGATCGGTTCAATATTTTTTAAGATATTTAGTACGGAAGTTGGAAAAGTACTACTTTGAAAAAAACGCGTTTAAACTTTGCAGTAGATAAAAACCATTGATTATTCGTTTTTATTATAACTTACTCGTTTGTCAGCGATTTCAGGTCCTATTTCCTTAGAATTTCAGATTTACAAGAATATGGTAGGGATATATAATTAGAGAACCGCTCATAGCGCCGGAAAGAAAGTAGGCAGGGACGCGCGGCAGGTGTGCCCGACTTACTGGGGAACGCCGCGCTGCCTATAACGGACTATAACTCGAGAACTAATACCCATATCGCTTAAAAACTTGTTTTTGCGTATTCTTAGAGTATTTGGAACATTTTAATGTAAGAGAGAAAAAAAATCGATTTTTTTGAGCATGTATTTCCCCCCTTAAGTATAGAAAATATTTAGTAAAATACAATGCTAGGCAGTCTAAATTGTGCTGTATTTAATTTATTAATAGTCCGAGTTTTCAAGTAAATCTTGTGTCTCAAATTATTTAGCAAAACATAGTTTTGAACCTTATATTTGGCTTTATTGATTATTTGAATTTGCAAATACGTATTTCGCTCTGTATCCATTTTTATCTGTCAGTTTTCTAAATATCTATCCTTATTTTTAACTACTCTCAATCTAGGGGATCATTATTGAATAGTTTTCCGAGTTTTATGATGCCCTGAAAGTCCATTCTCTAGATCCTGGCTGATTCTTCACCTTTCAAAAGTTCTTGCTACTGAAAGGCTCTCATAAGTAGCAAGCTGGGTCCTTTTTTTTTATTGGTTTCAAACAATATTGATAATTCTAGTAAGTTCTTTAAGTTTTTAAAAAGACCTCCTTCGGAACATATAATAACTGTACTTAATCACTGAATACAAGGACGCTAGGTTCGGCTATGTATGGTGTTAAATATATATTCCACATTTGAAACATTATTGATTTTTTAAATTTAATTCACTCTCCAGCATGGCGATATATATGCTAGATTCATCCTCGCAAAGTACCTAAAGACGTATCAACCAAAATAAGGCCGCATTCAATATTATGAATTTTTTCTCAAAAAAAAAATGTATTAAATAAAGTCGCATTTTTAGGTATTTTGTGTGTCCTGTATAATTTTGAAGTGTCTAATGCTAACATTGATTTATAAATTCTATATAATTGCTATTATCGAAGACACCAGCGTGACTGCATCATTGGCACACAATTCGGATTGCCTTTAAGGATCCATTTGATAATGTTAGCCAGATTGGATGGTTTTCAAAACACATACTTTCTGGTATGAGCCCCTTTCTCTCGAAATCGAGTGACGCCCAATGCCAAAGGATAATAACCATAACTTTCGCCTGGTATGATCCTGACACCTGATCATATAATATCTTCCTGATATATATTTCGGCAAGTGCTTTGTTCCGAATAGAATTAGTATGAGGCTATTACTAATTTATGTTATCTTACAACGCTTGGCATTGAACTGGCACGGTGCTTGACATCAGTGCGGTTTCCGCTCAATCTACATCGCAATGTTTTCTCTGGGCTGGGAGTTGTAACGTTGACGGGAAACCATGTTCTTCAGGCGCATAGGCTCTGCTAGCAATCCGTCACCACTACTGCGAACCAGTCAATCAGAACAGGAAAGAAACACGTCAACTCGACATTCCCATTAGACCTTAGAAGCAATTTTCTTGGCCGCTGATCATGCGATGCCGGCCGGGTTCCGTCGCGGTCTCGGTCGTGGTCTTCCTCGCGGTACCAGATCTTCATTTCAACTTCAACTTCCACCATTGTTTCAGGAGCCAGCCGGAGAGGTGAGAACCAGCCATCCAAGCAGCTAGCCAGCCAGCTCAGCCCCAACGTGGTGGTTGCTGGAGAGCCATCAGCTGGCTGTTTGTTGACCCCGCACGGTTCCACATTGTGGTATTCCGGTGGTTGGTCGTGGCTCGGTTTCTTGATCTTGAGGTGGTTTCGCCTGGTATTATGCTGGGGCCATGGGAGCTAAAGTCTGCGCGACCGCGCAATGTGAGCCATCATCAGACTACCATATAATGTTCACCTTGCCCTCATGTTGGGAAACACGTTTGCCATGCAATTCTGTGTTGCTGCGATGTTGCGGCTGTTGGCTGGGATTGGAAGCAAGCCAAACCAGCAAGAGCAGGGTTCTGAAAGCGTGTTGTGAATAAAAGTGTTCGTATGGGTATCTGTGTCGCTGGCAATTGAACTGATGTACATACGTACATACATACATACCTTCGAACGAGCGAACGAACCAGTGATCTTGGCGATCTTTACCATAATTCCATCCATAGATCGCGCTCAATGTTTGGCGCTGATCTTGATTTTCTCTCCGCCATCGTAATTTCTTTTTAATCGAAAGCAGCCTCGTTTCGAAATCGTGCTCAAGCCCATTTGAATGAATTCAACGGCGAGCGAGGATTCATGCTCGATTTGCAATTACGCTTAAAACGAATCATGTAGAGGCAATTAAACTACAAATTGCCGATATCGGTGCAGATGCAAATCGAAGCGTTTGAGGATTGATAGATTTTGTCCATTGTTGTTGTGCTAATTGGTTTTCGCGGCACGTTTTTCTGCGAAAATCGAATAGCCAAGAAAAATTGTTCGATTTCTTGGAGAGTAAGTCAATACTGTTAAGTGAAACTTCGTTTTGTCTTTGATGTGACTCAAGAAACACAAAGAAAAAAATTGCTTTTGCATGGTCAGTTCAATCAGTAGTTCATTGATAGAATTATATGAGGTCTTAAATCGCAATTATCAACGGAGTTTTCTATTTGATGATCTTATGATTGTCCCTGATCCGCATACCTTTATTTAGAATCATTTCTCATTTTCTTTACCGCCTGAATTTTATGAGGGTGCGTTGAGCTCCACTCGATTTTTTTTTGTCCTGATCGCCGAAAAAAGGATGGCATGAACATTAAATCATTAAAATTATTTGAGGAAATGTTGCCAGAAGTTATAAAATGATCACAAAATAGCTGATGTTTCCAAGTAGGTATGAGTTACCTATTTTGATTTTAGAAACCATCATTGGTTTGTCATTTGCAGGTCCCGTCCAAGATAATGTCTAAAATTCGTTCATTTGTCACTGGCCTAGGTTGGTTGTAGTGGCAGTCCTTTTTATCAAAAGATGCCTCACTTAGGCCACGATAGGCCCATTGTGATACCACAAAAAGACGAGGGCGGCACTAGAACCTGTGAGATGACGAGAACCATTTCGATTCTCGTATGAAGCCGGCTATGCAGCTGATATTTAAATCAGCTACTTCCGTGAGGCTGTCCAGGAAGGGTGAGCCTAAGGTTTTCATGCGTTTCCTGGACAGTGCTGGGCATTCGCACAAAAAATGTTGGATTGTCTCTTCCTCTTCTTCCGATCTGCAGCTTCGGCAGAAATCGTTGAAGGGAACGCTCAACCTTTCTGCGTGTCTGCCAATTAGACAGTGTCCCGTCAGTACGGACACGATAAAACTCAGGGGTTGGTGTTGAGGAGCTGCTTGGTGCATTTGGAACGCGCCAAGTTTGTCTGGTTGTCCTGCAGGTTCCTTCCAGCAACCAGGTTCTATTTGCAGCCTTCAGGTAATGCTGCTTAAATCCTAGCTTCTTGGAAGCTAGACGTTGGCCGACTTGGGATGTGAGTGTATACTCCTGGAGCTTAGTGCCAGCTCTCGCTAAGGCATCCGCTTCGCAATTTCTCGGTATATCACTATGTCCCGGTACCCAGTGACGGATCACTTCACAATGAAGTGACATTACGTTCAGCTGTGAACGACATTCTATTACAATCATGGATGAGGTGTACACGTTGGATAGTGCTTGGATAGCAGCTTGACTGTCAGAGAAAATATTCAGGTTTCTTATGGAAATTTTCTGATTTCTCAGCCAGTCCACTGCCTTATGTATTGCAATGACCTCTGCCTGAAAAACACTGCAGTGGTCTGGCAGCCGGAAGGATAGTTTCAGGCCTAGCTGCTCTGAGAAAACGTCACAGCCAACTTTTCCATCCATTTTGGACCCATCAGTGTAGATGTCGATCCATTCCTGCATCCCACCCCTTTCTATTGCCAATCATCCCTGCTTAGGATGATTGACTTGAAATCATGATGAAAGCAGGGAATCGGTGATGCGAGGTTCACATCTCCTGCCTTTGGTCCATCCCTCCGAAGTATGATGAATGGCTAATATTTTCCTCGTACCAGAGATGTAGTGCTTTTAATCGAATCGCAGAGCACTTGGCCTACTGTCTCGTAAGAAGCTCCGTCGCGAGCCAATTCAATAGCACAAACAGTGCCTTTGTCGGGGTAGTGCGTAAGGCCCCAGTGATTGCAATAGCTGCAATCATTCTGACCCTGCTAAGCAGGTTTGCATTTGATGTTTTCGCAATAGCTGGCCACCAAACAACTGCGCCGTACAGAAGGATTGGTTCCACTATCACCGTATAGAGCCATGATACGATTTTGGGTTTCAATCCCCCCTTTTTTTGCAGCAGTAGATTGCGCATGCCGCTTTTCGCGTTCTTTCTCCTATGTTCGCTTTCCACGCGAACTTGGAGTCCAGAATTAGACCCAAATACTTAACTTGATCAGACGGTATGAGGCTTATCTCATCGAGTTTGGGTGGGAGAAATCGTGGAATTTTGTGCCTTCTTGTGAAGGGCACAAATTCCGTTTTCCGCGGATTAATTTTAAGACCGCACTCGCTCTACCCAGAGCAAAGTTAAGTCTTTCAGATAGGGTGTTAACGAATTTGCCCGATATCACTGGCCTAAATGCGCACCAATTGTTTGAAGAACTTTGAAGTGCCAATTTTCAAAATCCTTCTACTCAAATACATTCAATCCCTGTAACCTCTTCGGGTAGAAGAGGGCTAAATATGGACATAAATCATATTTCACATGATGATTTCATGCATTTTTCCAGTCGCTAGACGTGCTGGCAAGCATGTATAAATAGAATTTAAATTCAAGTAAGTTTAGAAATCATCTTAATCTGTATTCTATATAAACGATGCATCATGCGTCGAAAGTTTTGGTAAACAAATTTCAACAGATTGGTCGCTTGCGACCAATACAACCAAGAAAAAAGTAGACACCTTTCAATTTTGAAACATCCTTCGTGGATGTTGGAAACAGTTTCGAAAGTACGAGTATATTTCAATGTTTTTTGAACTTGTGGACAGCTGTGGTTTTTTCTAGAGAACTTCCAAAAGGATCTTGAATGAAAGGATACAATGGTTGCTAACTGGTAACAGTTAATTCAGTTGCAGCAAAAATCGAATTCTTTGAGAAAAATCATTCGAAAAATACTGAAAAGTCAACATGTATATGGATGTGGATGCCATTTTGTATGCGGTATATTAGAAATTTCATATTTTGTTACATATCTATAGAGTTCGACTTTCGTTGATAGCGAATTTATTTAATAAAATTCGTTTAATAAAAAATCGTGTTGAGAAAAATTTGCCGAGAGCACAAGAATTACACCACCATAAAATGCTTTGGAAGGCTATTAAAATAAAATAATCCTATTATGGCTAACATTTCGAGAAACAGCTGCCGAGGAATAAGCATTTTCACAAGAATCAACAAAACACATTGTGCCAAGGGTTTCTAATAATGTTCATACCGATATTAAGTCTTCCACAAAAAAGCTCCTTAAAAACATGATGAATCAAAAAGTAGACGAACCTTACCAGTGATAATTAATGCTTGTTTTTCATGCTCTATCTAACAAATAATTTTATATGGAGAATCATTCAATAAGTTTGCAGATATTCCATTTACCATCTACCACGCAAGAAGAAATCGCATAGAAATTTTAATGTTAAATCGCGTTGAGGCTATTTTCCATTCGACGCTGGAAAAGAGCTCAGTTATGTAAACGAAATAACTCGAAACTGTGAACTATACACGTAACATGGCTTGAAAACCTGTTACAGGAAAATAGACTAATGGATTTCATGTGTGGATCTATAAATAATTCGTGGAAAGCCTTGAACTTGATATAGTACGTTTTTCAGTGTTTTTTCTCTTGCTTTTGCCTGTGATTGTGCTTCTTCTTTGATTTTGATGTTGATGTCGTGTTTACTGCCTCGTATTTATGTACCTCTCGCTCTCCATTACATTAAAGAAGTTGAAAGAAGTCTTGCAGGTTTTTTTACTAGCCTCCGGTCCTATTGCTTCTATACTTTTCGTGTGACCGCATCTTTTTTAAGAATGAACTCGTTCATGACCTCTTGAGTTGGTACTATTTTTCTGAAAAAAAAAAAAATTATTGTGTTGTGCTGGCAAGACGATGATTAACATTAATGCACTTATGGTGAAGTTTAAGCAGAAAAACCTGCAAACTAACTCGCTTGATCCAGAAGTCTTTGGTCGGCTCTTTATTGTTTTGGACTTCTGAAATTATTATTTTTTGAGGGTTTGATCGACAAATCTGGTTTTGTTCGAGTAAATATATAATATTGAATAAATTTTTGATTGTAGAGTTGTTTTGTTTCTTTTTTGAGCCTTAATAATCTTATTTTGAGACGTTTTAAACGCTGTTTCGCAATTGTGAACGTATTATAAATCGAAAATTCGTTCAAATTATCCACAATGAATGTCAATGTGAAATAATAAATATTTTTTTCTGTTAAATATGCATCGATTCGCATGCAATTCCACTATTTCACAATTTCATTTTATAAACGCTTTCATTATGTTCGTCAAAAATGTCAGTTTGCTAATATTAATTAGTTGATTAGTGATGACTAGAATTGATGTTGGTTATGGAAAAACTCCAAGGAACCAAGACACGATTTTCAAGAACGAAACGTAACCAGACATAAAACCGAACTGCAAGATTTTTGCGTTTTAGAAAATAAATGTCGCTGTTTATCACGAGGTTTCGGGAAATTGTAATTCAAAATTTGATTCCAATACAGTTGCGGAAGTAACACCAATTGCAATTTCGTTATTTTACCAGGGGACAGCATGGTTTTGCAACCACAGATTGAGATTAAACTTGACATGTAAGTAGTAGACGTTCAGGATGTTCACACCCCAAAATGGTACAGTGCACCAACCAATGGATGGGTTGGGATTTCCCGTAAACACGATTTTGACCCTGTTGGACTAATCTGAGTCCAGCTGACAGTCTTCAATTGAACCAGACTTTACTCGATAGGTGAAAGTCTGAAATCGAATGTGCAATAACCTAAACGAAGACGACTACCATAGTTATAGACTAGTGGTTATACCTATAAAGTGGATTTTTATTCAAAGCCTGTTACATTTTTGTTCAGTCCTCGGATCTTATCTAAGAAAAGATTGATTCCAATGATATTTTTTGTTGCAATTTATCTATTAAACGAATACTGACCCTAAATTTTGTAAATGAAATTAATTTGGGCGAATTAAAAATCGGTTATTTTGGAAATCATTTCTATTTTTGTTGCAGCATGCACAACAAAAATATAAATGAAGAATCAGGAAGAATAATTGAAATAAGGTTGAAAATGAGATTTGCTTTACCTACCTACCTACAAACTGTAAATCTTCATTCTCGGAAAATTTCATTTTTGCAAACATACTACACATACTCCACTCTACGCGAAATATTCTACTCTGGAAAGTGAAAATATCGGTCAAGGGCTCGTCCAATAAATCTGCCGAGCAAAATAAAATACTTGGGAGAAAAGCAAAAGCAAAATAAGAGGATGCTGAAAGTGAAAAACCTATTTATAGGAAATATTTCTGATTCCGAGATTCTGATGGGGAGCACACCGTGCAACAACATATCTCGTCGTTGTCTCGACTTGAGAATGGAAGAGTCGGTAATGTTGGGTATCTACTACCGACAAAAGCTACAAAATTCGCATAAAAAGCAGATACGGAGATGGTGGAAAGTGTAGAAAGAAGAAGTAGAATACAAGTGAAATATTTTCTGCCTGATAAATATAGGTTTATATAAAAACCATTACGAAAACCGATGGGAAAACGTAAATGCAGCTAACGACCCGAACAAACCCAACCGTTGGAGTCGATTCCTTCGCTGGTTGCCTCTGGTTCAATGTCATGGTCGGCATGACGTGTTGGTGGCATTTATTCGTGAAAGCAGTAAAATTTAACGAAGACCAAATAGGTACGATGGGGGTACGCCCAGACTATCATAAAAGAAGTACGTTTAGAGGAGATATATGGGACCGGGAAGAACATATCTACGAATCCATCAAAACACCTACTCGTTGCGGGAATCTATCAGGCTACCGCTTAGTGAGATTACTTGATCAAATATGGGCCATTGTTTGTTTGATTTAAGTAGAAAGATAGAAGAGAAGCTATGTATGGATTTTAGTTGAAGGAATTACTCACCCTTTTTCTGCATGTTCCTTTACTTCCAGACTTCTCGACAGCTTTTTTTCATAACCCAGCATAATGGCCCACGTATAAAGTTGACACGTCTTACTAAATATTTTCAAATAACAGCAATTTTTTTTCAGGATTAATCGAGCTATAACATACTTACCGTTGATTGGCGCTGCTACAATCATCCTTTATACCTTGTAGTAGATTTGGAAAAAAGATTTTCTTTCATTTGGAAGAACGTTTAATTCATTTTGGAAAAAGGTTTTGTACATGTGAGAAAAGAATTCGTTTGCGTTAAAGTCAAAGACTGTAAATCTTATGTATATTTTAGTTTGCAAATAAAACTTATAATAGTCTTCTGTTTCGTTAAGCACATGCACATTGAGTAAAAGTAAACAACTGCGAAAACCGAATACACACCAATGCACGAAGAAATGAAAATCCAATGTCAGACAAAATCGACAATTATGAATGGGCAATTTAAATTTCCAAATCAGTACTTAGGTAGTACAATATGCATATTGGCACGAAAGCATCTATCGTTGCGATTTTTACATGTTTTACCATTTTCGGGTATAAAAACACGTGATTTTATAGGTGCTTTTGCAAAAACACGAGTAAAACAAGTGGCTGTCGAAAGAGTCATGTTTAATAGGTTTCACTAATAATATAGAAATAATATATCACAATCTTTGACATTCTACTCGAAATAAGAATGTGTCCACTCTTAAGAAAGTAAATCAAATTCAAATGCGCTTGAATTTAAAAACCGGCTTCATATATGCCTTCATACATATTTCTTAAGCATTTCAAGGAGAGTAATGGCATTGTTGCCTTCATTCCCATTGGTTCGTATGGTTTCAGGTTTTTTTCTACAGTTATTGCACACGTTTCTCTACCTGAAGATTGTTTACGGGTATTTGTGATCCTTTTCAAATTGCCATCTTTCTTACATTTTTTATCATTTTAGATTGATTATAAATACTGATGCGTCAAGTTGAAACAAAAAGTAAAAGAACTCGAATTTGATAAAATAGAGATGCGCTCGTTTTGCCTAGCAAAGTAGTATTGACCATTCATAATGTTTTATTTTAGCGTTCATTTATTTTCGTTATTTTTTTCTGGGTAAAACTTTCGAATATATCAATATAATCTAACGATTTTTCAATTGTCAAAAATAAGAGATAAATCTGGAAGTAGATTTTCAAGAATCTAATCTAAATATCAATTCAGAATGAATATTGATATGTTAACTCGTTCCGCTTATATCCTTAAATATGTTTCGATTTCTCAGAAAGAAACTGTATATCTTGCTCAGAAAAGGGAAAGATATTTTAGACACGAAAAAATAGAAATTTTATCAGGCCTCGTGATAATTTTCTTTAGGAATTGAGCGATTCATTTCAAGTCGACTCCTATTTTGTTCAGGTTTCATTTTTTCCCACATTTTAAATAAAAATGCGATGTGAGAGTTGATTAATCAGAATTTCGACTATTTGTTTTTCAGAAAATTGTTTCATCTTTCGACACTCTTTATATCTAACTCGATCTGAATTTTGCTTGAACGCTTCGAGAATATTCTATAAACTTTATGTTGGCATCCTCCTGGGAACATTGTTTTTATTAGTAGTCCTATCACATTTCACTTTGCAATCGCTCGTATATCCTTCGACAAAATTCAGCTCCAGGTTGGAATCAAATTTTCTTAGTCGAGATTATTAAGCCAAAAAATCGCTGCATATTTCCTGGTAAATCTGCACATTCTTGGCAATGGCTGGAACCACATTGAAAATTCTTAATTTTTTAGATAAGCTTCTTTACTTGGAATTGTTTTGAATTTCATGTTTTCGCTCATCAACATAATTTGTGGATTTAAATAGAATGATTGACTTATTGTTGCGAATTTCAAACTTATTTCTCAAAAGTTTTGTATACAGGGATTCGGCAAAGGGTATCAATCAATTTTATTATGCATTGTAGCTATTGCTACCAATTAGAGTGATTTTGTAAGAATGCACACTTTCCAATAATATGAATGCCAGAATAAATGTTTATATTAAATGTGGCAATATTCAAACTACAATGTTCAAGAAGAAGAGATTCCTCCACATGTTTTTTCAATAACTGAAATTGATCGCTAGAAAAGGCTCACCTGCTTTATTTTCAAATGACAAGACCTTTTATTAGGAACTTGTCTTTGAAATAATATGTATCTAGTGCAAATTCAGCTGTGAAGAGATCAAAAATATTTCATTGATTACAGTATGAACCAAATTCAAATTGTTCGCAGGATACAAACAATTCCTTCAATCACTCGTCGTCGACGGATAAGTGTGTCCATAAAATGAATCCGCGCCTCCATAAAGAGGTCGTTAAAAAATTACAAACAGCATCAGCTGCTCATCGCCTCGCATGCAAACAATCTTTTATATCTCCAATGGAGATAAATATCTTTTTGGACTCCCAAGATCAGCACAGGAAAGCAAGAGAAGGGCCAACGATAAAGAGCTAAAATTGAAACTGGAAAAAACTAAAATGGGAACAAGCGAATGGCAGATGGTGGAGGAATCAACAAGTGCCTGTAACCGATATTTGCTTTTATGTTCTTCTAGCCGTTTACCATTTCCTATATACAACAGCACTTTGCTTCTTGTGATTCCAAGGTCATTTCGGTGTTTTCCTTTTCCTTTCGCCATAATATTCCTGACCCGGATAGACGGAAGCCTCCAACAAGACTCGAATCGAGGAGACGACGGTGACTGCCACGTCTATTAAATTTCCTTCTACGATATTTTCCCATGTGCACATATTCTCTATTCGGTGGATTTGCGCCAGAGTTCCTTTTGGTTGCTTGCGCTTTTACTGCGACAACGTCCTCGGGAAGACGACAACAATGACGATAACGACGGCTACGTCGCTTTTCTTGGGACGCGTGTCGCCTTTGAATTTTCCTTGAGAGGTAGGTTGGATGCGCCGGCACACATCTGGCCGTTTTCGCCGTTTTACCATCGCTCGTAAAAAGGATCAATTCATTTTGATGATGAGGTCATAAAAATAAGGAACCAAGTATGCGAGTCTGCGAACATTCGCCTGGCAGACATGAATATTTCGCATAAGGTGAGCACATATGACGGTGTTGACGATTGTTTGCAGTCTTGCATGGAATATGAGAAAGAAATTGAGATAGTTGGCACGAGACCTTATAAAATATGAAATTGTCGGAAGTTATTACTCCAAATACAAATTTTATTGCTCGGGGGATGAAGCCATTGATTTGGACGACGTGCGAAGCTTGTAATGTGGATTTGACGGTGTTTGGATTGGCGAGTTCCTTGTATGATGATGTGCTTGTTTTTTTTTTATTTACTAGAGGTGATCCAAAAGTAATGAAAATGAATAGTAATACAACGATCATGGTTTACATGTATTTATTTTTCTGCATGGATTCCGAACTGCCTTGCCAGTGACCTCAATCTGAGCCCTAGATCTGCTCCATGGGCCGAGAAAACATGCAGAAGACATTAAAGTTTAGATGTCCAGAATAGGGATGCTGTTCGAGCAACTCTTAATCTGCTTCTTCGGTTTTGTGTCATGGTGGAACAGGAACACTGCACATAGTGCGTGGTATGTCTGATAGACTTTAATGAAATTATTACCGAAACTGTAACTTCGGAAACATTCAGCCTCCAATCGCAAGTCCTACGAAAATTTTAAAAGTCCTACCGAAATAACATCGAAAATATAGTCTACGAATTTGCATGTTATTGAAATATTGTTCATCGCTTGCGATCACTTTTCATCCATTTTTGGTAGCAAATGAATTCCGCGTCGGAAAAAGGCTTCATCCTTTAAGGCCAAGAACGAATCAAGCCAATTTTTGATACCTTGCTCAGAAATAAAGCGTATTCCAGTGAGGACGTTTTGCATCGAACGAAATAAATGGTAGTCGGATGGTTCGAGGTGCATTTCAGACATGCAAAATTGCCTTCTGACATCTCTTGGCTTCAGCTCGTATGGGCCCCAATTTTCTACAATCTGGATGAACCCTTACGCTTTCAAACGCCTGGAAATGGTTGCTTGTATCACGCCTAGTGCTTGCAAGCTCATCTTGCCTTGCGTTTGGCACGAGGCTAAACTAAGGACGGTCTCTAATTCTTCGTCTTCGATTTTTTTCTCTTGACCAGGACGCTCTTTGTCCTTTTTGTTGAAATCGACACTTTCGAAGCGTTTAAACCACTCAAAACATTGTGCTCTAGATAGAGCATCGTTACAATAAACATCCGCCAGCAAACGACGACTTTCGGAAATACTTTTTTTTCAGCAAAAAAGTATCCCAACAATACTTCCCGCAAATGCTGTTTTTTCGCCAATTTTCGAAGTTTCTCATGAGGGTAAAAAATTTATGCGCTCACAATGTTAAGCAAATTGTCTTTATCGCTTTGACAGCTGACCGATGGTACTTCAAAATGACATATATGTCAATGGAGTGTTACAGCGCATGGTTAGTGGAGCCATCTGTTGTAAAAGTTCGGGTTTCAATGCATACACCCAATAGATAACTAGACATTATTGGAAAATAACCTAATTGTATATAGGCCAATCCAAAGTACTAACCAATTAAGATTGGTCAACGCATCAGTAGGCCTAGGTAGCGAGGTGTGTTAAAACTAACCAAAGATTTCAAGATTGCCCACTGAAATGTGATCAGGACGAAAATGTTTAACCATGATGGAGATAATTTCCATAAAAAGTACATATTTTGGTAAATATGTATGCTATGCAAGACCCATTACTTATTCCAAAAAATATAAAGCTGCAAACAACGGCCACTTAAAAATAAACAGAGCTTAGTATTTTTAATTCAAATATGCATATGTATATAAATGGATCAGATTGGTCTACAACCGTCGTCGAGTTCAACAATCCGCCCAGCCGTCCAGCCATACATATTTATCAATCGCAGAGTCCGGCACCACTTTGATTGAGGTCTATCACATTTGAATCGGAGGAATGTCCCGGACATTTGAACGCATCAAGTGTGTGGAATGTAAGCGTTCTTTGAAAATTCATCAAATGCCTTCCTTCGCTACTGTCACCTCAACACTTTCAAATGGTAATCGTATGCGGACGAAGAACTGCTCCGCACTGGGCGCACCTCTGCTTTGACTACAAAACAGCATTGTCGTCTCGCTGTTTTTTTTTATTGGCGGTCGGTGACCAAACCCAAAGCAAAGAAAAGGCGGGTGGCATCCAGTTTGACGAAAATAACTATGGCCCCAACCACCATCACGTTATAGTCGGTTCAATAACCTTCGATCCATTGAAAATTCGCCACATTATGGAGGAGGCATTACACGGGTGCACAGTGGTTGAGCGCGGCCGCTGAATGTCGAAAATCGGTAGTTGCAGAAAACTACGCGAAAAATCAATTTCTCATGGATTGAACCCATGCCATGAAAAAAACAGCAGATTGGATCGTGACTACCAATTTGCCTTGGAAATCGATGCGAAAATATTCAAAAATTGAGCATTGGGATGCGAATTTCAACACGGAGCTACCTTCTATGCGTAATTCGGCAATTCGCAATCGTAGTCCAGACTTCCAGGGTTCAATTTGAATTTGAAGGCTGAATCATTGAAGATTGTTCGCTGATCATAAGCCAAAGTTCTTGGGTATATTTAAAAGGCTCCGAACCATAAAAAATATTCGCAACGTTCGTTCCGTCGATCTAATCTTTAAAATTTTAGCCTAAATTTTATAAAAATAAAATGTTCAAAAATGATAGTTTTTGAAAAAATAGAATGCGCGAAATACTCTTAAAACAAGCCGTGAGATGCGACCCTTGAGGTCCACACGGTCAACTTCCCAGTAATATCTAGATAAATCTTTAAAATATTAAACACGAAAATATTTATGAAAATATTACTAATTTAAATAACACTAATGAGAGGTACTCATAATAGTAAATAAAATGAGTCAATATCAATCATATCATCTACTGAAGCGTCCATTGATTACTTAAGGATTTTGGTGGATGGAGGGTGGATTGGTTTGATTGAATATTTACGCGCATCAATCGGAGGGGGGCAGGCGGCAAAGCCTTTTCTACGATATTTGTTATTTTCATATCGCTGCTTGAAGGACAACAGAGCGCTAGCAAAAATGAATGCAGTTTTTGTTATTACGCCCACTGAAGAGATTTTGTCGCGTGATGGCCATTTTGAATAGTTGTGTTCAAAATCGCATGACTTCGGCATAATCATTGAGTTTGTATTTTTAACGATTTTACAACAATCAGGCTAATACTTATTTCTCATTTTCAGTTGGTCTTGAAAAACATTGAATGTGCAGTCAATAATCGGTTTAATTGCATGTAAAAACTAAAAAGCATTACGAATGATAATGGAGGAAGTAATTGAAATCTTACGAACACTATAAAACTACTAAAAATTCCATTTTTGTATTTGGAAAAGCATATGATCTTGCAAAGTATTGACTACAAAACATTTTACCATTCAAAGCGTTCATTACCACAAATGCAAATTTGATATTTTTTGTTTTGCAAAATATAAGCAGTTTTTTTATTAAAATTACAACATGGTACTGTAAAAACTATTAAAAATCTGCTCAAAATATGCAAATATTAATCAACTTTGATTGATTCAACACCAATGTCTTTAGAATAAAAGTAATCAGGTAATATCATTCGTATGAACACTTTATACATGGTGGCTTTGAATGATTTTTTATTTGTAATTTTTTTTTGTAATCATTGAGAAAGATTTTCCTGGTTTCTCTTCAAATCTGATAAGAATTTATAAATTTTATAAACATTTATTACTGTGTTGTGCAAATCGGGTTAAAAATTTTTTTTTTTATGAAAAAACCTTAAATTTTTGCAGTTTGTTTTAAATAACAAACAGTTCCAACGATTTTTTAGAAACTAAAAAACATCATGAAAATGTTAAGACGCGTTGATTGACATCGCAGTGATGCAAATACTATATTCAGTTCGCGAGATATAGTGAATGACATGAATGACCTTGAAGGTCATGATGACAAAATGATTTTTTATTTTTTATTTAATTTTTTTCATAGTCATTAGAAAATCTTTTGCTGGTTTCTTCTCAAGAACTATTTGCAGTATATAAATTTTATAAACATTGATCACTGCAGTTTGCAAATCAGGCTTAAAAATTATTGTTTATGAAAAAAACCTTAATTTTTTGCATCTATTTTTAATAAATTAAACAAACGGCTCTAACAATTTTTGTGAAAATTTGATAGAACTACACTAATGTTAATACGCGTCGATTGGCACCTCAATAATGGAAATCCTATGTTTGGTTCGTCAAATATAGCGCATGACAGCAATGACTTTCAAGGGGTCAAAACAGCAAACCCCTCCGACCGAAGTTTCCCAAAAACTAATCAGCTCCTAAGATTGCAAAGGTGCTTCGATTGACACCTCAATCGATACGATACGGCTTTGTTTACGTGAGTTATGCTCGTAGAAATACTGTCCACGAACGCATGTACGTACGTACGTACGTACACACAAACACACAAACACACACACACACACACATATCTCTTTCTAAAAACACTTTATATATACTCTATAGTGCTCAAAACGTAAAGAAATGTTGAAAATTCCAACTTCGATTTTCGAGGCGATTACAAGACTTTCCCATATACTGGGAAGTTAAAAATCAACAAAATTTTCGTATACACATCCGTTGACTTCTCAAAAGGACCCTAAATCTCCCCTAAGTATGAAATCACTAGTTGAATAATATCTGCAAATCAAACATTTTCCGGTTGATTGATTAGCATAAAGAAAGTTCCAAAAGTATGTCGCATCCAAGTTATTGAGATAAACATGTTAACGAGAAAAAATTTGTGAAATGATCTATTGTTAAATTAAGCAGAGTAAACTTACTCGTTTTCTTTTGTTTAAATTTAACCTTTCATATATATCATATGTTGACCGACTTTCCATGATTGAGATTCTTCCTTCCTTGAAATTTTGCAGATATTTCTTACAAGAGGAGAGCACGACTTGGTAACCTAACATCGGAATGGTATTTGGCAATTCGATAGTAGACGTTAAGGAATTTCACCTCTTAAGGTCAAAATGCGCACTAGCCAGTCAATTCCGAGAAAATGGCTTTTAAAGACTTGTGAACACTCACACACTTATTTGATAAAGGTCGTATCAGTAAGATTGCATGGATGTTTAATTTGGTCAGGTGCGAGGCTATGAAATGTTAGTAAGTATCGTTTTAATCGATCAAAACGGTGCACACTTTCTCTCCTTGCATTGCGAGTGTCAGGACTTGAATATTTTTTTGCTGTTTTCGATATTTCTTACATATTTAGCAATCCTTATCATAACTTGCAAACATAGCTTTTCCATGTCAGCGGTCCGAAATGGTTATCCGAGGTAGTCAAAAATAGTTTAGTGAACTTCAAGAAGAAACTTGTCGTTCGGTGTCCACGGTGCGACGACCACATTTTCATTGTAATTTTGCGTTTAAAACAATAGCAAAAATGGTGATTGTTGTTAATTGGCTGCGATTCGATTCTATTTGAATTTTCGCGCGACTTGAGGTGCTTGTCCAAGGTTTCTTGAAGTCATGGTCAATTGTTTGCTCCGGTCGTTGTTACCTATATCAAGGTGTATATAAATTGTTCACACTTTCGGATTTTGCGCGGCTTATTGACTTTGCGTTTTATGAGGGTGCGAAATTCTTGGTTAATAGATTGAGTGCAACTTTCTTACGCACATTTGCGGCTAGATGTTGTTCAACTCTTGGTTTCCACAATCAGAAAAGATGTCCAACCGTTTTGCAGACGCAGCTTCGTCCTGATTAGCAATGAATATTTTTGTTAGTTTTCATTCAGTTACAGTGTATTTTTATTGGCCAATTTTCAATAGTTATTGAATAACGTGGACGTGACAATCTGTACTCCCTACAATTATTTCCCTCAGTTGCTCGGAGGAACATGTATTCGAGTGGCCATGACTGTAGCTGTATTTTCCAAGCCTTTGGCTTCAAATCAATAAATTTTTTTCGCCGTTTTTGCAAGGAAACATACATTCTCGGGTAAATATGAAAGGATCCAATCAATTGATCTAAAAATAAACGCAAACACCTACGAAAAACGTTGCATAATGTCTGCAACATATTCTTTCTCAAGTTTGAAACCTTAACCACGTATCACTTGAATACTATTCGTGGCTCTGCTTGTAACGGTCCACCACCCTTCAACGATACTTGAATCCTTTCACTCATCAACCTGAACAGTAGTCAAGTGGCAGTGTCATACAATTTTCATGTTGCCCTCCATCATTTCGAATGTGTGCTCAAGGGAAGAATAAGAAATGCACAGCACGCGAGGGAATTCAAACCGGTCATCTATATATCCTGCGTCGAAAAGAATTCCCGGGGATGAATCAAACCGTCCTCGGTGCGGCAGCAGGCAAGATGGCTGGCAAGCGGACTAGCAAGGAAGAGCGGGACGTGCAATGTAAATCAATAATGTTTTTTTTCTACTCTTACAAATACAAATGCCATCAAGAAGAACTGTGTGCCTAACGCTCTCTGCGAATGAGGAGATTTATTTGTAAAAAGTTCCGAGTGATGTCAGGAAGAATGAGGAGGGGGGGGGGAATCCAAAGAACCAGCCACTTTAGGTCCAATTTCGTTTCTTTTATCCTTACTCTCCACGTTTTTTCTTCGTGTGGACCGTTTCCAGTAGCTTTAGCTCTACAGAAGACACTGCTACCGCTTCATCCAAAGTAGGCTGGGCGGAAGTTTGAGGGGGTGAAGCCTGTACATTGGGAAGTGCTCCAGAGGGCAGACACAAACGAAAAGTCTTGGTAGTTGTGGGCGGGTCAGGGGTGCTGCTGGGTACGGTAATTATTGATTTTGTGTCGTTTGGATTTTTTCTTCATTTCTCGCTTTGCAAAACACCTACCCACCACCCTCCGCCTGTGCTTTTGCTCGAGCCAAAAAAAGAATAAAACATGTCGAAGTACTTGGCACTTTAAAAAATTCGCCATCCAACTGCCACGGGGACGAGGCAGGTGACAGCCGGACGAGTACATACTACTTTCCGTTACGAAGCTTAGGGTGGATTTTAATTTTTAACCCGCCCGCTAGTGCTTACGCTAGCTAGTCAAACGTAAATCAGAGACGACTTTCCGATTTCAAATGCTCTCAAATTTCTTCGTCGGTTCAAAGGACTCGATGTGAGTTGACTGGAAACAGGAAAGGACGATGGCTGTATATAGTAGCTATGTAACGAAGATGTATTGTCGTTGTTAGGCTGATAGGAGTGCAGAAGATAATTGTGAAGATCCATTAAATTTTCACAGTTGACAAGATAAAAGAAAAAATGCAGGCGAGTAAGTAGGACAAATTCGGACCCAATCCTGCTTCGAATGCTTGCACGGCTTTGTTCGAATCATCTCCAAAAGTTTCAGAACAGAATAGAAATTTAAACGACATCAAAGCTAACTTTCACGAAAAGAAACACAAGCATATAAAAATGATATTACAAGGAAAGTCGCAGCCAATTTATGGTTTATTGGAACAAATGCGAATCGATTCAGTTGGATTTTTTTATATTCACTAGTTACTCGTTCCTTGTTATCAGTTCCTATTCGTTGGTATATATTTACATAAACATTAGTTTCGATACATCTAACAATTATCTTGTTTTTAGGGTCTTCTTCGCACGGCTGAACAACTGAAAATCAAAGGACTCTGTGAAACAACAGAGCAATCAGAAGATCAATCCTCCGAATCGGCTTTAATAACAGTGCCAGTAACGGAAACAGTGCAATCCCAACAGTCGCAACATTTAAACAATACAGCCAACACAGTCGGTCCGGTGACACCAGTTAATGCAAATCCGATTCGCAAGACCCGCATCCGAAAGCGATCTAAATCGCCCGATACGAACGCATCCTTAAATAATACCAACCAGCAGCAGGTTTTCACAGCAGGATCTGTAGTTGGCTTGGGTGCATCCATCTCAGCCGCTTCGAACTTCGCTGCGGTAGGGTCAGTGCCAATAACAACAGTAGCCGGTCTCAAGCTCGATTCACATCAGCACCAACAACATCCGCATCAACATCAGCATCATCATCACCATCAACAGCAGCAACAACATCAACATCAGCAAAACCAACAACATCAGCAGCAACACCAGCATCAAAACCAGCAGCAACAACATGTGGCCGCAGGAACAACCATCGATAGTGGTCAGGACACTAGTGTAGGCTCGGTGAAGCCGACAAAAATCATCAAAACTGAAGACGTTTCAAATCATGGTGGAAACAACATTGTCCCGACAAGTGGAACAATATTAACACAGATCGTAGTGTCACGAGATAAGGACTCTAAAACAATGACTAGCCTAGGAATGGGAATTGTAAGTCCTTTTGTCAACATTGCCGTGTGTTACAGGTTGACTGTAATCATACTTTCCATTATAGAATGGGGGCTTGCTGGGGGTCCCGATGGGATTCCTGGATTTTGCACCTGAACCACCGGCCCCGTCAGCGACGCCTGTCACCGAGCACGTAGATATGTCCTGCACGCCCAGTACTGATACAAGAGACTTATCAAGTGAGTAATAACGCCAGAATATGGACAAAATGAAATTTTAAGTACAGAATTGGCAGGACCGAATTTCACAGTCAATTATTTTCTTAGGAAACATTGTAGTTTCTTCTTAAATTTTTGCTTTTATCATTTGTATTATGTCACTTTGCTTTCAATGTTGCCTCACTTCTTGTCATCTGTCTCTGGATACTTTAAAATATAAAAATGGCAACAAGGATCTGCTAACTACTGCAACAAATCAAACACATCTCAGAATTTTCTTTGAGGAATTCAATGGTGCTCCTAACTGCCTTTCAGCAAATCAGATCGGAAATTACTTTCATTTTATTTAGTTTTATTCAAGGAACCTACAGTTTTTGAAAGATAATACCATTATTAACATCCTTTAAGATTTGTTTAGTAGATTCTCCCTTGGTTTCTTGTTCGATTGATCGAACAATTTTGAGTCAATTTGAGTGTCTCCTAGATTAATATTGCTTAGATCTATGACCACATTTTTTTCCTTGGAAAAGAAAACTCTGTTTAAAACTGAAAGAATTATTCTAAATAAATAATTGATTTGTATTCTATAAGTTCACGAAATGTTCAACATTTTATGTGCATCTGCTCATCTTATCTACATTTTAAGGGATCGCATCTCACCTATTTGCCCATTGATTATTACATTTTCTAACCACTTAACATTTATTTCGTTCGACATTTTCCACCTTTTTTGTTGTTAAATTCTGTGGATCTTGCCAATGCTGTACATTTATTGATCAATTTCGTAGATACTACAGTACAACAAACAAACAACCAAATTTGATTACAGACTCTACACCAAATGGTGGAGAAGTTCGTATTAAATTCGAGACTCTTCGTTCTTTAGATCCCACCGAAACCCTCGATATAGACAATCACATAGCACAGCATATAATACAACGTTTAGATCAATCACCAATGGATCAAATGCACCATCAGACTTCCGTTGGTTCTGATGAAAATAAAATATCCAATCAAATTATACAAAATATCAAAACAGAAATTGTTGAAAAACAACACCAGCAACATCATCAACAACACCACCATCAGCATCAACAACAACACCACCATCATCACCACCAGCAGCAGCATCAACAACAGATGCAGGGACAATCGCAACAACAGAGTCATCATCAAGACTTGACCGGCACAACGGTCATGGAAATTGATCCGAACAACATTAAACATGAGCCGGCGATGATAATAACGCCGGAAATAGTTACGATGATGACTACGGGAAACATGGGTAAGAGGTTTGGTCATGTAGATTTTTGGACGCACTGAATGGTTTGCAAGATACGATTCCCTCGGGATTTCGACACTACAACTTGATAGCTGACTCTTGCAGTGCGTCCGGCATCGTTGCTAACTAACGCTACTAGAACGCCCATTCATGTGGTTCTCCCTCTTTTAGATATCTACAATTCCGATACGAGCGAGGACTCGCTCATGATTGCCAATGGATCACCGAACGAGAACAACGAGCCGCAATACACGAACCTCGATCAGCAGGAAGTGAAGGTGAACGGCCCGAAAACGTGGACTCCAGAGGATATGAATTCGGCCCTGGAAGCATTGAAAAATCACAATATGAGTCTGACAAAAGCGTCGGTGACGTATGGCATTCCGTCGACGACACTATGGCAACGGGCGCATCGGATGGGCATCGATACACCGAAAAAAGAAGGCACCACTAAATCGTGGAATGAAGAAGCACTGAACAATGCTCTGGAAGCTTTACGAACTGGTCAGATTTCAGCGAACAAGGCTTCAAAAGCGTATGGTATTCCGTCCTCAACACTGTACAAAATAGCACGACGCGAAGGGATTCGACTGGCGGCTCCGTTCAATGCGGCGCCAACCACGTGGACACCCGAGGATCTAGAACGTGCTTTGGAAGCAATTCGATCCGGCCAAACGTCCGTCCAAAAAGCCAGCACTGAATTTGGTATACCTACAGGTGAGAATGCGGTTGAAATTATTTGTTTATAATGGTTTTATTCATTTTCTATTTGTCGTGCATTTTCTATTTGTCGTGCAAGTTTATGTCCTGTCTTAGCTACGTTAGATTTTTTTTGAAGGGATCCAAGTAGACTTTGTACTAAATTTTATAGTAAAAATTGTCTCAACTTTTTGTTTCCAAATACAGTAGGGTTTTCAACTCTTTATGACGTGAACTACTAATGATATCGCCTATTTAAGTAAACAGAAACAATTTACATTTCAGAAAGAATAGAATGAAAATTCGGTTTTCTATGCTTCTCTTCAGACATTTACGCTAAAGTTTCTGTTAAACAGTAAATGGAGTGTTTACTGGGCGATACATTCTCAGTTAACGTTTAATTTTTGATGAAACTTGACCCTTAATCCTTTCCGGGGTAAGGTATAAGGGAATGCAAAATCAAACAAAATTGTTTTTTGAGTATTGTTTCGTTTCGTTAATGATCTTGAAAGGGCTCTGGATCTGATGCTCCACGACGGTTGGAGGTTTAAATTTTCAATGTTTTTTTTCAGACGACTGATGCGATTATTAAGGACGCTTGATTTTTCAATAAACTTGCGGTCTCGAGTTGAATTCGGCTATAATTTTGTCAGCCACCTCTGAAAACCCATTTATCCCCACTCGCGACGATACTGTTAAAATGACACGGGCGTTGAAACCAAAACGTTCCCAGTGCATTTGCCGTTGATTGATTTGCCGCTAAAAACTTCCTTTCGCTGTACATCTGGAAATTATCTTTCGTGTCGGCGAACCGAGACATGAAATTATGCTTTAACTCCTCATAACGTTTGCCGTCTTCCGATGTTCTTTCAACAACGTCCGCAACTGAGTCTAATTCTTTTTCTTCTTCTCAATTTGTTTGAATCAAGTGTGGGTTTTCGTGTCTAAAATGGCAGCGATTTCACATTTTAAATTGTTTTATCTAATCTCGTAGCCACTGTAGGCGAAATATATATTTCACTGTGCCTGTTTAATAAAAAAACAGTACCTACAGTCGCTTGCAGCCTAAATCGAGCAATATAGAAAGGCAGGAAAATGTGACTGACATTTCTTTCGTGTCGGTATGTAAACGGTTACTAACTTTGAAAAAAAAAACTGATTTCGATATATGAGGTATTTTTATTCAATTTGGTCATTTGCAATTTATTTTCACTACTTTTTGAATACAACATCAATTAAGTGGCCGCATTTATTGGCCAAAACAAAATGTGCCCTTTTTGCTGCATTTTCCATTACCTTTTCGAGCATCTCGGGCGTTATAGCGATGATTTTGGCACGAATGTTTGCCTTGAGCTCGGTCATGCTATGAAGCTTGCTGGCGTACACTTTGGTTTTGAAATAGCCCCACAAAAAGAAGTCCGAAGGGGTCAAAACTGGAGATCTGGGTGACTACTCAATGTCGCCTCTTTTTGACATCAGGCGTCCAAGGAATTTTCGTTGCAAAAACTGAACTGTTTGATTTACAGTGTGACATGGCGCAACGTCTTGTTGAAACCAGTAACCGTGAAGTCCTTTTTCACGTATTCGCGGGCAGACATAATGGGCCAACATCCACCGATATCTGTTTCCATCAACTGTCTCGTTTTCTCTGAAGAAACAGGGCCCAATGATGGTTTTTGCGCAAACAGTCACTTTTTGGTCATGCAATGGCATTTCATGGATTTCGTGTGGATTCTCCTGTCCACAAATGCGGCAATTCTGCTTATTAACGCCGCCAGATAGTGTGAAATTGGCCTCGTCGTTCATCAGAACTTTCTTCCAAAAATCAGATTCATTCGAGCGACTATTTGGCCGTATTCCAAGCGACGTAGACGGTCTGTCGGCAACATTCTTTATGTTAATTGCACTTTCTAAGGAAAAAAATGCAAATCATCCTTCAAAATTCGCCGCATAGTCGTTCCACTGACGAAAAAATGCTGAGCGCGGCGACGATACGCCACTTTGGTCAGGAAAAAAAACAACCCATTCAAATTTCCCAAGCCAAAGTAAACTGCAAACGACTCGTATTTTGGCTTCATCTCTACCGAAAAGGCTTCTTCTCGTAGAATTCAAATTTTGTTTAGCTTATTTTCAATCTGCATGTTCTATGTTCCCCGTTTGGATATATTTTGAAAAGATTTGCAATGATGGAGATTCATTAGCTAGTATTTTCGAAAAAAAACCATAAAAATTTGTCTGATATTGAATTTGAATATATCTTATTTTAAGGAACTCTTTACGGGAGGTGTAAGCGTGAAGGCATCGAACTGTCGCGCTCGAATCCCACACCATGGTCGGAAGACGCTATGAACGAAGCACTGGTAGCTGTGAGGTGAGTTTGTCGAAATCTAGATTGAAACGTTTACTGGATGTTTTGTTGCTGACAAAAACAACTTGCAGAGTGGGTCACATGTCCATAAATCAGGCAGCGATACACTACAACCTTCCATACAGCTCGCTGTACGGTCGATTTAAGCGTGGCAAGTACGAAACGTCTACATCGACGGCTACTTCCGCCAACAACACCGCGAACACGTCTAGTAACATGGACATAATCGAGCATAGTCCCGAGAATTCGGTAAGATAATTTTCGTGCATTCATTTGTGGTTCAGGCGCATTAACCTCTCGAAATTAGTCGCATATGTTCCAGCAGTTCCAGTACAGCCCGGGGCCGCAGCCGACGCAGCAACCACAGCATTCGCAGCAGCATCAACCAGCCCCGCAGCAGCAACAACAACAACAACAGCAGCAGCCTCAGATGCATTTGCAGCATCAGCAGGCGCCCCAACAGCCGACGCAGCATCACCATCTGCAACAGCATGGCCAGCATCCGCAGTTGCAGCATCAGCAGGCGCCCCAACAGATCCACCCCCAGCAGCAGCAGCACATCCAACAGCTGGATGTGGTGACGTCGAGCAGCCAGGTGCACTCGCAGCCCGGGCAAATCCAGCAGATACAGTACCATCATCACAGCGCGCCCGAGAGGAGTTGAGAGTTTGCCAACAGCGACAGCTCCACTAAAAACAGTGAAAGCGGGTCTGCCTAGCGATAATGTTCGGTAGGGACGACAGCCACCGATGAAGCTTAATCAACTGGCGACAGCGATTCGAAGCTCATGCGAAAGGACTTCGTAGCATAAAGGAGAGAGAAACAGGACGTGGCTTGTGGCTGAGTGTCGTTTCGCAACTTCAATTTCGATGTGAACAAAAATCAATGAAAATGCTGCTAAAATATGTTTAAGTCTAAGTCAAAAAAACAAAACGTAACGATGGAATGTTTAATCCGTTAAAACCATAGAACAAGCAAAAATTGATAAACAACAGTCTTCAAGGAAAATAAATTAGCGCTAAGGATGATTTGCATTTACGATTGTCGCAGGAACGAATAATTTAATAAGGAATTTCGCTTTTACGTTCACGTTATCGCTAACTAGATATTTTAGACGAGAAGAAACTGTTTCTAGTTCGCGAGCATCAGCGCAGTAGACAATAAAAACGTAACTTATTTAATTCGAATTTATTTGTGATTAGTTTTATTGCACCTAGAACAATACGCTTTTGCAATAGACCGCTGCAAACAAAACCTGTTTAGAAAGGGAGGGCAGGGCGCACGTCTGTTGACGTTACTTTCGAACGAAAGAGATTTGGATTTTCGGTGAAGTTATCAAAACGTAGCTATTTTTCATTTTCCATATTCAACGAGACACGAAATCGTTTTTGGCATCGGGAATTGCAATTCTTCATCACGGGTTCTAAATTATTTCAAATTCTGCGTCATCGTGAATCTCATATGAATAATAATAGCTATAAATACGAGTATATATATATATGACCTATAAGAAACTAAGGAAACATTAAGTAAATCCTAAGAAAATATAAATAAAGATACAAGAGAATCTTCCACTAGAAATATGTTAAATTTTGATTTAAAATAAACAAAAGAAAACCCAACAACATGTAGCATGGATAAAAGTTACAATAATATCTCTATCCAATTTTTATTATTAACTCTTATTATGATTATTGTATTCTTGATTGAGTGCGATTATTTTTCACGCGCTTCGAAGCAAATCAATCGAAGCTATAAAAACATATTCTAAATGGAATTAAATCAATAGGTGAATTACACACGCATGCATATGTATGATTATTTTAGATGATTTTATTGGAGTAATTGCAACTGTAATCTGTATTACGGACAACGGATCAAATATGTAGAATGTTTTCCGTTGTTACAGTCCAAATTTACAATGCAATGCAAAACAAAAAGGCTTTATATGATACAAGTGAAATTTAAGTATGAACATATTTGTTTGGATTTCCGAATTATACGATTTTAATTTTAGTTGATTTTCCATCGAGAGTAATATAATATTTAGTTAGTGATTCACTATCCTATTACAATTATTATTATATTATATTTTATAAAATACTATGTGCTAAGCATATACATATTAAACATATTTTTTTTTTATATTATTCCATTCTGTATTAATTTCTTTATTTGTCATTGTTGTACGTGTAGAACTGATGGTAAACTGGACAGTTTGGTACACAAGCATACGCAAGCAGATGAATGGCAATGTAGAGATCAATTGTGGAAATAATAAATTTTAGATCCGTTTACAAATGATTGAAATTGAATGGTTTTATTTAATAATATAATATAATATACGGTGGGTGACAAAAGTCTACATACGGCCCCTATTTTCGCTGCTTGACAAACCCCATGGCACTAATTGAAAAATTAATGATATAATCGTGTTTATAATCTATTTCTACTGACATGTAACAACAAGAAAAAATTCCTCCAATATAAACTCAACAATCTATTCATAAAAAATTAAAAAATAGCATTGACGAAAGTTTACATTCGATCAAGAGATCCGCCAAAAACTTCATTAAGGAATTTACATTTCATTTCAACACTTACTTTTAATATTTTGTTGGCCCGCCATGGGCATCTATAACTGCCTGTAAGGGTCTTGGCATTGATGCGACCAAATTTTCTAACTCGTTAGGCGTTATCTGATCCCATTCCTCAATGAGCTTCTCTTTTAGCAGTGTAGGACTTCTAACGTCGTGTTTTCTTATTTTTTGATCCAGAAGCTCCTAAATGTGCTCGATGACATTCAGGTCCGGATTTTGTGGGGGTGTATTGAGCTGTCCTTCACGATTTGATCGGTGTGCTTGGGATCATTGGGCCTATAACTTTTTAATTATTGACGCCACATGAAAGTGGTGTATGGACGACTTGCTAAAAATTTAATTCTACGCAAGTTTGCCGTACACAACTTTCTTATGGGGGCCATAGTTCCGGAGATATGAGGGTGCCCCAACTTCTTTTGTTTTGAAGATGGAGCCCAAAGGACAGGAGCTGCGACCCCAAAAACTTGAACTTAAGCTATTTATACGCCCACGCATTGCATTAAAAAAATTCTGCCTACCTACTTCGATGTTCTACCACCAAGTTCCGTACTTCTGATGAGATTTCCTTATTCATTACTTGTTTAATTAGTGCCATGGGGGTCGAGTCAAGTAGCGAAAATAGGGGTCGTATGTAGACTTTTGTCGGTCATTGTAACTCTCTTGTTGTCTTGTTTGGATGTAGCAAGAAATGCTTAAGGAAAGAACAAGCAGCGCTTCTTGAACGCTTTCACTTTTTTGTATTGTGACATTGTTTTGTTTCTACCAGACAAATGGTAGCAATGAAGGACACAACCAATATCCGAAATACAATCGCACCTGTGGTTAACTTCTAAAAGTTAACCATATTTTTTGGGTCACTATGCATCGGGTACAAAGTTACCCTTGCA
Organism: Oxycera nigricornis; assembly: GCA_963942545.1. Classification (NCBI taxonomy): domain Eukaryota; kingdom Metazoa; phylum Arthropoda; class Insecta; order Diptera; family Stratiomyidae; genus Oxycera; species Oxycera nigricornis. The sequence goes on along the minus strand of OZ012659.1, from coordinate 25,583,451 downwards.
ACCTGGCTACATAACTAGAACAACGTCTAAAACGGCGCCTCTTTTATTTGAACACTTTGCAATTTCCAATTGAAATTGTTCTACATTCGAAATGGATTTTATGCGAAATCGTTTATCAATATGTATGTGAGTTCACTGTTTATTTTGGAAAAAGAATATTCATCGTTGGAAAAAGTAAAACGTGACTTGCAGAGAATATTTTCAAAATAATATTTGGTAAGTATGGTTTTGGAACTATTTTTGCGGAAAATTTCAAATTGGTCTCAATTTCTTTTAGTAGAAAGATTAATAAAATCAAACATATCTATTTTCTCGAAAAATTAGGCTCGGGGAAAGACTTGTTTCATAAATATACTACCAAAAATATACATACGCATCGATTACGTATCGTTTATTGGTTTTTAAGAAACTAAGAAACATTTTCAACAGATGTTTTTCATCATGAAACAGTTTTCAAATTTATTTGTGTTTTTGACGATCGGCATTAAAAATGAATGGATATAATTAACTTCGAACGGTTCTTGCACTGTGAGATAACAGTCATAGTAAGTCCCTCGAGGCAGATTTGTGTTTTTGTGTTTTCCATCAAAAAAATGTTTTTTTAGCGTTTTTCAAGTGAAACTATTTATGAAAATTAAAATAAACAAAATATCAAACAATGGTTCGACAGACTACGCTTAAATAAAAATTTCTACTGTGTCGAGAAAATTTTTGTAACTTAATTTCCGCGTTAAATATTTGAATGATATTTTTTCTTCAAAGTATGCAGAATAATAATAAAATAATAAAAATCCATTCTTGAGAACTTCTTGGACGCATTTGACCCGTTAGGTAATGTGTGTTGGTACTAAAGGAACAAAGAAAAAAATGCCAGCAACTATCGTAAAAGTTCTAACTTCAAATGGCGCCCAACGTGGGGTGGAGGTGATGATGTTACCGGATTTTAAATTCGCTTTGGAGATAATTTCACAATTCGTTATGAAGGGACAGAACAGTATTTTTACAGTGAGTATAATAGTATCATTAGCTCGGTTCAAGATTTCCTCCGAATTTAAATTTCCGGGTTAGTTGGAGTGTTCTAGATCTGAAAAGTGCCAAGATCCAAGTTTTAGGAGACAAAACAGAAATGTCTCTAGCTTAAACACTAAATCACTAAGGACGCAAGAAGATAGAAAGCGTCTACTTTTTGCAAAGCGGTTAGTATTAAAATTTCAATCGTTTTTCGTATGTTCTTGTGTATTGATGAGAGAAACATCAATCCTCTTTGCCAGGCTAATGAGGTTTGTAAGCCATACTTTGGTCAGTTTGGACCCTTGCATGCAAGTGTTCGAAGCGTTAATTTCTGTCTAAGCTCTGAGTATCCAACCATATTTATGTAGATACTTTGATCTACAGGATATATTTTCGTTTGAAAAATTGATGCTGTCCAATTTATTAAAAAGAAAGTGTATTTATTCCATTAATTTCTCTTCCTACCGACCTATTTCTTTCTTGATCCATTAATAAAAGAAACTGAATATTCCGTTCACTGATTCCAAATTCGAATATTTTTGCAGTCCTTTCTACCGTAGTTTAATAGCATCAAGCATTGATTTTGTCTTTACTTTGAAACTGAAACATATTAATCGAAATAATTCCAAAATATAATGAAAACTTTCCGCTGAAAACAATATTCAAAATTGATTCATCTAAAACAACACTAAATTAACAATCTTTACTTTCATAACACCAATGTGAAGTGTTTGGCAAATATTTATCCAAGATACGACAACGAGTGGCAATCAAAGTCCCATCGATTTGCTGGGAAGCGAGGCGTTAGTATATAGAAGACGATAATGAAATCCTTTCTGTTACTTGAAAATCGATAGTCTAACCAGCTGTTGCAAGTGTGCCATGTACTTCTCTGACGAAGCTTCCTTAATAATTGGCGGCGAACGATGAAGCTCTGCTGCTCAGTTCAAAGGATTCAGCAAACAGGAGCCGAGGCAATGGCTATATTGCCTTAAACGGAAGCAGAATACGAAAAATAAAATCAAATAGGTGAGTATTGCGATTGGCATGAAATGGTAAAAGTTTGAATTAATTATTTTCAATTTAAGTAGAAGTGGTGAAGAAAGGAGATGCTTCTTCGTTGCCCAGTAGAGTTGATTCGACCTGATTGAACAGCTTTATTGTTTGCAGTATAGTTTCGTTTTCCAGGTGAATAGATCCTGTTGAGTTGGGCGTTACTCTGATTGCATCACGGTTCAGTAAATGAAGGAGCTAAGTGTTTGTAACAATTTAATAATGAGCGTTTAATTGTTTCGAAGGAAATCAGTCTAATTCAAATTGTTTTATTTTGAAACGGTCCACGTTTTTGAATATATTGTAATAGCTCTGCGTCGTCTTGTGATTGCGGGAGTTCGGAACGGGGTTTACCAACACTACTGATATTAGAAATAATTTATTAATTTCAATTAGTTCTAATCATCACTTCCCCTTAAAAAATCACGAAAAAATAGGTGATTTCCTCCTTAATTACAACTGACAAAGTGCCACCTCTTTCTTGCAGTAGCTCCTTAAATTGTGTAGTTACTGAAGTTACTGAATTTGTACTCAACTCAAGTATGAGTGGTAGCAAAGTTGTAGTTTTGTTCATCTTTAAGGGTTTGGTCATGGAGTGTGAAAGTTAAACCAATTATATACCAAAAGCCAACAATCGATGAGACCAAAATTTAACAGACAAATATTTATAAAGGATACTATCCACGTTAAGTTTTCCACACCACGCCAAGTTCAATTAAATGCTTCAAGTAATGGAAGCAGAGCAAACTTTCACTGGGTAATTAATAAGCTAATACTCACCCCCTGCTATCCTATCCGCTAGAACCATCAAAAACGCTGGGGGCGAAGTAGGCTTCATATTCGAATTCACACCATTGAGCAACACGACACAGATCCTTTGCCACGAAAGCAGAGCCTTATTAAAGCTGAGATTGATCCTATTAAAGGATAAAGTTACCCGACTATTGAAATTTGCGTGGTTATTGTGAAGTGCCGCCACGGACGAAGGATCGCGGGATGGTGGCCATTCCGTAGGCTGTTTAATGAGATGCAATTTAATTTCCAGCTATAAATTTGTTTTGCTTGGAATTGATTAAGTCGATGTGAATAATTGAATCTAATTCGTTGCGGAAACAGGAAGTGAATTGGGACGATTAAGTAAATTGCAAATGAGGCCCGAGGCAACTTTTGCTATTTAAGATGAAATTAATAAGGTAATTATTGTAGAATTGCTTCGGAAACAGTTGAATGAAGGAAATGTCTAGTGCGGGCGAGATTTTTTGTTAGTTATTTTCAGCAATTTAAAATACAAGGATATTTTATAAAGTTGTTTTTGTTTTGTTCCCGGCATAATAAATTTCAACCCTTATTGAACAATATTTATAAAGGTTGAATATATTTTCTTCATCTAAAAGGGATTCAAGTCACAGTGAAAGAAAACTGTTTAAAACATTGGAAGATAAACACAAAAGATAACCATTTCAGATCAGAAATTTGTTTGAGCAAACATTTCTTTACGAAATGTTAGATTAAATTTCTTTCAAATTTTTTATAAAGAAAACTTCCCGCCAAAAATTGAGCTCCGTTTCGATTCACCATATTATTTCTCGTTTAGTTGAAAATGTTTCAATGAAATATAAAATTCCCAAAAAAAATAAAAAAATAAAAAGCGATTAAAAAACTTATAATGAAATAAGGTGCTATAAAAAATAAAATAAAAACAAACATGGTAAGAGATATAGAAACAATTTAACTTGTTGTATGAATATAAAAAAAAAAACGAAAAAAAAATTCATCATCATCACACACAATAGGTTTTTCGGATATTGTAAGAAAAATCTAGCAAAGTAAAAAATATGAACAATGAGAAATTTATCATTGCGCATTAAAATAAAACTTTTTAAATTCTTCTACGTATATTTGTGCATCAAAATTGCTTAGTAATAGTCGTGGAGGTTCAATAGTATTTTCATTTACTTTTAACATCCATTTTGTAGTTTACTGTGTTAATGGAAATGTTATAGGAAAAATGCAGTGTGCATTACTGATTAATAATGGGCGAAGGTGATCATTTAAGAGGTCTACCGTCTTTATCATTTGAAACAAAAAAAAAAACAGAAACAGAAATATCATATTAAAATTTTATAAAGATCTGAGTAGTCTAACTGTATTTTTGGGCAAGTTTCACTTTGTTACCCAAGCGGAATTGTTCATTAAAAAAATGTGGTCTAAGTGCGACCCTTGAGGCCCACGCGACTAACTTCTCAGTGGGTTGGATAAAAAGCTTTAATTTGCTTTTATTATTAATTTCTATTATTAATAATTACTATTATTAAACATTATTATTCTAAATTATTATAATTACTTTTATTATTTTTATTAATTTTTCATCTAATCATAAAAGCTTTGGTAGAGGAAGACGTCTCCACCACCTGGTCATCATCTACCAAAGCCTAGGAAACCTCGTCCTCCTCGTCCTCGTCTTCCTTCTTGTCCTCCTTTTCGTCCTCAATCTCGTTCTCCATCTTGGCCTCGGAATCCACAACTATTATTGAGAGTATTTAATTATTATTTACAATAATCATTCCTTATTAAGAATGTTTGACCGTTACTGAATAATTATAATTGACTTTATATATACAATATCAAATTCTAACTAATATTATTTGATTGTTATTAACAATATTAAATTATTTATAACAATACCTAATTATTAACTGCATTAGCGTCTCTACTCCCATTCAACCAAACCTGATAATATAAGTTTCGAATTTTATAAATTAATCTTTATTTTTTTTTGAAATAACATTTTTTACAAATTTGATCACAATTTTGCTAAAACGCACAATAATAACAACATTACTATGAAGGTATTTGGTATCTGCACGAGTTAATAGTGCGTATTGACAGTTTAAAAATAAGCAATGTTAGTGGTTTTTTCAGTTTTTTCATCCTAAATAAAAAACGGCCAAACCGATTTTTCTGAAAAGTCATTCAGTTTTAAGTTACGTAATTACGAGTCAAACGAAACCTCTCACGTCTCACGTCAATCAGATCTTTGGTTCTTGAGATAATCGAGACGAAAAATTATTCCGAACGCACATACACACATACACACATAGGTACGTACACACTCACAGACATCTCTCTAAAAACGATGGGTTTGGATTCTAGAGACCTTAAAACGTGGAGATATGTCAAAATTTGGGATTCGCAAAATCGACCCCATTACAATAACTTTCCATAGGGAACTGGGAAGTTAAAAACTTTAACCGGATTTTTCTCGGAGCAACGTTTTTCGGCGCCGCGTTGATGAAATCTCGGGAACTACTGAACCGATTCTCACCAAATTTTTACCAGACATATTTTATGACAGCTATATCGCGAATATATAGGGTGATTCAAAATTTTGATTTGCAATATTTTTTGCCAAAAATCGTGAAAAAACCATGTTTTTTTTGTAATTTTTCGAAAAGTGTCCGCCATTTTGTCAATTTTGTAAAAATCAAAAATCGCTGTATTCGCGCTATAGCTATTAACATACTGAACCTAAAGCTATTTTTTTTTTGTTTCAGACCAACCATCTCGAAAATTTCATCAACGGCGCACACTCTCGTTTTTTCGATAGTTTTTCAACCAGCATTTTCATTGTGAAAAACTCACATAAATGAATAAAAAATTTTTTTTTGCGTATTTCGTGAGTGTAACCCTTCCTTCATCAATATTTATAATTTAAACCTATCTAAAAATAATTAAAAATTACCCGGTTTTTCATTGCTAAAAGAGTATAGATCCCTTAAATGATATCATACTTCAGGAAAAATATCACGAGAGAAAATTTGAACACTAAAACTATTTTAGGATCGGTGGTTGTGAGATAATAGGATGTGATGAGTTCGAAATCTCGATGATGTTTATCCTGCATCGAATAAACTAAATTTATCGCCGCATGATTTTATGGATTTTTCGTCAGCCGACCATTAAGCATGAGTGAAATAGAAACTCTATATTGGCAATTAAAACACTGCACTGTAAGCTTTACTTACGCCCTTTTGCCTTTCAAGTATCTATGTAGAGCTCTCATTTGGATGCACACCCTTTACTATCTAATTTTGCAATAAGGCACCACACAAAATGCCTGTTAAAACAAAATATAGCCGGGAGTAAATCAAAACAAAGTCATCACTTTGTTCATCGTAATTAGTCCCAACAATACGTAATACCATTGCAGGCCTTGCCCACAAAAATACGTATGCAAATTCGCGGCCAGCATTTTCCATGTATGCAGCCAGGATAAACATCCCTGCCGAGTATAGAATCCCGATTGAATTTAATTTGTTTGGCATCCTTGCAACAATAGCAAACGCAAGCATCCTGCACGACAACAACGATTAATTCCTCTTCGTAGGTAACTCAATAAACAATATAATTACGGGATATGAAGGGTGATTATCCTTTCGCGGCAACTTGTTTGCCAGGTGACTGAACAACAAATATATTGGACGGCTTTGGTTACAAAGTCATGCATAAAGTCCACGTGTTGAGGTGAGGATACTGTGGCTCCTATTTTGTTTGGTGGAAAATGTGGTGAACGGAATGATTCTTAGATAAGGTTGTGTGTAATTGCACTAAACGTAGAATAGATTGAAAGTTATGTAACGTATAACGATCGGTTATGTAACCAAGAGTTGCACTTTGAAGTTTTCGGTGACTTTCGATCATCTTTTTAATGTTTTCCCTCTAACTTTGTTTTAACGCCATTTTAACGGAGCACATTTTACGAGCCAACGAAAGCTGAGAAAATTATTGGAAAATTTTATATAGACAAGAGTTCCCCCTGTAAATAAATTCATTTCAAATCCATTATAATCCCGAATATTGGCATACAGTTGAAAGGATACTAAACGAAAACAAGTTGTTTCAATGGAAAATACGAAATGTATCTGGAATATTGTCTTTAACTCGTAAATTTCAGAGAATAAATTCTAGAAAATATCCGGAAATTAAGACTGTTCTAAATTACACATCAAACAAATTATATGGAGAATGTATTTCTCCACTTTACAGGAAATTGAAAATGTTGGTAAACATTTTAGCTGCATTGTTGTTGCTTGATTTCCCTGAAGCGTTTTTGGCGAACTAAGTACTTATCGGTACTTGTTTATATAGCACCACAGTTGTAAACTTTCATAATTATCTTCTCTTCGTCATCGTCGACATCGTCTCCTTGTCGTCCTTTTATGTTCCTAGAACTTTCCTTGCGATGCATACGATGCAGTTTTACAGTTTGATCTAGTAAACTAGTGTTCTTTGACATGAAGTTCTAACTAGAAAATAATCACGTTGATGTCAGTCATAATAAAGAGGACTAATTATTTATCAAAGGAATCCAAATGTGCACTTTAAGAGAGGAAGTGGAAACTTTGTCCTCGTTAAAATGTACGTTAATTTTCTTATGCTAGAGAATGTTTCATGCCAGAAAATTTCCCATTAAATTTGTGAAACAACTCAATTATTGAATTTATGGACTTCATTTTTCATGTGTGAAAACTGTCAATTGTGCTTGATATTAAGCAATTTTTAAACTTAGTTTAGATCAAAATATAGCAAGGTCTCTTAAGAGCATCTCCAATTAAAAAAAATAAACCAATTTTTGCAAACTATTGTTTTCCAAAGATAAATCGACATTTTTTTTTCGTTTTGCATGATTTACAGTACAACCTGGCTTCAAGACTGCCGCATTTTCTTCTGTTCAACAGAAAATAATAATATATTGTTCTCATAACAAATTTTCACATATGTATATGAGAGTACTCTACTTTCTGACACCAATTTTTGCCCATTGGCTTTTGGCCCTTATGTGCTGTATCTACGTTACATAATTATACATAATACAAACATTCACTCATCAATTTATCAGTTCCACAACGATTTAATCATAAGTGACACAAGTGTCGTATGTCTGTTTGAGCGAGGAGACAACAAGGTGCCATTTGGACTCCTGTGGGAGCCTATTGTAATGAGGTTGGATCGTCATGTAATGATGTTGATCCGTTGATGTCGTTGGTTTGGTTCTCTCCATGATTGGATGAATAATAATATCTATAAATTCCCATGACGTGGGGATAGACCAATTAATATTTATGTGGAAGATTAAGGGAAAAACGGCCGGCGCAATTTTGATGACACTGGCCAAAGACTAAAAGTTCTGATAATAGGCATTCCGTGAAGTACCGCTAGATAGAAACAAACCAAAAAGTCTATTAGAGAGCTGAGGTGGGTAGGCACTATGTGAAACGCGTTCAATATTTCTAACAAGACGATGTTTTTTCTTAATTCTTACTCGCTATTTATACAAATCCTTAATGCTAACATTCGTAGGTGGTCATACTCGTATCAATGCTAGCAGTGCATTGATCGTTGCAACGAGTGGTGTCGAATTACTGAACGTGTGCCGAAATCCACATGAATGTATCAGTAGCAAACGTTTCGTGATGATTTGTTTACGATGTCGCGAGGAAAATTTACGAGGAAGTTAGCAATATTTGTTCATTCAATGTTTCAATGTTTAAAGGACAGGATTTCGTTGAATTGTAAGCGATGTATTTATTTGGTGATAAATACATCACTCTAATATTTGAAAGATGGTTAGATGTTTTTTTGGATACGTCACACAATATTGGCGTGAAACTTTGCATAAGCCGAATTTTTTCGACGGCTTGATTTAATTAGTACTTGACATAATAATTAAAATTAAGGGTGCAACTGTCGTTCAAGCGCAAGAAAATTACATGAGCTCGATTGATGTCATGCATGAATTGAGTGTGCACTAATTAAGTTATGTAAGAAAATTTTTGACTTAAGAAATAAGTGACGATACATAATGTTCGATATGTATAGAAATAGAATAAAAACAACGAAATTAAAAAAAAGTCTTTCTATAACATCATACAAACTTCGAAGTCATCAGTTTTGAGTCGACATGAAATAAAACTTTCCCTTATTAAATTTCCTACTCAAACTCTGAATGAATTTTCAAACACATCGAAGCAATCGCTCGTTTCAATAAAAAGTGGAAAAACTGTAACTTTTCATTTCGAAACTTAACTTCACGAACGATATACTGACATGGAAAATCTGAAATGAATAACGCTTTGCTAAGTGAACTCTATAAAATGTCCTTGCAAGCAAAAATTCCATATAACATGCAAGTTATGATGCTTGTCGCCTTTTTGTTTGTGTATTTTGATAGTTTTTCACTAGCAAACCAATAGAAAAAGTTTCTGAAAAAATTAACCAATGGCGATGGTTTTCTGAGAAAAGCCGCAAAGTCCTTAATTAACTATAAACGAATACAATTTTAAATGGACGATGATATAAAAGAAATGTTGGGTTCAATTAAAAATGGGCTTTTCATCGCGGCAGAAACGGCTTCCTATAAAACTATTAATGCACATTTCATTGCATGCTATTTTCCAAATGGATTTTCCGTTCGTGTTCGCGTTAGTTAACAACGCTTTAGATTTTTATCTTGCAATGAACTGAAAGGGTTGGTTTAAGATTAATTTTGGAGGGTGTTTGTACTCATTACGGGTGTGGTCATAGCAAGCATTACAGGATTAACCCAGGACAAAGAGTGTATCCATTCTTTTAATTTCAAACAAAACCATAATTGGGGAGTATAAGCGGATATATGCCATAATACATTTTTTTGTTAAGAGAGAACACTGAAGGTTTTTAGAAGCATCGATTGCCGGTTTTTCGGGTAGCTACTAAAATTATTCATAAAGAAATCGGAAAAAAGAAAGCTACTAGGCATACTTTAAACTAAAAATTAAATCTTCATAAATCATACCATCTGAATACTGGGTGCATTTAAAATTGCGTATTACGCAAGAATAATCAAAACGCACAAGAACAATAAACCCTAAATTCCTAAGTATTTAGCATGTCAGTCACAAAATGTTCCATCACATCAAATAAAATGGACAACACCACCAGTATGAGGTCGTCGCTGCAACAGCATAATCAAAAATAGTATGTCAACATCAACTCTATGTCACCAGCATCTACAACAAGACACTTTAACCGCATGAACACTAGGTGTTGAAAAATCGCCTACACAAAACAATCAGCTAGGGGAATGAGGCGGCAGATACGATAACCGGCTGATGACGATCGGTAATTGACATAACTCAGTGGAACGCAACGCCGCAAACCCAAGCTCAAACTGCAATTCACGGGTCAATCACCGTCAATGGCAGGATGGGATCTTGAAAGTGAATATATCTGGGGCATGATCAGAGCAGTCTCGTCGCAGAAACGGTTGGCATCCTTAATTTTTTTCATCCTCACGCTCCTCTTCGCGCGTGAACACCAGATCAGATTATTTAATTCGTGAGGATGACAATCTGATATTGCGCTGGCTTAGCTTCTCATAAAGGTAATGCATTTTTGTCCTTACAAATTCATCAGAAACTTTTGTAAAATAAATAGCTTTGAATCCAATGGATAATAAATCCAATTTTATAAATGAATTATACAATGGCAATATATTAAACATTTATACTCACTCACTGAAGAGTAATCGTTTCGACAGAACTTTAAATTTTTTTAAATAAACTGAAGCTGAAGTGCATAAGACCCTAAAATGGCTCCTCGTGACTTATTCAACTAAAAATTATTTTTTAATTTATTTCGTATATAGAACATATTTTCACTTCATCCCTCTAATTATCTCCAAACGTTCGAATACTTTGAATAAAATAACCAAATTCGCAATAGACTATTATGTAATTCATAGTGTGGCCACAATTTAAACACATTCGACGAGGCAACATCTATAATTAATTTGTAATTGCAAACCGTTTGTGCTAATATTTATTGGATGATCTTTTGTTTATAAATAAAGTTTGTGTAGATAAAAATTTGAAAGGGATGGAAATCATTGGAAATCTGCTTTTGCTTCATCCCAAAATTAAATGCTACCTATGTATGAATCTCTATATGCTTCGACATTTGTTCATTTAGCTTCAATTTCATTCCTCTTAGAATCTTCAAAACGATTTATATCCAATAAAGTGCAGTTCTTAGGTAAGACGCCATTAATAAAAAAAGAAAATTCATTTAAATGTTCATGATTCTTTTCAGAACTCTCAACAAAGCGGGGAAAAAAGCAATGAAAAGGAGTAGGAACTAAGTTTTCGTAATAAAAAAAGACCAGCAAATTAATGTTCCCGATACGATCCACATCCACACTCTCATTGCCGAAGGGGAAATTTCCCTCACCCATAAATCTTCACCCGGGTATGACGTCATATACTTTTCACATATTCCGAATTTCGGTTCGTTGATGCCGGCAAATAGAAAATTCTTTGTGGGAAAATTGTGGGAAAATCATTTGCCAAAATGTAGCGGCAGTTTAGCGTAAACGTTAGAGCTTTAAAGACGTGCAAGTTGGTTCGCGGTGCGAGTGAAATTTTCAAGTGGAAAATACTTTTCATTTATGTGAGAAAAAGAAGTTTATGGTGTGCAGTGTGAATTCGGTTTGAAAATTTTGTACGGAATTTGAAGTGGGCTGATGGAGTTGGAGTTCGTTTTGGAGGTGTATCGAAATGTGATTTTAAATAAGCGTGTCGTCGTTTATTATGTTGAGGTGGAATAATAAATTTTCAACAAAGAGTTTCACGTACTAATTCCCAGTAGCAATGCGGAATCTTATCGGAGTAGGATTATAAAAACCTACTAAAAAAACTAGTCACTCCTTGCTGGGATGTAACTCGCGTTCTATGCACTCCCGTGATCATTGCACCTTTTCATTTAAATAAATTTTGTTCCGAATAATATTTCATTGAGCCAAGACTGATAAGCAAAACATTTCCAAGGTAAAATAATGAAAATTCACTGATCAACACCGGAAAAGCAGCAACTCATGTATATTAATTGTATTTTGAATACTACAAAATATTTTCCGATTCGTTGATCTTTTTCGTTCAACTCAGTTTTTTGCGTATCGTTTGGACATTTCTAAAAATAAAAAATGGTGATCTGTTGGGAAAATTGGTTGGAAAAGTCTGTTGGGTCTAAACATAAACACGAATCTTTTCCGTGCATTGTTCGCAATCGTGCTAGTGTTGCTTCTGCTGGTGTGATTTGATGTGTGGGACAACAAGTAACGTGTGTAGTTTTAGTTTTCTTGGCTGCGAAAACGTTTCGTATTAGCAAGAGCTTTGATGGTGATTTATGATCAGTTCACCATAAAATCCGCGCGTGAAATCAACATTTTGTCTGATGTTCATTTAGCGTTCAATGTATTATTTGACCTATGGATATATAATTATATATGTGCAGGAATTAGTTAGCTTCCTCCTTTTGAATCCGAAAAGCTATTTGCCTGTATATTCTGCTATTACCTCATCTCTAAAACTAAAATTAAAATAATGAATTCAATGACTATTTAAAGATTTTTTCATAACGCGCCTTCATGTTAGCCGTACACTATTTCAGGACTCTTTTTTCCCAAATATAAACCTTACCAAATATATACTATCTTAGTATGGGAAACGCGTTGCAATTAGCCAAAACTATTAAATTTCTATGTGTTTCCTTGGGCGCTTGGAGTCTTGTTGGCACCACCTTTGATGGGAGGTTCATAGCCCTTCCCACTAGTGGTATATTTGAATCCCTTGGTATGTTTTGCATTTAATACAACCGTATGGTCGGCTCCATGTTCCAAAGTAACTTGTAATCAAGACTCTGCTGAATCAAAAATTTGGCAAACAGTAACCTTTTAAAAATATATCCAAATTGAAAGGATCTTACGAGGTCCTTTTGAAGCGTCGATTGATTCAAAACCGGAATTCATAAAAAGGAGTGAAATCTAATTTTCGTGGTCAATCTGAAACGGTTGCTATAAATGCAGCCTGTTTTTAAACTGAAATTTGGTAAGTGTGTAAGTAATTATTGGCTAAATAAATCAAAATTGATTGAGAATATAACATGATTGTAGCAAAAAAATGGTGGGTAATAGTTAAGGCTACAAACGTGAAGCATTGATTTGAGAACCTGTTTAACTCTACTCTCAGTAACCAAACGTTTTAACGTGGTCCAATAACAAGGATACAGCTGTATTCTCCATATGTTTAATCTATCATATAGACGCTCTTATTAACTTCCCAGTATATGGGAAGTTCTTGTAATCGCCTCGAAAATCGAAATTGAAATTTTCAACATTTCTTTACGTTTTGAGGTCTATAGAGTATATATAAAGTGTTTTTAGAAAGGGAGATGTATGTGTGTGTGTGTGTGTGTGTGTACGTACGTACGTACGTACGTACGTTCGTGGACACTTTTTTCTACGAGCATAACTCACGTAAACAAAATCATATCGACTTCGTTAAGGTGTCAATCGAAGCGCCTTTGTAATCTTAAGAGCTGATTAGTTTTTGGGATACTTCGGTCGGGGGGGTTTGCTGTTTTGACCCTTTGAAGGTCATTTCTGTCATGCGTTATATCTCGCCAACCAAACATACGATTTGCATCATAGAGGTGTCAATCGACGCGTATCAACATTTGTGTGAATCTATCAAATTTCTCAAAAAATCGTTGTAGCCGTTTTTTAATTTAAGAAAAAAAAGTGCAAAAAATTAGGGTTTTTTTCATAAACAATAAATTTTTAACCTGATTTGCGTTAATAAGTAGACAATGTTTATAAAATTTATATACTCCAAACAATTTTTGTAAAAACAGCATCAAAACATTTTGTCATGACTACGTAAAAAATTCAATTAAAAATAAAAAATCACTAAAAGTCATCATGATTTTCAAGGTCATTTTTATCATTCTCTATATCTCACGAACCAGATATAATATTTGCATCATTAAGGTGTCAGTTGACGTGTATTAATATCTTTGTGAAGTTTATACATTATAAAAACTCGTTTCAGCTTTTTTTTTAATTTAATAGAAGAAAATGCAAAAAATTATAGTTATTTTCATAAAAAATATTTTTTAACCTGATTTGCACAGCACAGTAATAAATGTTTATAAAATGTATACATTCTTATCAGGTTTTGAAGAGAAACCGGCAAAATTTTCTTCCTTGATTATAAAAAAAAATAAATGAAAAATAAAAAATCATTCAAAGTTACCATTTAAAGAGGGTTCATACGAATGCTTTTACTTTATTTTTTTTTATTCTAAAAAATTGTTGTAAATTCAATCAAAGTTTTTAAATATTTGCATAATTTGAGCAGATTTTAAATAGTTTTTATAGTCTTTTATTTAAAAAAAAATGCTTAAATTATAAAAACCAACAAAAATTTTCAAGACCAAAAAGGCCCCCACCGATTGATCCGCGTGAATATTCAATCTGTCCTCATCGACCAAAAACCTTACGTAATCAATGGACCCTCCCGTAGACGATATGATTCTTATTAACTCATTCCTGTTACTGCTATGAATACCTCTCATTGTTGTAATGTTGTTGATGTTTATGTAGATATTACTGGGAAGTTGACCGTGTGGACCTCAAGGGTCGCACCTCGCGGCTTGTTTTATGATTATTTTAATATTTGAATGTGAAATCGTATAATCATATTTTACTAGAGCTCATAGTGCATGCCTTTATCATAAAGGACATCCAAAATTGTCTAGAGTACTTGATGGAACTGAAATGTTCAGTGAACAGATATTTGTATGTGAAATAAGATTGTATATGTATTGAAGTAATGACCTCAAAGGGTATATGTGAGTGAATAAGGGTTAAAGTACACATACTTATTCATAACAATGCGTCTTAAAACGGTGATAGAAACAGAATGGCTGACTGGACGATTTTCGGTGCAAGTTTTCAATTATATATATATACCAGACCGTACATTTCTCTCATTTTCACTTTGTTCCATTGAGTGGTTTCTGAACAAGTCTGCTAACATAGATTCGGTAGGACACTATTTGCAGTTGATAATATTGTATCTTTTAAAACCTTTTATCTATTGATATGATTTCTCCTGTTATCAAATGTAAAGTTGTCTATTGACTTCATGCAACTTTGTTTGCCTTTGTTTATAGTGATTAGTAATTCATGTGTTTTTCCGTAATCATATAAGTTCATGGTATGCTTCTGAAAGATTTATATATTCTGCTTCAGTTGACGACAGTCTAACAGAATCCTGATTGCTACATGTCCAGCTGATTAAGCTTCCATTATACCTAAAGATGTATTCATTATTAGACTTCCTATCAGGCTTACTTTGTACCTAAGATCCCTATATGTCATCATTTGAGTTGTACTTTTCATGTAGTGATTTTTTTGTTTTAGCCTATATTGACTCATAATCGTTATGATTGCAGTAATAGCCGGCCTAGTATTAAAAGAAGTGTAAAGTAAACTTCGGATCAGTTGTTGATAGTTTGTCCTTGTCTTGATGTTATGTATCCCGTACCTGGAATACTATTAGGCGATTTAGCATATTCCAAGCCGAACATTTTTAATATTTTCTCGATTTAGCTCACTTGGCGCATGTACAACGGCAAATTCCTTTTGTATCTTTTGAAATTCCAAGTCCGAGATAAGATGTGTAAGAAGTTAGCAATTTTCAAACGATGTTTCTATCCCTTCAGCGATGATGCGACCGTCTGAAGTTTTTTTCTACTTTTTTAACGTAGATAAGGTTCTGGGTCTCGGGGCAATTTTAGACCAGAAACTGCGCTTTGTTCTACATTACGACAATATAATAGCAAAACCTAAAAAGCTGTTCAGATTTATTAAGAGACGCGTTAAGGAGTTAGCTTAATCAATATACACTTCCCTGTTTCGACCACTGTTAGAATACATATGTATTGCTTGGAATTTGATTTTTAAGACTCAAAGTGAAAAATTTGAATCAATTCAAAAGCGCTTTTTTTTTGATTTGTGGGATCCTTACAACCAAAATAATTTTAATGAATTGTCACCGTTCATATATAATCATATATCATCAAATATCATCTACTAGAATGTCACTTTGCATTTGATGTCATTGATAAAAATTACTATTTAGACAATTACAGTTAAATACAGTTAACGATGCAGAAAAACAAAACAGTCACACCCGCTTACTTCAAGAAATTCAGCACAGCAATGCCTTCCGAAAAAATGATTCCATCAACAGATGTTGCAGGCTAGTCAACAATACGGGCAGATACTACTCACCTAAAGGCTCTATAGTCAATTACAAAATAAATTTGTTAAAAACTCTCTCAAAACCAGCCCACGTCCCCCTCCCCAAATTTCCAAATCACGTTACCTTTTAATAATTAGAATTTTAATATTTATTTATACAAACACACACACACAAGCACACACACACACACAATATATATATGGTATGTATATACTCGTATATATATATATATATATATATATATATATGTGTGTGTGTGTGTGTGATGCTGCCCAATTGCGGAAAACCCCACGCAGGCCACAATTCGGCTATAAGGCACCACATCTCAAACTATCTGTGAGAGTTTTAAGAAAATCTAAAAATTTTGGCTTATTATTTTTATAGTTTTCTTGAGCACTTCTTATATTTTTCTATAAAAGGAATGAATGAAGTTAATCCGATTAAACTTTGACCACTTTTCCCTCATTGCGTGCAAACTCATTACAGCACACAATCAATTCAACTGTAAAATAGGATTTCAATCAACTTAAAGTGCTTCTAACAATTTCCTGTTGGTACATTCTCTTTGACACTGCAAAACTTGATTTCCTTTCACAAGTCGATTATGCAGTTTCCATTGTCCTGGCATGCAAAACGTCTGGCAAGTCATGCTTGAATTTTTTCACTTCAGGGTGAAAGCCAGTGTCAGTGCAAGGACGAGAATGTCGTGATTTAATTTCAGAAGGAAAATGCTAAATATATAAATTGATCGTTTATGGAATAAACTTTACTAAACCAACTTAGAAGGATACCATTACCGGCGAAGGAAGTTTTCCTATGAAAAATCAAACGCAAAACTATTTTCGTGTCAGCCCGACAAATAAATCACTGACACGTCGCTCGATAGTTATTGCCTTTGCTTGTTGCATTCTTATCCTGAAAATTATATTTTCGTCCTTGAAGAGGTCATAAATTATTAGCATTAAGTATATTATAATCGCATCAATATTTATTTTTAGTTGAAAGTGTACGCCACAGCTACAACAACGCGTATTTTGCTAGTGATGCTGTTTGATTTAAATGAATTTTTGTTGCTTTCATTGTTTGCGAGAAAACAATTTAATAATTTTAAATCTAAGGACTATTCTCGTGCTCACGTACCATTTGTCACTTGCATGTCTGTCACGTGTACAGACTTGCACTTAATCCGATGAAGTCAATCAACCCAGTCTATAAGGGAAAGTGTCCTTTCTACGAGTGCTTTCATCAGACTTTGATCCTTGTGCGGTTGGCACGTTCTTAGAACTATTTGCATTTCAGATTAGTTCAAAGTGTTTTTTCGAGTAGTAAGGAAACTGTTGAAGAAGATAAAATGATGCAGCTCAAAAAGTCTTCCTTGTAAAAATATATTTAAAGCAAAAGTTGCAAAAATGAGTATTTAGGTGATTTTATGGGAAATTATGTTTTTAATTTAAAAATTCCTTTTAAAAATTTATAATGTCAAACTAATGGAGAGTGTTTGATATTCTGTAAAATTTACAGCTTGATCCTGAAAGCTTTGTAAATTGCTGTTAGTTTGTTATCGAGTCCTGCTTATTTTTCATGGACTCGATTCGTGCGTCATAAACGAGTACCAAATTTTTTTTTAATCTGTAATCAAAATTGATGTGAATTCTTTTCAAATCATTAGAAAATTTTTTTTTGCTAAGTTGGATCTTGGCCATTATTTTAAATCATAATTTGCAATTTTTTGTAATATGTAATACAAGTCAAGTTATAGTAATCTTTCAGTTCGTTTCTAAACTTTCAATGTACTATACATAACGTATATGCAAATCATTTCTAGGAAGAATACTCTATTGAAGCTTTTCATGAATGAATGAAAAACTAGAAACTGGCCACTGCCTAAATAATTTAATTTATTTAAATAAAATCCTGATAAAGGCCACATTAACATGCACAAGTGAATCCAAAAATTCGCATTATATACATTATAAATTATCATAATTCTCCCGCAGTATAAATCAAAAAAGCAGCTTCATATCATTATTTATTGAATGGAGTCAAGACTGAAGTAGCTTAAATGCCGTCTCACGTTCCACGTTACCAAGAATATCGTGAATCTTTGCCAAAATCATTTATTCTTAGAACGTAGTCCATTCGAAGAAAACGCTATTCAATCCACTTGCGTAGAAACATTCCTAGTTCGACGTTGATCCCCTAATATATTTATATGTGGACGAGTATTCTATGTTATCCAGGAAATCATCGTGTTGTCCTCGTTTCGGTTGAAGCTTACATCGAAACTCAGAAATTATTGCATGTTTCTACGTCATTAATCACCCCCCAACTGTACCTCTACTTACTAAGTCGCTCAGTCATATAAAGTTATATAATCACAATCCTGGCAGGGCTTGCAACTGTGTTAGCCGACATGCGAAAAATTATGTAAGTAAATCCTTTTGTTTAACACGAATTGGTAGCGGTGTATAGTAATAACGCATGAAACTATTAATTATGGCCAAGAGTCATTTCGTAAGTTCATTTCTTGCCTGAAATGTGTCGCCGCTATTAAGGATAATAATGGGGTACCAGTGATGGATTAAATGATTTGCTATTTAATATAAACATTGCAATTATGTGTGCAGTAATGGTGAAAAGGCATTTGAAAGAAATTTGCTGGATGTTATCTTGCAAAACTGTTAAATAAAGTGTTTGTAGAAAAATTTACTTGAAAAATTCCTTGCTTGATCGCTGCAGACCGACTCAATGATAGAATCGTCCTGTAGTACAATATCATCAAAATTCAAATAAATGGCTGTGTTCAAACACGAGTTGACTATGAAGCTAAAATAAAAACCTTTGAATTCAAGAAAAAAAGTGTCATTTTATTAAGTAGAGGCTCTATATCCAACAGGATAGTAGCGGGTCTATGATACCCTCTGTCATCTTTTGGAATGGCTGACTAAGATTCCATACTATCAAGTTTTTTGAATCCAAAACGAGGTTATAATAGCTTTGTCTAATTATTGGTACTTTCAAGGTCTGCAGTGCAGCCAAGAAGTAATACTTCTAAATAAATATTCTATATGGATTTCTTGTAAGCAGTATCGGCTTGAAAGGACAAAGGTTGGTGAGTACACTGGTATGAAGTTCCCTATCATTCAAATAAGTTAAATATAAAATGTGATTTTCTACTCCAAGCAAGAGATATCACATCTGGAACGTTAACCAATTTAAACTAATCAATTTTTTCAAATCAAGAATAGCTAGTGATCACAGAAATTTATTAAACACTTACACTGTAAATAAGCGTAGTTAACTGAAACAGAGGGACACTTATATAAAGGGGACAGAGTGAAATAAGCTTGTTGAAATGTCTCTAGTTAGAATGTCATTTTATTCAATCTACTTTGCTTCTTTTATACAAAAATTTTATTGTTAGCCTAATTCATATGTACGAATCATTGTCCTACAACTATTTTCCCATAGATGCATCTGGTTGCAAATAATCAACAATTTGTTTTCGTTCGACAATGCTGACGCAAATGGTTGCAATAATTGGCCGATGCACTTGTACCTAACACGTTGATCCATAACACATTCCAAGGGTTCAAACGCCTTGCATAATGGTCATTAAAAGAGCGCCGTGTTCATTTGACACTTTTCAAGCACATTCGGGTTGGCATAGCTCTGTAAGCAATTCTTACTCGTTGACTCTTTAGATTTATGTATTTTGTGTTTATGTTGTTCGTAGATATATTGTAAGCATGTGCGGCATTGTACAGATGAACATGTGATTCTATTACAAGAAAATCCAAAACGAAAAGATATGCAATCGAGGCCCATTCTGTCAAATTATGACAAATCCCTAATTTATTTTATCAGCTGACAAATGCGGTAACAGCTGACACTGTTTCGCCTGGGATCGTTACAGTGGAAGTGAATATCAAAGAGACTAGAGCAATTATTTGCAGTACATTTCTTTCAGTGATGGAGTCGTGCATGATTTTTATTTGTTTATCCTCCGTTTGATTACAACTAGCGAGTAATATAGTTTAAATGAATTTGGAAATAATTTCAACAATAATGATTTTCAGGTTTCCCAGCAACAGTGCCTTGACAAGTAGAGTGAAGTATTCAAAACCTTTAATAAAACCTTCTTCTGTGCATAGTTTCCACAGAATAAGAAAATACTACTGAATGTCCCCTTCTTAAAATCTGTTATCCAGGGTTAAATTTGCATAGTTTCTCAACTTTTCAACCGATTTTAATCAGAAAAAGAGCTCATCAGTATTTGTTCGAGATTTGCTTGGATGTTTAGCATGCAAAAATTTTTCTTTTACAAAAAGTACTGTTAAACAACTTTTTATATCTCAGTACAATAAAGAACAAAAATGTTGGAAATAAAACAATCCCAAAATATTGTGTGACCTAGGTTAGTTGAACTCCTGAAAAGAAATGTAAATTCGAAAATCATGTTCAACTATCAAAAAACTTAGTCTTTTCGATTTCCAGATGTTTTTTTTTCTTGAATTCGTGCCTAAAAAAATTAATTAATAACTAACTGGGAACCAATTCAAGTACATCTTGCATAAATAATTCACATGAAAGTATTGTCTTGAATTTCCGCAATCGAAAATCAATGGAATAAAGTCAATAGTAAGCTCGCATGGTTAGTCTTTTAATATTCAATTGATTCCTCCGAAGGGGATTTGCCCACGGATTGTTGGAAAGCAAGAATCATTCACCATTCAATATGTTTAATTCATTATTAACTTAATAACACTTTACGCACTTACATGGCCTAGTCTTCATGAAATTTTTATTGCGTATTTTAACAGTGCAAATAGGAAAGACTGACTGGCTTTTCAATAATAATGAAATCCATAAATAATGCAAAATGTTGACCATGACTCGTCTTTTGCTTTGCTTTCAAAAAGGATTCGCTCAAACACTTGCAAGGAAAATATATAAATATATATAGATTTTTTGATAAATAAATTACAACTAAAAATACGTGGAAAGGCGTTGAATCTAAAATACACAATAGCACCCGGGAAAATTAACACAACATAACATTTATTGAAGCCATTTAATGTTTTTTTTCTGATTCAATTTCGGTTCAAGGAATGGGAAGCTGTAAAAAGCTCATAAGATACCTTTGAAATGTTAACAGATATTTTTGCAAATTTTATGGAATAATGTGATTGTAATGGTGTGTTTCTATAGCTGCCAAGTGTATATGTAGGTGCGTGTGTCCTGGACGTTATTGTTGATATGAGGAGTTTCTTAGAAACAAATTGCTTTTGGTTATGTTCCTTAAAAAGTTTCTCTTTCAATTGTTAAGCACGAATAGATCCATTTGAAAAGGGGAGCTAATGATTTACATTCGTGTTTGGTGAAATGTAGTTTATTTTTGTTGGGTAGAATTTAAGCAAGACCGATTGATTGTTTTCGATACCGAATTTGATAAATAAACTATCAAACAATAAATTATATTTCACACAAGTTTGCCATACATACGATTTTTGTGGGATCCACGGATACTGACATATACGGGTACGATTTTTCGCGTCTGAAGCCCTATAACTCCTTGCTATCCTCACTCCGGTTAGCCAGACTAAGGTTTTCTTCATTGAGAAGCTTTAAGCTACTGTTTTTGCGTACTTTCAGCCGTGTGAAAATGGATATATTGTAAAGTCTACTAGTCCTTGGACTGTTATATCACATATCAAACGCGCGTGCTTTGCTAATCAAACATCTTGTCATAGATGTTTTTCAATAGACTGTTGCCATGATGTCTTCAACAATGTGTTGCATTGAGTGCTGCGACAATATTCTTGCCACAATTGACTTTAAAAAAATATTTGTCCTATGGTGGAATGAAAATCACACCCAATTAGTGCATTTTTATTCTAGAAAATATTTTTAAAATTAGGATATATAAGAAGTATGAAGGATTTTTTTTATGTGAAAAGGACCATAGCTTTCATTTAAAACTAAAATCGTATGTGGCTCATTTTCGATTTCAAAAAAAGTTATTGCTGCAAAAATCCGATTTCACACGGTGACATTTTGCAAGTGTAAAAATTGTGCGAATTCATAATCCATTATAATATTTTCAATGAGCTTGTAGCTCCTTTTTTAATAAGATAGCGACACTGTCATATTATAGACCTTTGCTTCAGTCAGCCAAATTCTTTACAGGATCAAATAAAAAGTGCTGGTTTCAAAATAATTTCGGCCCTTAATGGTGGTAAAAGAGGCGTTAAAGTAGTTATGAATGAGCTGAGGTGTTTGAGTTTTAAAAAAGAAAGTGCAATTTTTTTTTAATTTGACCATGCTTCCACCGATTGAATCCGCGGCCGCCCAGCAATGTTTTAGGGTTTATTACCAAGTTCAGCTAAAATTCCTGAGGCCGCTCTAATAATCCGGTTTTAAATTTTATAATGTGAAATTTTATAAGGTGAAATGTTCTTTTATATGTGAAAAAAAAATTTCTGGCTTGCAAGATTTCAAAAAAATTTGAATTGTTTTAAGATATATTAAGATTGAAAACTTATCATGCAAAATCTACTGAATCGATTTTGATGAAATTTTTTGTGCTATTTTATTATATTATAAAGATTTGTTAGGCGAGTGATGAAGGTCCTAAGCCCATTCGTTTTTATATTTTTTGCTATTTTGCAGCAAGGGTAGTTTTTTTTAAAATTTGTAACCAATCATATCTTAAAGAAAATTTAATTACACACTTTTTATTCCTGACAACTTGGCTCTAAAATTAATCGTTTGAAAGTTAGAAGTGAGAAAGATAGGAAAAAATCGAGTTTTTTATAATTTTTAAACATTTCGCTTTATTTATTAATGTTCCCGTTTTTTTGAGAGTGAGGATAAGTTAATTATTGTTATACAAGTTATTCTACAACTTTTTCTGCAAAAATCAACCGACAACTGAAAATAGATCCACCCTGGTCTATATAGCTTCTTCTAGCTAAATCAAGCTCATAATGAGCTGTATGTATCACATTAACCATTGAAAGAAGCACATCTGAAATCCCATGACATAAAGTGTTGTTTTGATTCACTTATTGCATACTTCTGATCTTTTGCTTCACCACACACTAATGTTCACGTTTTAGGTGGTGTCAAATAGTAGCTCGTGCCGTAGTGAAATGTGTCACTTGCAAATCTATAAATGAATGATAGTGTGAAATATTAGTATATGTTTGCGTTGTAACTAATATACTAATATTCACTTCTGCTCATATTTATTTGTCCAGGAAAGACGTACCCAAGATTTGCATGCGCTTTTTAGACAGTGCTGGGCATTCGGACAGAAAGTGCTGGTGTGATTGTTTCTTCTTCTTCGTCTGATCTGCAACTTCGGCAGAAATCATTAAAAGGAACGCCCAATCTTTCTACGGGCCGATCAGACAGTGTCCCGTTAGTACAGAAACGACGGAACTCAGGGTTGCATGGCTTATATTGAGGAGCCACTTGGTGCGTTTGGAGTACAGTGTGTGCCAAGTTGGCCTGGCTGTCCTGTAGGTTTCTTCGAGCAGCCAGGCCCTATTTGCGGCCTCCACGTAGTACTGCTTAAATCCTAGCTTTATGGAAGCTAGAGGGTGGCCGACTTCGTGGGTAAGTGTTATTCACAATATGTTGCCATCAAAAATACAAACATATTGTCGCGTATTAATATGTTATTTTTATCGCTTTTTGGAAATTAAATTCGAAAGCTTTGCTATCGAAATTTTTCGAAATTCCTGGAATAAGTAGTGAAAAAACTGCTATTAATTTTGAGTACGTCGAGGTTTTGGTGACCTTGCGGAAACACATTTGCATTACATCGTGCCTTGAGAATGTTTTTAATAAATTTTTATCATCATAATTCATCTTCTAGATGATATTCACCAATCCACTTCATTTTGTCGCGGCTGTAAAACTCAACAATGTTGCAAAGAATGTTATTTTGAACAAATTGTGAGATGTTTCTCGTCCCACTGTCGCACATTTAAACGGGAAAATGTTGCACGCTTTAATTATTCATTACCTCGAATAAAAGCAACAACCCTAAATTATTTCTATTAATATGGCGCTTTAAAGAAACGCACGAGTCCGTTTCATCCTTCTTAAGTGGACATGGAATTACCAGCTTACGACAATACATAATTCCGTCTCGGAGTCTCTCATTTTCGCTGTGGCAGCCGCCATAACATTTACATTTGCATTTTTACTACCGAATTAAGTCCGTGACGGATTTGCATTCGGATTTGATTTTCATATGAAATTCGCGTGGCTCAATTCCAACTGATCTGAGGGTGGCTGTTCCCGATGGCGCTGTTAATTCGATTAAGGCGCACCAGTACCGCGGCAAAGGCTCTTTTCATGCCGTCGGGAAAATTGATGGGGCCCCGTTCCTTGCGTCGCGTTTTTAAAAGGAAATTATGAAAAACGAATGAATTTTAATTGCTCATTGTTGCAAACTCGACCTATCGCCCTCCTAGTACGCGTCCTTGTCGTCAGGTTGAATTGACGCCGACAAACACGTCGCGCTGGAGTCCCTTTTGCTTTGGCTTTGAGAGAAATAAATGAGTTTTCAGCACTTTTCGCTTTCCGGTCGCGAATATTTCAGCAAATATAATTTTATCCTCGTGAATCATTTCCAAGTTGTCGCCCGAGAAGTCAAAGTCAACATCGAAAAGCGAAGGACGGGCGGCAATAATGAAGAAATCTTCCACCGACCAGAAGAAAATCAGTGAAAATCGCAGTAGGCAGTCCAGAAATTCTTACAACTTGTCCTGTTCAGCCAGGAACAAGTGAAATGAGAGAAAATAATAAGAAAACAATTCTTTCGACGGTTACAAAATCCTGACACGTGCGGTTCCTTCCTTGTTTTGCTTGGCGGGAATTCATTTCAAGTGGATTTCTCGCAACAATTTGGGTCACACGGAAATTCATTTTTGCAAAGACGGAGGTTTTATGGATTTTCATCGGTGGCTCACCTACATTTTTGCTGAATTCCAGGAATATGTAAGGTAGACCTGGGAAAGAAGCGAGGAGGAATGTGAGTGTGTTTTGGGGTGAAACCGATTTTTGGGAAGGTTGTTAAATGCCTAGACGAGGTTTTGATTGGCGTTATCGGAAGAGAAGGCTTTTGTTTAAATTATGAGGGGGATTATTTTAAAGGAAAATTGATTTGAAAGTTGAAGTGTATTGAAAATTTGCGGGGGAAAAAATTTCAGTAGTTTAAATAGGAATATGTCGAATACGTCGGTTAAATCTTGATTTTTGTTTCGTAGTTTCTGAAGCTTCATCAAACTACATGTGGAAAATGCACTAGATATGCAATGAAACATGGTCACGAAACCTAAATTATTCATTTTTATTGTGTACCAATTCCACACAAATAAGTTTATTCAATTCTTTAAGCACTGGAACCTGAAGTGAATTCGAAAAATAGAAAGTTCTATTTTACTGGATAAATATTATTTAAATTGAGTGTAATATGTATTACAAGGGGCATATATCGGAGCTCAGGTGACGAAGAAGGGACAGAGTCAATAGATCGCCTTCTGTACAGATGTCCAGCTTTACTTGTAAGAAGAAATAAGGACTTAGAAGCATTTTTTTCGCGGAGCTGAATGACCTTGGAACTTGAAGAATGCACCAACTTCTCGATTTTGAAAAGAAATTTGGATGGCTTACAAAAAAAGTTAGAGTTAGTTAGGTTTACATAGGGAACAATGGACCAAATCGGTCAAAGTGAAGCAGAACCCATTTAGCTCAGCACCCTTGTATCTAGTCTAACCAATGGACCTGATCAGGAAGTCCTGATGTGAAGCTAAGCACCAGTTCAAATATGGCTCGTGTTAGGGTATCATGCACGCACACATAAAAAAATGAGAAAATAATAACACAATCCATCATTTGCATTCTCATTTACAGTGATTTTTTTCTTAACTTTGAGAAGGCATGTTTAACCCAGCTGAAATCCATTTATCCTGTGAAGTCACCGTCATCGGGAATCGAACCATAGGCTAACATCATTGAAAATAGTTGATAAATGAAAGGTAATTAGAATAACACTTATAGTTCATTTAAATTAATAAGAATTTGAGGTATATAATGCACAGAAGCAAGCTCCAATTTTGGCATTTAAGGGATAAGTAGAGAGGTGTAGAGTTTAAAATTGAAAAGTTGATTTTGTAAGAGGTTCGCGTTGAGCGCAATCTTGGACTTAAACTTTTTGCTATCCCCTCGGAAACTGTTGGTCTTACGAAAAAATATTAACGCTTCTTTCGTTGAAAACTAAATCTTCCATCTTTGCTATCAGAAATTGTTCAGTGTAAATTTTTTTTGCAATTTTTGAACTGCAAGTTCATAAAGATTTTCCGAACAAGATCTTAGTGCGCTGATATAGAAAAAACTCGTTCTAAATTTTGCCGTATTACAAGGGATACAGTGGCACTGATCATGTTCAGATTTGTATATTGGAAGATACAGTTGCTGCCCTAATGCTACCACAGCTTGATTAGAGTTGGTATACTATTGACTATGATTTTTGAGAACACTCTGAAAGAGTCTGTTATCATATTGGATGATAACTATATATGTACGTCTGAAAAATGAGCCTTAAATTTGTTCAACTCAGGATATGATATATACATTGTCTACAATTGTTGGCAGAGATTTTATCATGAATCAGAAGGAAGTTTAGAGCTAAACTCTGCAGAAGAAAAGCCGGTATATTTAAAAAACGCAATGTGTTTATTAAGCAGTTCAAGGGAGTTTAACCAATCAGAGAAATATGGTGTGCTGTTTCATTATCTGTGGTGTAGATCTAACGATCCATCTTCGTATTAGCTTTTTTAAATCACTTCAATTTATGAAAATGCACTAAACCACTTCACGTCTGATTATACTCCCCAAAAATTCATAAAAACAGTAGTAAAACGATTAATTGATAAATTCACAACCCTCAACTTACTGGCTGTGCGTCGCATGAGAAGTTTCCCAGAATACTCTTTTCAATTTCTAGTACGTTTCACAATTGCGTCTAAAGTTCTGGAAGGGAGCGACATTAAAGCAATTGTAAATACACAAGGGATGCTGCCCCAATAATGTCTCATTGGAGCATACTCGTACATTCCAGCTCGTCTGAAAGTTCCTGCAGCTCATGGGCTTTTATGGAGAATTTTATTCTGTCCGAATGTAGGATAAGTCTGAAAATAGAATACTCTCTTGTTGATTTTGACGATGAGGCGTTTAGGCAACTTGAACAACTCTAAATGAACATCAGCATTTCAGAGTGAATAATAGAGTCCTGCAAAAGAATGTTGTTCACTGGCTATAGTGTAGGTATGAAATTTATCAGAAATTTTCAATAGATTTCGTTTCGATGATTGAATTAAATTGAACTGTAGACTATTTTTGTTAGGAAACATCTTTACAGTTCTCAACTCTTTCAAAATCTGCATCATCACAAGGGTATCCATTTTTCATAGTTGTTATAAACGTTCAGAAAGCTATGAGTTCTTCATAAAAAAGTTTCTTAATCGTTAAAATTTGTCATCATAATTTTTCCAGCTGGAATGGTGATTATCTGTTTTTGTATTGTTTTATTCAGAGGATAATTCACATTCTATTGTGGGTGGACACTCACAAAAATGATTAAAGTTTGTTGTGATCAAATTGAAAATAAAAGTTTTAGCTAACAAAAGTTATATAGTTCTGAGAAGTTTAAATTGCTTGTGTTTTTTCGTGAAAAGCTAAATCTTTTACTTGAAGCATTGTCCTTTTATGTCACGGTAAATTTTTCGTGAGGAAGTAAATCGGTCAGGTTTCTAATCCATCATTTTGCTTGTTATTAAAGAGAAAGGTGTATAAAAGAAGAATCAAGATCCTTAGAGATCAATTATTTCAAGAATAATTTTTAAACATTTGATGCAATTTATAATCTTCAAATCTCTTTGAAATGAGTTTTAACATCCTTTTGCAATGATTGTTGCTTTAAATTGTATGAAATGTCGGTTGTAAATACTTGAGCATTTAAAGGGCTCGTACTACTGGGTTGTAATCTTCTACTGATACTATGGGTCAATTCTCTGAAATTGCGTAAAATTTAGGAATAACTTGTAATTTAGGGAATCCATGTTCGATCAACAGTTCCATCAATGGTTCTAAATTAATAATCTACTAGCGCTTATACTGAAATTCGTTTAGTTGTAGTTATTGTCCAGGAGGAAGCAAAGGGAGCCGTTTATACAGCTTGAAAATGCATTTTTGCGTTACTTCTCGTGTTTTTAGACAAACAATTGCCACCAATAAGCATCGATAGTAACAAATGGTACCGCAAACGACTCATGACAAAATTTTGTTTACGCAAATCCTGAATGGTTTTCGAGGTAGAAGTAAAAACAAAGGAGTTATTGGGTCCAAAAGATGATCTTCCTTTTTCGCGTGGTTTTTAACTTGTAAATTTTTCAATATTGCAACCACACGAAATATGTGTAAGCATGTTAAATTTACTTTTCAGCAGCAGGCTGCTGTCTGAAAAAATTGAGGTAACGCTCAATCGAGATGTGAAGGCAGGGGGTGCATATACATTTATCATATCGCCTAAAAATAATGATGAATTTTTGTTGTAGGACATTTTTGGTGAAGATAATTTCGCTTATGAGTATGTTTCCTTTTGAATGGGGTCTTGCCAATGAAAGCAATATGAAATGTATTAATTATTTTCCATTGATCTATGTGTTTTTTTTTGTGTAAAGCATAAAATTTATTGATATAGTGTGAACTATGTATGTCATAGCTTTTCGTTGCAGCTTCTTGCGTATACCCACCGCTAAATATCCAAACCGCCCGTCACACATTTTTCAAATTGAGTCATTGCAGACATTAACAATTTCAAACATCTACGATGACGCTTCCACCTCTTAGCTGCAAACAGTTTCTAGATATATACATTTTCGAGCATTCAGATTCCACTAAATTATTCATGACTCTTTGTAAATGTTGCACTAGTAAACTGCTTTTGGGGATATCAAAACTGCGAGTTGGAAACGTTGAAAGTGACTCCTGGCAGCAGCCATGGTGAATGCTGTCTTTACCTGTGTCATGCATGCATCAATCTTGAGGACAACTGGGACTGCAGAGCACATATGGAGCAATCCCCTTGGGAAATTTTCTTTTCCTTTTTTTCCACATATTTGGCATGGAACTGACTAAGTTACCTGCCTGAAGCGTAATTTAACTATGTACTACACATGTCGCGGCTGAAGATAACATTTTTAGAGACAGATAACAGACAGAAAAATTAGTGGTGATCCAGAAAGGATGATGAAATAGTATCGATTATTAAAAGAAGAGGAAGAGCATTTGCTTTGAATTCTGTAGAGTCTACAAAAAATGTATCATCAGATCATATTTTGAGGATTAATATAGTCATCTTAATGCATTCTGGCTTATTTTATGGTATTGAATTTATTGTTCCAAATATCGCAGATCTAAATACTGTGAAGATGTTTCGGTCAAATTTCTTAGACATGTGTGCAGAATTGATTAACATTCAACTAAAATATTCTCCTTGGCATATCGAAAAGGTCGATACGTTTCGCGTCTACATATTTCGGAAACAAATCGAACTCCAACTGCGCCACTCAACTCCACCCCAACAGCCTAATATTGCATATTAATTACCAGTAGAAATCTTATCAGTGCTCTTTTGGGGATATATTTATTGCAATTATTGATAAACAGGTGCTAGCAGCATATTTACGTTCGACAAGGCGTGAAAACCATTTGCCAAGTGCTGTGCAAACAAAGTGAATACGGAGGGACCCTTTCAATTTAATGGAGTAAGTCAAAGTTGCTGCTTTTTCATCACCATCACCATTGAATAGTGCCACTTCAATGTGAGTCCCTTCGTGAGTAAAGTGAAAGTGTGCACAAAAGTGTTTTTGGGCTAGTAAAAAGGACAATTGCATATTGAAAATGGGCGACGATATGGTGCATTATCGATCGCACCCTAAAACGCGAAGTGCTTCGATTTGTGCTCCAGTCAGTGGAAGCCTGGAGGCGGTTATAAACACGCCGTCGGGAAGTAATACACCGGAAAATGGGACGCCAGGATATCGCAGACGCAGACCGGCTACTAGAACGCAGAGTGCTAGGATTACTGGTCCTCGATCGGTGAGTAGAATTGTTTAGGAAACATTTTCCACTTGAATAACTTGAATATTTTCACAACATATATTACGAATCTCAAGATCGTGATCCTTTTCAAACTATACAAAATTTATGAAATTCTGGATTAAAGTTTCTTAATTGTTTTTCTTGTATTTTTATCATGAAAGGACCGTCATTTTTGCTAGGTGTACCAAAAACGGTTTTTATCTAAATTTGAGATAGCGGCCAATATTAGTTGTTGATATTTTTTGAATAAAAAATTAAAATTAACACCGCCAAACATACAGGCCCTATTACAAATAGTTTTTAAAATCACTTCCACTTGATTGATCGTTTTTCTAACCAATAGTTTAAGTATTCTATTACAGCTATTCTACAATAGCTTCCATAAATTTCAGAATAGTGTGGTGCTCAGAAAATGTTCTGTTCGATTCATTTTGACAATTTTGTAATCAACCTAATTTTCGGCTTTAATAATTTCTTAATTCTTTTTGGTAATATTGTTCGATTTCTAAATATTTCTCCCCAAAATTATGACGATCTTCCCACTACAAATAGTATATCTAAACGTAAACTTCAATTTTCATGTTATTCTTCCATAATCATAGAAATAACGACAAGACTATCTTCTCCAGGATTCGTGGAAATGTGCCTTTTTTCAATTACATCAAACCTATCGAATATTAATTGATCGAAGACATGCTTCGACTTTATTGCGAGGCCATTAAGCAAGTTAAGCTTTAATAGTGCATGAATCGCAATTAAAGATACATTAACAACTAAAATCAGAATACTAGAGGGTAACCATTGTGCTATATCTCATGTACAAAAACGTTTAGATACACGTACGCACCATACACAGTCGGCCAGGATGTGTGCCAATATTTGTCGTGAGTTCATAGCATTTTTTTGTAGACGTTACGAAACGCGATGATAGACGATACGGTCATGTTTATTTAGTGTCTTGTATCCAATATTTGTATGTCTACTATGAATGAATAGTGCTGATTGTTAGAACGAGATTGTAGGACCCTTGGAAACATCATTAATGACTGAGTAATAGAGAATTACGGATTTTCAATCATGAAGCATTCCAAGAAGATCGATGTTATTATAGCTGCTGAATAACGCTGCCAGAAACGATACAGATCAAATAATTCGGTTATAATAATATTCTACAAGAAGGTTTGAATGTCTAATCTAGTAGATCATTTCCATTTGTAAACTATTCACAAATTAACATATTTCTGGACAAATTGGATAGGCAGGTGTTGCAAGTGTTAACTGCTTAATGTGCATGTAATGAAGCATAATCGATCAAATTGGGTGCTGCGTCAACTTGAGAAGTAAGGAATTATGTATAATCAGAGGTGCAATTACGTTATTACAGAGTAAAAACACGCAAACATGTCGCACCTCCAATTAGTTCGATATTTTTGATGAGCGAATAAACAAGAAGGAAGCTGAGACAAGATATGTTTTCGAAACTTTCAGGTCAGGCTTGAAACTCACCTTGAAGTAAAAAATACGGAAGTGATTATGGAAAGAAATTCTAACCATTTGTCCTCAAAGGAAAAAGCAGTTCAAATTATATGTCTATCATACGTATATGTAACTAATTAACTTTTTTAACTCTTCTTTTTGTTGGATCTATGCCTATTAAATGGGCAGTGAGAGTTAAATTTTGGAAAAAATGCCAGACTATTAGTTTGGTCAGCTGCAAATTAGTACTTGAGTTAAATTTGCTTTTTAGAAATGCAACTAACACAATACTAAACTTAAAACTTGTTTAAGATAAATGTTACATAAACTGAAGTTACAACATACATACACTCAGTAAACGCCACATAGCATTCCATGGTATATAGACCAGACTGGTCTACCTTAAGGTTTTATGGATTCCATCATGCATAAAGTATTTATCACGTTATTCAGCATTTTACATGGTTCTGATCAAATACAAGCATATTGGTCTGAAATGGAAGCCATTTTCATGTTCAATATTTTTTTTTAAGTTCTTGCTAATCGCGAACAAATGTTCTGATAAATAAATTGTAAAAATGTTGCAAACTTAGTAAGGTTTTATAATATTACTATTCATTAGAGTAAAAATTGTACGGCATTTTGCCCACGTTGGGCGCTGATTGTGAATTGAAATACAAAATGCTGAATGTTAATGATTTTTTATTTATTATGCAAAAAATCTAAAAAATGGTTTAAATTGTTGTTTATTCTGGGTTATTATTAATTCTTTTACTGAGCTATATCCACATTTGACGATTCATTTAGTTAAACCCATGAACATTTCAAACTAAAAATCCAACTATCTGTCATGGAAAACGTTTGCTTATTTTTTTGTGAATGAATCCATCTGAATAAATATGTATGAGTTTTTATTTTTAGCGCCTTTTGTTTGAGTTTCAAGTTGAAAATAACCGAGAGCCTGTTCGAAGTTTCAATTGTAGATGAAAACTCAACCAACATAAAAGCACTTTGGCTTTTGGAAATGCTTCAATCAATCATACATGCTGAAGCAATTCAACACGTCCTTATTTGAGTATCTGAAATGGTATTTTCATACCTTTTGGATGCTTGATGTCAAATCAACTTCGTTTGTTGATAAAAAAACAAGGACAAGCACCAAAAAATGTAAATAATAGAAACAGAAGTACAAAAGAATCGTTTTCAAGTCCTTGGCAGTATTATTGACGGCATATGATGCATAAGTGGTTCTATTTTATTGATGAAAGTATCGTTTATGTAGGTTTTTAAAAAAATACATTATTCTTGGAAGAGTTTAGAAAGTGGCTTCCTTTTCCCACAGCAAATAAATAGAAAACTCTCTTGAAAATTGTTCACTGATGTTTTTTGATGTTTTGATAGCTGCATTAAAATTTTCATCCTCAATTGTGCATTATTGTCTCAGAATTTTTCGTGAAAATATTAAGTGAATTTTGAATAAACACTCATCTAGAGCGCAAAATTGAGCATATACATAAAGTCATTATTTCCAATCGATTTGTTTTATTGATTTCGAAAACTAGGATTCAAAAAGTGGCTTCCAAATAAAACTAAAAGCTCACACACTGCAGCGGAGTCCCCCAAAATGTTGTCCAAATGAGTTCAACATGTGTCGATTTTCATCACATCGCATGACTCTCCGACAATAAAAATTTCAGAATCTGCCTAGAAAACACATCTGCTTATTTTCGTGACAACTATAATTAAATTGTTGACAAAAGTATCATTTCAATACACCGAAATTTGTTGAGAAAAATATAAACTCGGTGCCTGCCACCCCGCACGAGATTCCCAGCCGATGAATGATACCACCAACAAAGTGGTTTGCGACACAAATTTTCCTCCCTGTCAATATATAACAAGCAATTTCCCGCGAAGTGAAAGTTAGCACGCATTTATATAAATCTATTGCCTACAGAGAAAATGTGATGAACAAAT
This sequence comes from Oxycera nigricornis, assembly GCA_963942545.1. Lineage (NCBI taxonomy): Eukaryota > Metazoa > Arthropoda > Insecta > Diptera > Stratiomyidae > Oxycera > Oxycera nigricornis. The sequence continues at coordinate 25,549,609 of OZ012659.1, read as the reverse complement.
TTTACAACAGGGAAAAAAGTTGCTTGACCCCAGCAACCGAAACAAAATTCTTGACATAGAAATTAGAGAATCAAAAAGCATTAGTGCCATCAGTGAATTTTCATATTTTCGTGAATTCTTTTTCTACTGAGGAAAAGCGACGACTGGTAGACGGTTATGGTGATGCCAAAGTTCTAAGAGTGGCGGGATTTTGGTGGGATGGTGATCTAATAACTTTTGGCGTAATTGGATCATTGCGTTCGCTTTGATTATCGTGATTGTGAGACGAAATGCGATTATGTTGATGGTGGAAAATTAAATTATTTGAAATGATTTCGAAAAAAGAAAGCAATTTATTCTAGTTGACAAGTTGTATTGCTTAAGTCTTATTGAGAATTTTAAAAGACTGAATTAGATTATGCTGTTTTTTTTGAAGAATTCAACTTATAATCTTGTAAATTCAACGGACAAGTTTGCTGGCTACTATTTTTTTATATACTTTAAAACATTGAATTAAGCATGCTTAATTACTGTTGATAAGGTCTTAAATTACAGAAATATTAATAATCTGGAAATCAATGAAAGAGGGATAGGTGGAAGCAATCTCAAAATTTTATTTGTATCCTTTCGTGGCTTTCTATTCATTATCTTGTTAACTTCCCAGTATATGGGAAGTTCTTGTAATCGCCTCGAAAATCGAAATTGAAATTTTCAACATTTCTTTACGTTTTGAGGTCTATAGAGTATATATAAAGTGTTTTTAGAAAGGGAGATGTATGTGTGTGTGTGTGTGTGTACGTACGTACGTACGTACGTTCGTGGACACTTTTTTCTACGAGCATAACTCACGTAAACGAAGTCGTATCGACTTCGTTAAGGTGTCAATCGTAGCGTCTTTGCAATCTTAAGAGCTGATTAGTTTTTGGAATACTTCGGTCGGGGGGGTTTGCTGTTTTGACCCTTTGAAGGTCATTTCTGTCATGCGTTATATCTTGCGAACCAAACATACGATTTGCAAGATTAAGGCGCCAATCGACGCGTATTAGCATTTGTGTGAATTTTTCAAATTTTGAAAAAAATCGTTGGAGCCGTTTTTTAATTTAAGAAAAAAAAAATTAGGTTTTTTTTATAAACAATAAATGTTTAACCTGATTAACGAAAGACAATATTCAATTTTTGTAAAATTTATATATTTTAAGCAATGCTTGTAAAAACAACATCAAAACTTTTTCTCATGATTACGTCAAAAATTAAATAAAAAATAAAAAATCATTAACAGGCATCATGATTTTCACGGTCATTTCTGTGGTGCGTTATCCATATCTCGCGAACCAAACATACGATTTGCATGGTCAAGAATTAAATCGACGCGTATTAACATTTGAGTGAATCTATCAAATTTTGAAAAAAATCGTTGGAGCGGTTTTTTTAATTTTTTAAAAAAAGTGCAAAAATTGTGATTTTTTTCAAAAACAATAAATTTTTAACCTTATTGTCAAGTCCAAGTAATCAATCTTTATATAATTTATATACTCCAAACAGTTTTTTAGAAAATGTCATCAAAATTTTTTCTCATGACTACGAAAAAAATCAAATAAAAAATAAAAAATCATTAACAGTCATCGTGATCTTCAAGGTCATTTCTGACATGCGTTATACCTCGCGAACCAAACATAGGATTTGCATTATTTAGGTGTCAATGAACGCGTATTAATATTTTGTAAATTTGTCGCATTTTTAAAAAAATCGTTGGAGCCGTTTTTTAATTTTAGAAAAAAAAGTGCAAAAAATTAGGTTTTTTTCATAAACAATAAATTTTTAACCTGATTTGCGAAATATAGTAATCAATGTTTGAAAATTTATATACTCCAAACAATGTTTGTAGAAACACCGTCAAAACCTTTTCTCATGAATACGTAAAAAATTAAATAAAAAATAAAAAAACATTACAAATCATCATGATTTTCAAGGTCATTTTTATCATTTACTATATCTCACGAACCAGATATAATATTTCCATCATTAAGGTGTCAGTAGACGTTTATTAACATCTTTGTGAAGTTTTTAACATTATAAAAATTCGTTTCAGCCTTTTTTTAATTTAATAGAAGAAAATGCACAAAAATATAGTTTTTTCCAAAAAATATATTTTTTTAACTTGATTTGCACAGCACAGTGATACCAGTTTATGAAATTTATACATTCTTATCAGGTTTTGAAGAGAAACCGGCAAAATTTTCTTGCATGATTATGAAAAAACTAAATAAAAAATAAAAAATCATTCAAAGTTACCGTGTAAAGAGGATTCATACGTATGATATTACTTTATATCTTTTATTCTAAAAAATTGTTGTAAATTCAATCAAAGTTTTAAAATATTTGCATAATTTGAGCAGATTTTTAATAGTTTTTATAGTCTTTTAATTTAAAAAAATGCTTAAATTTTGACAACCAACAAAAAATTTCAAGACCAAAAAGGCCCCCCCACCGATTGATCCGCGTGAATATTCAATCTGTTTTCATCGACCAAAAACCTTACGTAATCAATGGACCCTCCCGTAGACGATATGATTCATATTAACTCATTCCTGTTACTGCTATGAATACCTCTCATTGTTATTACTTAAAGTAGTATTATTTTCAAAATTATTATTGTGTTCAATGTTGTTGATATTTATGTAGATATTACTGGGAAGTTGACCGTGTGGACCTCAAGGGTCGCACCTCGCGGCTTGTTTTAATTTCGGTTCAAATCTATAAAAGAGTACATTTTCCAGCTCGTCTTCACCCACTTACATAAAGAGACTTCAAGAATTGAATTCAGTGAATAAATTCGCAAGGCTAGCCATCCTGATCAGCTGGCAATGAAAGTCCTCAAGCGTACGCAATCTGCTATGAAAATAGGAATGACCTAAACAATTTCCCATGCGCTTTTGTCTTGAACAACCCAATATAGACGCTGCCCTTGCCCCCATACATTCATTTCCACGCCACCACTGCTAGTCCCAGCCGCAATCATTATTGCTGGTATCCGCCGGGGGCGCTTCAGCCGCTCAACTTCAGGCACTATCGACTCAAGACCATATATTTTCGATGAAATACCAATGCGAAAGCACGCAAACGAGCAGCATTGACGGAAACGAGGCAAAATAAAAAGGATGTGTCGAAGGAGAATAGATTTCGCTCCGGGAGTCACTTGGAATTAATTAAAATAAAGGCGCAGATGTCGCAAATAAACTTGGGCCACTTAGTGAGCACAGGTCTGGCTGCAAGCGAAAAGGACATTGGTGCTGATTTGGATTCTGAATCGGAATTGGCATCGGGACTGGAATCTCTTCAGCAGGCAATTCGGATTGAGTTTCATCGACAGCTTAAGGGGATTTCATCGGAAATTGGAAAGAATCCTTCGGCATTAGAGCCAACAAGTGAGTGGAGGGCGGGAACATGAGTGAAGAGCTGGAGTCAAGATGAAGAAGTGTTTTCTCAATTGTATTTGATATTCATGAAGTTGAAGGAAGAGTCCAATAATGTTGTTGATTGGTAATACAAGAGGAGTGAGCAAGTTAATTGTGTTTGCTCCAGTGGCAATATTGCTTTGACTATGCAACTAATATGTGGTGAAGAAAACAAATTTGTGGACTGTGCACACAATAAACCCTTTTCCTCAATTAAATTTATTAACTTCCCAGTATATGGGAAGTTCTTGTAATCGCCTCGAAAATCGAAATTGAAATTTTCAACATTTCTTTACGTTTTGAGGTCTATAGAGTATATATAAAGTGTTTTCAGAAAGGGAGATGTATGTGTGTGTGTGTATGTAAGTACGTATGTACGTTCGTGGACACTTTTTTCTACGAGCATAACTCACGTAACCGAAGTCGTATCGACTTCGTTGAGGTGTCAATCGAAGCGTGTTTGCAATTTTAAGAGCTGATTAGTTTTTGGGATACTTCGGTCGGGGGGGTTTGTTGTTTTGCCCCTTTGAAGGTCATTTCTGTCATGCGTTATATCTCGCGAACCAAACGTACGATTTTTTTGAACAAGGTGTCAGTCGACGCGTTTTGACGTTTTTGTAATTCTATCAAGTTTCTAAAAAATTTCTTGGAGCCGTTTTTTAATTTTTTAAAAAAAAGTGCAAAAAATTAGGTTTTTTTTCAAAAACACGAAATTTTGAACCTGATTTTCAAACCTAAGGAAGCAATCTTCTATAATTTACATACTCCTAATAGTTTTTGTGAAAAAACCAGCAAAAGTTTTTTTCATGACTACAAAAAAAATTAAATAAAAAATAAAAAATCATTAAACGTTCAAGGTCATTTACGTCATTCATTATATCTCGAGAACTAAATATAATATTTCCATCATTAAGGTGTCAATCGACGCGTATTATAATTTTTATGATGTTTTTATATTTTAAAAAAATTTTTAAAGCTTTTTTTTTTAATTTATTAAGAAAAAAATCGAAAAGTAGTGTTTTTTTCATAAAAAAATTCATTTTTAACCTGATTTGCACATCGTAATAATAAATGTTTGTAGAATTTATAAAATTGTATCAATTTTTGTAAAGAAACCAGCAAAAACTTTTCTCATGATTACAAAAAAACAATTAAAAATAAAAAATCATTCAAAGTCACCATGTTAAAAGGGTTCAGGAATCGTAATACCTTAAATCTCTCATTCTAAAGACATTGTTGTAAAGTCAATCAAAGTTTATTAATATTTACAAAATTTGAGAAGATTTTCAATAGTCTTCACAGCACCATGTTTTAACTTTAATGAAAAAACTGGTTTGTAACCTATCCCCCCTCCGATTGATCCGCGTGAATATTAAATCAAACTAATCCACGAAAATCTTTACGTAATCAATTGACGCTCGCGTAGATATTACGATTAATATATAGTCATTCCAATAACTTTTACGAGAAGTACATTTTTATTATTTGGAGTAGTATTATTTCCATAATTATTATTGTGTTCAATATTTTTAATATATTTTTAGATATTACTGGGAAGTTGACCGTGTGGACCTCATGGGTCGCACCTCGCGGCTTGTTTTGTATCCAATTTGTTTAGAACGGACAAATAGAATGAATAACGGGTTCTGATTGAATTTGCAGTATTCTAAGACAAGGATTTAACTTTTTTCTAAGGACAAACGTTGAGTGTCAATCAGATTCTGTTCTCCAATTTGAAAGTCTAATCAACAATTTTCTGTCGGCGTTAGCTGAGGCTTCAGATAGCCTCGGAAATTTTCTAAACGGGTGACATTTAATTGGTCAGCCATTCATGGTTCACCTGGCGTGATTAATTTATGACTAAATTTAAATTTAATTGCCTCTCTGCTAGCAAAAAATGTCCAATCAGCTTTGATTGCAAACCAGCATACCGTGACGAACTTTTTGATATTTATGAACAAAATAGTGCTCACTCCACGATAGTTGAAACTATTATAAGGATGTCCATCGATCATGGACTAGTTTCACAAGTCCTTTGCACATTGACTTTAATTAAGGCCCATTCAACCGACTCCAGATTGCACTACTGGACATCACTGAACGTGCTAAATCGCTATTAAACTCACCTTGTAACACTACTTCTCCCTCATCTTCTATGATTTTTTTTGTTTGCTACGTTTTTTCGCCATCTCGGGAGTAATTAGTACCAACATGACTTCCTTGATGTATGAGTCTATGGATTGCCAGATGTTTCTTGTCGGCAGCATTTCAGTAGATATATTTTCCATGACTGCCTCGGGCACCAAAACCAACCTCAGGACATCACTGGCAGAACCTCTAACAGAGTGTACAGCTCGGGACCCGAACAGTCTTTCGCAGTGTCTACCCTTTGCTCTACCATTGGGTGATAAATAACACGCTCCATCATTTTCTCCACGATATTCAAGAAACGGATGGGACGGTTTAAAGATGATTCACCTGACTATTAGTTAGCTTTCAGTAGCATATTTGTTACTTCCATTGCCTTGGGAATACGCCTTCGGCTAGGAAGGTCTCGAAGACTGTAGCGAATATGTTCAGCCTTAGTTTAGCTGCCAGCTTCAATGCTGCATTGGGACACCAGGCTTTTTTTGCCCCAACCTTTGCATAATGCTTGCGGGTAGTATAACTGAGGAGACCTTTTGACAGATTTGTTATGCCACCCCTATATATTGTTCCTTAAGGGTTTACTGACTGGATACTCATTTAAATACTTGCCTAGCCACTAGCGAAACTACTTATCTCTATGATGAAAACTAAATTTGGTCGAACGAAAAGTCGAACAAAATAAGAGTTGGAGCTGAACAAGCAGTTCGTTCTGGCATATTTAATTCGCACTTAAGTTCGAACTATCAGTACCCTTCTCGAATATCGTCTCTTCCGACATTCTTTGATTTCGATTAGGGCTGGGCCTAATTCGGCGAAACAAAACTCTTAAACCAAAAATGCGGACACCACCACAATTCACAAAAGTGAACAGTCACAACAGTTTTCCAGTCACATCTTTCGATAGAGGGTCACAAGCCAAATAGTCACACCTCCCTAAATCCACCACCTATTAAATAGCTACTAGACAGGACCCTCTGCTGGTTTCATAATATTCTCGCTATTAGCCTGGGTGCTAGCCTCTTGAATATTATGGCTACTTGCTTCTTACCAGCCAGGCAAAATCTTTCCCTACTAGTGTCTCTACTGGCCTGGCCATTAAATCAACCTTTATCAAAAGAGTAAATGTTACAATCTCGATAAAAATAATAGTGATTTTTAGGCTCGGTTCATCACTTTGGATTTATTATAGTAGTAGATAGTACACAACAATCATTTATCGTTTCATATTGTTTTACACTTCATCACCTGTTCAATGATGAACTTTTCATATTTGCGATGAAAACCAAACAAAACTGTTTTCTATTCAATTTTCCATGTGAATTTTCTCGTTGGCACGTGTCAAAAACATAAAACATCCGAGTGGAAAATTTGTAAATCGAAAATTGCATTTAAATAATTTATATAAAGCACCGCGGAAAACAGAGGACATGTACGCGGGGATAAAATGATTTGCATTGTAAAAGACAATGCGGCAGACAATGTATTTTGATTTATGAGAATTCGTGGTTCGGTAAAAAATTTAGTGGTGTCTGTACATGAAAGGTTTTGTAAAATAGTTCATTTTGAACTATCTCGTACTATATTTGGCGTTATTTTGCAATAATACCTTTAGAAAGTTTTATTGTAAAGTATTTTGCTGGAAAAACGTATCGGAATCAAAATCATCACGCAATTATAATAATTCAATGTAATGTAATATTGATTTTGACGTTTCAATCCGCTCGAATGACAGCTTCGTTGGAATTTCATGGGAAAATACCAGATGGAAAGCTGAACGCGTTAAGTATATCAAGTTATGTGTATTCCATCCATGTGAAACGTAAATTAAAGTCCAAAATGTGATATTTACCAGTTATTCTTCTGGCTATTTAAACTTGGAAGTGCCAACAACTTTATCCTGCCAATATATCCACCAATGTAATATTTTAAAATTTGATTCACATACGAACACAAAGAATCATAATATCATCTAAATTCTTTTGATGGTTCCATCATGCTTACATCAACTTCATGAGTTTGGCTTCGAAAAAATCTTCATCCGTTCACTCACAAAAGCGTACAACTTTTTCAATTTGCCAGCAAAAATATCCTGTTCAACCGCTGTTAAATTTGATCCAATTGAATCATCAATCATTCAAGTGACGAACGTTCCAATCAATCAAAATGCCACCAGATCAACTTTAATGTGAAAGCATCTCTACGATTTACAGAACTGATGATCCTTTGAATGGTTTTGACTTCAATCGCCTTTATTGGTGATAATTGAAAAAAAACATATTCTTTTCATCTTCAAATTATTGCTTCTGGCCGTTACGCTTGAACGAACGAAGTCTTGCAATTGATAGGCTGCTCCGTTCAAGAGAGAAGGACTCGTGCTCATAGGGGTGGTAGGAAAACCTTTGGGAAAAGTGGATCATGGCATATGTTGCACGCAACATGGTTAGCTGGAAGTTTAGGGGATGGTTGAAACTTTAACGCAATTCCTGAGCTCGTTTCGTTCTGGTGTTGTAAACTTGGCTATGGAAATAAATTAACTTAAAAGTTCTAATTCAACCTTTTTCGCAGAAAATGTTAAACTTTGACAGTTTTCAAAAAATGCTCACTATGAAAGGACTTTTAATATTTTCCCATAATTCTTTCGTTACAGGTGAGACGAAAAGCCCAACAGCAAAACATGCAACAACCCCTGCAAGAGTCCAGGTCACATTGCACGAGTGAGCCTCGACTCAGTGAAACGGAAACACCCCCACAAAGGAGAAAATTGTCACAGAGAAGAACTGTGCATCATCACGGTAAGTTATCGATTCGGTTCCTTTCTTTCCACCTATGTCCTGGTGTATTGAACTCTATCAAGTGGAAGCGATGTCACCCTGTTCGTCGTGTCGACGCTTTTCAAGAAAATGTCCTGGCTCTAAGCAGGTTGTAAACTGCAGGCTTTGTGACTGGAACAGCGTTTGGGTGATAAACGCTACTGGCAAGCAGCTTGGAAAATGTTACGGCTAATGTAAATGGATGTGAGCCACACGAAACAGGACATTGTGTAGGAGTGATTTCGCAAAGTGCTCCCTTGTTAGCTGTGAGTTTATTTTGATGATACAAGCTGAAGAGTTATGGGCGAGTATTGTTTATTGGACGTAGCTTAAATGTGTTGTGAGGACTTTGGTAAATAGTCCTGACACTATATAGTGTGCAATTGCTTAGGGTCATGCTAAGAAACGATGCTGGTTTTTAGGCGTGAACATGGTTTTCTAAACTTGCGAGGTTTTTTTAAAAAAAGAGTTTAACATAATATTTCCTTAAGTGAAGTTTATTGTTTTACAAATCTAAAACTTCTCAGATTAAATTATAGGGCTAGGGGTTATATTTTTCTTAAAGGATTTCGTTGTTATCTTGTAAAAGATTGAGTTATTGTTTCTATTTCTTTCAAACTTACATTGGTTGGGTTACATTAGGGGATTGGAGTATATTAAAAGTGTTTTGGAAGGAAGTCTGTATGTGTATTTGTGTATGTACGTACGTACTTACGTTCGTGGAAAGTTTTTTCTACGAGCATAACCCACGTAAACAAAGTTGTATCGACTTTATAGAGGTTTCAATCGAATAGTCTTTGCAATTTATAGAGCTGATTAGTTTCAAGGGAACTTTGGTCAAGAGAGTTTTTTTTTACCCTTTCAAGGTCATTTCTGTCATGCACTATATCTCGCGAACCAAAAATAGTACTTACATTGTTAAGATGTTAATCGATGGCAATTAACATTTGTATGATCAAATCTTGAAGAAATTGTTTAAGGCGTTTTTTTCATTTAATGGTAAAAATTTAAAATTAAGGTTATTTTCAAAAAAAAATTAACCTAATTTGCACAGCACAAGAATCAATGTTTATAAAATTTATATACTCTACTAAACTATTTAGTTTCTTTAAGAAGAATAAAATAAATTCATTTAAATTAAATATATAAAAAGTGTTCATACGAATAATATAATCTGATGTTTCTTTTTCTAAAGACATTTTTGTCAATCAAATATTTTTCTCAATTAAATTTGCATTTATTGTAATCAACGCAATGAATTGTAAAATGTTTTGAAGACGAAGATATCTTATTAAAAAAAATATTTTTCATAATTGCAAAACATATTCATACAAAAACAATACACCATTCATATTTATAATAGAAAAAGGTCGATAAAAATAATATCACGTTACATATTTCACTTAGACTCTAATGACGTGGTTTCTAAAAAGTCTCTTACATCTAATTTAAACTTTTGCCAATCATTGCCTTTTCTCGCCAAAAAAAACTTCTTAGTTTTTTGTATTACTTTCAAAAAATCAACCTCCTCTTGATGCTCCTTTAAATGATATGATTAATATTAACTCATTCCAATTACTGTTATGAGTACTTATCATTATTATTATTTAAAGGAGCATTATTTTCTTTGTTATTATTGTGTTTAATATTTTTAATTTTTATGCAGATATTAATGGGAAGTTGACCGTGTGAACATCAAGGGTCGATCCTTCTGGCTTGTTTAATTGAATGTCACACTTGGTGCTTTAAAAGCAATATAATTCATATTCAATGTAAATTTCTCATTTCTCATTTTGCATTAAAATTACAGTAACAGATTTTCTATTCAGCTTTTAAGCTATCAACAGCGCATTTTTCTATATATGTTGTTATTTTATCATTAAAAGCGAAACATATTTAAATATTTTAAAGTTTGTCATGGCAAAAATAACGTTTCTTCAACGCCTCCTGCACTCGTTCGTATAACATCTCCTCGAAGATAACAAACTTATCTTCCAGCCTCGTAGATTATATTGTGCTTCATACACAGCACGAGCGCCAGATAATTTACTTCCTCTTAATTAACATCTTCACAACAACACCGACCCCAAAGCGGCGTAAACATCCAACGTAGCGTCCTTTTCATTTTTCGTCCTTCGTCTTCTGTAAATTGTTGGATGAGAGTTCAGTTCAGCAAGCTTGTATCGAGGAACATAACTAAAATAAGGTGAAGTGAGTGTTATTTGCATATATCTTACATGTGACAATGAAGCCTTGGCTCCTTTCTACTATGGTTAGATGATATCGTAAGATACTCAACGACATGAGTCTGCAAGGCCAAGGGTTTTTTTGTTTGTAGCTAAAATTTAAAGTGCTTTCAAATTAAATACTCATGCAGCAAAAGAATCTTTTCGACGTTTCTAACAGGATATAAAAAAGCTAAGTTCATTGCTGTTCGCCTAGATGAATTTTCTAACAAAAGAATAATTAACCTTCATCACTATTATCTGCAAAGAGTTTTCTTAGCAAAAAAATTCACGAACAGGACTGCTCTTGATATAAAAAAAGCATCAATGCTAAAGCAGCATCATTCAGTTAATTACCTTTTTATATAATTTTCTAAAAAAAGTATCCAAGCACTCCTTCTACTTAATGTCTCCTAATGGTAGCGGCTGAAGCTTGTGAAAGTTAATTCAGGGGTGAAGTTCTTGATGACACAGGACGAACCAGTATACGAAAGCTCAGGATGCTTAGTGTTGAAATGAGAAACGACCTCATTAAGTGGTTGCACCTGTTGAACGTTTAAAGGACAGTGATAAATCGGTATCCATCTGCTTTAAGAGATACCTTGGCGAAGCTTTTTGTAGGAAGGATGAGAGAAGCTAGAAGCAACAATAGTATATTGTTTCGTTCTCGATTAAATCGGTGATACTTTAAAGCCTGATTGTTGGAAGCCAATCATTTGGAAGAAATAAATTTTTAAATTTTCGGTACTTTACTACTTAAAAACCATAAAAAATTGTGCCGCTACACGATGATAACCTGCAATTTAACTTGAACTCACCTAAACATTACCCTTTTTTCATATAGTCCAAACGACATACCAACAATATCCCAACTAAAGGGCATATCGATTAAATAAACAACCTGCTTTGCAAAGTTCATTCTGCGGTTGAACTCGTACTCCTTCAATGCTATTTTATGTCTGGTAGATCCTAACAGGCGTAATAGGCGTCGATCCGTCTCGTCCTTGAGAAACGTTTGTTACAGACAACAGTAAAATCGATTGCATCTCTTTATTGCATTCTTGTGGGTGAATCCCTTAATCAGATTACTTGAAATTAAGGGGTATAAGACAGACAAGGACATTGTGAGCTCACAGTTGAGTCTTTCGAACAGATCTGAGGATGTGTTGTTGGATTTTAAACGTTTGCGACGATTATTGATTATGTTTGTGGTGCTTTTGTTGGAAAGCTGTGGAAAAATGTTGTAAAATTTAACGGCGTGAACTGGGCAATGATAAGTGCTTGACTGAGGCTTTAGTACTTAATAGATAGCTACTAAGGGACGTTTACAATGGGATTTGAGTTGGATATTACCACCGCTGATGGCCCGATTAAATTGCCTTGAAATGTTTAAAAACCCCATTTGGGTAATGATATATTTTCCTAGGAAAATTTATGAGCCATTGCGAATGGAATACTAGCAAAGCCATGATTTATTTTGGCGAGAGACTCCTTCAAGTTGATATGGTTCCAAGTCGATCAAAATTCCGTATATGCTGGCAAAAATTCTTACTCGATCTTTTATCATCAGTGGAAATTAAAACTCAAATTTAAATATCAGTCCAATAAAAACAATCAAATGAAATATTGAAGCTGAACATATATAATGATTCGTTTCGCTTTCGTTTTATTTTTCAGGCCCCCAAAGAAGATCAAATGCCTTCCTGGATGTTCCCACAGGCAACATGCACCACTTACAAATAAGTGATCCCGAGGACGAAGACTTAGATAGGTTACGAACTTTTAGTGCATCAAAAGGAGGTAAGTGTTTTAAATAAAGTTGACAATTTTTAGCCTTTGATTTTCCCGTATTTTTACAAGTTCCAAGAAGGGTCACATTTTCCTTCCATATTTCTCTTGGCAAAACATAATATGGAAATAATCTTGTGAAAATCTATTATACACATAAATGAAAATTATAAGCAATCAACAATAGCTTCATATAAACGCCGTGCCGACCTGCACAGTAACAAACATAATAAATTTGAACCAATCTTTAAAATTAGTTTCTTCGAAATAGTTTCTATCCTAAATTGCTAGGAAACAGAATCAAAATTAAATAATAGGTTTCTTGCAGCCTTGCGATATTATGCGATTTCTTTAGGGTAACTGATACTGTATCCTGAGACTGTAGCCTATTTTAAACATTCAAGAAACAGTTTGTATATCCGCTTGAGGAGGATTATAGATGAAATTTTTAGGGTAATTGGACTGCAAGGACTTGAGCCTTCAACTGTTCTTGTCTGTGTGATTTTCGAAACGACGACGTCGATGACATTCTCAAGCGGCAGGATGGATAGCTCAAGAAATAAATTGTATCGTTTCATTCCATCTTTTAAATAGCATCCTACATTTAAGGATAAGATACGCCAAGATTAAATTGCAAATATTGGAGGGACTTCCGGCTTGAATGCAATTAAATAGAACGATGATGGATAGTTTGCTGGGGTTGAAGAAAGCTATCTTTCTTGTTGAAATTTTGGATAGGGACTTGACAGTATTATCTTAGCTGGAAATGTTAACGAACGTAGACAATATGGTTCTTAATGGCAAATAACGAATTGTATGAGACTGTTGTTGAAGATCTTTTTTACAAAATCAATTGGAAACCAAATCGTGTCTTCAAATGAATTGAAATTGGCGTATCTAATAAAATGTTTGACGGTTTTGCATGAGCTTTGCAAAACCGTGAAATATGGAGAAATAAATACAATATCATTAAAACCACTTAAGTTTGGAATAGAAATTCTAATATTTTAAATTCTAGTTTAAGAGAACACAACAAAAGTAGCTTTCTACCCATCAAGTCCTAAAATATTTTAATTTATGACGAATAAAGAAAGCCCAATTTTTTTAAGGTAGCTCAAAACCCACTAAGCCACCAATTCGGGAAACTGCCAGGTAATCTCTAAAAAATTATTTCAATCGGTGGAAGTTACCTTAATCTGGAGCACTTCAACTGAAAACTAAATTTGGTTTCAATGACACACATCTCGTCAATGGCCAGACAGGAGTAGAGTCCTGGATCTTTGTGGTATTTAAATTACATAGAAAAGTTTATCTAGTTTAAACTTCTTGTATATTTCAATATTTTAATTTTAGTGAGCAATGTTTTCGTTTATTTAATTTGTTTACAAACTTAAATGCCTTGAATGCTTGTATTCAGTTTTAAAAGTTCTTTGTATAGGGTGTTTTTCAGATGTAGGCATTAATGGTAACGGTTGGTTCCATCTTCAGATTTAAAAAAGAAGAGACCAATTATGCTGCCGGCATGCAAACCATAAAATACTTTTTTGGGCTACAATAGAGCACCCAAAGTCTTTTGCGAATTATCGTCACACCACAAATGGCAATTTTGTTTATTTACAAACTCATTAAGCCAGAAATGAGCCTTATTTCTGAAAATGATTTGACGCTAAAAATGCGCTTCAACTTCGAACTCATTGTCAGCTCATTCACCGAACGTATGTCGCAAACGAGGCTTCAATGGCTTCAATTGCTGAACTTATTGGATCTTATAGGGCTTTAGATCAAGATTTTTTTTCAAAAATTTTCATCTAGTGGACGGACGGAGGCTAAATTTTTGAGGACGGTGTCTAATTGATAAATTTGGATCCACAGTCCCAAAAACATCTACAACAGTGGAAGCTGCCTTGGTACGCACTGTACGAGCTCATGTTGGATGAACGTTGTCCAATAGAGTATACGTGAACGCAAATCTTTCCATCGTATTGTGTATGAACTGCTCTGATGGACGACAATGAGCACCATAAATTGGACGAAGTGCTCTTTAAGTTTTGCACAGAGAACGCTAATTTTGAAAATAAATTTTGCACTATTTCCAGGCCTTTTAATGATAATTTGCCAAAGTAAATTAAACACAATATCAAAATGACGGCGAAATTGAACAGAATCTTTATCAACTATATCTCTAAAACACACCTCCTACATAAGAGATACACATGCATTCAATTAAGATCTCTAGGCACTTTCGATTTCAATATGTCCTTATCCCATAAAAGACTTAGATTAAAAATATGTAGCTCATTGAAATCTTCTCCCTGATGAAAAAAATTTACCATACAAAGCGTTCTGGTCATCGTTAATTCTAATAACTTTTCAAACTGACGGCTCAATGCAACGTCGACAAGGACTCTCCAACTGAAGTAGACATAACCATCCTTTTGTGGTCATATAAAATCCTCTTAGTTTCCCATTGCTTTTAGTGATTGATTTTCCACTTGTTGAGCTATTGACTTTCGAGAGACATTTGGAACGCTTTGGTACACCATACTTTGTAAGTATCGTGACCATCGAACATCTTGCTGTAAGGAGAGTATTGAGGACTTTACAAAGGATCTAATTAAACTTGATATTTTGGAAGGTCAGATTTTTGGGTATTAGAGTCCATCATCATTCAATTAAGTACTATCGGAAGGACGATGATATCCAGGATTTTTACGACCTTAGTATCTTATCTCCTTTCGCTGCATTCGTCAAGGACTGGAAAAATGATATCAAATATTCAACCATCACTACTGTGTTCCGCAAGAAGGAATTCAATCCATCACCAACCAAATTCCGATTCTATCATATCCTTTCTTTGTTTGTTTGGTTTGTATTCACTCGTTCCTTTCAGATCAAACGAACTGTGTGGCAGTGACGGAGATGTGGTGGTGGTGGCGAAAAAAAGTTGATGTATGGATTTTGCGGTTCGAACTTATTGCAAAGCAATTAGAAGGCGAATAATAAAGCACTTTCGGATTCTTCGGTGGCATTTTATTGAAAACAAACATCCATAGGCAAATAAAAGAAAGGCAATTAAATATTGCCAAGTTGATAGAGAAATCTCAACTGCCTAATGGAAACGGATGACTTTATTATGTTCTTATGGGCCATTTCGAGAGATTTGTGGATTTAAGTAATATTCAAGTGGAAATTGTGGGCACTGGTCAATGTAAACAAGGATTTAGTGGATTCGATCGAAAGATTCGCCTGATTGGATGAGATGAAAATTATTGTATTGAAATCGTTACATAATCAATGCGAAATGAAATGGTTCATTGCTGAAGCTATTTCTAAAAACTGTGTTATTAGAAATTGATCAAACCACCATGAATGTTTATAATGCACTGCAACGTTGATTTTGAAGTCGATTGCTACAGAAGAAAATTATCAAATGAAGCAATGCTTTAAGACTGTCCCAGGAATGTTTCAGTATTGTTTTCATGCAAAGTTAAAGAAAAATGTACAGATTTTCCTTGGTTGCCCATTTAATAACATCCCCCAAATTGATATTCTTTGAATTAGCCAAAAGTAATGTAAACATTTAAAAGTTCTCCTTGAACAATGGTTTTTCCGTTACTTTACCATAAAGATATATTATGCTCGTATTGAGACATATTGGAGATCAATCCGTAAACCAAGTGAAGACTCAATTTGCTAGGAATCAGTGTAATAATCCATTAGGAGTTTGAAAGGTGGGAAAAATATCGCACACTTATTATTCAAAATTTCGTTTATCGTTGGGAACAACTTCTAGCCATCTTGCCGGAAAAATCCGGTTTCCCTGGGAAAAAGATTTCTTATCTTTTGATGCAATCCATGGATCTACCAATTTTTTATGACTTCATGAGAATTGAAGTGCTGCTCAAAAGGAACCTCCGTCGAAACAAATAATAATCATAAGTGGAAATCTCTGGCAAATAAGGTGGACAGAGTAAAACATCCTATCGAAGTGTTTGTGAAACTCTAGGATTGGTTTGATTGAATATTCACGCGGATCAATCGGAGGGGGGCAGGCTACAAACCTTTTCTTACGTTATATGTTATTTTTATAGATATTTGAAGGACAAAAGAGCGCTACCAAAAATGGATACAGGTTTTGTTAAAACGCCCACTAAAGAGATTTACTCGCGAGGTGGCCATTTTAAATAATTTTGTTCAAAATTGTCATGACTTCGGTATAATCATTGAATTATTTACGATTCATCAATGAGACTTATAATTATTTCTTATTTTCAGCTGGTCTTGAAAAACATTAAAAATGCATTCAATAATCGGTTTAATTGCATTTAAAAACTAAAATGGTTTACACATAATGATGGAGGAAGTAATTGAAATCTTACTAACACTAAAGAATGAATATACTAAAAACTGCAATTTTTTATTTGATGAAAGCTTTTTGAAGCATTTGACCTTGCAAAGTATTGACTACAAAACATTTTACCATTCAAAGCATTGATTACCACAAATGCAAATTTGATTGAATATTTTTTTTGGGGTTTTCAAAATTCAACAGTTTTTTTATTAAAATTAAAACACAACACTATGAAAAATATTAAAAATCTGCCCAAATTATGCAAATATTAAAAAACTTTGGTTGAGTTTCTCTTCAAAAATTGATAGAAATGCATAAATTTTATAAACGTTGATTTGTGTTTTGCAAATCTGGTTAAAAATTTATTGTTTATGGAAAAAATCATAATTTTTTGCACTTTTTTTAATAAATTATAAAACAGTTACAACATTTTTTTAAAAAATATGATAGAATCTTACAGATACGTACTCACACACACACACACACACACATCTCTCTTTCTAAAAACACTTTACATATACTCTAAAGACCTTAAAACGTAAAGAAATCTTGAAAATTTGGGGAAGTTAACAAGACAACTTTAGAGTTTTCACGAATATGGAGGATTTGGAAAAACGAGCAGTGATTAAATACTTCCATTTGAAAGGCTTAATGCCTAAAGAAATCAAGGAAGAAATGGACAGTACAATTAAAAGAATCTGCCTCTTCATACTCCACGATTAAAAGGTGGGTTGCAGAGTTTAATATGGGACGTACGAACACTAGTGATGAGCCTCGCCCTGAACCCCCTGTGGAGGTGACAACTCCAGAGATCATTGAAAAAAGTCTTCATTTAGTACTGGAAGACCGCAGATTAAAGTTGTTTAAAATAGCAGAGGCTGTAAACATATCAAAAGATTGTACAGGTAATATTTTTTTGGCTTTCGCAAGGTGTGCAAGGTGGATGCCACGTTTATTGACACCTGATCAAAAGTTGCATAGAATAACTGTTTGTGTTAAAAGTTTGGAGCTCTACCGTAAAAATCCCAGTGAATTTTACAGACGGTTTGTTACCATCGATGAAACTTGGATACATCACTACACTCCAGAAAGTAAATCACAGTCAAAACAGTGGATTGGGAATTGGGAATCAACTCCAAAAAAGGCAAAGTCAATTTTGTCAGCTAACAAGGTTTTTGGCGAGTGTTGCATGCACAGGGAATTATTTTTATTGACTACTAGAAAAAGGTTCAAAGTGTCAATGGTGACTATTACGCAACCTTGCTGCAACTTTCAGTGATGAGGTGAAAAGAGAAAGCCCATCGTTAGTCATTGCAATGGGAAAAATTTGTGAATTAAATTTCGAATTGCTTGAATATCCACCCTACTCGCTTGATCTAGCACCCTAACCTTAAAAATTTTTTTGGAGGATATTTCACAGCAACGAGGATATTATTGATGCGGTAAACAGCTATTTTGAAGACCTTGATAAATCGCACTACAGAGATGGCTTAATTATATTAGAAAATCGATATGACAAATGTATAAGCCTTTCTGAAGATGATGTTGAGAAATAAATAAAAAAAATTAATTTTTTTCATTAAGAGGCCCGGAATTTATCGTCATTATTGCCTCTAATACTGATACTAATAGGCTGAAAATGAACTTTGAAAAATTCAATTGAGTCGTAGGAAAAGGTGCAAATAAAATGTAATTGATTCTAAATCTGAAGACAATTACTTGCTTCGGAAACGAAATTCCATGAACGGTTGAAAAGAAAGCGGTAATTTTCTCATAGATAGATTTGATCTTCATTAAAAGCCAAATGATGGTCGAGGATCATCACTTCAGACCATCATTATGATGGTAAAATGCAATCATAATGACACTTACTACCAATATGACGCTTAGTTTATTTGAAATTCAGCTTAAACCTTACATTTTAATTCATATTGATTATTTAAGGGGGAAAATTACTGTAGGATTTTCAAAAAATCAAATTTTTTGTTGTTGCTCTAAAGTATACCTTATCATCATAGAAATCATATGGCAAAGTTTTATATAGTACAAAATTTCTAAGTGTTTGAAATTTTAATATAGTGACGCGCCTCTCACTGCTCTTTCGGAGCGCAATTCGCGCGTATCGCTGCGAGTTTCCCCGCGTGCTGTTGTTATTGAAATATAGAACAATTTTACATATAAATCTTTCAAAAATGTATACGTGCTCTGTTAGTTGAACGTTAGCAGAGAACGCTGAAGTACGTATTTTGCAGACTAGAGGTATATCAAATTTATCCATGATTTTTCAATAACTTAAATTTTAAACGTGTTTATCTCGGAACAACGTTTTTCAAACTGGCCGCACTCCTTTTTCAAACAGATTTTGTTCGATTTACTTGAAATTTTTACAGTTTGTTCGAAACTAGTGTTTTCTAGAAAGTACGTAGGTTTTTTTTAATGTTGCATATTTCAATTGTTATTAACAATTTTCGAGCGGTTTTTTCCGTTTTTTGACATTTTTTTTTCAAAATGACGCCATTTTGTCAAAAATCAATTTAAAAAAATTCTACGTACTTCTCTGGCTGATATTACGCTGTATCGACAATTATTTGTTTGTTAACCATAACCTTAACAATTCAGGAGAAAACGGTCCGGCCGCGAAGTCATGAAAAAATAAGGCGTTTCTGGAGAAATGCAAGGAAGCCACCATTATGTTTTTAAAGTTCCGAAAAAAAATCAAAGAGGATGTTAAATACTTGTACAATATAGATCTTTTCGCCAAATTTCGATATGTTGATTGGTTTTTGAGAGAGAAAAATCCCAAAAAATGACTTTCTTTTACCTCTAATCTACTCTACTCTTTCAATGTAGTTATATTTTCCATCATTGGAAGCAAGGGCGGATCCAGCATTTGACTCAGGGGGGTCACTGCCTCGAAAATCACAATAAAATAAGACAATATTGCCAAAAAATCGTAAAAATCACTAGTTTACCTAGGCTCAGGAGGGGGGGGTCATGACCCCCATGACCCCCCTTGTATCCGCCCTTGATTGGAAGCAACTTCCCAATGATACGAATAGGTATATCAAGTACGATTTGATTTAAATGGAAATTAGTGCATATTTTTTAATTTCCCTCGGAAACAAAAATCTACAAAATTTCGTAGCTTAAGTGCCTATGGCAACAATCTCAACTATAAATTATTATTTCTAAGATAGCAAAGTAAAATATTTTTATTATTATTTCAATAAAAACAACTTAAATTCTCTATGAAATCTATCAAAATAAATAAGCAACTCATTAACTAATATCTATTTTCTATTTTCCACCTTACATTTACGAAAATTGCTGCTAATAATCTCAACAATGTTTCAAGGAAAACATGCGTCTTTTCACTCATTTAACGATGAACAGTATTCACTTTCGAATTGTTACGAAAATAGATGTAGCGTTGCAGCTGCGTTTCTTTGGCACACTTCAAAACGCATATTTCTAAAATTACTTATAGTTGAACTGAAATAGCTCAAGTGCTGTAACGCATTTCAAATGTGACGTCACGGTGGCGACGATGCCCTTAAATAACCTCGGGGCCGTTTGAAATGGAGCTGTGATGTTGTGCGCATAAATAAACGTTAATTATAGAAAATTAGCTACAATTGCTGTTGTTTTTTTGATAAAATTGTATCGAAGAGTAACAACTGTTGTTGATTGAAGACTGTTGATTTTATGGATATTTATTGCAATTCTTTTTCTGAGCTTAAATTGAAGCCGAGAGTAAAAAAAATTTCAATAAACACCTAAACAATTAAAAATAGGAATAAAATCTTCGAATATATCGTTAAAAAATTAGTGCTAGCTTTTAAAAATCGCGTTAGCTTATATATGAAGAAAATCAAGCAAAGGTTTCTTCTAAAACTACTCGAAATTCTCAAGTTATTCTCTTTGATAAATTGAGTATTTTCAAAGAGTGTCTAAATAGTTTGAAATCAAGAGTAACTGAAAGATGTAACCAAATAGTTATTCAGAATACAATACAAATGAAGACTTACTTCATTGTCAGCATCTTAACATGGATTCCAAATTTCTGCTTATTCCATTGCAACAATTTCACAATTGAATGAACAATGGAAGGGACTGCACCAGTAGTTAAGCACTAACTCAAACATGGAGCCAATTCATTGTCCTGAAAGTCACATACTAGCGTGCATTAGAGGCAGTCAGGCAAGAACACCAAACAATTGCAATTCCGAGCACGTCCTTGCCCCATGGAAGACTCGAGTATGATGCGAAATGCTCACGTCTTACTGTAGATCATCTTGTATAAAGTTTTCGATTACATAATGTGCCCTGAAGAAAGATCCTATATACAAGTTTTGTTTATCTGTTTTCGCTGAGTAAATGGTTTTGCATGGAATAAAACAGGACCTTAATAGCGTGTAATAGAGTTGTTCTGCTCACTTTGGAGGTAAGTAGAAAAAATTTGATTGGAGAAAAGGTCGATGAAATGTTCGGGACCCTCTTTAGTTATTTATGAAGAAGATGTTATCCTTTTTTCTCATTGCCTACTTGAACAATTTCGAAGCACAAATAAATACTCACAGTATTGCATGCAACAAGTTTGTAAGGCGATTTATTGCAGGTAGGGATACACACTTAGAAATAGAATATAACATCTTAATAAACATATAATAATACCATAATTTGGAATAAAAAACAATATAATTAAAAGAAGACTATAATTCGGAATAATAAAAAGAAGTATAATTGAAAGAAAACTTTAATTCGAAAAAAACGGTAACTAAACGCAAACTAAAAATTTTTGTGATACGCATCGACTTTTAAGACAAAATTGCTTAAACATGCCTTCGATATAAATGTTTACAATCAATAGATCCAAAAACATGTGTCTGGAGGGATCAATGCTTTTCGTAGTATATGTAGTAATTCACAGAGCCATTGCTGGGACAAAGATCACATTCCATTGGCAACTGATTTACAATCTAGCTATGCACGATAAAGTCCGTCCGTCCGTCCGAGTAGCCACGAACAGTACTAACATCACTGTGCCTTAATTTTTACTAGACTATTTCCTTTCACGAAATGAAACTCTTTTGTCCACGCGATCTGCTTCTTTTCTTCCTTGTGAACACTTTAGGTTACCAAACTCGACTCGAGTGGCCCAGCTCATCCATATAGCAGAAGGGGCTCAAAACTCGTGAAACGTCATCATGACAGCAATGTAAACTTGTGTAATGGCTGTATTTAGCCGTTCACTGGTTCGGTGTTGTGTGATAGCTTTCTCTCTGCGTACCATTCCTGTGTATTGTATTTAGCGTCACCGTTCATTATGCAAATGTATACGCACATTTCATCACTATTTGGTCATATTTTTTTAAGTTTGTTTTGCTGAAGCTCGTCTATGATTCCACAAAAAAGCGTTTTCAGTTGAAGAAAACTTTCAAGATTTAAAAACGGTGTTTGATTTTCCTAACATTATTTACACCAACCTGTTTGGTAGATCTCAAGAATGTGAAAATCGAATGATGACATGCGCAAAACGAATTTCTAGAGTCAGTTATAATAAAATCATCATTGCCCTCGAATTTCGAGTGCTGGGTTCTGCTAGTATATTATTAAAGTAACATCGTCGTATTGTAGAATCATTATACTATTACAAAGTGTAAAATCTGTAAAATAAATCTATATCGGAAAAAAAGGGCATTATTTTGTATGAATTTGCTAGTAAATAACCACTTTAAGTGAATTGGCAATTATTGTTTCAAGTTTCAAAAATATGCCGCCCAAGTATAGCATTAGCTCGCATTGTTATATTTTTTTTTTGGTTTTTCACCACATCACATGTGCGATATTCAGCATTGCACCAATGCAATGATAGAGCGACCGTTAAAATCGCATTGACGAATAATTATTCTTACTTTTCAATAATTAAACGTGATTGTTAAAACGAATATGGCAATTACTGGCCGTTTAAATGACCTTCTAATAAATCATGCCTACCTTAACTTTTGCGGATGAATAATTTCGTAGCATATCGAGTACGGAGCTCTAACATCTTTCGATTAACTTTTGCATGATGTCAAAGATACTGCCAATAATAAATTATCAGACATGAACCACACTAAGAAGACCAAAGTCTAAAAATGGACTTGGCACAGCATTGAACATAGTGAAAATATTACGGCCAAATAAAATTGAAACGGGTACGACTGAAAATAAATGACGTCAGACTATTTTCGCATGTTATGTCTTAAAAGATACATCGAATATTTCAGATGCTTGATAAGAAATATATCTTGGCTAAGAGGTTGGTTCCTTGCTTCAGATCATTCAATAAAAGAGAATTATTGGATGGGTGGCATAGTATGCTCGGACAAAGAATTAATTATATTTGTGGATCAATGCAGCGTGGCTAAGAGATTGTCTACAGTTTGACGAAGTACGATTTGTAGTTTGTGAAATGAAGATTTACTACTTATAATTTATTATGTCGACATGACGAGGTTCAGTTGGGTAGTAGTCGATAATGTTCCCGAAATGTAGAAACCGAATTAATTTTATTCAAACAGAAAATGTATGTCCTTGTATTTCTTTTTAGTTTATTTTAAACAATATTGTTTTCGTGAACTTCTGAATAGAATAGCTTTTTATTCGGTCGGTGGTAAAATGTTGCCTATACACAATCAGAAAGCATCTAAAAAGAAAAACTATTATGATTTGAAATAGACTCTTTCACATGGTACTAAGCAATTTTCATTTTTACAGCTGCTAACGTTGAAAAAGTCGTTAAATAATAGAACGCATTCCAATAAAAAAATAGCTGCCTGAAACTCAAGCCATATTTTTACACTCATGTTGGCCTGGATAAACGGCACTTGAGATATAATAATCTTAAATTTTAATGCACATTTTATAGGTTTGTTTTTTCGCAACCTGTGTTATTCTTGTCAAGAATATTTTTTTGAATTTATTATGAAAATAAGAAATCGATTTTTTTCGAAAATCTCATCCTTTTCTCGCTGCCGGGATCATAATATCCTGCGGCTCGTAAACTCCCTGAGCATATAACTAACTCATAGTCCAACACATGCCAACTAGAAATGCACAGGGAAAACTTTGCTTCCGAGTGCACAATAAATCGTAAATATGGTACTTTCTTCGCATAGACCCAACTGCAAATGATCCTTCATGCTTGATATGTGCGAGCGACACATACATATGCATGGAGAAAGTGATATCATTACTGAAATTGTGGGCTACGGTGTTTATGCGTTTTTTATGGTAGCTCGGGGGGCCTTTGTGATTATGACCCACATTATTTTAATGAATGAAATTGTCAGGACAGCGACTAGACTGTTATTTACGGCAGTTGAACTTGTTATAGCTTTGCCACTGCCACATTTCACTATGTGTGGAAGATACAATTAATTATTACCAAGGAAATTGCTCGCAAGCCACTAGCAAAGATTAATCGGTGTAACGCGAAGGAATTTTAATAAGACAGGAATTTTCCATGAAAAAAGATTAGAAAATAGGAATTGCGGATCTAATCTTAATGAAGACAATAATTCAATCGCCTACATGAGCTCTACGAACATTTGAGCTGAATGTAACCTAGGAAAAGTATTTTCCTGGTTAAAATAAAAAAATTGAAGCAAAGAAATAATTCAGATCAGTGCTGAGTTCTTCCAAACTATTCCATTTAAAAAAAAGTAGTATCATTGAACTTGTTTTTATGTAATAGTATTTTTGAGTGGCATATACTTTTATCAATTTATTTTACATGATTTAAATGGTTTCAGGGTCGATTAACATTTAAATTAATTTTTGGCATTTTATTAATTACAGGTATTATAAATAGAGGCGATTCATTTCGTCGACGACGATCACGTAGCAATAGTTTAGCACCGACCAGCCCCATGTATCCGGGACCAACCAGTGAAGAAATTTCACATACAAATAATGGACATGTAGACGTTTATCACGTATCAATGATTGGTGCTCCAGGAGTTGGTAAAGCGGCCTTGGTTTCACAATTCAGAACGTCAGACTGTATAAATGCATATGATGGACCAGGTAATTTAACCACAATGAATAATTTGATTTAAACGGTGTTGAGGATTAGTTTTAATTGAAATCTGCCGGAGAAAAGACGGAAAGATGTGCTAAGCACATTGCAGGTGACGTACAAAAACTTGTTGGCAAAAATCATCTGTTTTAGATCGATTTTCAAAATTATCTACCGTAAACGTTATTAGGCACAGATGGTATGCCATTTTTGAATTTCATATTAATATGATCATGATTTAGCATTTCCTATGAATGTGAAGAAAATGGCGAGTGCCTAACAAAAATGGAAAATCTTTTAAAAAATAACTAAATTCCTCTTGATTGGTCAAACACAAATCGAAATATAATAATATTAAAAAAATTTGATGTTTTTTTTTGAAATTTTATAAATATATTCGTATTTATGTACTTTTAGACATTATTTACATCAACTTTATATCTTCCGCAGAAACTGATTTGGACGAACAAAATATTTCCATAATATTAAATGGAATTGAATCAGAACTGAAATTTTCAACAGACAATAAAGAGAATAGGGTAAGTGTATGCACATTCAATGTAAATTTTTGTTTCGTGGAAAATATGCCTCCTTTAATTTATTACGAACCTTTTAATCCATTAGAACGTTAAGTTTCTTAAAATAATTTAACCACGATGCGTGTAAACGTTAAGTAGCTTACATTGTCAAATAGCGAAGTATTAAGTACCATATATTCTTGTATACATGTGAACATCATTATTGGTACAGGAGGAATAATGCCGCGTCAAAATAAAATTGAAAGGCTGATATGGAATCCACAGTACTTGAGGTTACTTCAATTTGTTAAATATCATCGTTGTAGATGGAACAATTTCTGTAGATTGTAAAATTCGTCTATAAACTATCTTAAACCTACTTCTACTGTCCGGTATGTTGTGTTAAATCAATCGGACATTTCATTTATTTGCTTACCAAATATTTCATTTAGGAAAATAATTCTTAAAATGTCAATGATTAGATTTCCCAACACAACACTTTATTTAATCTCGCGTATCGGGCAATGCCTCAAAAAAGCTGGCGGCTGCGACTCTCCCACTCACGTTTTGTAGTCGGTCCACACTGCATAGTACATCACACAGCTTGTGCTGTTTTCCTATAGAAACATAAGTCCGTTGACTGCCCAGTGGTCTGAGCAGCGAGACTACGTGATTCTGCAAGGTATGTAAACCAGACCAGGTATGATCTTCAGTCACAGGATCTCGCTGCAAGTGACGTAATATCGCACAGACACGCCCATTAGTGCTGCCATTCTGTTTAAAAAATATATTGAAAAATATATGAGCGGCTTCATTCACCTCATTATATATTTCACAATAGACATGAAAGCAATGGTAAATGTTACATGCCAGAGCCAGTCTTAAAATCATATCACATTATGTTGAAGTGGCGAGAAACTTCAAATTGATTTAGCATGTCAGTTGTTGTCATCTAATTAGACATTTGATACAATTTTTAACAATAATAGTAGGATTCTAATTGTTTGTTTCATTTTGATAGCGTAAGCTGTTTCTAAGCAACTGCACTTATTCATTTGGCAGCAGAAAATCAGTTGCAGCAATTTAGCAATAGATAAACATATTTTTCCCTAACGATGTCATATTCGCAAGTACTCCATTCCCAGTCGGAAAAAGAAAAATTGACTTCATTCAAAGTGAGAATGAAATTCCACTTGTGTATATTTGGCCACCCCCACCGCTGCCGATGACGTAATTATAGATCATACTTGGGTAGTTTATATACCTTGGTGATTCTGGATAAATCACAAACCGGTCTATGATTATTAAATCATGTTTTGCAGACATCTAATTACACTTACTCATAAGCGTTTATCACATGTTTGCGCAAACAAATTTTGGTACAGTGTGGATCCACTTTTGCATGGTGGCTTCCAGCATATTTCGAAAGTTGATGAAATACTTTATCTTTGCGGGAAAACAACGAGAATGAGATAAGACGATTGCAGTGCAGGGACTGTCCGATAAGATAGCCATGCGGAACGGTTCTTTTGAGAATTGAGCTTGGTGCTTATTATCCGAAAAAGTGAAACTGGAATTACCGAGTCGCCAATTTATTTAAATGATGTGTGCGTGATGCTAATTGTCTAAATTCCATTGAATGTCTGCCCAAATGCATTTTTCTTGTAAATCAGAATTCCTGATAATACATTCTCCGCAATTGGTAGGTACTTTGAACATATTTGTTTTGAACTGGCTTCGGTGAAAATGATTTTGTCCTCGTTAACTCATGTTTCGTCGTCTAATTGCGTTATTGATACGTGAAATGCTTTCTGTTACCAGCTAATTGGGAGAGACTTCCAGTACCGAAAGCAAGCAATCGTCGCATCCTATATTACATAAAATTATTTGCAGACTTCACATAGCAGCCCTCATACGATAATAACGAGGCAACTCTAGGTCACATATCGTTCTTCATACGGCACAAACAGTAACAAGCACCATGCTACTTCGTACAGAAATGTTTTCGTATCTACTGGCAGACGACACTCGGCACAAATTTGCGGTCTCAATAGAACATTAAGTGCATTTATTATTGCTAGACAGCATTTAGTATGAAGTTGGAATTATGATTGTATAGACTATAGAATATAGAATTTCATTGCAAAAAGGCGAAGAACGTTAATCAACTGTTGTAATGGGGTAGTAAGTGTTGTTAATCGATTTCTTTCGCTAGAAGTCTGGTTTAACTTTTCTTCTTTATCTCGCCTAATACTCGGTGAGTTAGTTAGTGTAGAAAGTTTTGCCCGGGACTGCAACGATGCGGTCGACATTCACCATTCATCACGGGATGCTTCATCCTGTGAATTTCCAGTCGAAGAGCACTCAAATTGGTGAGGCATTTGGCTGATTGAGGCACACATGCGGAGAAAATTCTCATATAAAATAGTGTTTATTATCCAATCCGTCCAAATTATTTGGAAAAAGAGTTTCTGCAGCGCCTTTGAAAACGATTCCACTTTCAAATCCAAATACGAGTACCTTTTTTCTCTCGTTTAGAATGATGTTTCGTCTTAGTAAACGACTGACTTTCAAACAATTTACATAGGCAAAGCTGTGCTATTTTCATGGATTTCCATATTTTTCAACAATGGAAATTGCTACAAAAACGGAACAACGGGTGCACACTAAAGTGTTGATAAAACTTGAGAAAAAGTCACATACAAATACCGAAATGTTTGATACCATTGAAGGAGACAGAACATTGAATGTAATCTATTTTTGAGTTGATTAAGCAATTCAATGAGAACCGTGAAGTCTGCAAGGACGATGCAAGGTCTGGATACTACTTTTCTTCATGTGAGTACGAAAACATCGAACGTGTGTCGTCTCTTATACTTTTTCACAGACGAATAACTGCTCGAAAAATCGTCTGAGCATTTGGTTTCGACAGACAATTTCCAATTTAGAAAATTGTGTGTATAAATTGTTTCAGAGAAAAATTGATTAGGAGAACATTGACAGGAATAACTTGGATCGAACTTTTCATCCTTCCTTGAATTGTCACTGTTGATGAAACCTAGTTTTGTGAATATATTCTTCAGCTTAAATCAAGAAAAAAATTGAGACGCGAGGAAATATTACGCGGAAGACCAAATCAAAGTCAAGTTGGTGCTGATGGTTTTTATTTGGATATTCGAAGTAATTTGGCCGAGTTCTGAGTGATTTTCGCATGCAGCAAAAGTCAGGCAGGATTTTTTTTTTATAATTGCTGGTTTGCGCTGAATTGTGACCGTAATAAATTGTCCATCATGAAGTTTTCTATTCTCTTTCTCGTTACTATTTGGTGCTCAAGCATTTGATTTGTGATTGTTCCTGACTTGTTAGTTCCTGTCCCAAAATTGCATCACGACACTTTTCCATCCCTTACTCGCAAATTTAGCCCACAGTGTCCTTTTTATGTAAAACACTCATGCGGGGCAGCTCTGAATCGACCGGAAAACCATTAAACATGAAACGATTAGTCAACGCAAGAGCCTAATTTCTCAGAACCTCGAGGGATGTTTTGAGCAATAGAAACATAAATGGGACAAATGTAACGCAACTAATAGAGAGTATATTCAAGAGGATGAATTTAATTAATCATGATTCATGCAAAATGAAAAACTTACTACATCTACATATTTGCTAACTTTTTTGACAGACAACGTATAAAACAATTTGATTTTGGTGTAAAAGCTACCAGGATGAGCATAATTTTGCTCTGTTCTTTGCTGTTACTAACTTTTATAATCTCAGAGTATCCGGTGTGACTGTTTTTGTCCTTTTATTTGACCAAATGTTTTAGATGTCTGGGAAAAGTTGCATTTTCATAGAATATGTTCTGGTTTCACCAATTTGTTCTGGAGGAGTCCACAATGCTGATATTTTAGCGCCATCCACGTTTTTAAGATTATTACATATTCCCTAGTAAAGGTTAAGATTTCATGAGCAATCAGGCCAGTCATCAACACCCAACCCATATAGATAGTTCCTGTACTCTCTGTATAAACTCAAAAACACTTCTACATAAATCCTTCGCTCTTGATTTCATATTAAATTATCTAAAACTGAGCTCATAATAATTCCTACACACGTGTTGTTCTCAATCCACCGCGCAAACTAAATCTGGAAGCTCAAAGAACAGTCACAAACATTCTCAACATCACACGTGCTAACAAAACGACTATAAATGGGAGATCCTTTCATGTGCGAAAAAGGAAATCAAATGAAGATCGCTTCGCATAATTTTCCAGTTAATTTTGTGCTGTATCGCCCACCACCATTTAGCTATGATTTCTTAGAATCTTCCAGGACCTGCTAATCCGTGCAAGTAGTTTTCCAGAAGGAAATTTAATTAATGAACGGAAGATACCACTTGGCGGCATCATCTCTGATTGAGCAGACATTCTCGAGTGAAATTCAAGCAGGATTTCATTGTGGCTTATGAAGTTGAATGTCTTGTGCTGTTACGATGTGCCGCTCACATGGTTTTGCTAATTAAATATGTCTGTTGCGCATGGAAGTCAACGCCACTTCCTCATATGAATCCTGTGAAGATGTCTGACTGGTGAGGAGTGGGACGAATCCACTACAAAGCTGCTTGGCATTAACTTCAGCAGAAAGGATGTGACGGCAACGTTAAAGGAGCTTGAGGGCTCAATCAATTTAATCTATGAAACCCAAGGTGTAGTGTCCTTTTTCGTGATTACTTTGTAACGGAGCTAGTGTAGAAGAATTGGATATGCACGAGGATTAAGTTGCGGTCAGAGAACATTTGTACTAGTTATCGGTTGGGATCTCTTGATGAAATATATTTGGATTTACCAGTTCACCTTCCACAATGAACGAGAGTGGGGATGTTGCCATAATTGATTGAATCGTATGACTTGACTATGTAATTAAGGTGCTCAAGTCGTGACCAGGTGAATTACTCCTACGTAAGACCCAAAAAAAGAGATTTATGTTTTGATATTTATGCAAATTGCGTCTGTTGATTAATTACACTTTAATGTTGACGAGTTATTTTCGGCTAGAAATGGTTGGATATATTTACAAAACATAGTAAGAATGAAAGCTATCCTATAGATGTGGGATCAAACAAAGTGATACGCATAAAATTATAGATGATGTGTTTGGGCATTGTTGACTACCATTCAGGATAGATTAGCTGATGAATTTGTCTCACCTGTTCTGCAGAATATTTATAAGTTATGTGACTAGATACTAAAGAAATTAATCTTCAATTATATCAGGTTGAGTTCACATTCCGCGAAGCTGCCATAAATTGATTGTGAATAAATAATTCTTATCCAAATGCTTTATTGTTTTCATCCTTCAGTTCGGGTCTTCTGAATCATTTAATCATTCAATTTTGCGGAACATTAACTCAGAATTTTCGCATGTTCCTCCTCATGGCTCTACTCAATATTTGTTTGAAGCATTTCAACCATCCTCCACTCCTTCTTGCTAGGAGCCACCAACTCTAAAAGGTAAAGTTCGCGATGCTAAGTATCATTGATCATAAAAATTGTAATAAAATTTACGATTTTCTGAATGTAGTACTCAACTCCGTCTGCATACAAAATCGTCCTGAACGTGGAAGCTTCCATGGAAGCCAATGTCACGAACGCTCCTAATTCTAGGGCTTTCAGCATTACTGCCATTGTAAGGTGTCAATTTCGTGGGATCTCGTGAATCAGAATTTTGGTAATGGGGGAATGTCGTTGTTTCTGGAAAAAATTTCTGCCAATTTTTTGATGCTGCAATGTTTGCTTTTCTTCTCGTGTGGTTTGAGTGCTGATCAATTGAAATATTGATAGCAGTTACCTCAATTCTTGATCGTTGAAAACCAAATTATATCCTTTTTCCTCTGTCTCTTACTGCATTTTCATCCCATTTCTTCCTCAGGCTCAGTGAGGATTGTTCAAGGCAAGGAAACTTTTAACTTGAATCTTAAATTCCCTGCACTATAAAAAAATTATATTTTGCCTGAAATTTAAAAGTAAAATCACTTCTGGAACATAAATTTCATCAATCGAAATTCACATCATGCTTTTCATACGACGAGGCAATAAATTTTTCCTTATGTTCGGTTATTTTTATAGAAATTTTTCAATATTGATTTTATGACGAGAAAGTCAGGAACGTGAAAGATCACCACATCAGAGGACTAACACATCCTTGAATGCTAATTACTCCCAAATGGTTTTTTTCTTGATTGCAATATTTAAGAAAAACCATTCGGAAGGAAAACTTGAATAGGTACGCATTTGGGTGATACTAGTCCTTAAGATTACTGATTGATGTCGAAAGGGTTGATGCCTGCTGTGAGAATTGATTAAAAGTCAAATTTAATGAACAATTTTTTTAAAAAATTTATTAATTTTGGAGGAAGTAATTTTAATTTGGTGTTCTTTACCACAACTGGGTCCTTAGTGAAATTTTTCTTTTGGCAACTCAATCTACTTGTTCGTTGTTTTCCAATTGATCTTACTGAATTCATTCTAAACTATGGACAAAGTAGATAGATAAATAGGTACTTTTTGTATGTTTATGGATATCTACACTGAAATTGGGATTTTTACTAGTGAAAACCTTTCTGCAGGATAAACCAGGGTAGCGCCCTACGTGGCTAGTCATAAATGCGATGATATTGAGTAATTGTGGGATGTACTAGATACCAGGAACGTAGTTGTTTGCTTTTTGCCGAGTTGGTTATGAGACACGAAGAGGATGTAGGGTTGATTCTAGGAACAAGGAATGATCCTACCGGCAACTATGATATTGCTCGATTACAACCGTTTTTAATTATCCAACCGTTCAATAATGAATTCTAGTTTAATTTACATATCTAAATGAACGAACAATATGCTGATTTCTAAAAATAAATGTATTTGCAGTTGAACGTTTCTGATTTACCTCAAACTAATTGTATCCACAATCATTAAAAAAACAATTCTCTGACCGGGATCGAACACACGACCCCTTGATCGTGAGCTAGTAGCGCTGCTACATACACTGCACCGCTGCTGTCAAGTGCGAAAACTTACTAATCCTTTAGCGACGCTAAAATTTTTAGGGGCGTTTTTCTCAAAAACGGAGGAGTGTTGCGCTTTAATATTTTAAGGATCAAATACCCTTGACGTCTTCTACTTAGGTGCCAAATTTCGTTCAAATCTGAGATGCCATAACCTGAGCCTCTCCTTGTTAGTTATTTTTGGCATATTTTTGTTTTTACCCAGAAAAACCGGGTACATCAGTTCAATGCGTTTTTATTATGCAAGGGTTTATAAATTTTGTTGCATTAGCCTTAAAAAATGTATGATTTTCGGCTCTTTTAGTGCTGGGAGAAATCCATTAGTGCGGAGAGTGCTCATATAATGATTCATCAACCAAAATTTTCTTAATATTTTTTGGTTTTAATTTGTTTGAAAGAGTCCAGTCAAGTTTTGGTATAAAATTATTTACTTTGTTCGCTGGTGAGGGACTTGATCAATTCGATATTTTGGTTTAAACTTGATTAAGGTTGAATTCGAAAAAGGCATTTCATTTACAATAAACTTATGAATGAATTTACTAATAAAAATTATGATTTGCCTGTCGGAAGATGATTTCAAGTTGAAATAATACGTTCGTTAAGAAGCATAGTGAGTTCTCCTGGAAAAAAAGAACTGTGCCTTAAAATTTAAATTGTTTTAAATTACATTACGTCCTTCAAAATTTGCTGTAATAATACGAATATTTAAATGATATCTAATGGAATTAAAGACCAGGTTGGTAGGTTTTAGTGGCAACACTATTTTTCATTGATGGCTCACACACATTTTGGTGGGCCCATTGTGAAATCAAAGAGATGGGAACAGCACTAGAAACCAAGCTCAAGGGAGAGAGTTGAGAGCCATCTGGATTCTCTAATTTAGCTGAGTGTTCCGCTGACATTTATGTTAGCCACTACCGTAAAAATACAGACTTTTAAGGACTGTGGCTCTTCTAACCGACAAAAAGTGCGTCTTATTAAACGGCTAAGTGTGTCATAAGGAACTTTATAGAATTAGGCACAAAATATGGTAAATAAAGGACAAACTAAACTTAATCGGAAGCAACTCAATTCAATTGCAGCAGAAGCTGCAAAGAAGAAGTTAAGTGCAGCACAATTGGTCAAATTGGATCTTCTTATCACGAAAAGGCGAGTCCGACAAATGTTGCATTTCGATTCATATTCAATTTATTAAAAACCAAAGAGGAAACTAATGCCAAAGCAGCAACACAAATCAGCACGATTGTTGTTTGCCAAAGATCACATGCACTGGACTAGAAAATGACAGTCAGTTATCTTTTCTAATAAAAAAAAAGTTTAATATAGATGGGCCCCGTTGTCTAAGCTCATGTTGGCATGATATTCGTAACGAACATTCAGCTAGATATAGTCGGAATTTTCGGGGAGGAAGTGTGACGGTTTGGAATGCATCCACGACACTCGGAAAGTTCAAGTTGTGCTTCAAATAATCCAAAATGAATGCAGAAGAGTATTGTGAACTCCTTGAAGCTGCTGTCATGCATTTTTTAGAACATATTTCTGATGTATAGGAACAATATTTTCCAACAAGATAACGCAGCAGTTCATATTACACGTTTAACATGACAATGGTTTAAAAAGGGGAACATTAATTTCGAATAAACTGCTCGCTGCCCAGATTTAAATCCTATACACAATCTATGGGGTTTCATGGCTTGACGAATCTAGGAAAACGGACTAAAGGCTTTTATTGCATTTCTTACTACTTGAAAATGTTATTCAAGTACATGTATGATTCCATTAGATTCAACATATCTTCAGCTACAATGCCTTTTCCCTTTTTATGAGTCCATGCAAATTAGCAGAATAGCTTTACCCATATCTTCCTTACAATTGTATATGTTAAACTACTGTTTTTTGTCTCTTTCAACATCTACTAATTTGTTATAATGTGTTTTTAAAGATGTTTATGCACTGCAATACTGTAACCCCAATATTCCTCCAATATCAATATAAAAATGGTTGTCTTGTAATACACCCCATTTGATTAGTCAAATAATATGCACATGCCTCGTTGTTAACGTTCTAAAATAAAAGAAACAAGCTTTAATTAGAGCTGAACTAATTTTAGAAGCAAACACATCTCTGTAATCATCATAGCTTGTAAATTTTTCACAGAAATAATTATAGGCTATGAATGAAGAAAAAAGGAAAGCTCATAAAAGGATTAATTTAATCATCTTATTTCCTTAGTTGTGATCCATTCCTAGAGTGGCTACAGCATCTTTCTGTTAGCATTGAAGCTGCGCTGATAGTTAAGAGTATTTGATATGCATATTGTTGATTCACATAAAGGTAGCGAAATGCAATCCAAACTACGGTTGCACTGTGTGCATTTGGGATAATTAATGAATTATCCTTTTTAAACTGAATTGCACTTTGTTGAAGAGCAGCAAATATTTTAAAACACCTTTTTTCGAATCATTCTTATCATCCTGGACTTAATGGTTATTTTCAGTCAGAGATGAGCAATTTATTGTTTCAAAATACGTTTAATGCTCCTGCATTCTGGGTAACCCATAAAATTGCCTCATCACCGCTTTGTTTCCGGATTTGAATGCATGTTCGGTTTTGAGTGTCTATCCTCCAGGCAACCGCTCAAAAGTGGTTGCCCATAAAAACGCTTGAGGTCATGATAATTCTCATCAACTCAGTACAAAAAAACCTATAAGATTCTTCATCATTGCCAGTAATACTAGAAACTCTCCACTCCTGCCTACTTGCCTGCTTATGAAACTGAAAATCAATTTTCACATTCATTCGAATCTTACGTTGGATTTCACGCGGATTGCACACGTTTACTGCCGGTGAGACAATAACGATTCCAACTAGGTCAGTATATACTCCCCGCGAAGCTCCAACAATCCATTGAGTGAAACGTTATGGACGATTGCACTTCTGGCTGGGTGAGTCCTTCATAATTTCAGTCCTGGGCTCAGTGAGTGGCAATAGACATGTGAACCACAATATTACCGGGCTCATAGTGGAATTTCAGCTAATAATGCTGTCTGCCAAAGCAAAAGATCCATCACGAACTCCATTCAGAAGGAACATACCAATACAAATTCTAGGATGAAGTGGAGAGTGGCGAGCAAACGAAGATATGTGACACCTACATCTTTATATATTCCGATTGGGAAATCACACTCACGATCAACGTTCCAGGAAGGTGGCGAAAGGATTTCATACCATAATCCTGGGACTGTCACTGTGGAAAGTGTGGTATGCTTTCCATCCTCGGATGAACGGTGGCACCCTCTCATTGTTCAGTGGTGGCTTCGACGTGCAGCTTATTCTGGATGTTAGCATTACGTGCATCGTCCCGAAATATAGGGTTTTCGACTCATCGTTTCCTTCTATTTTTCGGAAGGAAATCAAAGTTACCTAAATTGTTGCAACGAATATTTTATATGCATTCACGTCGGTGGACTATAGTGGGATCATATGTGTAGCACAAGCTATTGCTGCACTACCTACCTAAAGGAATGTCAGGTCACGTTTCTCACATTAAGGTCTTTGTAGCGTGCAACGAGTGCATGAAGCATTAAAAATGTTAAGGTGGAAATAAAATATGTTTTGAATGCAACTTTAGCATGCATGCAGGAGTTTTCTCAAAGGAATATGAGTATAATTTAAACCAAAAACATGAAGAAATTTCAGCTCGTTTTCCTTGTCGAAAGTCAGACTAGGCGAGATCGCTCCTTCACGTCAACTCAGCTGGTGACAACGATTTACGCTTGAATATTTAAAATTTTGGAACATCTAAGGTTCACAAGTTTCTAAACGGTTGAAATATAGATTTCAACTTGATTGCTGTAACAGACGATAAAAACTGCTCTTAACATTGTACGGCGAATGTAAAAATTTCAACCACCAGAGTCCCAATTAATTTCTTGCTGATGTTATCGGTTCTCTGGTAGACATGGTGTACCCAGCTACAATAGATGCATGTTAATAGTCAACTCTGAATTCCACTCTTAGACCTAATGAACTCTATAGATAAAAATCTTCCGATGACTCATCCATCAAATACAATATTTGCCTCGAATTCACAATTCGAACGTCATGGCGATTAATTTCCTTTGCTATTATTGAAAAGCTTTCCCAAACATTCCTGCGATTCTCATTTCCATCCTCATCGGAAGCCTGTGGTGAGAAAGCAGAAAATATAGGGAGTTACATAAAGCCATGTCGAAGCACAATTTAATTACGCAAAAAACAGACTCTAGTCTGATTTGGGCACACAATTATTGCTGGTATAGATTTTCCCTAGCCCATCCTGATTGATAGCATGTTGGAATTTTTCGGCAGACTATGAGTCATGAAAGTATGCCTTATGTAGCGCAGGTAGAGTTGAAGGAAATCAGATTGAGTTGATAACCATTTTTTGAGTATAATGCTGGGAATTCGTTTATTATGAGTGACAGAAGTTCAGTATTTTCTCTTTTATTTTTGGTATATAAACGAGAAAATAGTGGGGAGGTCCGGGATTTTGGTTAATTTAGGTTTAATAATAGTGTTAGCTGGTGGCAAGCAGCCGCAGTGGTTGTGGTAGGAAAAGAAGTACTCCGGTGTAAAAAAAAAAGTAAAGGTTCGAGAGTAATTAGCTTAAGTTTATTGCTTAAAATTAT
Organism: Oxycera nigricornis; assembly: GCA_963942545.1. Taxonomy (NCBI): domain Eukaryota; kingdom Metazoa; phylum Arthropoda; class Insecta; order Diptera; family Stratiomyidae; genus Oxycera; species Oxycera nigricornis. The sequence goes on along the minus strand of OZ012659.1, from coordinate 25,512,543 downwards.
ATTGTACAGCCGAAGTGGAGTGTATGCATCTTTTGTTAAGTTTTGATACCACAATGTTCTTTCGGGGGTTGGTTGGTTCCGCATGGTGGTGAAGTTCCTGGAAGAAGTAATTTTTTGACCAATTATATCATCAAATCTTGGCTCCGAACTTCATCCCAGTAAAGAGTCGGTACCTAATAATCTCTAGGAGCAACTGAGTGGCGTCAAAAAAATAAAGTATCACGTCCTTTTTGCGAACGAGTGCCTGGTGTGATTATCTACTTATTATGCACGTAGCAAACCTGAAGCTCATTCTTGAACAGAAGAAACTGAAATCAGAAATTTAAAGGCTATTGCAAATGCGAAAAAAATCACAAAACAATTTTATTCAACTCAAGATGATGAATAAATTTCCTCAATTGCAATTGGAAAACAATTTATAATAAAATATTTGGATTTTGAATGAAACTTATACGAGTATTTAATATCTTAATTTTTGCTATTCACTTCATTAATCTCGAATCTATTCTAATCTAACAATTTTCTTTTGTCGTTTTTAAATATTGCAGGACGAATTGGAAAAAGCGGATGCCTATCTAGTTATATTTTCGGTGGTGGATAAAGCATCATTTACACGTGCGGAACAAATCCTTACATATCTACAAGACAAGGATTTAATTAGAACTAGACCTGTTATTTTAGTTGCCAATAAAATCGATTTAGCTCGTTCACGTGCAATATCAACACAAGGTAATTCTTTAATTTCTTATTCAATATTTTCCGTGGTTCCAAGAATTGTGTATTATTTTGCTACTTAAAGAATAATTAAGTTGGTGTCAAAATGAAACAATTATTATTATGAGATCATTGCTAGTGTTTTATTACTAGGATACTGCAATTGTTAGGTTCTGATACTGTTCATGCAGTAACTAATAAGGATCAAGTGGAATATTTTGAAAAGTTTGGAAATCCATTGGATGTAATCATGGTTATAAAGATTTTAATTGGGTTTGTTTTTCATTAGAAAATAATTGATGCCTTTATAGAAAGACTACTCAAGTTTCCATTATTTATTAAGTAGAGTAACGTTAGCAAATAAACTACGATGTATTTAAAGCTTTGCTACTGTACAAATTGATTATGGTTAAAATGCTAGCAAACAGATGAATCTAAATATAACAAAATTTTGTATTGATTTACTCATTATTGGCATCATTCAACTTTTATTAAGGATCACCTATGAAAAACAAATTAATTTTATGAAACCATAAATGTTTTTTCAAAGAAATTTCCGAAAACCGAATAAGCGAATTTCCCCTTGGAAAAGCAATTAAAATTTTAGGAATAGTGGTAATCAATCGATTGCCCGAAATATTTTATAAATAATGCTCCTCCAAAAAATAAGATAACATCTAATGGAGCCTTTATTATTTTTTGTTTTCTTTTCATGCAAATAGTTTGTAGTTTGGTAGTGGTGACTGAAGTTAATTAACAATCGTTCATGAAATGAAATTACTTAAAATACCTGCTTTTTGTTTTATTTACGAAACAAATGCTCACAGTAATATTCGCAAAAATTTAATCTTTAAAATTTAACGTGCCACTAATTTTTCAGTGCGGTTCATCTATGAATGTCTTCGAATACCTCGTGCAAAAAAAAAGGAAAACACTTTCCACTTAGTCAGCTAAGACATAAAAATTATGAGCCAGAATCACATGTGTAGCTAAATGAAGATGAAAGAATCTTGCTTATAAGATACGCAAATCATCACAGCGCTTCCTCCAACTATCACACATTGCGCCATTTATAATGCACTATCATATATTTTCAACAGCAATATCAGAGACGGTAAATTAGTATTGGCGGCATATTATATAGTCATTTAGTCATTGTTTTAGATCAACTACAAAACAGGAATTGATTATCTGTTTTTCTACGGAAAAATGGAGAATAGTTCAAATATTTTTAACTTTATACAAAAATTTTGAACTGACGATTATTAAAGAAAATGAATCTCAATAATTAAAAATAATTAATAATAAATCTTCTTTTATCTTTTTTATATATTAAAAAACAAATCCATAGACGCTTGAAATACAAAAAAGCTTTTGCGAAAATCTTAATACTAGAGCGATTTCAATTTGCCAATCTCTTTACAATTTTATAGAGGAAAGTTTGTACAGAACAGCCGAAAATAGGTCATTACGTGACATAATTCAGTTTAGTTGACTCACGAACGAAAACTACATTCAATAGCCTTTAAATTTCTCAATATCAACACACAAGTCGCTTATGTTCTATTGCATTTTAATCGTCATTTTGAAAATAATCACTTATGTAAGAATATTTTTATGACCGCCTTGCTCGTAATTCCGCGTGAAGAATCGATTGGCAGCCCTTCCTGCAAAATTAATTAATGTTTTTTGAGAATTTTCCAAAAACATTGATCAATATCATAACGAAATCACTCAGGAGTTGGTTTTTGTGAGTAAATTTATTTATCGTCTGCACTCACGACTTCTTTCCACCTGGTTTTAGCTACAGCTGTAATATCAAGCATAATTAAGTTTTTTTTCGTGCATTCTATTTACATCATTTTCCAAAATACTCATCAATATCTTAGACTAATCTTAACGTCACCATTATTACATGGTTTTGCAGAAGTCAATGTTGGCGCCCAACGTGGGCATATGTTCATACGATTTCAGGAAAATTTACTCATTTTTATTCCCTTTGGATATAAAAATTCAAATTATAGGCTCCAAATTTTGAACAAATAAACAATTGTTTTTGTTTATAATTTGATACATCATAATCTAGAAATGAAAATAATTTTTTCCCAACTTTTGCCTTCAAATATTGAAAAAATAAAACCGTTTTTCAATGATTTTTTTCGTTAATTTGAAAATCAATGAAACGATGTTTACCGAATTTTAGTAGCAAATTTTTATGAAATTGAAGACACTTTCAAAATTAACTGTCTTTCATATTTGTATGATTTTAAGTAATTATTTTATTGAGATCCTTGACATCAGAATGTAACCATACGAACACATTTCGATACGTTCCCACGATAATTCGTTTCAATGTCCATTTTCCGCCTGAAATCTCAGTCCTCCCAAAATCCAATAATTTATGACAGAAAAAAATGTAGAGCTACCAGATGAAGAACGGAGAACCGATAGCTTCCACTAGAACAATTTGCTTGGGTCTACCAAATACATCTATTTTTCGTCCAAGCAAGATCCCACCAAGTTTTTTTATGGGACACACATGTCACTGCCACATTTTATGACATTGAGAAATTCCCATAGTGCTGAACGGACAAACACATCGTGAAAATGAACTCATTTTTTTGGATATTTCGGAAAAATGGGAAAGCTTTCGATTGAGGATTTTCGGTGTTGATATTTCGTGTTTTATGATGACGTAGTTAAAGATGTCCCACGCACATAAGAATTGAAACATTGCGGAATTTCATTTATGTTTGAATGTTTCTGTATGTATTCGGGAGTGTTATTGTTTTTTTTTGTGGTGGTCATCTTTGGGTTTTGATAAGCTTTTATCGGGTCAACAGACAATCAAAAAGTCTTGAGCTATTTTTGCTTTATGAAGACTCGTTTCAAAGTGTGTTTTGTGATTTTGTTTCAAATTGAAAAAATAAACAACATACTAAAATACAATGCAGAATTTATCAAAATATTTATCACGTAATTTGTAACCATAAGCATATTAAGTTATCTTTCGATATTTATTTTATGATTTACTAAATTCAAATACTGCTACCTTAAAAAGGTCAACATAATAATCGAAATGAAAACTTTTAATTGAACTAAGAGGACCAAATCGCTTTGTCCTGTATCGCATATTACGTAAGCTCTTTTTCACAGTAAGCTTTAAGAGGATTCTTTTCATTTTGTCAACCAGCAATTTAAATCGTAGGTTGAGAATTCAAAGAGACGAAGCGATGGTGAATGGAATGTTTTAATTAAAACTGTGTGTATACTTTATAGAAGTAAGCTTTTTTGCAGCCTGAAAATTGATTAAATAAATATTCATTTACTAGTGAAATGTTACCATGGAGATTATTTGAATTTTCTGATTGTTTAATTTTTCGTTTAACGTGAATCTGAATGACATTCGATTTTGATAGACATACTAAAAATAATTTAAAAACTGATTTAAAATATTGTTCAAGTAATCCTAAAATAATAAATATTGCAAAGCTTGCATAACTTCATTGCCAATTAAATATATATACATATATGTAATTTATTTATTTACTCTATATTAATTTCGTACCAATGAATCTGAACTAGTGTTTTCATACCCTTAGAAAAAAATTGTTGAATTATATGAAATTATATAAAATGTCCAAAAACAATTTTAAGAAAAACAAATTTTTGATTGAAGTTTTTGTTGGAAATTTTTTTTTGAGATATCTTCGAAACATGAAAACGCTTTCTTCGAAATTTTCAATCAGGTAATGAGGAACAAAATCTCAGATACAGAAAATGTCTGACTTTTGATATTTGATATCTATGTGTAATATTCACCCGTGATTATTTCAATGAATACTTTCTTACTCCAAATTTATCCCATGCGCCCCGATTCTTATCATTCCTATCTTTTCTCATAAAAGCGTGACGGATGAAACCATAAATTTATTTATGAATCATTGACTGATTTACTGAAATACTCGCAACAATATTATGACCATGGATCTTACTAAGGCACTGTGTCGTGTCACGCTGGATTCCTACATAAGCCCACCTTTAAGATACTAGTCCACTTTATAAATTTAAAAAAAATGGATTTTTTTGCATTTTTTGACTCCTGAGAACTTCAAAAATGGCCTCCAGAATATTTCTGGAAATTTGAATATATAAATAGCGACTTTGAGTGTGTGCACGTTTTTTGCTCTTTGCAGATGTTCGATCAGCTGTCGGCCGCGTAGCCTCTCTTTCATTCCCCTTCTCTAAAATACCGGTTTCTCCTTTATACATTATATTTGCGGCTTTTTACCTGTGCTTAGTATTAATTTAGACTTCTACATATCAATTTTGTGGTTTTTAAAAATTTCTAATTTTTAATTTATCTACCAATATTTATCAGCAAAAAGATAAAAGAAACAAAAACTTCAAACGCGTTTTTCACAAAACAACGTTTTTTAACATGGCATAGAGATAATCTCCGGATCTACCGAACCGATTTTCGAAAACTTTGATGCGTTTTATTTGGTAGAGTATATCACATCGTAATCTTCAAAAAAAATTGAAAAAAAAATTTGGCTGTAAAAAAACATACGAAAAAGGTGGATTTTTGACATGTTTTTAAACACGTCCGCCATTTTTTTTGGACTGATTTTTTTTGAAAACGATGGTGGATTATGGTGTACGAGACCTTTCTTTTTAAAGAACCGTTAAAATTTATCGTTTCAGATCTATCAATCCATAGATTATCTCCCTGCCGTGGAGTAACGATTTTTTCGGAGCGTAATTTCAGCGCTCTCTATAAACAAGCATAATGAATAATAAATACAAGTTATATTTTTTTGTACTACTTAAATATGAGATAATACTATAAAAACAGATTCATGCCAATATATCATAAAATTTCTGAGAAACAAATGCTTGAAAAATGTTCTTTTTTGCCTTCTAAAGTAGACGGGCACCTTAAGCCTCGTCGCGTTGTGTTGGCATGCGATAATCATATGTTTATAACTGGAATGATAATTTGTATGAATGATTGTATGTTTGAAGGATGCAAATGTAGAATATATTCAAATGGATGTTTATATTATGCCATGTACGAATTTGACAACAACGAACATATTATATCATCGTGTTTTCTTTGTGCTGATATTCAAAAAAAAACACACTCCAGTTTTAAAACTGAAAAAACTTTCCCTTAATGAGGATTAAAGCCCAGTAACAACCCACAACATATTTTAAACTTTTCAATTATCTTTAGTAAAAGAGTTATGCAAAGTACAATATCAACTCCCACGTTGCAGCAGCAAATATGTTCCAATTTATGTGAAATGTTACAATAAACCACAAGCACGTTGGAAAAATTGTCAATAACATGAATAGGCTTGTTTGTACCAAAAACCAATCCAATAAAAAAAATTTATTCCATATCAAAACCTACCACCAATTCAAAAATTAATTTCACAATTTTCCTTGAATATTTTACAGATGGCAAATGCCTAGCGTGCACATTTCGAGCGAAATTTATTGAAGTCTCAGTGGGAATTAACCACAATTGTGATGAGCTCCTGGCCGGAACGTTGACGCAAATCCGCTTGAAGAAAGAATACAATTTGGTTCAGGTAATTCAATGTTAAAATTCATTATTGTTCCATTCTTTTATTAGAATCATTGTTCGAGTTGAACGAATTACTGTGAAAAAAAATTGTAAATAAAAGTGCAACAAAGAACAGCAAAACAATAACCAATAAACGAATTTGATTCTCATAAATTGTGGATAAATGAAAAATATATTTCATAGAAAGTTTGCTTGTATCAACTATGATTAGTGAGAATATGGATTCAATTTTCGAACGCAATAAAATTGGTATGATCTGCAAATATTGTGCAAAATTCAAATCAAATGATGTTTCCCATAATAAATTTAATACTTATTGTTTCAATGATTTTTGAACGCAGCTCGGATCCAATCATAGTGCATAACATTTTGAATTTTCTTTTGTTGAATCTAAAAATACGAAGTTTATATAAACTGCTTTGGGATGTTTGCCTTACTCCCGTTATAAAATTTTGCTATTCAATATTTTGCATTTCTTATTATTGCATCTAGTCGTTTCCATCTCATCATCATCCCCTGTTTCAATTCTATTTTTATAATTCAATCAAACCCGAAATATTAGAAAATTGGTAGAATAATTTAATCTGCAAGATTTTCTGTGCCGTTTGTTGTAATGCCACCCTTTCAGATTCCAGTATCCCACATAGTCTAATATTTAATCATGTTAATAATAATTTCCCTGCTGTATCCCCTTGAATTGTCTCTCTCTCTCTCTTCCCGTATTCTCTGTAAGAAAGGAACCTATTCCTGAAGGGATGCTAACAATGAACGTGAGTATGTATTCAATTTCCATAGTGTCCTGCACACCCTTACCAAATCCATTTATGATTTACCTCAGATTGTGCTTGTACGTGTCTACCATTAACGAAATCCTTGTTAGTTCAGTTGATGTGATGGATTCATTTCATCCTTAGTTTGTTCGGAAGATTTGATTTGCATCCGAATGCAACTTTCATTTACTGCTTCGTTGCCCAAGAGCAGAGGTTATACCTAACACACTTCGGAATTATTATTCAGATATTTGCATAGTACTTTATTATAACCTCACGACAGCTGCAAGGATCTCATCAAAATAATATAAAATATTCTTTGCAGAGAAATTTATTTCCCAAGAAATATATGAGATAATGCAGTTTGTGGATTAGTTTGTCTGGATAAAATCTACGTAGTGGAATGTTATTCTTTTATTGCACATCAGGATTATAGAAATATTTGTCTACGATCTCTGACACGATATAAGAATGTGAAGAGCTAGCTAGCTGGAAATCGTTGCCTTATTTTCATTATTTTTCCCTTGCATCATCTATCGTTAGTATTCATTTTTAAATCTATCCAATTGATGTGCTACGAATTAAATATAAGAAAGGTTTTTCAAAGTATTGCTATCCAAAAATCAACCGAAAAGAAGTTGAAAACTTTAAAATTCATTCAAAGCTAGCTCTAAACATCTAAACATGAAATAATTGCAATGTGTCTTCATAACCAATGCAATTTTATTCTCTGATCTCATTTACTTTTACTTAGACTCCGAGAAACAAACATTACCACGACTATGTTGTTACTTCATGGAATTCGTTTGCGCTTTCACCAAAGCATTATTTATTTTAGTTCGTTTAAACCATTAGTTGCATGTTTTATATTTCATTCCTTCAAATATTATATTTTTCAACTCAGTTCTTTCTATGGTGAAACATAGTTCACAATTTCTTTTAAACTTCAATTATTCCTTCCTTGTAAATTCTAAATTATTTTGTATTTCGAAAACAAATTTTCAATTCTGCTTGAAACTTTTAAACAAAATTGTATGTAACTTAAGATGTATCGAGCTTTTGTTCGGTTAAAATAATTAAATCATACAAAGATAGAAAACCCTAGTTCACTACAAAGTAGCATCCTTATTAGTGCAAACACTCCACTTGGTCGTCTCTAACTTTTCAAAAACAGTTTTAGAAACATGCTGAGGTAGGCCATTGGTCGGTCAACATTACCTTGAGGTTTCAGCTCCCAGGATAATGAATGTTTCGAATATGAGGATCGCATCTTTTTTGGGGGATCTGTAAGTCTTTAACTCATCATCAATGATCATAAGTACTTAGGAAGTTGCAGTCACTTCTTAAGCACAAAATGTTCGTTTCATAGTTGCTGTATGTTTTAAAACCATTTCATTCTGTAATCTTATTGAGCCAATTGTCACGGTTAGCTCTCATTCTATACCTAGTTTATAAGTTTTCACACTTAAGAACATACGACACCCCTTCATGCCTAAAGTCCACGCTTGATCCATAGTCTATGTATAAACTATTCGTTAAAACTGGAGTAAAAAGTCGACTATCAGTTTTCAAAGCCGATGTCGATCCTCTAAACGACCATTAGCATATGCTCTGCTCTACTGAAGACGTGTATTTCCTATAGATTTTTCGCTGCAATCTTTCTGAAATTCCTCTTAATTATCTCTTAAATTTAGTTTCAAAGTTTTGTTTCCTGATTAAGAGTTTTCCCACTGTCCATTGCATACACCGTGACCTGATTACAACATTTGCAATGTAACTCTCGATCAAGTTCAAGTCAACGAAATTTTTGCACTGTAGATCTCACAAACGCTCAGTCCTAAAGAAGATGCAACGATCCATTTCAAGTTGCGCAGACAATTTTTGATTTGGCCTCTCCATGATCAAAGGCGCGGTGACTGCTGGCAGGCCAGCTACACTCAAAGTGTTATGTTGTGGGTCATACCTCTAGTCTTGGCTCCAAATCTCACAGCTTGACATTCAGCCATCATAACACCCGATTACGAATTTATCGACCAAAAGAAACAACAATATCCAAAAAATTAAATAATAGCTCAATTCTAAGTTACGCCTCCCGCTTTACTCTACAACATTATTCCGCACGCACCCCATGAAAAGTCGCACTCAAAACCTACCTGAGAGCCCATAAATCAACTACTTTAAACGCGACTAAATCACGAAACAAACAATCGAATTAACTGAATATATAACGCGTGAGCAAATACTCTTTCGGAAGTGTACCTTGCTTGCAGGACAGTAGACATCAGTGAAGCTCATCAAACGTATAAGTTGCTGTTTGGGCCCACCGTAGCACGGCCTACTAGTTGCGTTGTCGCTTGATGTGGGCGACTAGACACACCATTACTTACTTTGATCAAGGTAGCCGTTACCTGCTGAAACGCAGGGAAAACTCCGAACTCCATTGCAAATATTTCATTCAAAAACAGTGATAAGATAGATATGTTATGACTGTTGTGGTGGTAAAAATTTTTAATTACAACTGTTTAGACTGAATCTATTAATTTTATTGGTATAAACATATATGTGCGATGGTAGTCATCATAAAAATTAACAACTAAAATGCACTCAATAGTAGAAGATCGATCGATTAAAGAAATTGCATGGGAAATGTTATATGTTCATGCGCTTACGTTTTATGAAGTGAAAATAAATATTTTTCTGGTAATCAAAGTTAATTAAAAATACATCAAATGTTCAACAATCAATTTTACTAAATTTTAGAAAATTTAATAAGAGAAAATATGTTTTTCTTTGGAACTACTAAGATTCCCTTTTCACAAACGTTTCTATATCATCCACAAATTTTAGGGACAAAACTGCAAAATCAAACAAATTTTTCTGATAATTTCTGAAAAATTATCCACATCATTAAAATCCATCCCTAAATGCTAGAAGCAAAAGACCAGACTGTCATGTTGACCCATTCAAAAACATGTTGCGAAAAAACAATAGAAATTTTCTCCAACACCCCCCCCCCCCGCATCTGTTGTAAAGAGTCGTTAAAAACAATTTTGAAATAATACGCATGTCCTGCAAAAAGCTCAACGTGTGCTAAAGTTTTTCACCTACTTAAATGCTCTTTTAGCGCAAATCTAAAAAATTACTGAAGCATATAATATGACTTAACTCAACGATAATTCGGGTGACTACTGCTATCCAACCGGCACTTCTCACAGAATTCTCAAGTTACGATTCTGTGAAATGCGTGACTGTATCATCGAACTCGCAAGTCCATCTTTCCTGAAGTTACACTACTAAGACGTTAAAAATGCGTACATAATACATTCGTTTGCAACTGATCTTGAAAGAATACAAAAATAGTAAAATAAATACCTAAAATATTTACTGGAAATTAATTTAGAAATCTGCAAATAATTCCAGTTCAATACTGATAATTTTAATATTCAAAAAAAAATCTAATCTTATTTGATGGGAATTGAAACTATCTTCTGTTACTTTTCAGGGATCAAGAGAAAATTCGCCAGCTCACTGGTACAAGAATCGTAATGTTGTGCGAGCAAGTATGAAAGCTCGTCAAATGCTCACATGGATTTTCGGCAAGGAAGATTCAAAATTTCGTAATTGTGAAAATCTTCAAGTACTTTGAGTTATTCCTATTACCAATTTTTCATCAATGAAATCAAAAATACCAGCTACAACGGCAACAGAAGCTCAAAAACAACCAACTTAACATCATAGTATCAGATGAAAAATTAATAATTTCTTTTCAATATATGTAATCCAACCACATGGTATCATTTCCTTATTGATTTTCGGTTAGATTCATTAAGATCTGTTTTATTTAAATTATTTAGATTGATTTTTTTATGGCGACATATTTTCCTAATGTTTCATCTATTGATTTTTACATGTTCAAAGATGAAAGAGCTAATCAAAATAATGTAAAAATTAAATTAACAATCGTAATTATTATGAGATTTATTAATATGTGAATGATAAATCAAATCATTTTCTGTCTTCCAAAATTATGAAGAGAATTGCATTGTTTTAGAAGGAATTATTTCTAAAAAATTTGAAAATGATCAAAATATAAATAAATGTTTATGACGACCAATGGAATTTGTTATTTTATTGATTCATCATTTAAGTGAATGTTTCAGTAAATTTCAGGCCTACGAGGCTGGTTTCAGAGAAGTGTAGGGTTTGGCTTTTGTATTTAAACTAGCAACAACCTTTCATATCAATGGGTATGCCAAGAGAACAAATTTGAGTGCCAAATTTTTTTTATGATTGCCGTTCTTTACAGGGACTTAAATTTACAGTGTGTTTCACAAAAATGTATCGCCAAGAAAATCATGAAAAGCGCTTTGAATCGTTTAGAATATATTTATTTCTCCAATCACATAGGAATACATTTTTTACATTATATTAATATGGAAAAATAGACTAGTTTCACCCAATTTTGTCAAAACAAAATGGACGTCAGTTTTGCATGTAAAATTTTCTACTTTTTCTGCTGCTTCTCCTATAACAATACATTTAGTAGATTTTCATTTGCAAAAATTGCGAATGAAGTCCTATCGATAATAATAATCCGATTTAAGTCAACGTGTACCAATACAGAATAATGTTCCAAGAGTTCTAACAACTATTACGAATAGAGTAAAACAATATGTTTATGCACTACAAGGACATTTCCAATCTGTCACAGTTTTCATTTAATTTAGATGGTCATTTCCTGTGAACTTATTGCAATACTAGACAATTTTTAAAATAAGTCCAAGTCCTCAAGTATATTTCATACAACATGTTAAACTCCATGACCATAAAATCCCCTTCATAAAATTCAAGCTCCTTGAATAAAACGTTCCTGTTTGCCCAGATCGTATTGTGTCCAAGCCAATTTTCAGATGACTTCATAAAGCCTGGCATTTTGATTATGATCCACTGAGCTGCTTTGCAGACGTAGTGAAAGGATCGGAGATTTAATATAGATTGTTATGTGCAATTCATTTTTATAACCACCATAAAAAAATGTGAATGCAATGAAGCCCAACAAAATATGATTGATGATGCAACGAGCATGAATGGTAATAGTCTGGATTAAACTTTAACCCTTTAAGTGGCATGACGTCCTAGACGTGCAGCTTAAAAATTATTCATTATTTTAGAAAGATTTGATCAACTGCATATATATGTAAATCAGATAAACAAATTCATAAACTGAATGCAGGTAGCTTGAAATATTGCGGAAAGTAGTAGCCAGTAGTCGTGCATAAAAGGATGGAAAGGTTGATGTGGTATGAAGGACAATATTATATTTGCTGCATTTTATTATGCTCCTGTAATGGCTATTTGAATCAATAACTAAAAAATTAAAAACTAAATAATATTTTTCATGGAAATCGGAATAATCCAATCATTATCTATCATGTGGGAAAAACAGCCTAGTTTCACCCCATTTTTTCAAAACAAAATGGACGTCAGTTTTACATGTTAGATTATCTAATTTTTCTACTGCGTCTGGTTGCATTACTAGCATAGAAAAAAAAATTAAGAAAAGCTACCCCCCGTAACTTCCTCCAACAGATGTGGGAAATATAGTTCCTTGATCACACAAAGGGTTAAAGTAAAAGTGTTGTAGCTTCCATGTTGAAATCATCATGCCATTTTATAATCACGATAATTCTTTATTAAAAATCGAACAATTAATAGGAGGAATGCTTTATTGAGCTCATGGTCTTTTTTTACTTGAAACCAAAGCTACGTCGTTTTTTTTGGTAGCACTGAAATCTCTTATAAGTGAATATATTAGCCCGCCCCGCCAATTTCAACAGCTACAAAAATCAAAAATATTATTTATTTTATCCTTAATTGTATACTTACACTTAGATTTGATCAAAATAAGGATTTAAAAATTATATTCCCACTTTTATTTTTTAAGAAGTATCACCTTACGGTAACACTGGACATTATTTTTATTGCTTTTAAGTGATTATTGGTGCTACCTGCATACCTTATTTCACTCTTAAACTAGCAATAATAAACCTTAACCCAATAGATAATTTACGATAATTCAGCGACAAAGTAAAAAAAATGATAAATGAACTTACAGTGTGTTCCAAGAAAATGTGTCGCCAAGAAAAGCATGAAAAACGCTATGAATGGTTTCGATTATATTTATTTCTGCAATTACTTCGAAATACAATTTTCACAATTATATTAATATGGAATCTAGTTGCCGCTATTATCAATTATTTTTGTGCAGCTCTGGCTCAATTTTTGTGCGCATTTCACAGTAAAACCTTGCCATATCCTTTTGAGGGCTCGCGTCAAGTGCCATGTGATGGTTAAGCTTTTGCCTTTTAGTTTCTCCTTCATTAGTGACCACACGTTTTCTATCGGGTTCGCGTCTAGACTTTGTGATGTTCAGTCCAAAGTTGTGACCCTGTTTTCTTCTTTCCAGCTGGTACAGAGACGACTCCGATGTTGCCTTCTTGCAGAATCCAATATTGAGATTGTTGGGTGCATATCATAAACTCTCAGCAGATTTAAAATCGGTCAAATTTTTTTATTCCATATGAAATTAAAGTACTTCAAGAGTATTTTCACCCCAAATTTGAAGTAAATTTGAGCAATATTACCGGAGCTATAGGGATTTGAATACCTCGTGGTCGATACAGCAGAGCGCCTTACCTAGCGTATTATACGCATGCAGCGCGGTCCTACCGCGTAAAACCAGCTCATTTCTTTTTCATCAAGCATCACAACATCAAAAGGATGCTCTGAACATCGCGAATGAAGTGAACGAACTACTGTATGGACCTGGAATCGACAACTCGATGTAAGTCGCTACAAAATATCTTTAATTCATTAAATCGCAGTAAAAAACTTTAAACGCGTTTTTCTCTAAACTTTGTTTTTCCGTGCGGTAGACACGATTTCTCGAAAACGAATCGACCGAGGGATTTTCATTCGGTCGACTCGTTTTTGTTTTATACGAAAAAATATTTTAAAAACGATGAGAATCGGGAAAAATACTAAAAAAACATGAGAGGAAAACTAATTCATACTCATTTCAAAACTATAAATTTCATTTTTTTCAATTCCTTCGTTCAATTACGAGTCAAGGGCATAACCTATATTTTGTTGCTGATTTTTTGATTTGAGAACCTGCACCGAAATATTCTGCCTACTGGAAAAAAAGGTTGGACGAGGAAAACTGCGGGAAAATTGACAATTTTCAATATTTTTGACTGAAATTTTTTTACACCTTCTTGAAATGCTAAACTTTTACGTGTGTAAATTTTAAATGAAATAGATTTTTAGTTTTTAAAATACAATTTTTTGAAAAGTTGTTTTTTTAACCTTCAAGACCTATGTAGCCCCTTAAGCAAACCATTTTTATAAAATTTAATCATTAGGGTTCTCGTAAACACAATAAGCTTCCCGAATCCCCTTTCAGAGAAGCATCCGTAAACGTGCATCTTTGCCGGGTGTTTTACTGTACGCCGCAAAATTCTTTCACCATTTTTCGTCCAGGCTCTCTTCCAGTAATTACAAATGATGATTCATCAGTAATATTTCATATCCTTGCGCAAACATTTCATATGGTTGTGCAAGCAAGCGCAAACATTTCCTTTGCTTGCGCAAACATCTCCTATGCTTTTATATGCTTGTGCAAACATTTCATACCGTACCGTGAACATTTACATGTTTGCAACATTTCAATATTTGCGGGAACACTTCCTTTCAATGTTGGTGAGAACATTTCTTTTTTTGGACGAACATTTCATTTAAATATTTATGCAAGTATATCCATGTTTGGGCGAACATTTTAATTTGCGGGTTCTTCTCAAACAAACTATAGATGAGCTTATCTTGCCTTTTAGAGGTCGCTCCCTTATTACCTCTACCTGGCTCAGGCCCTTTAAAAATCTTAACCTACTTCTTAACGAACGAAACAGAAGTTTTAGTATATCTTGCAGCCTGTTCGAAGCTTTTTCATGGTTGTTTTGGATGTTTATTATTATTGATAGGACGCTTTATCTAATCTAAGTATCGGAAGGTACTAAACAGGAGGCCGGCAGGCAATTCAGGCATTAATTTGCCAAAATAACAAAGAAGACGAGCTTAAACGAAGATATAATTAGCGACACGTTTTTGTGAAACACAGTATCTTAACGAAATCTACTCAAACAAGCAGCGAAGTTTGACCCTTGAGGTCCACACGGTCAACTTCCCAGTAATATTTAGATAAACATTAAAAATGTTAAACACAATAATCATTTTGAAAATAATACTACTTTAAATAATAATAATGAGAGGTATTCATAGCAGTAACAGGAACGAGTTAATATTAATCATATCATCTACGGGAGCATCCATTGATTGCGTAAGGCTTTTGGTGGATGGGTGATGATGATTGATTACCACAAATGCAAATTTGATTGAAATTTTGATGGTTTTCAAAATTAAGCCTTTTTTCAATTAAAAGACTGCAAAAACTATTAAAAATCTGCTCAAATTATCCAAACATTTTAAAACTTTGATTGACTTTACAACAAACTCTTTAGAATAAAAGATATACGGTAATATCATGCGGAAGAACCCTTTTCATATGGTAACTTTGAATGATTTTTATTTTTAATTGGATTTTTTTTCAGAATCATCATTAAAGTTTTGCTGGTTTCTCTTCAAAAACTGATAAGAATGTATAAATTTTATAAACATTTATTACTGTGTTGTGCAAATCAGGTTTACAAAATATTTTTTAAAATAAAAACCCTAAGTTTTCGCATTTTTTTCTATTCAATTAAAAAAATCGCTGAAACCGATTTTTATAATGTTAAAATAATCAAAAACCTTTTAAAACACGTCGATTGACACCTTAATGATGCAAATATTATATCTGGTTCGTAAGATATAGTGAATGGAAGGAATGACCTTGAAGATCATGATGACTGTTAATGACTTTTTATTTTTAATTTAATGTTTGTTGTTCTCATGAGAAAAAGTTTTGATAATATTTTTCCAAGCATTGCTTGAAGTACATAAATTTTATAAAAATTGATTACTGGGTTCCGTAAATCAGGTTAAAAATTTATTGTTTATAAAAAAAACGATTACAAGAACTTCCCATATACTGGGAAGTTAATAAATATAAAAGAAATAAATGTTAACTCTTAAAAGAGTACACTATCAAGTAAACCTTACAAAAAAAAACTAAAGAAATTAATATCCTTAAAAATAAAATGCTAGGATGTTCTTGGCATGAATTTAATAAAAATTTTGCTTTTTTCCTAACATTATTTATTGGGTTTCCTAGAAACTTTGCAATTAAAATATGTGTTCGAATTCTGATGAAGTGTAATGAAAATTTTCAATGAATGAAAGGTTGATTGCACAATGACAAATAAATTATATAAAAAAATTTACACACATTCAATTTACATTGACCAGCACAATATTTTTTACAAATTCAAATCAATAGACAGACAAATCCAAACCATCGCCTCTTCTTCTTATACATGCACAACCGTGAGGGGTTCCTAGCAGTTCCTAATTGCAACGAGCTCTGGAACCTAGAACATATAGAACAGAGTTCCACATCTCGATTTGGACTATTGTTCCAATGCTGATGATGAAAACAATGCACATCTGAGTGAACAGTGCAATGCGTTGAATAGATAATCATCCCTTGCTTACACAAAAATCACTTCCTTTCCTTTGAGTCAATGACTCCTTTACAATATCATCACCTACAAGCACGATGAAACCTTCCCTACCTATCGAAGTCACTTTGTAAACATTAGCATTTGATAATTGAATGAAAATTCAGTTAAAAGCACCCTAAGTCACTTGACATCCATACGATTCCCTCACTGCAAGAAAATCCTACTTTAATTCCAGCTTTACCATTAATTTCCCGTGTGGCAGATTCATTTAATCGAAACGGAAAATTCTAGAGATGAGAAAATATGGAATTTTACTGCACAGATGAAACTATTTGCAGGCAAAATAATTAGAGTCGAAAGCACAGACTTGGAAATGAAAATAGAAAACTCTCTGCATGAACATTTAATTACTAGTAAACCGATTTAGTGATTAAGCTATCTGATTGATTTAAAGCTATTCAAGCCGCTTTCTAAGCATTTTTAGAGGGGAGATAATACCACGAGTAGAACAAACAATCTTTCGATCAATGCAAGACTATCAAGAATCGAAAAAAAATTATATTATTTGTGGAACACCTTGTTAGTTTCTAAATTAAATATGGTTTTATTTTATCCTATTAGTTTCTCCGATAATTGGACAGTAAGCTTGATATTTAAGCGAAAATTTATCGTCTCCAAATGATTAAAAATCAGCATAGTGCACTGATCCAAACATCTTTACGAACGAATTTCAATTTAACATTAATTAATTGCAGGGTATTTCGGCACCAACAGTTCAATCTGATTAACTTGACCCTCACAAAATCTTAAACGAATATAGGAAAAATTCAAATCGAACATAGGTCCAGTTCATATGAACACAAGTATCCTTTTATCGTACCACATGGGCTTTGATGTTCTTCATGAGCTTCAGCTTGATCCAGCTGCCAAGCATACGCATCCTTGATTTTTACAGAGAAACGACAGCGTGATGTGAGCATTAAATGTGTGATGAATACAAATAGCTACATTCTATCCACTTCTGCAGATTCCTTTTAAAACTAAATGTCTAGTCTGGAGCGGAGAAGTAGCAACATAAGGGATTTTCGACACGTCGATTATTGGTTTTCAATTCACTAGGAATGTCGAAACGATGTGACTGGAAAGCTATAAAGCGGAAAAGCCACGGCTTCGACCCTATTCCATTCGATATGATCCTGGGCTAATGGCAATATTTCCATGCGGACTACTTTGTGTCTGTCGTTATATTCGGCACATGGACTAAGTTGATAGCCAAGTAATATACGAATATGGTCCTGTCCAAGTGAGAAATTCATTTTCCTAGAAAACATAGCGTGTCGGTTACCACTTGCTTCGTGACTTCCGACCAACCGGAGATTACTCCAGTATAACTAAGAGCACATCATGAATGACATTTCCCGAAACCTTCCTATCCGCAAGCAATATCTCGGCAAGGACATACTCCAACGCAATATTATTGATATCGTATCTTCCTGAAAACCGCTCATCAATGCAAAACACTTTCAACAGAAGTCATTTGCAAAACATTCCTGTCCTCGCTTACAAAAATATAAATGTACCTCCCATATCGACATTGCATGTCCTTATCAGATCGTTCTGATGACAGATACATTCGGATACCATCTAATAGCATGTGTGCAAGTTCGTTGAGTTTTGTTGCGAAACTCGATTTTCATTTCCTCCGAAAGTTCTTCAACATACCATAAAGTCGAAAGTTCGTAGCACTTCAGTTACCACATGTATGTATACTCGTATGTAGAAACACTTATGTAAATTTCGTTTATTATTGAAAATCTTTTGAGAGGTGGCAGTCGAAAACTAAAACTTTCCCAATGACTTTGAGAAATATTATAAACTTGGATGGTGAAGTTTATGGAGCTTAAGGAAAATGAATACAGCGGGAAAGTGCTGCGACCAGACGACAAACTGCTGAATTGATTTGAGTTTGTTAAAAAAGTAAACAATGGAAAGACTTGGCTTGATTAAAGCGCTTAAAGATGTATGTTATGCGTTTTTTTTAAATGATTGATGTTTTTTAACGAAACGAGACTTATTTCCAAAAAGCCATTTAGCAAGTGAACTATGTTCATTCCCACTTATTAAGCCAACTACCATAAACAGAATTTCCAAAAAACATCTATCTTTTTCATAAATCACTGACAAAACCTTTTTAAAATAATCATTTATGTTGGGTTTTTGAACCTCCCCGTCTAGTCGACAACCCGCCCACTAGTGTGATTTTTGGTTCGCAACTTTGCTAACACTATTTTTTGCACATTGAATGGAGGTTCTTGTTTCCAGCTTTCTGGCCGGTACCATCATAATTAAATGGGAAGTGTGGACTAGACACGGAGGTTCAAAAACCCAAAATAAATGATTATATAGAATTGCTACGTATGCATTATATACGAAAAAATTGACAGTCGTTATACTACGCGGATACAAATAATTTATAAAATAGTTGAAGTATAATGAGCTTAATCCATCAATAACCCTAATCGTGGTCGTGCTGTCTGGTGACGGATGGTAAATAACAGCACCTGAAGAGGATGCCGTCCGTCACCCCGAAACCACACTTCCCATTAAATTTTTAAAATATTTCATTAAAATAATCTCTGGAAATTTCGCAAGAAGTTGTGGGCAGTAAATTACGGTGAAGCATTGCCAAATATATGTTGTGGTCAAACGCGTCATTTATTCACTAGAAGATCAAAAAAGCGTTGTGAGATACTTGCAGATATACACTAGTATTACAATGGTTACTTTATTTCCAGGGAATAGCAGACTAAACAGTAAATAATTAAGATCATAGAAATGTTATGTGTCAAAACTTTAAACGTGTTTTTTCCATCGAAAAAAACTTTCTCCAAGTTAGCATAAAAGATATCTCAAACAAATTTAGATTTATTTCGCATATCTTTTCAGCATACATTTTAAACAAAATGTAGGCGAACCATAAATTTAAAAATATATCAAAAACACTTTTTATAGAGCCTAAAATTTGATGAGAAATTCAAAATTTCTTTTGTTGAAGGATTGATATACATATGTACATTTTTTTTCTTATTCTATATGTTTAACTTATTCATTCATTCTGCGAATTCAAATAGTATATAGATTTTTTTCTCCGGAACGTTTTGTTGATACACCCTTTCGATGCTACGTTATATAGCGTAATTTTTATGCTTGAAATATTGTTGCAGATTGGTCCAATAATTTAGAGATGGTGAGGTTCTGTCTTCTTAATTCTCCACCAGGGTCATAAGTAATCAAAATTTAGCTCAGGATGCGAAGTTTACCATTCATTGAGTTCTCTGAGTTCATCTTCGAAAGGGTTTATGACAATGAAAGATTTCGGATTCTCATTCAAATCTCTCTCTCTCTCTCTTGAAATCTCTTTTATATTTAGATTCCACAAGATTTTCAGATGTCCTTCCAAGTTCCTTGGATTCAAAGTTGTGACATTCGTCGCTTGTCTATCTTGAAAATAATTGAATGAAAACATTTGAGAGCTCCTCAAATAGCCAAATAGTCATGCTGATCTTTAAGCCTCACTAATTAAAGCGCACCATCGACGAGCATTATCAAATCGTAGATAGCTGACGAGAAGTCACCACCAAAGCAAAGAATTATTGTAGTCAACCGCAAACTGGTGGTTCCGTTTAACATTTTAATAAACAAGCTTGGCTACCAAGTTGTAAGTTTTGAGGAAAACCTAGAAACATGGCTACTTGTTGAGAGTTATTCACGATTCTCACCCTTAGTCCAATCAAAGCGTCAGAATTTTGACATAAATCGTGCATTTAGGGAAGGCAGAGAAATTTTTATTGCAATGCGTGGGCAATGGTATAATTAGCTTAAGTTCAATTTCGTGGGGTTGCAGCTCCAATCCTCTGGGCTTCATCTTAGAAACAAAAGAAAGTGGGCACTCCCATATCCCCGAAACCGTGGATTCCATAAGAAAGTTGAGTATAGCAACCTTGCGTAGAATATAATTGTTAGCAAGTCGTCCATACATCACTTTTACGTGGTGTCAAATAATAAAAAAATTACAAGTCAAAACCACACTCAAAAAAGGGGGAACAACTTGCGGGCGCCACATCTTTTTTTAATTTCACGTTTAACGCGAATTACGTTGGAACACATTTTATCACAATTCGTTTGCGGTACTGATTGTTCCAATCACTGCACATTAACGGGAGTTATTCCGCCCAAAGGCGAGTAAGGAAAAAAGCACTTTAGGATCAAATAAACGGGTGTTAAAATACTTTTTTCGTATGACTTGCCCCCCTTCGAGACACAATAACTCCTACCATGGTACAGTGATCGAAACAACCAATATCGCAAATGTTTGGTGATAAAACTGTCTTAAAGTGATTCTCGAACAAATTTCGCGGTAATAGGGAAAACAAAGAAGTTGTGGCGCGCAAAAAATAATCCCCCCTTCGCAACGCCGTTTTTGGCGTGTAACTCTTTTAATATTGTCAGCACGTAAAATGATTTATCCACAACTTACTGCAAATTTAATTTTAAACAAGTTTGTCATACTCAACTTTTTTGTGGAAGCGGTGCTTTCCAAGATATGGGGTCGTCCCACTTTTTTTGTCATCAAGATGACGCCAAGGCGATTGAAGCTGCAACCCCAGAAACTTTAAGCTTAATTTAAGCTCACGTAGAAGCATACTACACATTGAAATTAAAAAATTTCGTCCCACTAAAATGGTCCGTGAGTTTTGCAATGGATGGTTTGCCATCGGAAGCCGATTATTTGGCCTAAAAATGCGTTTACCACTTGAGTTGTCCCCCTTTGGGATGCAAAAGCTCCCGCCAGTGTACAGCGATCAAAACGATCAATACCGCAAACGACTTGTGACAAAATTGCCTTAAAGTTGTTACCAATGTGTTTTGGGGTTAAAGTGAAAACAATGAAGCTGTGGCGATCAAAAGGTGTTCCCCCATCTTTGAATGTGGTTTTAGGCTTGTAACTCTTTTATTCTTGATACCACGTAAAAGTGATGTATCGACGACTTATTTACAAATAAATTCTTCACAAGTTTGCCATATGGAACTTTCTTGTGAGATCCGTGATTTCGGAGATATGGGGGTGTCCCACTTTTTTGTTTCCAAGAACTTAAGCTAACTATACCATTGCCCACGCATTGCAATAAAAATTTCTCTGCCTTCCCAAAATGTACGGTCAAACTCCCATTTGACTGGACTACCAGTGCTGCCGACGAAATCAAGAAACACATGACGATTTCACTGCCAAAATCGCAGTCATTTTCAACTCATTAGCTTTTCATGCGTAAAACGATGTGTTTCTAACAGTGAAAGTTTTTTATCAAAATATATTGAAACTATTGAAAATGCTAAAACACACGCAGTTTAAAAAGAAATTAACAAAAAATCCACCAAATAAGTCCAACAAAGTTTGTCTAGGCTATTTTCAATTCATTCTCAATCTTAAGCTATTAGATTGGATATAATCTGTTGAATGAGATAATTATACAGAATTAAAAACGAAACCGTAATCTTTCTCACTTTCTAAACACATAAGCCGATTATTGCAATTATTCAAGAAAAAGATTTTTATTTCTCCATTTAACCAAATCCGTCATCGTTTAATATTCTTCTAATCGTTAATTCATTTGGTTTCAAAACATAACGAAAGAACCCTGATAAATATTCCTTGTCAAAACCCAAAATAAGGAAAAATATCTTAAAATATTGTAGGTTTTTGTGTTTAAATGAAAATGGAAAAATTATTCTTCCCAAACATTGAGTCGTCTTTCACCATTCCTAGCATTCTTTTGCAAATCTTATTTACAAAATCACTTCAGGCATAACATTTGACCGAAATCCCAATCCCAGTCCCAATCGAAAATCTCTTACCCATCGTCGAATATTTCCTCCGAAATTCCATGATGATCCATTAACGGTGATTAAAAGACGAAATGGACAAAAGGGATGGAAAGGATCAAACCCATTGCAAAAATATTCACAAGTGGTCGAAAACAAGTGATGACGACTAACAGACGCAAACAGTAAGAAGTCAGGAAGAATAACACCTAAAAGGATATACACTAAAACGGATCCTTTTTACGGTTGAAAGAATTTTTCCGGTTAATTTAATTTTCAGATGTATGACGGACAGTGTTTGCAATTCAAAGGACTCGGCTGTCGTTTAGTTCACGGCAGAATGGATAGTGATGGTAATGAAGTCGCTCGAGGTAAATTGTATTGGATGCTTATTGAAAAGATGTCGAAGAATCTTGTGGAAAGCAGTTAGTATTCTTAACTTGGATGCAGATGTGTGTCGGGTATGTTTCAAATAGAAATGTATTATAGAATAGTGTGATACAATGCATGTCAGAGCCTTTTTCAGTCAGTAACGCTTCAGAAAACACACATAAAAACGGAAATAGAGGATATGTTAAACCAAGAGCCAGCCACAAATTGTTTGCTTAGAATTCTAAAAATAGTATTTTTCCAATTCATGTTATGTTGTTGAAAAGCTTCCAACAAATTTTATTCAAGGAAAAGTTGAATTGGCCATTGTCATTATTCAAAATTGGGCTATAAATGAATTTTCAAAGTTCAGATGATATTAAAATTAGAAAAAGAAAAACACGAAGAAAAAGAATTTCGGAATGGCTTTCATTTGATATCTAGTCAAATAAATCATTTCACAATAAAAATTAAGTTAGATAAACCACGAAAGTTTTTTTAAAAAAAATCCTTCTGATGAATCTTTAGTCTATCCACACAAAGGTTACTGCCCATCCTTCCAACAACTTCTCTTTCAAGATTTGGAAAATATGGATCGATTCCTTTGATTTTTTTCGGTGTTTTCATAAGATTTGCGAATTATAGAGAGCAATTGTTAGTTTTTAAATAGTATTGTTGTTTAATATGGTTAACGTGACAAGTTTTCGAAATTGAATTGTTTCCATATTTATCATCAAAAGGAATGAAAAATTGAGGCGAAATTCTTGGAGGCTAATTTCGGATTACTTTCAAGAGCTCTAGGCTAGGTCACTATATTAGAGAAAGTCTCAAAATATACTGTGTGGCAGAAACAGACAAATAACCAATGGCATATGAATCTAGATTTAAGACACAATATACAACTTAATGAAAAAAAGTCAATTAAAAATTCTGAATAATATTTTACATCGTTATCAATTTACCTTTTTTAAGGGGGAAAATCACATTAGAAGGTTAAAAATCGGCTTTTTTATTGCAGAAATCAAAAGTTTAGCAATTCAAGAGTATGCTCAAAAAGTTTGAGACCGATATTCGAAGTCCTTCTTATATTTTCGGGGCAAGAAATAAAGCGCGCTCGTGTATACCGCACGGCCTATAGACCGGGCGAATCTGTTTCCAGTTGGCCGTTGAAAGGGGGCACACTGATTTTTGTTGTAAAAGTTGTGAAATAACTCGTATAAAAATAATTGACTTATGGTCTTTCTCAAAAAAGTCGTGAACATTTAAAAAAATATCGAAATGTTTAAAGAAAATTTAAAAAATCGTTTTCTTCCTAATTTTCTCACTCCTTACTTTAAAACGGTTCATTTTAGATCAAATGTGCGAGGCAATAAAAGTTACGAAACAAAATTTTCTATAAGATAGGATTAGTTAAAAATCTTAAAACATTTAACCCTTGTCGCAAATTGCAATAAATAAAAAAAACAGGGAAAAAAGCCTTTTCTTATTCAATTTTTTTTACCACTTAAAATTCACTTAGGACCTTAATATTTCGCTTAAAAAATCTTTACAATGTCATAAAATAGGAAACAAATTTTCATCAAAATCGATCAAGTAGATTGCCCATAATAATTGTGCAATATAAATTTATTTTAAAAAAATCAATAATTTTGAAAGCTTTCAAGTCTTAAACCTAAGCTTATAAAAGTTTGAAATTTTTCCACATATAAAAGAGCACTTCACCTATCACACGCACTTTACAAAATTAAAATCAGATTATTATGGCGTGCTCAGAAATTTTTGCTAAACTTGGTAATAATCTCTAAAATTGTGCTGGGCGGCTGCGGATTCTGTTGACGGAAGCCTGGCTCCCACGACTGAATGCGCTCAGCACTACTACTACACTACTATTGAATGGAAGGATCGCAGACAAGCTGGGCGGAACCACGTAGCTGTCTTTCTATGAATATATCTTACTTTGTATGTACTAACAAGAAAATGTATTTTTTCTGGTATCAAAACTCAGTTTTTGATAATCTGTTTTAAAGGCGTTTTTCTCGAATGGTATTTTTCTCGAAAGGCTTTTTTTTGACTGGCGTGCATTGTATCTCAGCAAATTTGTGGCTGATATTCAAAAACAAAAAAAAATGAATTCTTGTTAAATTTGCGTCTAACTGAACTTTTAATAAGGATAAAAAAAATAGATTTAGATTTTTTTACTACAAAAAGATGAAGAAAATTTCATTTTTTTTCAAATGCGTCACAAATTTTCACTCAAAATCTAGTTCAACGAGAAATTATACATATAGGTAATATAATAAATTTGCTTCGATTGCTTTCAGATTAAAATTGAGGACTCCAGCATGCACGGCAATGAGAGACTCCGACAAGAAACCTCCATGAAGAACAGCTTCTAACTTTGTGAATTTTGACGATAATCACTTGAAAAACTATGAAATGTAGTTCAAAATATGAGTAAAATAGCATATTAATTTCAATTAGTTCTTATCATTTCTTCCCTTTCAAAAAAAACAACCTAAAAATAGGCCTCTTAATATGATTCCCCACCTTAATGCAGTTGTTCCATTTTCAGTGCATATTTTGCAGAAAAACCTTTGATTTTTTGATATGCAGATCTACCAAAAAGGTATAAGATCTGACGGAAATATACTTGCCGTCATTGAATAATCTTTTATAATTCGATGGAACACGTTCCTTCCCTGCTTTTAAATTCAAAATCGAAACGTTCAAGTATTTATTCGCGCAAAAGTCCACAATCAAAGCACTATTATTTTCTGATTTCGACATTAAATTGGTATTTTGTAGTTTATAGTTCCACCATGAACACCACCGATTTTCTATTTTCTCCATTGAACTTATGTAAATATACTTTGTTCGTATGTTTGTTCGTGGCGAGCATTCAAAGCATCTATTTCGGGAATATTGCTATTATTTAGCAACATTATATAGATCATATAGCTTTCCAAGGATCTATTGAACATTTATTGAATCGTCAGTGAAATTAATGGGAATTGATTCTGCAAGATACTGACTAGCTGGGAAAATGAATGTATGTTTCATTGCTAAATAGGTTCGTTAAAAAAATTGTTTTTTGGGGATGAAATTGGTTTTGCAGTAGGCAAATTTTTATTCAGACGTAAAAAAATGGTTTAAAAATATTTTCGAGACCAAATTTAAGGACAACTACTTCGTAAAAAGCGTTAAAAACATATAACTAAAATTTTAGCTTCAAACAACGGTTTTTTGGAGTGTCTTTTATAGGATGCGGATTTTTAAAATGCCGACAATTTTTTTTACTTTTCTGAAAAATAATCAACTGATGCTATTAAAAACTGTCTTCTTATTGGCAGGATCAGGCAAATAAAAATGGTCGCTTTCTTTGCTAGAAAAATTTTCTACTCATATTAGGTAAATCCTAATAACTTTACTCGTTAAACTTATGTAATTTTCGTAATATCCTCTCATGAACAATTAGGTCCTTAAAATGTTTTTACTTCTAAAAAATATCCAAAAAATCTACAAAAGTTATTCGCTAACACAATTTAGAACTATCTGTATCACTTTTCCAAATGGATTTCGAATTTTACAAAATACAATTGAAGTTTGCACAATATCGGACGTGAAAACTATAAACTAAATATATATTCACTGTGGAAATTTTATGGGCGCATGGAAAAATTGTAATAGTGCCAACAGATTTATGGAAATAAATCCACCATCCGGGATGTAAATATTTTATAGTCCAAGTTGAAGTTGGTGTCTTGTTGTTATTTTTATTCACTACTTCCCGCTGTTCTAGATGAGTGAAATTTTTTTGGACTATTTATATGAAAAGGGATGCAAGCTGCCGGTCAGTGAACGATCAACAATACTTTGGTAATAAAACTATGAAGTGGATCGTGCATTTTGCGAGTTTATTCTACTGGGAAAAACGTTCATGGAAACCTGGGAATTTTATTTTTTCGATGATTTTGAAATTTTTAATTATAATTCGAATAAAAAATTTACAGTCTTTAAGAAGGTCTCTTTATATTTCATTAATAATTATTATATTGTAAGTATTCATTTCTTTGTCAATCTCAGACAATTTGCTCATTTAACCTTTCATTCCCGCAAGTACATATCTAATATAGGATAACACAAAGAAGTCTTTTCTATAATATTATTAAACAAAAGCATGAATAACCTTCAGTCATCCTCATTCAATTGCAAGTCAATCTCTCCTCAAACAGTTCAAATCCTCTAATCCTTGCTTGCATCGCGCCACTACCACTATTTTACATAATCCACGAACACAAGAATATATTGCCCCAGAAATAATTCCACAAAGTGAATACTCAGTATGTACACATCGGTCGTCCTGATTTTTATTCTATTTCTCGGTTTCCTCGGAACGCTCTTAACATTCCTTTGTATGCATTCCCGAATAAGTGACGGGGGCCAATTTGAATTACGGATACGAAGCTAAACAAGCGTAGTGTCTCTGAATAAAAGATAGTCTCCCCGGAGGGTGGTTCCAATCATCATTCTTATAAATCTATACACAACCGGGACACATTAACGGAAATATCGGCAGCTACACGAGATGAATGCAAAAGGAGCCGAAAGGAAAGTAAATGGAACGGGATAAAAAGGCATGTCCTGCGGGTATTTTCTGTGAAGTCACTGATCCAAGAATCGTGTTTGCTTTGTCGGATTTACCCTAATACGGTGCGTATTGCTATTAAGGAATGATGCTGGATTAGGAAGTTCTTTGGGACTTCGTCGGATGCGAAAGAGTATGAATGAATATTAAGAGCAAACATCAAAATCTAAGGACTATTTATTGAGATCAGTTGACACTAAGAAGCTTAGAAAAAAATGTTCACCACGTAAAAATGTGTTTTAAACTTGTGGGAAAAAATGATTTTTCAAGAATTGAATGAAATCAATTTCTGTGAAGGATGTAGGCTAAATACAATGGATTCATTTTTCTATTGTTATTGTTATTAATCAATCGTTGAAATTATTAGTGATCAGGAAACTCATTTTGATATTGAAATTGGTGGAGAAGCTGATTTCGGCGGGACGATATGGATATCTGAGTTTCGATAGTGTTTCCTTGATAATCGAGTACGCTAGGCAAGAAGTTCGTTTTTCTGGACGTCGAAAAGGTTGCAACAAAAAACAGTGACATGGTGCAGCCACTGACCGACCAAAATTGTGATAGTAAAAAAAATTGTAAGTAGATTGCAGTATATACAAGAGTCAGTAAACGTTGGTTGGTTGTAGTGGCAGCCCTTTTTATCCAAAGGTGGCTCACTTAGGCCACGTAGGCCCATTGTGGTACCACAGAAGATAAGGGAGGCACTAGAATCTGCAGGATGACGAGAACCATCCAGATTCTGAATGAAGCCGGCTATGCAGCCAATGTCTAAATCAGCTACCTCCGTGAGGTTGTCCAGGAAGGGCGTGCCCAAGGTTTTCATGCGCTTCCTGGACAGTGCTGGGCATTTGCACAGAAAGTGTTTGATTGCTTCTTCCTTATCCTCTGATCTGCAACTTTGACAGAAACCTTTGAAAGGGACAACCAATCTTTCAGACAGTGTCCCGTCAGTACGGAAACGACGGAATTCAGGGTTTCCCGGCTTATATTGAGGAGCCGCCTGGTGCGTTTGGAGCACAATGCGTGCCAAGTTTGCCTGGTTGTGCTACAGGTTTCTTCAAGCAGCCAGGCCCTATTTGCAGCCTCCACGTAGTACTGCCTAAATCCAAGCTTTATGGAAGCTAGAGGGCGGCCGACTTCGGGGTAAGTGTATACTTTTGGAGCTCAGTGCCAGCTCGTGCTAAAGCATCTGCTTTGCAGTTTCCAGGTATATCACTATGCCAGGGTATCCAGTAGAGAATTACTTCGGAGTGAAGAGACATCACGTTCAGTTGTGAGCGGCATTCCATAGCAATTTTAGATCAGGTATGCACGCTGGATATAGTGATCGGATAGCAGCTTGGCTGTCCGAAAAGATGTTTAAATTTCTTATGGAAATTTTCTGATTTCTCAGTCAGTCTGCAGCCTTGTAAATTGCAATGACCTCTGCCTGAAAGACACTGCAGTGATCTGGTAGCCGGAAGGATAGTTTCAGGTCTAGCTGTTCTGAGAACACGCCACAGTCAACTCTTCCATCCATTTTTGATCCATCAGTGTAGATTTCGACCGCTTAATGTATCCCACCTCTTTCTGTGGTCCAGTCCTCCCTACTCGGGATGACTGACCTGAAACCACGGTGAAAACAGGAAATCGGAGATGCAAGGTCTACTTTCCCTGACGTTGGCCCATCTCTCCGTAGTATTGTGGAGTGATCAATGTTCTCCTCGTGCCAGAGTTGTAGAGCTTTCAATCGAACAGCAGTGCACTTGGCCTGCTGTCTCGTAAGTAGCTCTGTCGGAAGCCAATTTAATAGCCTAAATAATGCCTTCATCTGGGTAGTCCGTAGAGCCCCGGTGATTGCAATAGCTGCAATCCTTCTGACCTTGTTTTGCAGGTTTACATTTGATGATTTCGCCATAGCAGGCCACCAAATATTGTTGACCTTGAAGTTGTCCTAGACAAGAAACTAAGTTTCAATTTGCACTACGATACTATTCTCTCCAAAGCTAATAAACAGCCTGGCTTTATTAAAAGACGAGCCAAAGAGTTTTAAAATTTGTGGGTAACTAAATCATTATTTACCTCCCTGGTTTGCCCATTACTTGAATATTCCTGTAATGTATGGAACCCAATTTTTGGAGTTCATGATACGAGAATAGAATCAGTCCAAAAACAATTCTTGTTGTTTGCTTTGAGAGACCTCTATAGCCCTGATGACTATCAAATCTTGCCTTCTTATGTAGTGAAATTCTAGCTTCTGAATTTGTCGACTCTTAAAGCCAGAAGAATAGTTTTGTCCTCCTGTTTCCCCTTTGGCGTGATTAGGGGCTGCATTAATGTGTAGTATTTGACGAATACAATAAAGCTTAATGTGCCTGCAAGAAGTACGCGTAATACACGTTTACTTACTGAATACCAGCATCTTACTAAGTATGCAGATAATGAACCTGTTATCAGGTTCTGTAAGATTTTTAACACTTTGAGCAAACATTACTTCCCTACCATTTCCAAGTTCAATTTTAAATGCTGCATTTGTAATGCCATTCATTATCCATCGCTTAATTGTGACGTGCTTACAACTGTGTAAATTATTGTAGAGTGTAGCATGTATTTTAGGGTTGATTATTTGTTGTTATTTTATATTATATAACATTTGATTGCCTTGCTTTGGCGAAAATAAATAAATAACTGCACCATACAGAAGGATTGGCCATGATACAGTAAACGGTACTTGGCCTAAAATTGTCTCCTTATTTCAATTGACTTGTGTTAAATGTGAAATAGTTGTTTTAGTCAGTATCCTTGAATTTTAACCAATTCAGATGGCTTAAATTCCCGTTTCGAAATCCGTGGTAAAACAGTCCCGGCACAGAAACGGAAAGTACCCTTAATTATTTTCTTCTAAACGCCAAAATTAAAGCGTCATAGTAAACGTGTGATTTCGCATTTTAGTTTTGAAAGACATTATCTGAGTTTATCTTGAAATTTATTTTATTGCTCACACCTCACGTAATCTTTGCTTGGTGAATTCTCCCAACAAATCAATTTATTTCTTCCTACACATTTTAAAATTCCTGTCACAAACCATTTTCATTCACTTTCGTAGGAGTCTGCAATGTTGATGCGATTGTTTGCCGCTAAACCATCAACTAATATCTATTTTTCATCTCAACCCAAATATTTGTTTTTGAGCATTTCAAACATTTCATAGCAATGTCCGACAGTTTGTTAGTTTAAAATATATACAGAAATTCAAAAGGTGAGGATTGAAAACGCTAACGTACATTTTACTTTGTTTGTAATCGATCGAGGTGAAGCACATTAGTTCCGGTGTTTAAGCAGAACTCACATATGAACTTAAAAATCGAATTGAGGAAGGAAATAAATTAAAAAATATCCGCATCATCAGATCAGCTCAGATTATTCGAATGAATGAAATTTTACTTTTACGCAAGTCAATTAAGAGAAGCTGAAAAACAACTTAACTTAAATTTTAAGAATTTATTATAATGCCCCTGGAGTAGATATCAATGTAACTCTATTTGGGTTCAATTAGTACACTGTCAAAGCGTACTAAAAAAAAATTATTTTATTTTTGAATTATTATTATTATTTTACACAAAATGGCGGCATTCTCTTAGCCATATAAAAAATTCGTATTAAACGTGACAATGATCCCAAAGCGAGATATGGTCTGAAACAAAAAATTTAAAAAAACATTATTTCAATAGCCAGTGGCTATCGTTTGAACCAAAATTATCAAGTTATATACAATAATAACAAAATGACGGACAGTTAAAAACAATTTTTCGATATTCGACTTTTTTGTGATTGTTATATTTTAAAAATAGAAAAAATCAATATTTTGGAACGACCGTAATTCACACGATAACTATACATGTGTTCAATAAATGATAAAAATTTCAGAAGGGTAGGTTTTGTAGTTTCGGAGAAATCATGAAAAAAGTGGATTTGAGAAAAATGCCTTTAAATTTTTGAGAGAGATAACTTTCCTCCAAACTTAAAACGTTACTAGTATTCAAAATATGAGTTGGGCAAGATTATGAGGCTAATATTCTCTAATTAAATTCAATATTACAGTTAATATACTCGTTTTCATGTAGCACTCGAACATTTTTTGTATACATATATAGAACAAAACACTATACTGAGGGGCGGAGCTAATATACACGGGACGCGTGCATTAAATCGAACATACCTATATATACTTTCTAAAAATTTAACACGATATTTTTGAGAATATTTACTACCGAAATAAGTTAAAAAATAACATCGATTTTTAAAAATGTGTAAAGCCTATAACTCCCTTAACAAGCCTTTGCGACCTTTAAGATCCACACGGTCAACTCCCCAGTAATATCTACATAAATATTAAAGATATTAAACACAATAATAATCATGAAAATAATGGTACCTTCAATAATAATAATAATAATAATAATAATAATAATAATAATAATAATGATATGTAGGTACTCATAACAGTAATTTGAAGAATGAGTTAATGTTTATCGTATCATCTTAGGGAGCGTCCATTGATTACGTAAGGCAAATTAAAAAATTAGATAAATTTGGCACATGTGTTAATTGGGTGCACAAAAATATTTTTTAAAAATTTTTTTCATTTTTTTTGACCCATAACAATTTTTTTTAAAAAATATCAAAAAATAACGGTGAACGTGATTTCAGGTGACTGGATCATCTGGAAAAAAATTCAAATTAATTTGTGTTTGAGTGCCTATGGCAGGTACCAGAATGATTTTTGTTCATTAAAAAATAACAAAATGGCGGCCATTTTTTAGAAAAACCTATTTTTGAGGGTGAAAAATTGAGTGAAAATCGGAAAATTTTATGCTGATCATAATCATTCCACTACCAGGTATAGCAATGTATGTGTACAACGACATATTAAAAAAACAGAATGATCGGTTGAGTAATTTCTCTAAAATCGTGTCTGCCATCTTAAAAAAAACATGAATTCGAGAAAAACACGTTTACTTTTTTACAAATTACGAAGTACCTTTCTAATAAATCATTCGAAGTTAAATCTTCGTATATTTGCTTCAAAATTTCCTGAGCTTTTTGATCAAGAGGTGGACTATGCTTCTACTTTCGTATTTCAGGAGTGGGGAGTCGAGAATACCGAAACACAGTCGAGCGTCAAAAATGTTGTCTCACCTTATCTCGCTATACACACTTGAAAATACTTTAAAAATTAAAATATAAATATAAACCCTTTTAAATCGTATTCTTGATGAAATTTACTAACGAAATTTGTAATGATTGTGTGATTTTTTGAAAAATTGTATCCTAAGACTCCTTAAAATTGAGGAAGTTTTATATGAAGTTTTATTTGATGAGAACGTAAAACATTTGATTTCGAAAAGCAATGATTAGTAAAAGTTTAAATTAGAGAGAAGAAACATTTTTAGAAGCCACGTCATCAGGTAATATTAGTTTTAGGTAATATTAGTTTTATCAACCTTTTTTCATTATAAATATGAATGGTGTATTGTTTTTGTATGAACATGTTTTGCAATCGTGAAAAATGTTTATTTTTTGTTTAAGAAGATATTTTCATCTTCAACACATTTTACCATTCAAATCGTTGATTACCACGAATGCGAATTTGATTGAAAACAAAATATTTTTTTTTCAAATTTTAAGCAATTTTTAATTAAAATTAAAAAACCGTGCTGTGAAAATTATTGAAAATCTGTTCAAACTATGCAAATATTAATACCTTTGATTGACACAAGAATTTGTTTAGAATTAGAAGGGTCAGGTAATATTATTCGTATGAACCCTTTTTACACAGTAAATTTTAATGATTTTTTATTTTTAATTAATTTTTTTTGTAGTCATAAAAAAAACGTTTCTTGTTTAATTTCACAAAAACTGTTTCGGATTGATAAAGTTAATAAACTTTGCTTACTGTGTTGTGCAAATCAGGTTAAAAATTTAATTTTTATACAAAACACTAATTTTTTGCACTTTTTTTATATTAAATTAAAAAATAGCTCGCACAATTTTTCTTAAAAATTGATAGATTCATACAAATGTAAATACACATTGATTGACATTTTAACGATGTGAATCTAATATTTGGTTCGCGAGATAAAGCGCATGACAGAAATGACCTTGGAGGGGACAAAACAAAAAAAAACCGGCCGAAATTTCCCAAAAACTTATCAGCTCTTTAGATTGCAAAGCCGCTTCGATGGACATCCCAACGAAGTCGATGCAACTTTTTTTACGTGAGAAATGCTTGTAGAAAAAACTGTCCATGAACGTACGTACGTACTTACACACGCACATACAGACTTCTTTTCAAAAAAAATGTAAATATACTCTAAAGACCTCAAAACGTAAAATTATGCTGAAAATTTTAATATAAGTTTGCGAGGCGGTTGCAAAAACTTTTCATACACTGGGAAGTTGATACATTCCAAAAAAATATCATCACGAAGTAAGTTCCTCAATCTCTTAATGAAGGTAAACATTTCCTAAGACAAAATCGGATTATTCTAAGACTTCACAAGTCTTTTTGTGATTGAATGTCGCCGAAGCTCAATTCCACGTTGATGAGATTAAATGATTACCTCGTGAGTGCCACATAAACTTGAAGCTCTGAATAAAACTAATCGAAGAGTTTCTATGAAGATTTTCTTATCCAAACTACACATTCTTCAGGGAACATGAAAAACTCGTCATTCCTCCATTAATCTTCATCGTATTTAATTCGTCTCGAATTCACACTTGCCTGACGATAGTGTCGATGCATACTTTGTCCTGGAAAAATCTTTCCCGCCCGCTTGCAGACTTGCTAAAGTCATTTGGCTAAACGCCACTGTCAGTCAGTCAGTCAACTAAACCCACATCCTTCCGGACTACACGCCTTATTCCAGGGCAATCTGGTACACACGAGCACGAGGAGAAGGACGAGAATGCATGCATTGAACATGGCCGGCGAGGAACCGTTTCGACAACAGCCGGCTAACTCTTGTTTATGGTTCAACAGTGACGTACCGAGAACCAAGCAATGCCCTGTCTAGTGGCGAAACACAATCCATTACAAGCATCCACTTCCGGGAAAGTACGTACCCTGCACACATTTCCACGATTCCGAAACACTGGGGTAGTGACGTCAACAGCCAGGAGAACTAGCCCCGGGAAATTCTGTGGGAGGCATGCGCTTCTCGTCGATATGCTCCTGGAGTGTTCCCATTCCAGAGATGGTTGTGTGAACATCAAATCCGAAAATAGTAAATGATTATTTGGACATGGTGTTATGCTTGTTTATATAATTTAGATTTAATTTGACGATGGCTCAACAATTTCGATGTAGTATAAACAACACTACCTTCCCAAGAGAAAAAAGAAGGGAAAGCATCTGTTCTTTTGGACAGCCGCAATTTTAATAAAATAATCAAATTTATTGGTAGTTGAATAGAAAGATGTTCAAGATGTTTATCTATGAGCTCTTAGCTGCAGGCGGATAGTTTATATAAATAATTACATTAAGTGCATACGTGTTCTTCATAATGAGTGAGGTATCGTATGTGGAAAAAGATCGCTACTTAGGGCAGAAACCGGCCTAAATCTTCCTATTATGCTGAGATATTTTTATAGTAGTATATCAAAATGATTTTCTTTTGTTTGGTCGGTCCTTTAGCATGTTTTTCATCTGATTTTTTGAAAAAACAGCAAAATTATGGTATCTATCCGAATTATTCTCTGCCTCAAAAACGTGAAAAATGGAGAAACGACCTCGAATGCAAAAGAATAAATTGCTCTTCCACTAAGACAATGCCACATAGTTACAATGGCAAAAATGTGGTCTAGGTGCGACCCTTATGGTCCACACAACTAACTTTCCAGTAGGGTGAATAAAGAAACTATGATTTGTTTTTATTATTTATGTTTATATATTCTATTATTATTCTAAAATACTTTTTTTTTTGAGCCATAAAAACCATTTGATAGTGGAAGACGTCTCCGCCCTCGTCATTTGGCAAAGTCTCGACCAGATACTAAATCCCCCAGATTCTAAATCCCCCCGACCCTAAATACACCATATCCAAAATCCCTCAGATTCTAAATCCCCCAGATCAAAAATCCCCTCCATCCTAAATCCCCCAGATCCTAAATCCAATATTAAATTACTTATAACAATATCCAATGTTAACTGCATTAGCGTCTCTCCTCTTATTCTCGCAAACCTGATAATATAAGTTTGAAATTTAAAAAACAATCTTGATTTTTTTTCGAAATGCATTTTTTACAAATTTGATCAGAATTTTGCTAAAACACACAATAATAATAATATTACTATGAAGGTATTTGGGATCTGCACGAATTAATAGTGCGTTTCAAAAGTTTTAAAATTTAGCAATTTTTTTCAGTTTTTTATCCTCAATAAAAAACGATTTTGCTGAAAACTCATTCATCTTGAAGTTACGTAATTATGCGTCAAATGAAAGTCCCAGTCCCACGTCAATGAGATCTTTGGTTCTTGAGATAATCGAGACGAAAAATAATTCCGAACGCACATACGCACATCCGCACATACGTACATACACATTCGCAGACATCTCTCTAAAAACGTTGGATTTGGATTCTAGAGATCTTAAAACGTGGAGATATGTCAAAATTTGGGATTCGCGAAATCGACCCCATTACAATAACTTCCCACTGGGAAGTAAAAAAATTTACGAATCGATGTTCGAATTGTTCATCATCAATTTCGTCAGATCTGGTCCTCAGTGAATCTCATCTGCTCGCAGAACTCAAAAACATTTAACATTTAACAGATTTTATTTCAACGTGGAACTCATAGCCGAAACAGTCTTTTTTGAATGATTCTATGAAAAGGTGCAGAAATTGTGGAAAAGTATTGAACTAGTTGTGTGGCTCTTCAAGGAGAATAAATTGATAACATTCAATTTTGCCAAAAAAAAAATGCTTTGCTGAGCAAAAAAAATTTACTCAACGGAACACATTTTGTTTGCAAAACTTGGCAGCCTAGTCCTGGATCTTTTGGAACGGAATGTTATGTTAAAAATATGAACATAACGACAGGATAATTTTTAGAGAGCATTCAAGCACAAACCCTTAAATATTTCATTAATTTCAAAATTTCATAATCGATGCACGCAACAGACCAAGTTGGACCAAGGCCTTGCGATAATGTAAGGATTACGTCATTACTTGATCAATGGAAGACTAGAAGGTGAAAGGGTCAGCTTGTTAAATCCCTTGATTTTGAATCAGGTGTTCCTTTACTTCTGAGTGAGCTGATAGTCCGATACCGAATCATATTGCCGAAAACTACTTTTCGATCCTGGTACTAATGAACTTATACCGCTTTCATAAGTAACATCTCAATTGTTTATTTATAAGCAAGTACCTGGTTTTCTATTGTCCTTTCATTAAATTGTTCCGAAATTTGTTCTTCTATTTAGAATTATGATTCAAACTCTATGGTATTTCTAGGTTATGTATGTTAGTCTGAAAAATCTTACCACAAGTGTATTCTATTTTCCCAAAAATTTCAGTCGCCTTGAACTTGTAGCTAAAGCACTAACATTATTATTAATTGCAAGCTCTTTGCTGTAGGCTGACCCCATTTTAATATGAATTCTTTCCAAACTGTTCAACCAAAACGAATCTCCTTGAACTTAGCTAAACTTCCGCAAAGATTCTCGACAATCGTTCCCAAGTTGATGTAGTGTATGCTGACTTCAGTAAGGCATTTGGCACTGTCAACCCTAATGGTCTACTTCAAAAGATATCTAACTTTGACCTGTTTGGGCCATTACTCTCCTGGCTTGATTCCATGAGTTCTCGTCCTTTCCGTATTAATCTATGTGGATCACATTCTCCTCTCTTCCATCTTACGTTCGGCGTTTCTCAGGGGTCTATCCTAGACCCTCTTCTTTTCATATTCTAAATAAATGTCCTTCCCTCTGTTGTAAAGTGTCAGTGTCTTTTGTATGCTGATGAATTAAAAATTTACAAGGCTATCGCTCGGAAGAGGATTTTATTACTCTCCAAAGGGATCTGGACACGATCGATTTTTGGAGTCAAACTAATTTTCTCTCTCTCTCTCTCTCTTAATGTCCAGAAATATCACATAATGTCCTTTTCCTTGAAGCCCAGCCCAATTGATCATATCTTCACGTCATATGATCACCACTTGCGGCTGTTTTTCAAGTAAAAGATCTGTGCGTGATTTTTGACCTGAAATTTAAGTTTGAGCGTCACATTGTGGCAGTAGCCATATGTTGAGCGACTTTCCTTGCTTAAACTTCCTACTTTGCAATCCCACGCACAGACTCCTGATGAGTGGACTATATTAGACTTTAATATGAAATCTAAAAGAATAAATAATATAGGTTATCCTGACCAACCCTTATTTACTCTCGTAAATTTTAATTGACCCTGTTCATCCCTTCATGCTTCAAATATAAAAGGCAGGAGGAACTATATGACTTTCAAACAAAAGCATATTAACCCTTTTCGATCGTATTAAGTTTGTACATTGGTGGCATGCTGGTCGGAATTAATTTTCGTTGAACGAATAGTAATACATAATATGCAAGATTATAAAGGAAAAATAAAATTTATTAATTATTTTTAAAACTTTAGAGATATGTAACATAATAATATGCTTTAATTTTGTCTAAAAATTATATTTTATATATCTCCATCGTGTGGTATCTTTCAAAACAGTCTCCAATATGAAGACCTGGTTTTCGAAAACATGTGTCGCAAAAATAATTATTTTGGTGTCTTCCGCCTTTAATTTTTCTGTTTGAACGTACAGAACAATCTTTACTCTTTATATCTTCACAGCGCCGCAATATATGTAGTTTGCCATTAAGCCTTCCTCTTTATCTGAAAACGATAGTCTTTCTGGTTTTGAAAATGCTCCATCGCGAAAATATTGAATCGGTAAAATATCTTTGGTGGCTGAGAGCAGACGGACGATTAGAATGGTAAAAAAAGCTTTGGTGGCTGAGACCAAGCATACGGTCGCAAAGGGTTTAACGAAAAAAAAATCAAAAATTTCATCCGAAAACGTTAAGCTACTACCGTCAGCTTTTCATCAAATACGCATCGATTCACATGAAACTTGACATGTGTAATTCCTGAACATCCTTTACGTATTTTAGTAGTAGTAGTAGTATTTTTGTTAAGGGAACCAATCCTGGCAGACTTTATGATACCACCTCAAATAGAATCTTGAACTCCTGGGGCTTGTAGCAATTAGGTAATGAAGCGACAGGAAGGGTTGCAAGTCACGCACGCCACAATCATCGATATTTGGATACTTAATGGGTAGCACGAGGAAGTTACGATTCGGTTTCGCCCAAGAACAATTGAATATAATTGATTTGATAAATACGATAGAAATTAGTTTTTTTGATCCAAAATTATTTAGTGCAATACGAGAATAAAATTCAATGCACAGTACATGGATGATACTAAAAAAGTTTTAGAAAAATCGCATTGGCTTGGATATTCTTCGTGAATATCATAGACATTGAACATTGCTCTTATTGCCACCCACTTCGTTGCAAACGAGATAACGTGACTAACACTATTAACACACTCAAGAACACATATCTTTCTAATTCATATTATAGGTTGTAGCCAATTCCTTTGCGAATTCAGCCATTTATGATTCCCTACCTAAGCCCAATATTTATCACCCATCAACATAACATAAAATACTCTTCAAACTTTATCCTCGACATCATCTCTTTCACCCATCTAAAAACTTTCATGGATCCTTGCTAACACGTTCTTTATCTCTTTAGTCTACTTAACTTTGGACATTACTTCAGCGTTGTTGCTTCTTCTTACTTTATTTATACAAGTATATTAATGCCTTATTCTATCACCATCAAGATTTGAAACTGTACGGATCCATGCTAACATCTTTGATCATTCATAGCAAAAGTTTTAGCCTAGTTATCAGCAATCAATATATAAATAGGATGTCCTTGCGGCACAATGACATAGTGTTGATATTATCTATTGATTATATTACGTCTCCTGCTCATACGTTTCTTTGAGATTTCCGTGCATCATAGTTTTTATGAAGTATTATACAAGGATAATGTATATGCTTATGCTTTTGTTGAAATGAAACCACTTTAATTGCCATCTCGTATAACAAGACATCATTAAGGATAGCAACATCAGATATATATGTAGGTAAAATGAGCTATTCATCAAAAAGTACATATTCAGCAAAAAAAAACTAAGATCTAGTCCTTGAATGAAACTATCCCAAGCTTTTCTAGGATATCGTGATTTAGGATCATTCAAACTACATACATGTATATTATGTGTCAAGGATTTGTGATTTTTAAGTGTATCTGGACGACTTTATAGTGTCGGAAGTCTTAGTTTTGTATTTATGTCATAAAAATAAGAGTACTAAATTTCAACTGCTGAGTTCTTTATCAATCAGCGATTAATATCGCCCCCAAGGATTATCCACTGAACATAAATTGCATTCAAGTTTGTCATAATAGTAAATCATCTTTGATACCCATTATTCCATTTGCTATCCATTTTCCCTGTGTTACAATATTCTTAGCCTTAGATAAGAAATCAAACGGAGGACTATCATTCAATCAAACATCTCAATATGCTCCAAGGACATAAAAGATATGCCCAGGAGGGTTGTTTTGATTCGCAAGGAATCAAGCATGTACGAGTACTCGTATGTATCATTGCAGAACGCGATTCGTTTATTGTTGAAGGTTTCTTCTTTTCGAATAGATAAAAAAATATGTTGAAGAAATAGAAGATTTATCGAAAAGGATAAGATTCATATGCGGTGAAAGCTATCGGTGAAAATTCATGATAAGCGACGAAGGAGGAGAAACGTATTTTTTTCAACGTGGTTCATGTTTTTTTACCGAACGATATAATGTTAAGATATGTTGTTTGATGAGAAGCAACCGATTGAATCATTCAAATTTTGCAAATAGGAAACAATCGAAGAAGCCTAGTAAATCAGGACATTTGACTTCGCGAAAATATATAAAATGAAAGAAAATTAAATGCAGGCAATTGAAAGGGTTAACTTTAAGATAAAAAATCTTTACACTGCTAGGTATGCAATTTTCCGGAAATTTCCGGAAATTTTTAAATTCTTTTTACTATAATTGTTCAAATAATTAAAATACACAATAACGTCTCAGATAAAGTTTGTAGCTGATAAATTTATCTATAAATTTTGTCTGAAAAGTTTTTCTGCAAGTAAATTATTTCGCGAGAGACGATTAATTTTATTAGAGGTCAATTTACGGGTGTGCATTCACGTTTAATAAATCGAATTTTTTTAACAATCAATAATTTGGGGCTTTAACTTCTCGAAAAGAGTAAACAAAGTTTTTTTAAATATATAGAGAGAAAACTCAACTTTCAACTGAATAGATTTTCAAGTTTGAAAATAAATAAGTTATTAAACTGTAAAATCTATTTATTATGAGAAAATAAGTTCTAAAATACAAGAAACTATTTCGATTAATATTTATTGAATAATTATTCCAGCAAAAACTCCTTTTGTATTTAATACATTTAATATTTAGGTAACATCGTATCGTATTGTAATTCTTGTTTTATTTGTTTTATTTTTTAGAACTCATTTAATTATAATATTTTTATATAGTGATATATTTGAATCAAAATTTATTCATCAACGATTCAAAGTATATACTTTTGAAACTATTACACATTTTTTATATAAATGTTTTTTTTCAAATGATGTACAATTGTTTTTAATTCATTCAAAAATCTGTTTATTTTTAGAAAATATAATTTAACATATAAAACTAAATATAATATAATTTAACCTTTAATACGAATATTATTACCTTGAACTTTGTGAGCCTAGAGATGAATATTCATAAAGGTGTTTGTGCTACAGATGAATTATTATAATTGTTTTAATTTTTTTGATTGTTTAATAGCAAACAATTGTAAAAAAATTTGTTTTACTATAGGTTAACGTGGAAAATCAAAAATATTCTCTAAAAAAATAGGATATTGGAAAAATTTAAAATAATGTCCCAGGTGTATAATCTTACTGTAACTTTTACTTGAATCATTTTTTCTTTATGTTAAATTACAATAAAAATAAAAACTTCAAAAAAGATTAGGTTCAAAACTGGTACTTGGAAAATTGCGTATATAAAAAGCAAATACAGCTTTCGAAAAATTCTTCAGAAACATTTTGTGGGTGAAATCAAAAGGCTGCACATTTTAATTTGAACTTTTTGTATTTTTATTTTAGTAAAAAAAACTAAAAAAAATCCGGGAAATTGCATACCAATGTAAAGATTGTTTTATCTTTAAGTTGAACCTTTCAACTACCTACATTAAAATTTTCTTTTTATAATTTTTGCAATATTTTACAAAAATTATGCGTACTTTTACTTAATTTATAAATTTTTTTCGAGTCTTAACCTAAAATTATCAAAAAAAAAACAATGAAGGTGTTACCACATTTTTGGGTATTTCATTTTATTAATTTTTGTATTTCATAAAGTTTGATAGAGGGAAATTTCTTTCAAATCGATTTCAAATTAAGTTCATGATATTAAAAATATTAAATAAATATTAAATACCTTGCTGCTCGATAAAAAAAGCTTAATATCATTTTTTAATGAGAATAAAATAAAACAATATTGTTTATATTCGTTTTGGGTTCAATTAATTTCCTTAAAAATCTAAGATTTTACAAAAAAAACATTTTCTATTGACATGTTTTTGTATTATTATCCAAAACCGATATTAAGCACAATAGTTCGAAATATATTGTAACGCCAATTGCAAGTTGATAATTTTGTACTGATAATTTTCTTCTGCAATATTCAGAGCTCAAATTATTTACCATTAAATATCTTTCTAGAACATTGAACTAAATGTAGACCAACCATACTTTTTGGGGGCAAAACAGCAACAAGGAAACGAATTGTTTTTTTCTGTAATTGGCGCTTATATCTTTATAGATTCGTAAAAAGAGTTAATAATCATCATTTCTGAAAGAAGATTAAAGTAAATTTTCACATTAGAACTGTGATAGTCGAAATTATCGATGACTCTTTCAACTGAACAAAAAACAATATTGCAACACAACAACAAAAATTGCAATACTTTCATCATCACTTTTTACAAGGAAACAAGCACACGTAAATTCACTTTCATCACAAAATAAGCACAAAACTACCAACAATAAACAGAATACAGAATCTCTGAGGCATAAAAAAACTAAAGTTCCTATTTGATGTGAGATCAGGAAATCGAGAAAATATTTTTTTAATGAATGTTTTTTCTAGCAATCGAATGTGGGGTATTTGTAGATGCTTTGTAAACAAATTTGCAAAAATTAAGCAGCAGGAAACCTAAATAGACTTTCGTTATTTTTAGTTATGGGCTGTTTTCTTTTCCACTGAATAAATCGAAATAAATCTGAATAATGGAGCTTGAATGTGATTCATATCATTGACTATAGTGTCTGGATTTTAAGGAAATATATTAGTTAGTCTTTCGACGTTATGTCTTTACTAAAGAGAATTAAATTAACTAGCAACGAAAATATCATGCAGAAATGCACTTTGACTTAAAAGTAAGAAAATTATGAACAATCGTTTCAATTTCAATCAATCAAACGACTCTAGGGAAAGTAACTTAGATTTAAACCTCGAAATACTGTTGGCCCGTGTACAATTTGTTCAAATTCATTTTCGCGCCTTGGACTATTTTCATTTTTTCATCCCGTACTCTAATTCAAGGTGTCTAGTATCAGGATCAGCATCTCAACCTTTTTGTCCCATCTTAAACTCACCAATCCATTTTCGGTAAACATTGACAACTTTAACGGTTATGAAAAGAACATGTTCACTTAAAATTGTAACCAGTACTACCCTCTTACTTCCATGCCTTTGGCGGGAACATCCGGCACGGGTTGAAGATGAAATAACAATGGAGGTGTTTCCCGCACAAATTTTTGTGCAGGAAAATTGTGGTAGGAAATTTTAGTGTGGAAGGGATCAAATGTGACCTGAGAATAATTTGTCATCCGACAAGTTCATACGTATTATAGAAACGATCAAAAAGGAAGTTTGTTTGTGATTATGGGCAGATGGAAAATTGAAGGGAGGGAGGGAGGATTGTTAGTGTATGTGGAATATTCGGATGGAGTCCATTTCTTTTATATCGTATAAGCCATGGCTCGGTGAGCTATTCGGTTATAATGATGTTACTCGGGACCCCAACTATGCGGTTGACTTTGTGCCATTCTTTGCGGAATGCATCGTCTGGCAAATTTACGGTTGGAGGGCGCTGAGTTTGGTGAAGATTTCGTCATGTGGCCTATGGGTTGTGGCATGCCCACCAGTGGCGAGGGGTGAAAAATTACTGTGGGTAAGCCGATGATTTTCTGGCATCAATTTTCACAGATGATTCGCAAGCCGGGAACGCTACCGGCTTTTTGATTTGTTTCCATATCCTATTGAGGGAAACCGAGCTGCCATTCTAACAAACGGGAGTTGAATGCCCACGGCACCTTAAATTATTGATGAATTCGAGACTACTTACTATTACTACTTACATTATCAACTTGTGATTTATGATTTACCCAGCAACTATGTATGTACAAGGTGGATGTGATAGTAGGTTAGCTCGTAGTCAAGATTAGATATCCTTCTTTTTTTCTCCGCTTACTATTGTTGCTACATACATATGCACCCTCAAGCCGACCTTAAAAAAATTCCGAAAATTGCCTATTGAAATTTTTTTTCTTTTCATGTACAACTAAAAGCCTATATTTTAATATATTAATTTTGTATACAGCCACAAAATATTTGAAAATTTGCTAGTCAATATAGCTTTTTGCAATATAGTTTTTAAGTTATAGTGTTTTCCTCTTTACCAACTCAACACTAAAATGAAGACGTTAA
This sequence comes from Oxycera nigricornis, assembly GCA_963942545.1. Taxonomy (NCBI): domain Eukaryota; kingdom Metazoa; phylum Arthropoda; class Insecta; order Diptera; family Stratiomyidae; genus Oxycera; species Oxycera nigricornis. The sequence continues at coordinate 25,467,907 of OZ012659.1, read as the reverse complement.
CATGTCAAGCGAAAAAAACGATTTCACGTAAGAGACAATTTTTCTCCAAAAAATGTGTGAGGTTTCATAATTGAGATAGGAATTAAAAATCTTGAGATTTTTCTCACTGTGAGTCATTCTTCCTGCCATGAATATGTTACTTCCCTTTCTGAAAGAATGAAAAACCAAATGATACAAACGTGCACACTATCTTCAAAATTTCCGAAAACTCTTTAATATCTTTTGATGGCAGCAATAAGGACATGTAGATTTGAGTATTGCTTGGATTTTCAGCACGACGAAAAATGAAACGGTAGCAAAATTAAAGCATTCAAAGCAGCATCCTCGAAAATGCAAAAGCAGGATAGCGAAAAAAATTGTTCGATGAATCGATATGTCGTAGCCCCTGACAAAACTTTAAATGTTATGTTAAAATTTATGTATTGCAAGTTTTCAAGCTTCCTAATCTGTTTTATTGTTCTTCTTGTTTCAGCACTTTGTTTTCCGTTCAAATGAGTTAAAGAGATCGTGTTCAGGGATTTCTACATATATTAAATAGAAAAAATTCAAAATCCACCATCAACAAAACAGACAAGATATTAAAGCATCAACACCACAATTCCATCTCGTTCAAGAACCTGGTCTAAAATGTTCATTCTTCAATCTGCCAAAAATAATTGCCTTTTTCTATACGTATACGCTGGAAACATCTATCAGTCCCTAAGCCTCCTGGTTAGCTCCCCAGCTTGTGCATGCTTGTGCTTGCTTGCGCTTACTTCCGATTGCTTGCGCTTGCTTGTGCATGCTTGTGCTTTTTTGTGCTTGCTTGCGCTTGTTTGTGCTTGCTTGCGCTTGTTTGTGCTTGCTTGTATTTGCTTGTGCTTGCTTGCGCTTGCTTGTGCATGCTTGTGCTTGCGCTTGTTTGTCCTTGCTTGCGCTTGTTTCTGCTTGCTTGTGCTTGCTTGCGCTTATTTGTCCTTGCCTGCACTCGTTTGTGCTTGCTCGAAGCCAGAAAAAAATTTACAATTCAGTAGTATTCGATTCAACCCTCACGATACTGGAATTTGAGCATCCCTACACTGTACTACCACCGTATTCAAGACTACGCACGCTGTCTTTGATGGCATCGCACCTTTAGCGGAAAGGTCTTTTTGAATCTAAAGTTACATCGACGTTCATTTCAGAAATTTATTATTTCGCCAAGCGAACAAAACGGATGCGACATTTAGGCAGGGGCTGTACAGAAAAGAAGGGCTGGCTTTAGCACATCAAATCTGTTTTTTGAGCATGAGTGCTTTTAGCATCCTAATACGCGTCTTTTGAGATTTGCAATAAACACACTAATGCGAATCGTACTTCCACTTGTTCTAGTTTCCTTGAATGCACAACACGATGATGAGGGGATTTACTTTGGATATGCACATCTCATTTTAAGGATATCTCGACGGTGATTTGCATGTTGGAGGTTAATGGAGTCAACAAGCGAAATACTATGCTTTTGGTTGGAACCGGAACGAAAAATAAAGACTAGGAAGTTAAAAGCAAAAAGCAATTCATCCAAATGAAATGAGGTATGAGTTGTACAGAGTCAAATTATTTTCCATGGTGTAGCTCATTGCAAGAAAAGTCATTAAGCACTCCGGAATGCAATGAAATGCGACAAAATCAACATTGGTGCGGTAAGTTCATCGTTGAAACAAGAAGAAGCATATTTATTGACTATACAAAACTAAGAAGAAGTATGAGAAGTATTTAGTCATCTTTTAAATGAAGTTCCACATATTTTTGCCCACGCTGGGCGCTACATTTGAATATTTATAGGAACTTAAACCGATATTGTTTATTGATTGCAGAAAGTTGAATTGTAAATATTAAATTAAACAAAGTGCATCTTACAGTCCTTAGTTGCTTCAAAATTCTGCCAAATAAGTTTAAAACCAATCTTGTTCCGGTGAAGAAATCAAAACCATACTTTATTGCATTTCAACGAAGCTTTCAAAAATTTCATTATTTTCAAGGATAATTCTTCTCCAAAAATCCAGGATTAAAAGTTTGAAATAGGAATTGAAATATTCCAAAAAAACTGACCATGTGTCTGTATTTCTCTGCAATTTGCGGTTAAAGTTGTCCAAGTGGTAGCATTTAATACCTCTTTGCTAAAGGAATGATTTGGAAACGACAAATGAAAAAATAACTGCGGAACAAAAGAACTTTCCGGCTGAACTACTTCAAACACAGTTGAATTTATCAGGATAATAAACATTCCTTCCCAGAGCTTTTTCTACATAGTCGTCACTGTATCGTTACGAAAGTTGAACTGGTTTTCTGTTGAGTTTCTATTTGATGGATGTTTTGTTTGCTTAGTTACTTTGTTATTTTTTTTTAGAGGAAAAGAGTTTTTTTCACAAATAAGACAGCCATTATTGAATTGGCCTCATTGATAGCCACAAGAAGTCAATATTTTGAAAATATTTACGAAAGATGATCTAAGGATAATTCACACCAATTTAGGATTTCTCGCGAAACAGTTTATACAATTGCATATACATTTATACAGTTTAATAACCGGAAAAACAGTTTTTGTAATAACCTTATAATGATTTCACACAGACGCTACCTGAAATCTTAAGAAAAAAATGTGGTCTAAGTACGACCCTTGAGGCCCACACGACTAACTTCCCAGCGGGGTGAATAAAAAGCTATAATTTGCTTTTATTATTAATTACTATTATTAATAATTACTATTATTGATAATTACTATTATTAAACATTATCATTCTAAATTAATATAATTACTTTTATTATTTTTATCAATTTTTTATCTAACCATAAAAGCTTTGGTAGCGGAAGACGTCTCCACCACCTGGTCATCCTCTACCAAAGCCTCGGCAACCTCGTCCTCTTTGTCCTCGTCATCCTTCTTGTCCTCCACTTCGTCCTCAATCTCGTTCTTCATTTCGGCGTCGGAATCCACAACTATTGAGAGTATTTAATTATTATTAACAATAATCATTCGTTATTAAGAATGTTTGATCGTTACTGCATAATTATAATTGACTTTACATATACAATATCAAATAATAATTTATATTATTTGATTGTTATTAACAATATTAAATTATTTATAACAATACCTAATTATTAACTGCATTAGCGTCTCTACTCCCCTTCAACCAAAGCTGATAATATGAGTTTGGAATTTTATAAATTAATCTTTATTTGTTTTTTGAAATAACATTTTTCACAAATTTGATCACAATTTTGCTAAAACGCACAATAATAACAACATTACTATGAAGGTATTTGGTATCTGCACGAATTAATAGTGCGTATCAACAGTTTAAAACTAAGCAATTTTTAGTCGTTTTTTTCAGTTTTTTCATCCTAAATAAAAAACGGCCCAACCGATTTTGCTGAAAAGTCATTCAGTTTTAAGTGACGTAATTACGCGTCAAATGAAACCAATCCCACGTCAATCCAATCTTTGTTTCTTGAAATAATCGAGACGAAAAATTATTCCGAACGCACATACGTACATACGCACATCCACACATACGTACTAACACACTCACAGACATCTCTCTAAAAACGATGGATTTGGATTCTAGAGACCTTAAAACGTGGAGATATGTAAAAATTTGAGATTCGCAAAATCGACCCCATTACAATAACTTCCCATAGGGAACTGGGAAGTTAAAAATCCGTTATGCTCGGAAAATTTTGAGTTTTAAGTGATCGAAAGAACTAAACTATAATATCCTGCAAAATGACCATTGTTCTTCTAAAACAAAGCATGGTGAAAAACAATCTAAATATATCACATATCCCAGTATACCGTTTCTAAATGTGGGAATACTTAAATATCATTTCATTGTCCTCCATCTCTACACCACTATCAGACTAGTGATTTCTAAGCAGTTCTGGCCCTATCTATCATTGCAAAGTGCTCACGCTACTTTTTCCTGAAAACTGGAAAGTAGAGCATTCAGGCAATGATGGTTGACAGTTTTAAACAAAACTTGTAACACACATCTCACACTATCCTATCGCCTTTACATGCTCCACTTCAATGACATAGAATCGCTACAAAAGGAATATGCATTCAAATATCATCATATCGTCGTGAAAGCAGGACGAGCTGCCTTTTGTACTTTTGTTATATGGCATTTTGAAGTAATCACAACCACTCCTTTCACCTCACTAGTAGTTTTGCATTGTTTTAAATTAGAGTTTAGAGTTTTCAAGCAATTGATATCAATCAACAGTTCAATTCAGACTCAGGTTTGATACCTATGTTATTTAAATTCACACAACATACGCCTACACTTGGAAAAATCAAAGAACATACGCAAGAAGTAAAGAACAAATGGTTCTTTTATTGAGGAGTGCACACTTTTTTCAAATGATCAAGCATTCTTCTTCTGTTCGAGCATCCTTTCACGTATGAAATAGTGTTCACTGCTTTGCAAAAAGCTTCATAAAACATTTTCGAATGTCTCAATGAAATGATGCATATGGAATCGTGTTGGATTTTTCTCCTTGGGAAACTAGAAAGAAAGCAATGTTGACGGTATCCTTGTAAATGAAATGTTCTTGGAAATGTTCTTTTTCAGAAATATAAAATTGAATGTGCTTTGATGCAGTTTGATCGTTCATTTTATTTGTATTGTTTTGTTTTGAAGGTTGTTATAAAATTGATTGAAATGTTTAATGTTTTCCAAAAGATTCATCAGCGTTTTGGTTTCAAACAAAAACACTCAGGAAACGTGCACAAGGTGTTGGTAAAATGTACATTTGTTGTTGAAAATAGAAGTCTATGAAATAAGGAAATGGTTAGATGTTCTTAATAAGTTTGCAGTTATCGTGAAATCAGACTCCAGAGAATTTTAGCTGTTGTGAACATTATACATAGCAACATGTGGATTCTTAACATTTGGACTAGAAACAACCAGCCTTTGTTATGCACAATCCATAAATAAATGATAGTGATCTTAAATTACGAATGAAAGAACTCTTTGTACCAGAATATCAAATTACCTCCTTCCGAAATTCTCCTTTCATACTCAAATATTTTCTAATGCTATGTAACACACGTCTTCTTTATCGCCTCTTCATTTCAATCCTACACATTTCTACATTTTTCATCATCCCTCCAATTCGAATGGAGCAGCCACCAAAACAAGATTCATGGCGCCAGAAAATTAGTAAAATATGATTTTGAGGTGTTCATTTTTAACACTACAAGACTTCCTGTCATCTCATTTTGTTTATGCAGGCTCAAACCCACCCTTATCGTCCCTACAAATAATTATAAGCAGAAAAGAACTTAACCTTCAGATTTCGTCTTCATTGAACTTAATATGGAAATGCCTCGTTCCTTTTTGAGTAATATTTGCATATTGTTTGCGCTCATACAACAAACTTTCCACTATTCACAGCACATCCCAACCTTTTTTTGTACCCACGCTGAGATAAGTATGAGTTTGAACATAGATTAAAGGAGACGAATTTGTTATTCGTTTATGGAAATTATCATAATTTCTGGTGATGAACAAAGTGATTTTACGGATGTGCTTGCAGGACATTGAGTGGACAAGTGGGTCATTGAATTTGATTTGAAAAATGTACGTGGTATACTTATGAATAAAAGCATATCGACGTTTTCTATATTTTTGTCACTTCAATTGCGAAAAAAATTTGTCGTCCTTAAAGAGCTTAAAGCTATGTCAACTACTTCATTGTATCTGACTAGTTTTTTAACATTGCTGGATTACCTTATCACGCAAACGAAGCACGTACCAATATTTAATCTTTTTTGAATTTCCATTCTAAACGTTCGCTTTTCTTTAATTTTTCCTCTTGGCCCAGATTATGTTCATTAGTGAATACATTCAAAATATCACTTCGAGAGTTCAGTTTGCTATGGCTCGACGCTGAGGTTATGAATAGGTTGAAACCGACGCAGGATCGGATCATTACACTGCAAATAATAATAATCAAAAGGTAATCAATCAATTTTCATTCAGAAAAAAGAATACCATAAGTGGCAATGTTTTATTACGCTTTGAACCTCTTCATTTTTGTGTTTTTATTTCAAACTTTTCTTTTTTAGTGCCTGAAAATTCCCTGAAACACAATTGAGGCATTTGGGCTATTATACAGCAGAGAAAATTTGTTTGTTTATAAAGTACACTTAAGGGGTTACGTCATAGTAAAAATTTCAAAAAAAAACGATTTTTTATTCGATTAAAAAATTCTTTGAACCCTCTAGAATAAGAGCTAATTGGTTTTATATCCTCCAGAAATCGTTTTCGTTGAAACTTCAACCTCTTTCTCGACCCCTCCTGACTGCTCCGAAACGACTACCAGCTGTAAATACGACACCTGCTCGTCGGGTACAGCATTATGTCTTCTAACTTTTCTAATACACTAATAGATGTTGTTGGAAACATTTTCAAGGATGTTGAACACAAAGTACGTTAGTACAGCGTCCTTTGATGTTGAGAGAAGACGTACAGTGAAGTCAAGTCAAAACCAGGTTTTTTTTCAAATCGGCACCCAGCATAACTCAAACAATTTTCAATTTTTTACTCCAAATTAATATCACATATTTAAAACAACATTCCGCATAGAAATGCGTGGCCGATTTTCGATAAGTCAATATTTAGATTTTTTAGTTACAAACAAGTGCCCGTTTTTTGGTAGTAAAATGAACTTTTTTTTTCAAATACCCCCCGATTTAACAAAAATAAAGATTTTCAAAATCCCCTACATATTTCTATAGCTGTACTAATGTAGCTTAAGGGGGGAAATACATGTAAAATTTAAAAAAATGCTAATTTCAGATTGATTTCAAAAATATTTGTTGTTTACTCAGAAGATTTTAAACATGAAATCCTTAAAGTACATGTCTTAAAGTACTTGAAAATATTTTTTTTTACAAATTTTTAAAACAAAATGGCGGCGATGCGAACGAACGAACGAAAAAAACACCTCAAAAATGCCTCGTACAAGTTAACGCCATTTCCGGAGATCCTGCAACATTCAGAAGAAGAAAAATATGTAAATGAGATGTATAGTTCATAGGTTGACCAATAAAATTTATTTTAAAAAATGTAAATTTTAAATTAATTTTAGATTAAACAAAAAAAAAATGATTAAAAAAAATTTAAAAAAGTCGCGTTTTAAACATTATTAAAAAAATAAATTTTAATAAGGTTCAACTAGTACATAAGACTCTTTTGTATATGTGGTATAAATTTGAGCCGGATCGATTTAATATTTTTTGAGATATTTTGTACGGAAGTTGAAAAAGTACTACTTTGAGAAATATGCGTTTAAACTTTGCGGTAGATAAAAACCATTGATTATTAGTTTTTATTATAACTTACTCATTACTCCACGATTCCAGGTCCTATTTCCTTAGAATTTCAGATTTATAAGAATATGGTAGGGATACACAATTAGAAAACCGCCCATAGCGCCGGAGAGAAAATAAGCAGGGACGCGCGGCAGGTGTGCTCGATTTACTGGGGAACGCCGCGCTGCCTATAACGGACTATAACTCGAAAACTAATACGAATATTGGTTCAAATTTTTTTTGCGTATTCTTAGAGTATTTGGAACACTTTAATGTAAGAGAAAAAATTATTTTGTTCCACATTAATTTTTGGTGCACTTCTACTACGTGCCGCCGAGCCCCTCCGAAAAACCCTTCCACAGAAACGGCTGTTAAGCAGCCATTTTGTAATATTTTTGAATAAACAATTTTTTTTAAAAACTTCAAAACATGCTTAACAACATCCTTAAAAAGAATTGCCCTTTTACTTTTCCTTCCGCTTAAAAAAATCGCAAAAAACGTTAAATTTTCGCTCTTTACTGTGGTGTAACCCTTTAATTGGTTTTGGACACTCACGCTCACACCACTTTCTGAACAAGTACAGGCGACAGCAAATTGAATCAAATAATCTTTATATAAAAGGGGTTTACTTATGGGATCATACAATCTCCTAGTTTTTGTTATTTCAATTAATCGGCGATGCATGGAAAAATTTCATAGAATTATTGATATTGAATCAAGCCCTTTTGAACTTCCCCTTTCTAACCGCATCAATTTTCATCTTCCAAAACGCTAATATGCATAAATTCGTCAAGAGGAACAATACACCATATTGCGGAGTCGCGCTGTTGCATCCTTGAACACATATTGGTTTAATATGGGTAACCATAACCGTGTGCAGATACTAGGTTCCTAGATGCACATTCTCGATTTGCCACTGCAACCAGCGATGCACACAACACGCCCATTTAATTTCCATAGAAAGGCCAATTAACTTTTCCATTAGGGCTAAGATAAAATTGAGAATTCAATCATGTACGTAGATAGAATGGATCCGCTGCATTAAAACGTCCCGACAACGAACGGCACACTAAATGATTTAGTTAGCATGTAACGAAGTTTCACATGTCCTTTTGAGTGATCTTCTGTGTTAATTTTACAAAAGATTTCCTGAAGTTGATTTATAGCTGCAGCTTTGGGCATAAAATTAAATAAAGGGGTTTGGATTCTACAAAAAAGAATACTGTTCAATGGTGATATAGCGTTAAATTAAAAGAGCGCGGGCAAATTCTTCTATTGTCCATTTTTGTATTAATGTACTGTTGATAATTTTATGATGTTCATATTTAAAACAAGATTTTAAAAAAACTTCGCATTACTTTTCCAGTTCTTTTTCAATCCAAATTATGTTTAAGAAGGTGCTCATCCTGTAAGTGGTATGCGAACAAAAAAATTGCATTTCAAATAATTATCATCATTGTTGGAAGAAAATGGTGTTTCGCTTATTACATTCTTTTATTAATTGTTTTATTTCATAACTTTGTATTTATATTAATAGGTATCCATATAATTTACAACTTTAATTAAACATTTTATCAGTATTTTCTGAGATGTAACAATTTATCCAACTGTTACGTTCGCTACGCAGCGTGGTCTGCGTCCACGAACCCAAAAGGGCAAAATAAGGGCCCCTGAAGACCACCGTCCGAGCAAGCACTGTCTTTTAACAACGTATCCGCGGACCACCACTTCACACAAGTAGGTGACTAATTAATTATATTGTAAGTCATTAATGAATTATATGGTACGGAAATTGCATTATATAATTGAGGAGTAGATCAATTTAGGTAATTATTATTGAATTATGTATATAAATATAGCGAAAATTTTACATATATTGGACTAGACAGATAAGTAGGAAGTAAGGTTGTTATGGAGAGTTTGTTCCTGATCGTGCACGCGAAAGCTGCGTAATTTAAAGTATCATCAATAGCGAAATCAGTTTCATGGGATAGTTCTTTTGATTATACAACTCTTTGATAGTGACGTATGCTAAAACATGCCGGGTTTGTTCGTCAGTGTTTAAGAATTCAAATTCAATGCACCGATGAAACGAATCAGGTCGGCAACGTCGTTCATACCAATCTACATAGCGGTCCTCAAAATCTAGCATCACAATATGTCTGTCCAAGGGCCGCCCACACACAAGCACAGTATCTCCCAACCCCTCGAGGTGCAACGCTGTGGCCAATCGTGCAGACCGAGCGCGAAGATTAAATCGCCAACTGACATGCGTCGTCAATTGGCACAAAACCTGTCATAAGCAAGGAAAGCTTGAACGAGTTCAGCAAACTCGGCTGGCCGTTGACCGCCAATATAGTAAAAACGGGATTGGGGGATCCCATAAATATCGGCGGGAGATCAGCTGGAGGGGCTGTTCTATTTTGGGGTTTTCAGGGTGTACTGGTCCGAGCAAGGGCTGTAGAAGGAAGTCGAGAAGTGGAATTGCTGTTCTGAACAAGTTACGTAGGAATCAGCGTTAGAATAAGAAAACGCAGGAAAATTGTAAGTAGACATTAAGCATAGACAGGTATAGATAGGGATAGTTAGGTGGATTAAAATAAAATAAACTACTGCATGAAAGTTGAATTTGCGCTTATTTGTGTAACGAAGCGGACGTCGCGTTTTCGGCTCTTGGGTTTCGATTGTTTTTTTTCAAATTTCCTATTCGATTGATGGGTTTTGGGTCGTCGCGAATTCTGTTCTCGTTGCTGGATTCGCGGACAGTCCCGGCGCAGAAACGGGTGGCGCCCTTTTAAATAAATATTCCTTCCCTCTTCGCGGGTTTAAGGCGGTGTAGTAGCGGACGTTGCACTAATTACAGGTGTAACGCAACTTTTGTAAGTCCAACTGGAAATTATTGGCAGTTTATTTACAAAGTAACTTTTACCTTGCTACTTAGTTAGTCAATATAATTTATTTTGTTTCTTGGAAGTATTTTTATAAAGTTTATAAATCTAATCCGGATAGAAAAGAGGCTCAACACAAAGAAGAATTGAGAATTGAGACGCTGCTGCTTCTCGGCATGCCGGGCTACGAAAACTAACTCTACTTTGACCTTGACCATAATATGTCCTCGAATGACTTCATGAAGTGCGACCCAGACAGTGAAATAATACCGAAATGCTTTAAATAATAACGCACTGCGTTAACAATACACTCATCGCTTTTAATCATCATTTCTTATTCTATTTTCGTACTAATCTATATGCATTTATTTTTTCAATAGAAGAGGACCCTTCGGCTTCAGTTTACTACCCATCACCCGATCTCTATACTCTTGCTTCTCTTTCTGCATTTTCGCAAAGCGATCCTTTGCAAAATCTAATTCACTGATTTTTTCAACCATTTCCCGGGCGGCCGACCTCTGACGTTCGAGGCGCCTCATTAGATTCAACTGAAACAGGACGAAATTTCGATTAATGTGGGATTGGAAAACCCTAAGGCACATTCTACCCCGATAGGTGTAGGACGACCGTCCATATAGGTGTAGTCCGGCAGGTTTGTCAACGGCCCGAATGCATTAGGATTGCCGGAAAAACCTTGCTTCTTCCGCCACTTTTGATTCAACGCCACCGGCAATGTTGTACATATGCATCGTCGATGCGCTGAAAGTATTGCGATGGACAATTGAAAATTAGTTTAATTTATTCCTATTAAGTGCGAAATGTGAATGAAATACCTAAGCCGTGCACAGCGCGAGACCGGACCAAATTCAGCATTTTCTTCGCTGACTTCGAAGCGCGTGTTGATATGTTCAACCGTCTGTCAAATAACAGCTGTTAGTTGCCAACTGAAAGCACAGCAGGAACTGGAAATACTGGAATCTAGCCAGAGGGGAAAAACCTTGCATCAATAATTCTGATTATTGGAGATATGGTAGTTTATATTTTTTCTTAGTTTTGGATTGTTTTGAATTTCAAAGTGTTTCGTTATCTTCAAAAATAAATCAGAAAAAAAGATTTCAGTTTTTCGGCAAAGCACGACCAGCTTCCCTACATTCCCGTATGTCAACATGACACTGACGTTGCAATTTTAATTGACGTTTGGAAATCGTACACCTGTTTCAGCCAAATGGACCAGAACTTCACTAATTACAATTTCTGACTCGTAATCTTTAAAAAATCAACATAAATTCCGAACGCAATGTCGACCAGAGCCAACACAATCGAGAAAAATGGCAAACCCGCGCCCAGCTCGCTGATATCAATTTGGAAGCGAGCGATTTCACCAAAAGCCGAATGGCCGGACAAGGTGAGCTATCATTTCCTTGTAGCGCCAAATTTCTATTAGCGTAATTATTAAATACCTCTTTGCAGGAGGAATTTCTCGACGTCATCTACTGGGCTCGACAGGTGCTGGGGATTATCTTGGGCATAGTTTGGGGCATAGTACCGTTGAAGGGATTCGTGGGGCTGCTATTGTAAGAGCTCGGCCGCGTGACACTAATCCATGGACTTGTTTAATTAACGCCAAGTATTTTTAGATTCGCGGGCATCAGCTGCGGAATCGTTTACATCTATTCATTGAGCTTTCAGGCTGTCGACGAAGAAGCGTACGGCGGCGCCTGGGAGCTGATCAAGGAGGGTTTCATGACCTCGTTTGCCGGCTTCCTGGTCACGTGGATCATCTTCTACACCGGATTGCATTTCGATAGGTCGATTAAGTGAATCCGCGCTGTCCTGCCTAGCTCAAATGTTTCATTTCATTCGATTGTTCGCTACGTTGCCATCCCTTGTGCCAGGGAGATGAAAGTTGGATGTGAAATTTATAATTTCTGTTTGATGTATAAATTAAGAATGTTTTGTAAAAACTACGGGAATAGTTATGGACTGATAAAAGATTACTATTATCTTTAGGTTTTTTTATTTTCTTTTTACTAACATATTTTAAAAATGGCTACGACGAAATGGATATTTTAAAGCTAATAAAAAGCAAAGAAAGGAACCTAGCAAAAGCAAAAACCAACCTACAAAGAAGCGAAACCAAAAAACTAAAGATAGCTGCAGAGTACAACACTATCACTAAGAAGGTAGCCAACAAAATAGAAACCGCAGATTTGATGTACACTGGTAGAAGAGACCAACTTGGAAATAAGATAGGAAACGTAAAAGATCCAATCGAAAAACGAGAAATGTGTAGAGTCTACTAGATGAGCTGCAACAATAACATAGGACCAACGAGAAGATCTCTAGTTATCAGATTTAAGGAGCACACAAGCGAAGTAATCAGGTCACAAAGGAACATCGCAGCAGGAAAAAGAGCAGAAATCCGATCAAAAGTAGCAGAGCACATGGTAAAAGAAACCCATAACTTCAGCATCGAGAACACAAAAATGAAAAGCATTATGAACAGCAGGCAACTGGATGTAGAGGAAAGCATCGCCATCGACAAAAATCTAAAAACACAGCTTCTAAACGCAGACCAAGGCAACGGACATTCATGGCTCTTCAAATACTTGGGTCACAAAAAGGAAACAAGAAGGAGCAATTTTATTGATTTCATTACTAATTTTTGAATTATTATATTTTTATTACCGTTTTTACTAGGAAATTTAGAACCAAATCATTGGCCATTTTGAGGTTGCAGCCTTAAGAGTTTTTTTAACAATAATTGAATGCGGTATATTTTTTCTTGAAAGCTCCCTTTAATTTTCTCTTTTTTCGTTTCGATATCTTTATTCGTCTTAAAGTTATGATTTTTTACTGGACAAATGTATTTACTCCGTTTTCTTTCATTTTTTTGATAAAAAATATATTAAAAAATCGAATTGTTGATAATTTTCTGGTTGATACTTCAAGTTAAAGGTTTGAAGAACCTTCATGAATTTTTTCAGATTTTTGCAGCACTTTAAAAGCTTGATAAAATGGCAAGACGAGAACGACCCATGTAGGCAGACCGAAGGTGCCGAAAAAACGTAGGCAGACGAAGGGTTAACAGTGTTATGAGAAGGCGTGAAATAAATTTGATAATTTACATTTATTAAAACTGTCTTTAACTCACTAAGGACCAATTCTAAGTCTTCTTTGTATTTGGACATGATTTTGTCCACACTAGCATCTAACGCTTTTAAATGAAACGAAAATCACGGAAATAATTTCAAATTCATGCTAATATTCGTCCATAATTGGTTAAGCAAATAGACAGTGAAGATAAGTTTATTTGTGGGATCTGGTGAATTGATTTTTAGAGAAGCGTTTTATCACCAAAAATCAATTTACCAGATATTTTTTCATGTGCAAAAAAGGAAATTCGTCAATAAATCTTTTTGTGAATGTCATACTTATGTAATCCGGAAGTAATTATATATCCAAGTGATTTAAACAAAGCCTATATTTAAATAAAATCGAATGAGCATGATAAAATAGTTCATGTGCTGACACTATTAACTGGAGAGTAATTTTCAATGCTGTGATATTTTTCAGAACTGAGTTACGTAGATAAGCGTCGAACAGATTCGCACAAAAGAATCATTTTGGCAAAAATTAAGGTGCAGTTGAATCTTGTTCTGCTTACAGGCAGACGAACTGGGCAGGCTTTGGGAGATTCCAATAATTTTGTGTGGAAAAACAGACAACAAAACCCGACACATATAAACTTTATTATATCACCAACTGACTCAAATTTGTCAGGAAAAACCCGCCGTGTTCTGAGGGGTCAAAATTCATTGTATTTTGTGATGAAAAATATTCAACTTAGATAAACTGCACGGCTACCTGAGCTAATTGCGTGATTTCCGAACAGAACCGAACGTAATGCTCAGTAAAAAATTCGGCGGTGGGTCGCTCAACGTCACCGCAGATGCAGTGGTTGGAGCAGAAATCGACGCGCAAGCAGCGGTTGTGGACGTGCAAGGCAACCGCGTTGTGAGTGACGACGCTCGGAAGCTGGAGCTGATCGGAGCCCATTTTGAATCGATCCATCGGCCACACCCGGAACGTGGGAGCAAACGACTCTCCGAAGTCGTCGAAGCCAAGGTTTCTGACTTCAAGGCAAGCCTGAACGTCACGGCAGGTGATGTCTTGGATTGATACTTCATCTCTTATGATGACTTGTTCATAATATTTTGATCGGTAAACACCAAGAGATCATCCGGCCTCGATGGCATCCCCAATGTTGTTCTTCGACACATGCCCGACGTTGCAATCCGAAGCTATTGCATCTTTTTCAACAATATGTTGAACAGGTCGTGTTTTCCTGAGAGGTGGAAGCGAGCCAAAGTCTTTCCGATTTTGAAGAAAGGCAAGGCCGCTTCCAGCACGAAGAGCTACCGTCCAATCAGTTTGCTGCGGAATGTCAGCAAGGTGTTAGAAGTGATGCTCGATTGCAGCCTGACCAATCTTTCTTATTCACGCGCTAGTGAATGGTGGGCATTTGGTTAAGGAATAAACCAGATTCAACTAGAAGTATGAGCTGCCAAGTTCGGTAGATCTTTTTTTGTTGATTGATCTTTTCCCATAATTAGTCAAATTTTGCCTGCCATCAGAAACAGCGCTACGTAACGCAAACTTTTTAACAACTTTGTCGTACTTTTTCTGTTTCAACTAACTGCTTGCCAGTAAAAGAATCAAGTTTCATAAGTTCGTAACCTTTCTAAGATGTTTTCAATCGATAAACTTGAATAATGGCGTTTTCAGCAAAGAGAACTTGCACAGCAACCAAATTAAAACATTTTTTTAAGTACTAAAAACAACATTAAAGTACCATCAACAGTTAACTACAATATTTATTCAAGCATATTTTGCCATCTATGTATCCATCAAAATAGAATGTCATTTAATCATCTGAAAACTTTGCATGTTCATGCTAATTTCTAAACATGCCTGAAAAACCATTTTGTTTCACTAAAATTTAATTTAAAATTACTTCTTTTATCACTTATAAATTGTGCGTTCGTTTCTAAACACTGTATCTAGTACTACTATTTAGTATTGCAAGTTTTTGGTATCGATTAATATTAAATAGACATTTACATGTTTTAATACATTTCCGTCGTAGCGTCACTCGTTGTGACCTAATTATATCTACAGCTTTGATGTTTACTATATCTCTAACAACATTTATCATTATTTAAACACTCTACTGCAAACTCTGTTGCTTTACAATGAACATTTATAGGTTTACCACTAACAACAGTTGGATGAGAAAAGGCAATAAAAGGATCACAATGTGAAGTATTACATAGATTCTGTTCATCCGTTTATCTATCAATATGAATTGTTATTGGAAGTACGAACTTCAATTGGAAATTGCCCCAAAAACAATTTGTATTTGTTTTAAGGCTACTAATTGCGGCAATCCTTTTATGATTGCACGATTTGTCTCACGTGTTAACAATGGAAATATTAAGATTTACAGTACACTGGCTTTTACGCTATATATTTAACTTAAATTATTTTAGTTGCTGTCAATTGTCCTTAGCTACAATTTTGTAGTACATCAAATATGAAAGATTAAATTCATCGTAAATATATGCGATATTCAATTGGTATTCGAATTTTGTGCGTTTAGTTTCAATTGTTATCTTTTCATTTTTTAAAAATCTAATTGCTTAATCTTAATGTCAAAGAAGCAATAAATTATTTTTATTTATATATTAGAATTCAGTTAATTCTAAAATGGATTTAAATAATAAATATTCCTGGCGACAGATACCGGTTTACTTTTTTTACCTTAGTAACGGGTAGGAAATTCAAATTTATTGAATTGAATTAAATCGTAATCAAGAATAAGTTTTTGGTCATTTAACAATAGTTCATTTCTATTTTATAAATTATTTGGCCAGGAGACATTGTATAATCAAACGCGATAGGATCACATGTCTAAGTTGTTTCTGTTCATGCATAACATGTTCTTTTTGTAAGGGTGGAAGCATGTAGTCCATTCTCTAAACATGTATAAGTAAAATCCCCATAACTGTCCTCAATAGCGAAACCATCCTTGTCTCTAAAAACAAAAACAAAATTTGGTTGCTGCAATTCAAAGTTTTGTCTAACGCCTAGCTGAATCTTTTACAGCAAACGAAATAGAGTATGACTCCTACATCAATTCTGCTGTAAGATCTTCATTAATTGGCTCCACTTTCCGAATCACTAGTCTTTACAATAAAACCTCCCTAAAAAGGAACCTCTTTAGAGCAGAAATCTCTTCACTACGAAATATTTGTATGTTCTCGTTTTAACACACTTAGCAGGTATTACATGTATCTCTAAAACGGAGCCGCCACTAGCCGGAAATTATTTACGATGAAATTACCTCAAAACTCTTTTCATACCGGAAAAATAACACATGTCGCAGCCAGGTGTGCAGCTATAAGAACCGCCGCCGTTTTTCAGATCTGATTTGTTACATGAAATAGTGGGCAACTCTCAACCAGAAGCGTGGTCA
The DNA here is from genome assembly GCA_963942545.1 of Oxycera nigricornis. Taxonomy (NCBI): domain Eukaryota; kingdom Metazoa; phylum Arthropoda; class Insecta; order Diptera; family Stratiomyidae; genus Oxycera; species Oxycera nigricornis. The sequence goes on along the minus strand of OZ012659.1, from coordinate 25,451,142 downwards.
TCGATCTGAGCTGATCTGTTAAAGCAGTTGTCACCTGCACAATATACACTCCGTTTCATATTTATAACTCACCTAACAATTTGAAATTATCTCCGCCTTAAAATTATTTTTGCCCCAAATTTAATACGGAAAAGATTGAGAAAGTCTGTGCAATGGTCGTTCTGTAAATCATTTCTCATTACCGTTATTTTTCCTGCAGTTCTTGGAAATTCGTCATTTTTGGTGCGTTTAATATTTGTAAGCCAGATTGAGTCGACATCTGGATTCAAAAAAGCAAAGCAAAAGCTTACTTCTAGGTGGAAATGCTTCGGGAAACTTTAAACTTAACCCTCTTTTGATTTATACTTCGAAGAATCCAAGAGCCTTTAAAAATCTTAGGAAGGACCAATTACCAGTCGTTTGGCGTTCTAACAGAAAGGCTTGGATGACGGCCGCCTTGTTATCAGAAGCTTTTCATCATCTTGTACAGGCATTAGACATATTTAAAAACAATGATCCAGATTGCAGAAGAAGCGAAGAGGTAACTAACGCTCTTTCGAAGACTGTTTCGTGCTATAAAGAATTATACATTGAAAGAAAGTCAACCACATTATGTCAGCCTAAAACTCAATCTGTTTTTCGGACTAATCCAACCTCTACTGCATCCGATCTTTTGTCGATCTGAATGACGGAGAAAGAGTAGCATACTATGCTGTGTACAAATCCAAAACACGGTTTTAATAAGGAATAAGGAAAATTGTTTCGTTACCTACGTTTAGTATATGTATGTATGGTATATACAGTTCAGAAATATATTTTTTTGAAGTTTTCTATCAACTTGTGGATTTTTCTTGCTTCTACTTCAACTTACGTTGATTTAGACCTACGTCGCAATCTCTTGATACGCACTGACGACATACGGTGGCGGACAAAAGTCTGCGGCAACACCTTATATCGAGGTTCTGGTTAATTGGAAGCTTTAATCAAAAATCCATTGATGCACATTTCCTCAGTAACGTAAATATATTTATAAAACAAACGAAAACAAAACTTTTCATAACAAATTTAAAGAGGAATTCGTTAAAGCATAAAAAATCGAATGGGCTAACGGCAGTCAGTGCTGGCTGACTTATAAACGAAAAATTTCCAACTAAACCTAACTTTATTTCTTCGAAATTTGTTTATTTGCTCTTACTACCATCCAGTACATGTGAAGCTGCATCTCTATTATAGGTTTATCGCTAGTCTCGAACTGTAAGGACTGCAAAACGTTATCGCGAACAGAAATTTCTAGTGATGTCCGAAATTTGGTCGTGTAGTATAAAAAAAACAATAAATAGTGCTCGAAAATTGCAAAATTACTGAAATTTAAATGAAGTTCTGTTCATACTATTATCAAAACTTTGAAAACAGTGGTTCCATTGAAATTAAGCCGCGAACTGGCCGACCGAAAAAGCTTTCGCGCAGAGACATAAGTTCAATTTTATAATAATGATCAAAAATCCAAAAATAAGTGCGAAACAAGTGTATGCGGCAAGAAAAAAGGAGCATTAAATTTTAATGGGTTTCAAAGCAGAACTTCACGAAAAAAGCCATTAATATACGCAAAAACCGACTTCTGCGCCTATAGTTCGCCAAGGCCTGTAACAACAAGGACAATGATTTTTGGAATCGAGTCCTTCATACCGATAAATCGAAATACATTACGTACGGGTGTGATGGTCGCAGTAAAATATAGAGAAAAAATAATACGGCTTAGAGACTTAAAACCTGATTCCTATTGTCAAGCACGGTGGAGGGGTAATGTTATGGTTTGAGGAGTCATAGCTGCATTTGGGGTCAGCAGATTGGCTTTTGTTGCAACTATTATGGACCGCTATGTTTACAAGAACCTGTTGGGACAACATTTAAGGCCATCAATTGAAAAATTTCGTCTTGGAGGAAGCTGGATTTTCCAACAGGACAATCATCACAAGCACGCAGCACTTTTCGTCAAGAACTGGTTGTTGTACTACGCTCCAAGGCAGCTGAAAACGCCTCCCCAAAGCCCGGATTTCAACCCAATAGAACATGTTTAGGAGCTTTTGGAGCGGAAAATTCGGAAATGTTGCATAAAAAATAAAAAAAATTGTTGAAGGAAGCGCTCATTACAGAATGTGAGGAAATTACATCCGCAAAAACTGGTCATTTATTCATCCCTATGCCCCGAAGACTGCAAGCAGTAATTGATGCTAAAGGGGGTCCAACCAAGTATTAAGCCAGCAAAAAAATTCCGGTACGTTTAGTTGGAATTCTTTTGTGTATAAGTCAGCCAGCACTGACTGCCGTAGACTTTTGTTCATTCGATTTTTTATGCTTTAATGAATTTCTCTTTAAGTTTGTTATGTAAAGTTTTTGTTATTGTTTTCTTATAAATATATTTACGTTACTGAAAAAATGTGCATCAATGGATTTTTGATTGAAGCTTCCAATTAACCAGAACCTCGATATAAGATGTTGCCGTAGACTTTTGTCCGCCACTGTATGTAGGGGATGTACTGTAATTTGTTTCTTATTTCGTATCAATTAAATGAGAAAGTTTTGTGTGTTTCTATTAAGGATAGTCTCGATAATCGCCACAGCATTTAATTTTAATTTTGAATCTGTCCAAAATCAAGTGCTCATGATTTATTTTATTCATAAATCCTGCTGTAATCTGTTGTTTTCCACGAATACAGATCGCCGACTGCTAACTATTTTCTAAACAATCAATCTTAAATACTATTCAAAACAAACCTCGTAACAAATTATCCGCGAAATGCTTTGACTAGTGATTAGATTTGATTTTCGATTATTTTAGGCAAATCAATTCCGTTTTTTCAATTTAATACGTACGAATATCACATTTTTATACATTTTAAAAACATTCCACGCGAAATTTGAATTTGTTACGAGAATATAATATCTTCTTTCTAAATATTCTACTTTGCTTAACATAAATCTAAAATCTACAAATGTATTGCGATCGATCCTATCACGCCAAACAACTCAACTCAACTCACCGCCATGCCGCACATCATGCTTCTGGTGGATTGTTCCGGATCGATTAGAGATCAACTGCCCGCCAACCATTCGGCCCTAGTTTCAATGGGAAACGCTGCCTACATCCTCGACAAGATACTCCTTCAATTGGATTGGAATCGGCAAGCAGTCCACATCCTCTTTGCGGATGTTCCGTTGGATCACGCGACGGCACAGATCTTGCAACGACACAAACTTCAAGTAGCGACTGATTGGGTAGCGTAGCACTACCGGGAACGGTGGCATAATGTCGCTGGTGCGTTGAACGAAAAACACTTCGTGATCGCTGCGATTCATGAAGCTCTCCACCATTTCCACCATCGATTCGTACTTGCGCGCTTCAAAATGCCAATAGCTGTCGCGATATTGGATGCGATAGTGTAACGTTCGATTCCACATGCGGAAGCTCAGCGTGAACTGGGCGCCATCCTTTTCGGAATTGCGTATGAGGAAGGAACCGTTCGCCTTGTCGGTGAGCTGCCGCTGTGCTTCGTGGCGCGAGATTTCGCCCCAATACCATGCATAGCTGAAAGGATCAAATGAAAGTATCGGCGGTTAGCACAATTCGTGGAGCAAATCAAATGAAAAAGTGAGTCGACTGCGCGCCAGACTTGAGAATTAATGATAAAAACAGGACATCGTTCAAAATTGAACTTTTCCAAAGAAATTATAATTACAAAAGGAATAAGGACATGCGATTATGCTGTTTTGGAAGACGTTACATTAGTGTCTGAAGTGGAGGCGGGAAAACGACGAAGAAATCTTGTCCTGTGGCCGAATTCGATCCAATTTATGGATGTTTCGAATGTAAAGCAATGCGAAGGCGCTGGACACCAGAAATGGCAAACCTCAGTTCTGGTTTTCAGAATTGGTTGAACAGTTTGCAATCGGAAAGTTTTCCAAAAGAATTTCATTGGAGCCATGGTGTTTTGTGGAGGGTATCCAATATGAAGGAGGCTTTGGAGGAACAGGAATCACACCGGAAAGATTTCTGCCGAGATTCTAAAACCACGTTCACGTGTGGCGCTCACCTCAACATCTCAATACAAGCGCGGTACATGACCAGATTAGGCGTCCCCGAGTCCAGCCATTTACTTCGTAGCGCTTTTCGCCGCTCGTCCGCCTCCATGGCCGTGTCGTCGCGCATTTTGCCCGTGTTAATTCCCAACATCTTCCAACTGTCCTCTTCGCGATCACTCCTCCCCAGCGCCACCAACGGAGCAGTGCCCGTCGTTGTGCACTCCGACTCCGACGACGAACAGCCGCACTTGGCGCGGCCCGGGAAATGCTTCTCGAACTTCTTCTTCATGCGCTGGAACACATTCGCATTCTTTTCCATTTTCGCCGACTTGGTGCCGGCGGAGCTGCAACTACGGCTCGGCGTCGTAAAAGCAAACCAACTGGAAATCTTTGACTTTTCACGACACCGCGCTTGAGAGTCATCATCCTCGCATGACGAATTGCTGCCCATTTTGCAATTATGTCGCGGCACAAGCAACAATCGACGCGCACCGTACTGCAAAGCAAATCAGTCATTCGTCATGAATCGGAGTAGAAAACGATAGAAATGATAAACGAAAACAGTGCAAACAAGATCCACTCCTGCTACCACAACAATAACGCATGACAGTTGTCGATGACGGCGATAAAATGTCAATTGATTTCGGAGAGTCGCATTCGGAGTGGAGCGTACGGCAATGCTTAATTCGAAACTTGGTTCGGAAATAGGGTAATTTTAAAGTTAACGTTAACCAGTCGTTAATTTTTGGTTTTCAGTAGATAAAACAAGAGTGCACGGCACGACCCATGTTGCAATATTTTATTTAATTTTGAGATTTTGCCAGCTTTAGTGGACAACGAATAAACGATAAAAATAATAATGAACTATGTGAGTGAGACGAGTTTGCTCCTAGTTTTTTGTCTCTCTATTGTCTTTTTTTGTAGCGCAGCTGCAATTTAAAGTGTCTAAAACGTGAGGATAAGTAAAATTGCTCTATTTTTCATGTAACTGAGTGATTTTCAGCAGAAAATCAATTAAGATTCGTTGCTGAACAAGTAAGAACCAAAAGTTCTTGATTATTTGATGAAGTAAACAAATTTTACGAAGTTTTTCGAAAGAAAATTGCGTAATGCTTCAGTGAATTAATAATTCTCGAAGTCGTCAAATTAGAGTGTCGTACCATCGCTAAGTGTTGACAAAAAAAAATTAACCAAATCGGATGCTGCTCATAAAATTACATAAATTCTTTCGAAATTCTCTATTTACTTGGGTTGCGCGTCTCAGAACTGTATTTCATTTAAATAGGAACTAATCAAATATAAATCAGTAACGATTCCGTGGAATCAATTATTGTCGGTGCTTTGGATCACAATTCTGATAGCTGCTTCGCGATTTTGGTGTACATGAGTCTTAAATTTCGAAATATGTGCCGCCACGTTATCAATACTCACCATTCTCCATCGCGACATTTCATCTGCGCAATTTACTCACCATGACATCTTGCAATCAGCTGATGAACATTTACTTGTCCAAATTGATGATACGCTTTGATGTCTTTATTTCTCGTGAATCCACTCTACAACAGACGAAATGGTATGTCGCTTTTCAATATGGCTAACAGTGTACAAAGCGCTAGACAATACAGCCGCTTTATTTTGTTTCCCAGAGCTACCAAGATGAGGGAGAGCAGATGGACTATCACCCGGACTCATTCCCCAAAGATTTCGGCTACGGACACTTTGATCATGAGACGGACAGTCAGAGCGGCACCGAATCGAAGCCACGCATCCTGCTGATGGGACTCCGCCGCTCCGGCAAGAGTTCCATCCAGAAAGTCGTTTTCCACAAGATGTCCCCGAACGAGACGCTGTTCCTCGAGTCGACGAGCAAAATCGTGAAGGACGACATCAACAACAGCAGCTTTGTGCAGTTCCAGATTTGGGACTTTCCCGGCCAAATCGACTTCATCGACCCGACCTTCGACTCGGACATGATATTCGGCGGGTGTGGGGCGTTAGTGTTCGTCATTGATGCAAAGGACGACTACAACGAGGCGCTGACTAAGTTCAAGAACACTGTGATCAAGGCGTACAAGATAAATCCGCGCATCAAGTTCGAGGTGTTCATCCACAAGGTAATTGAATTGTCGCGACGCTTTGTCGCCCGCCGAAGCATAAACTCTTTCCGTGTTTGCATAAACTTCCTCGGCTTTATCAGTCGAAGCGAACTGCACAACATGGCTGGCCGTCTTGGGCTTTGTTTCATCCACCACTTCGCCCCGGCGGCTTATCGCACACACAAACGTGCGCGAATTTGTCGTGTGGACCATTCGATACGATGATAATAAACACGCTGGCGTTGCACTCAGCGTCCGAAGTTGGTTGCAGCCCGCTCGCCCCATAGTCCGTAGTGCAGGCAGGCATGCGGACAAATCAGATTAGGTCGCCGTACTCGTTCCGTGCACTCTCGAAAACAAATGTTGCCGCGCCGCCTAAGAAATCGATGCCACCGCAAACCGCCGTATCTTTCTGCATTCGATTTCGCGAACAGATAATTCAATGTTCCATGGACTCTGAATTGAACATAACAGAAGTTTTCGATATTCAATAAAAGCGAGCAGATAAACTTGGTGGAATATGAGTAATTGAGATTTGTGGCGTAGATGTCCCTTCTCGTATACGAGGCACGTCCAGAAAGTAAGTGTACTCAATTTATGTAGGGTTCAATTTTTTTTATTAAAACAAAAACATACTAATGCCTGCCTCGAAGTAAAAAAACTACTTTCCGGCAGTTCTTTCGCCCACTTCTCTCCCTTCCCCTTCACCTCCTCGTCCGTTGAAAACTTGTTCCCACCCATGTGCACCTTAAGAGAAGTGAAGAGATGGAAATCTGAAGGGGCCAGGTCAGGGGAATACGGGGGATGGTTCAAAACGTCCCATCGAAAAGAGTCCAGGAGTTGCTTCGTGGCGTTGGCCGTGTGAGGTCTGGCATTGTCGTGCAGCAGGCAGACTCCCTTCGTCAGCATGCCCTTCCTTTTATTCTGAATCGCCCTTTTCAATTTTTTTAGCGTCTCACAGTATCTTGCCGCGTTGATGGTCTCCCCGTGAGCCAGATATTCAATCAAAATTATGCCTTTATGGTCCCAAAACATGGATGCCATGATTTTTTTGGCTGAAATTGTGGTTTTGAATTTCTTGGCGGAGGGTGACAAGGTGTGACGCCACTGTTGAGACTGTCTCTTAGTTTCAGGCGTGTAGTGGGTAACCCAAGTTTCGTCTCCAGTAACAATAGAGTAGAGAAAATCATTGCCTTCGAGTTCGTATTGAAGGTCTTCCGCTCCTCTGATCGTCATGCACGGAAGTACGGCCATTTTTAAACTCGCGACACCACTTGTACACACTCGTACGATTCATAGCTCTATTACCTCATTGTAAATTTCAACCGGAGCTTTTCCCTTCGCAACGAGGTAGCGAATGACGGCGCGAATTTCGCACTTGACGGGAGATACGATCGACATTTTTCGCGAGAGTTGCTGCTGCGTCAAGAGTTTTCAACACACTAACCTCGGATTGGTCTCGTTTTGAAGGGGAGGGGTCAGGATACGCGGCAGTCTTGCCAACATGTCGAAAAAGTATTCTACAGCTGTGATAGTTCCAGTACACTTACTTTCTGAACGTGCCTCGTACTTATATGTCTGCAAAAGTACAGGATGCTCAAATACGAAGCTCTGAAGGAGCTATCCGTTTCGAAAAACTGCAAATTTCTCCGACTATCCTTATCGCGTCATCCTCACTAACAAAATCTTTTGCAGGTCGACGGCATTAGTGACGATTCAAAAATGGAATCGCAACGAGACATCCACCAGCGCGCCACCGACGACTTGGCGGACGCGGGCCTGAACCAAATCCACCTCAGCTTTCATCTCACGTCGATCTACGACCACTCGATATTTGAGGCGTTTTCAAAAGTTGTACAGAAACTGATTCCGCAGTTGCCAACCCTTGAAAATCTCCTCAACATTTTAATATCAGTAAGTTGAAATCATCATGCACACACGTGTCGAAAGGAATCTCAGCTTCCATTGTTCTTGCAGAATTCAGGAATCGAAAAGGCCTTCCTTTTCGACGTCGTTTCTAAGATTTATATCGCAACAGACTGCACGCCGGTCGACATGCAGAGCTACGAGCTGTGCTGCGACATGATCGATGTAGTTATAGATCTCTCCAGCATATACAGGTGAGGAGGCTCAATGCACTAGTGTTTGATTTCGATTGATATGCGTGCGCCACACCCAACTGCATTGTCATTCGGTTCTCTTTCAGCTCGGAGGAGACGGCGTTCGACTGTCAGAGTTCTAGTCTAATCAAATTGAACAATAGTACAATTTTATATCTGCGGGAAGTGAACAAGTTCTTGGCGCTCGTGTGCATTTTGCGCGAGGACAACTTCAATCGGCAGGGCGTGATCGATTACAACTTCCTGTGCTTCCGCGAGGCGATCAGTCAGGTGTTCGAGTTGCGATTGAAGAGCCAAAAGTCGGAAGCGCTGGAGCAGCACGACGAGGACGACGACGACTTCAAGCCGGCGTCGATGCGAAACGGCGGTCCGATGGTCATTGACTCGCCGGGCACGTCCGTGAACGCCTGAACGGCACGACGCGGGCCTGGACGGAGGATTTGAATAAGTTTGAAATGAATTTGAGATTATGCAAGTTGTAAGTCTGTTTTGTTGTCATTAAAGATAAAAGGAACCAAATACCACTCGATTTCGCACTGCAATTCGCGAAATACCTCCTGCTCAACTTTGACGGCCAACTGGCGTCTGTGGCGCTGATGAATGAGTGGACATCGTAATGTTGATTGTTCTCACGACTGACTTTCAAAGAAATCTCAGTTTTTTAAAATAGCGCTTTGAGTTTTCAACGTGACACCGAAAATGGTGTCGATTCGCAACTCATATACACTCCTCCCTGCATGATTTTATTTCGTAATCGCACATCCTAGCTGCTCATAAATAATCCAACTTGTCGTGGCGCTTGGAAAGCAACGGCAGGAATAATCCGGTAACATGCATAGTTAAGCCCTACATGCAGCAACACTTGTAATTGTGCTTGTTTGTAATCAAATAATAGAAAATTGTTTCGTTGATCAATTTCGCCATAGTTTAAGGACTACATACTACCCGTAAAATAAATGAATATTTTAATATTTTTCTATACATAAATGTAATAGGATAAAAGCAAATCAATCTGCGAGAAATCATTGAATGAATATAATTTTTTGTTGATTTAACATTAATGAGTTTCTATCATTCATTTCGCGTCGTCTTTCGAACTATTTTCAACGGAGGATAATCCTGAGCCAATGGATTGAGTTAGTTCCCGCCAAACTTAAGAACCATCAGATGGAAGGCTTGCATCAGATTGTAGTAAAGTGCGGCACCTTCCCGGAAACGAATATTTTTGAACCGGAAGCATGTCAACAGGTTGGTTGGTTGTAGTGGCAGCCCTCTTCATCAAAAGATGGCTCACTTAGGCCACGATAGCATTGTGATACCACAAAAAATAAGGTACGCCACTAGAACCTGTGAGATGACGAGAACCATTTAGATTCCCGTATGAAGCCGGCTATGCAGCCGATATTTAAATCAGCTAATTCCGTCAGGTTGTCCAGGAAGGGCGAGCCCAAGGTTTGCATGCGCTGCCTGGACAGTGCTGGGCATGGTATAAAAACTACAGGAGGTAGACCCGATAAAAAATCGTCATCCTATTTCGCTCGCACATCTAACTCACATTGCGTCACGTATTCACTGAAATTAGGGCTACCAAAGTGAAAAATCGGAGACGGCGCGTATGGCAGCCCAAAATATAACGACATTTCACACTTGAATCAGGGGTTACAAAAACGCCACATATTAAAATTTAGCAAATCGTCAGGTAACAAAAACGAATGTTTACTGTAATCAATATTATAGCTTAGGAAACAAACAAATATTCTCTATAGAATATTCAAATGGCACATTATTTATCTTTTTCTTCGAAAACGTGTCACTCCACCCAGCAGGAAAATCACATCTTGTGTGCCGCAAAGTGTTGCTGAAATTTCTACTGGGCAAAATGTCATGATTGTCTGAACACATGACGTCACCGCAGCTTCGGAAGAGACTACCTTGTCGTCTTTATACCATGGTGCTGGGCATTCGCACAGAAAATGTTGGATTGTGTCTTCCTCTTCTTCCGATCAGCAGCTTCGGCAGAAATCGTTGAAGGGAACGCCCAACCCACAGTATAGGTAGACCCAGTATGCAATCGAAGCTCAAAAGCTCGTATTTTCCTTCCAAGAAATGGCGCCATGTGCTGACCATGTGCTTGCAAAAGCTGGGGAATGCCAAGCACTGCCAGATTTGCAGAGGCACAAAGCACTTTCGCGGACTTCATCGTTCACTTCAACACATGAGACATTTTTTCAGGCATTTTGGCTTTTTCTCTCAATCAATTTGTCAAAAGCAAATGAAATTTGTGTCAGCGAAGATGTTTCACCATTGTAATTCAATGAACCGAAGTTTCTAACGGCGCTTTTCACGCCTAGCATGAAACGTGCATATACGAGCTCTGGCAGTGCCCCCACCATTAGATAGCTGCCATTTTGTCATAAATGGCAGCAAACCATTGAAGTGCTTTTACTTGAATGCAGCAAACAGATGATAAATGGCAGCCAACATATGATAAATGTAAACAAACATATGCAAAATGTAAACAAACATTTGACGTTGTCCCGTGGAACCGCGGGCCGTACTTGATAGTGCGCCTTTATATGAAACATTACCTACTGGGTGTACCTATACTGTGGCCCAACCCACAGTGTATACAATATACAGTGGGAAAACTCTAGGTGGGGAAATGAAATACACTGAGCTTTAAAACTTGATTTAACAGACCATTAAGAGAAATTTAACAGAGACCACAGCGAAACAACTATAGGAAATACAGGTGTAAAGCAGAGCAGAGCATATGCTCCTGCTTGAAGCTTGGAGCTTTTGGTAGTTCCTCGGAGCTACCATGCGTTGAAAATTGATAGTCCACTTTTTACTCTAAGTTTATCGACTAGTGTATACATAGACTATGGCCCACAGTATAGGTACACCCAGTAGGTAATGTTTCATATATAGGCGCACTATCAAGCACGGCCCGCGGTTCTACGGGACAAACGTCAAATGTTTGTTTACTTTTAGCATATGTTTGTTTACATTTAGCATATGTTTGCTGCATTGAAGTATGAAAACTTCAATGGTTTGCTGCCATTTATGACAAAATGGCAGCTATCTACTGGTGAGGGCACTGCCAGAGCTCGTATATGCACGTTTAATGCTAGGCGTGAAAAACGCCGTTAGGAACTTCGTTTCATTGAATTACAATGGTGAAACGTCTTCGCTGACATAAATTTCATTTGCTTTTGACAAATTAATTAAGAGAAAAAGCCAAAATGACTGAAAAAATGTCTCATGTGTCGAAGTGAACGATGAAGTCCGCGAAAGTGCTTTGTGCCTCTGCAAATCTGGCAGTGCTTGGCATTCTTCAGCTTTTGCAAGCACATGGCCAGCACATGGCGCCATTTCTTGGAAGGAAAATACGAGCTTTTGGGCTTCGATTGCATACTGGGTCTACCTATACTGTGCTATGGCCCAACCTTTCTGCGTGTCTGCCCATAAGACAGTTCCCCGTCAGTACGGACACGATAGAACTCAAGGTTTCACGACTCGTGTTTAGAAGCCGAAAATTTCATGTACTTTCGCTGAATCGAGAAAAGCATAGATTGAAGGAAGTGAGACGTTCGTAACTTCCTTGGGATTTATTACTCTGGATTGGTGTCACGATTATAATGAAATGCGTTTCTTCAATTTTGTAGGCATTCATTCTTTGTCGTCCGTTTCTTGCGATATTAACTATTATAGTCAACGAACGATTGAGAGCGTCTAGATGTGCATCAGAATATAAGCGAATTTCGTTTACACGAATTCCGACGAAAATCGTTTGCACAAGGCGCGTTTTGAATAAACGATTTGACGGCAGGAAAAAATGTGGAACTTTGGTCTGATAATCTCTGGAGTGCAGGTCATGATTCAGATAAACAAAAAAATAAAACTAATATTGAGCCACTGATAAAAAAAACTCATCAGAGAGTTGAACAAATGAAGTACCTAGGACTTACAATCGATGAAAAACTAACGTGGACACCGCATATAACGTGAAGACAAAAAAAAGCAGCTATCGTTGGTCTGCTTCGTCGTTTCAGCTATTTCTCAGTTAAAAATAAAAACAAATTAAAAATGCATACATACTTTCAAGAATTACATACGGGATCATAATTTGGAGCCAGACTACGAAAAATAACCTCATGAGCATGTGACCAAAGCATACAAGACCATACACAACTTGTAAAGAATGACCGCTACATTTGAAATATACAACATAGCACAAGAACTTAACGTAAACGGACTGATTTATATGGAAAAAGGAAAATTCATTTTTAAAAATTTACACCACGAAAAAATGAAAACAATGAAGCTAGATATAAATGGAGGGGAATACGACTACAATATGAGAAACGCGAATGATATTTTAATAAACTTTGATAGGATAGAGCGCCTGAGGATGGATCCGATTAACGCCACATCAAATTTTTACAATAAGCTACCTCACACAATAAGACAAGCGGGTAACATAACATCGTTTAAAATCATGCTACGTAAACATTTACTGAAAACTCAATTCAATAATTAAGTACGCTAAGATTTATTCTGCAAATGTGAAACAAAATTGGATATATTGAACCCTGAATAAAAATTGTTGAGATACTGGTACTATCCCTTATACCGATGTACATCGTCTGGAATGCACTAATTAAATGAACAAGCATTCAGGAAATACATTGCCCACGGGCAGTGCAAGCAATGAGTGAGGGAGTGAGAGGTTTTCGGAGAAGGCGGAGGTGGTTTTAGTAGGTAAAATCCAACATGCCGAGAAACAGGTGCAAATCGGTATCTTGTGAATCCTAACGACGAAAAAAAAGAAAGAAAGAAATGTATACTATAAAATACATATTCTGAGCGGAGCCACCGTTCTGCAGCGTCACTTTATGCTGCAGCATTAGTTCACGACTGCTTGTGGCTCCAGCATCATCTTGAAAAGATGAAAAGCATCGACAATGAGCGCTGACGACTCTGCCAAAAGAAAGGGGAAACAATGTGATGTGGCCAACCGGAACAAGTCACAATCCAACAGCAAGCAAATGACCCGAAAAATGGCGCAAAATCTTCACAATGGTCTAGCGGCAGATAATATGCAGTTTTTTCCGCGAAAAAATCAAAAGCTCGCGGACGCCAGAAAATCAAAAGCTCGCGAACGCCAGCCAAAACAAGTCACAATCCAACTGCGAGCAAATGACCCGAAAAATGGCGCAAAACGTTCGGAGCACCCTAGCGGCCGAGGAAATCCAGTTTTTTCCGCGAAAAAATCAAAAGCTCGCGAACGCCAGCCAAAACTAGTCACAATCCAACTGCGAGCAAATGACCCGAAAAATGGCGCAAAACGTTCGGAGCACCCTAGCGGGCGACAAAACCCAGTTTTTTCCGCGAAAAAATCAAAAGCTCGCGAACGGCAGCCAAAACTAGTCACAATCCAACTGTGAGCAAATGACCCGAAAAATGGCGCAAAACGTTCGTAGCACCCTAGCGGCCGAGGGAATCCAGTTTTTTCCGCGAAAAAATCAAAAGCTCGCGAACGCCAGCCAAAACTAGCCACAATCCAACTGCGAGCAAATGACCCGAAAAATGGCGCAAAACATTCGGAGCACCCTAGCGGCCGAGGAAATCCAGTTTTTTCCGCGAAAAAATCAAAAGCTCGCGAACGCCAGCCAAAACTAGTCACAATCCAACTGCGAGCAAATGACCCGAAAAATGACGCATAACGCTCGGAGCACCCTAGCGGTCGAGGAAATCCAGTTTTTTCCGCGAAAAAATGTAAAGCTCGCGAACGCCAGCCAAAACTAGTCACAATCCAACTGCGAGCAAATGACCCGAAAACTGGCGCAAAACGTTCGGAGCACCCTAGCGGGCGACAAAATCCAGTTTTTTCCGCGAAAAAATCAAAAGCTCGCGAACGCCAGCCAAAACTAGCCACAATCCAACTGCGAGCAAATGACCCGAAAAATGGCGCAAAACGTTCGGAGCACCCTAGCGGCCGAGGAAATCCAGTTTTTTCCGCGAAAAAATCAAAAGCTCGCGAACGCCAGCCAAAACTAGTCACAATCCAACTGCGAGCAAATGACCCGAAAAATGGCGCAAAACGTTCGGAGCACCCTAGCGGGCGACAAAACCCAGTTTTTTCCGCGAAAAAATCAAAAGCTCGCGAACGCCAGCCAAAACTAGTCCCAATCCAACTGCGAGCAAATGACCCGAAAAATGGCGCAAAACGTTCGGAGCACCCTAGCGGCCGAGGAAATCCAGTTTTTTCCGCGAAAAAATCAAAAGCTCGCGAACGCCAGCCAAAACTAGTCACAATCCAACTGCGAGCAAATGACCCGAAAAATGGCGCAAAACGTTCGGAGCACCCTAGCGGGCGACAAAACCCAGTTTTTTCCGCGAAAAAATCAAAAGCTCGCGAACGGCAGCCAAAACTAGTCACAATCCAACTGTGAGCAAATGACCCGAAAAATGGCGCAAAACGTTCGTAGCACCCTAGCGGCCGAGGGAATCCAGTTTTTTCCGCGAAAAAATCAAAAGCTCGCGAACGCCAGCCAAAACTAGTCACAATCCAACTGCGAGCAAATGACCCGAAAAATGGCGCAAAACGTTCGTAGCACCCTAGCGGCCGAGGAAATCCAGGTTGTTCCGCGAAAAAATCAACAGCCCGCGAACGCCAGCCAAAACTAGCCACAATCCAACTGCGAGAAAATGACCCGAAAAATGGCGCAAAACGTTCGGAGCACCCTAGCGGCCGAGGAAATCCAGTTTTTTCCGCGAAAAAATCAAAAGCTCGCGAACGCCAGCCAAAACTAGTCACAATCCAACTGCGAGCAAATGACCCGAAAAATGGCGCAAAACGTTCGGAGCACCCTAGCGGGCGACAAAACCCAGTTTTTTCCGCGAAAAAATCAAAAGCTCGCGAACGGCAGCCAAAACTAGTCACAATCCAACTGTGAGCAAATGACCCGAAAAATGGCGCAAAACGTTCGTAGCACCCTAGCGGCCGAGGGAATCCAGTTTTTTCCGCGAAAAAATCAAAAGCTCGCGAACGCCAGCCAAAACTAGTCACAATCCAACTGCGAGCAAATGACCCGAAAAATGGCGCAAAACGTTCGGAGCACCCTAGCGGCCGAGGAAATCCAGTTTTTTCCGCGAAAAAATCAAAAGCTCGCGAACGCCAGCCAAAACTAGCCACAATCCAACTGCGAGCAAATGACCCGAAAAATGGCGCAAAACATTCGGAGCACCCTAGCGGCCGAGGAAATCCAGTTTTTTCCGCGAAAAAATCAAAAGCTCGCGAACGCCAGCCAAAACTAGTCACAATCCAACTGCGAGCAAATGACCCGAAAAATGGCGCAAAACGTTCGGAGCACCCTAGCGGTCGAGGAAATCCAGTTTTTTCCGCGAAAAAATCAAAAGCTCGCGAACGCCAGCCAAAACTAGTCACAATCCAACTGCGAGCAAATGACCCGAAAAATGGCGCAAAACGTTCGGAGCACCCTAGCGGTCGAGGAAATCCAGTTTTTTCCGCGAAAAAATCAAAAGCTCGCGAACGCCACCCAAAACTACTCACAATCCAACTGCGAGCAAATGACCCGAAAACTGGCGCAAAACGTTCGGAGCACCCTAGCGGCCGACAAAACCCAGTTTTTTTGCGAAAAAATCAAAAGCTCGCGAACGCCAGCCAAAACTAGCCACAATCCAACTGCGAGCAAATGACCCGAAAAATGGCGCAAAACATTCGGAGCACGCTAGCGGCCGAGAAAATCCAGTTTTTTCCGCGAAAAAATAAAAAGCTCGCGAACGCCAGTCAAAACTAGTCACAATCCCAATGCGACCAAATGACCCGAAAAATGGCGCAAAACATTCGGAGCACGCTAGCGGCCGAGAAAATCAAGTTTTTTCCGCGAAAAAATCAAAAGCTCGCGACCGCCAGCCAAAACTAGTCACCATCCAACTGCGAGCAAATGACCCGAAAAATGGCGCAAAACGTTCGGAGCACCCTAGCGACCGAGGAAATCCAGTTTTTTCCGCGAAAAAATCAAAAGCTCGCGAACGCCAGCCAAAACTACTCACAATCCAACTGCGAGCAAATGACCCGAAAAATGGCGCAAAACGTGCGGAGCACCCTAGCGGCCGAGGAAATCCATTTTTTTCCGCGAAAAAATCAAAAGCTCGCGAACGCCAGCCAAAACTAGTCACAATCCAACTGCGAGCAAATGACCCGAAAATAGGCGCAAAACGTTCGGAGCACCCTAGCGGCCGACAAAACCTAGTTTTTTCCGCGAAAAAATCAAAAGCTCGCGAACGCCACCTAAAACTAGTCACAATCCAACTGCGAGCAAATGACCCGAAAAATGGCGCAAAACATTCGGAGCACCCTAGCGGCCGAGGAAATCCAGTTTTTTCCGCGAAAAAATCAAAAGCTCGCGAACGCCAGCCAAAACTAGTCACAATCCAACTGCGAGCAAATGACCCGAAAAATGGCGCAAAACGTGCGGAGCACCCTAGCGGCCGAGGAAATCCAGTTTTTTCCGCGAAAAAATCAAAAGCTCGCGAACGCCAGCCTAAACTAGTCACAATCCAACTGCGAGCAAATGACCCGAAAAATGGCGCAAAACATTCGGAGCACCCTAGCGGCCGAGGAAATCCAGTTTTTTTCCGCGAAAAAATCAAAAGCTCGCGAACGCCAGCCTAAACTAGTCACAATCCAACTGCGAGCAAATGACCCGAAAAATGGCGCAAAACGTTCGTAGCACCCTAGCGGCCGAGGAAATCCAGTTTTTTCCGCGAAAAAATCAAAAGCTCGCGAACGCCAGCCAAAACTAGTCACAATCCAACTGCGAGCAAATGACCCGAAAAATGGCGCAAAACGTGCGGAGCACCCTAGCGGCCGAGGAAATCCATTTTTTTCCGCGAAAAAATCAAAAGCTCGCGAACGCCAGTCAAAACTAGTCACAATCCCAATGCGACCAAATGACCCGAAAAATGGCGCAAAACATTCGGAGCACCCTAGCGGTCGAGGAAATCCGGTTTTTTCCGCGAAAAAATCAAAAGCTCGCGAACGCCAGTCAAAACTAGTCACAATCCAAATGCGACCAAATGACCCGAAAAATGGCGCAAAACATTCGGAGCACCCTAGCGGCCGAGGAAATCCAGTTTTTTCCGCGAAAAAATCAAAAGCTCGCGAACGCCAGCCTAAACTAGTCACAATCCAACTGCGAGCAAATGACCCGAAAAATGGCGCAAAACATTCGGAGCACCCTAGCGGCCGAGGAAATCCAGTTTTTTTCCGCGAAAAAATCAAAAGCTCGCGAACGCCAGCCAAAACTACTCACAATCCAACTGCGAGCAAATGACCCGAAAAATGGCGCATAACGCTCGGAGCACCCTAGCGGTCGAGGAAATCCAGTTTTTTCCGCGAAAAAATCAAAAGCTCGCGAACGCCAGCCAAAACTAGTCACAATCCAACTGCGAGCAAATGACCCGAAAAATGGCGCATAACGCTCGGAGCACCCTAGCGGTCGAGGAAATCCAGTTTTTTCCGCGAAAAAATCAAAAGCTCGCGAACGCCAGCCAAAACTAGTCAGAATCCAACTGTGAGCAAATGACCCGAAAAATGGCGCAAAACGTGCGGAGCACCCTAGCGGCCGAGGAAATCCAGTTTTTTCCGCGAAAAAATCAAAAGCTCGCGAACGCCAGCCTAAACTAGTCACAATCCAACTGCGAGCAAATGACCCGAAAAATGGCGCAAAACATTCGGAGCACCCTAGCGGCCGAGGAAATCCAGTTTTTTTCCGCGAAAAAATCAAAAGCTCGCGAACGCCAGCCTAAACTAGTCACAATCCAACTGCGAGCAAATGACCCGAAAAATGGCGCAAAACGTTCGTAGCACCCTAGCGGCCGAGGAAATCCAGTTTTTTTCCGCGAAAAAATCAAAAGCTCGCGAACGCCAGCCTAAACTAGTCACAATCCAACTGCGAGCAAATGACCCGAAAAATGGCGCAAAACATTCGGAGCACCCTAGCGGCCGAGGAAATCCAGGTTGTTCCGCGAAAAAATCAACAGCCCGCGAACGCCAGCCAAAACAAGGCACAATCCAACTGCGAGCAAATGACCCGAAAAATGGCGCGAAACGTTCGGAGCACCCTAGCGGCCGAGGAAATCCAGGTTGTTCCGCGAAAAAATCAACAGCCCGCGAACGCCAGCCAAAACAAGGCACAATCCAACTGCGAGCAAATGACCCGAAAAATGGCGCGAAACGTTCGGAGCACCCTAGCGGCCGAGAAAATCCAGGTTGTTCCGCGAAAAAATCAACAGCCCGCGAATGCCAGCCAAAACAAGGCACAATCCAACTGCGAGCAAATGACCCGAAAAATGGCGCAAAACGTGCGGAGCACCCTAGCGGCCGAGGAAATCCAGTTTTTTCCGCGAAAAAATCAAAAGCTCGCGAACGCCAGCCTAAACTAGTCACAATCCAACTGCGAGCAAATGACCCGAAAAATGGCGCAAAACATTCGGAGCACCCTAGCGGCCGAGGAAATCCAGTTTTTTTCCTCGAAAAAATTAAAAGCTCGCGAACGCCAGCCTAAATTAGTCACAATCCAACTGCGAGCAAATGACCCGAAAAATGGCGCAAAACGTTCGTAGCACCCTAGCGGCCGAGGAAATCCAGTTTTTTTTCCGCGAAAAAATCAAAAGCTCGCGAACGCCAGCCTAAACTAGTCACAATCCAACTGCGAGCAAATGACCCGAAAAATGGCGCAAAACGTTCGTAGCACCCTAGCGGCCGAGGAAATCCAGGTTGTTCCGCGAAAAAATCAACAGCCCGCGAACGCCAGCCAAAACAAGGCACAATCCAACTGCGAGCAAATGACCCGAAAAATGGCGCGAAACGTTCGGAGCACCCTAGCGGCCGAGAAAATCCAGGTTGTTCCGCGAAAAAATCAACAGCCCGCGAATGCCAGCCAAAACAAGGCACAATCCAACTGCGAGCAAATGACCCGAAAAATGGCGCAAAACGTTCGGAGCACCCTAGCGGACGAGGAAATCCAGTTTTTTCCGCGGAAAAATCAAAAGCTCGCAAACGCCAGCCAAAACTAGTCACAATCCAACTGTGAGCAAATGACCCGAAAAATGGCGCAAAGCGTTCGTAGCAACCTAGCGGCCGAGAAAATCCAGTTTTTTCCGCGAAAAAATCAAAAGCTCGCGAACGCCAGGCAAAACTAGTCACAATCCAACTGCGAGCAAATGACCCGAAAAATGGCGCAAAACGTGCGGAGCACCCTAGCGGCCGAGGAAATCCATTTTTTTCCGCGAAAAAATCAAAAGCTCGCGAACGCCAGCCAAAACTACTCACAATCCAACTGCGAGCAAATGACCCGAAAATAGGCGCAAAACGTTCGGAGCACCCTAGCGGCCGACAAAACCCAGTTTTTTCCGCGAAAAAATCAAAAGCTCGCGAACGCCAGCCAAAACTAGCCACAATCCAACTGCGAGCAAATGACCCGAAAAATGGCGCAAAACATTCGGAGCACCCTAGCGGCCGAGGAAATCCAGTTTTTTCCGCGAAAAAATCAAAAGCTCGCGAACGCCAGCCAAAACTAGTCACAATCCAACTGCGAGCAAATGACCCGAAAAATGGCGCAAAACGTTCGGAGCACCCTAGCAGGCGAGAAAATCCAGTTTTTTCCGCGAAAAAATCAAAAGCTCGCGAACGCCAGCCAAAACTAGCCACAATCCAACTGCGAGCAAATGACCCGAAAAATGGCGCAAAACGTGCGGAACACCCTAGCGGCCGAGGAAATCCATTTTTTTCCGCGAAAAAATCAAAAGCTCGCGAACGCCAGCCAAAACTAGCCACAATCCAACTGCGAGCAAATTACCCGAAAAATGGCGCAAAACATTCGGAGCACCCTAGCGGCCTAGGAAATCCAGTTTTTTTCCGCGAAAAAATCAAAAGCTCGCGAACGCCAGCCTAAACTAGTCACAATCCAACTGCGAGCAAATGACCCGAAAAATGGCGCAAAACGTTCGTAGCACCCTAGCGGACGAGGAAATCCAGTTTTTTCCGCGAAAAAATCAAAAGCTCGCAAACGCCAGCCAAAACTAGTCACAATCCAACTGTGAGCAAATGACCCGAAAAATGGCGCAAAGCGTTCGTAGCAACCTAGCGG
Organism: Oxycera nigricornis; assembly: GCA_963942545.1. Classification (NCBI taxonomy): domain Eukaryota; kingdom Metazoa; phylum Arthropoda; class Insecta; order Diptera; family Stratiomyidae; genus Oxycera; species Oxycera nigricornis. Next base: position 25,430,685 of record OZ012659.1, on the reverse strand, counting down.
TCGAGGAAATCCAGTTTTTTCCGCGAAAAAATCAAAAGCTCGCGAACGCCAGGCAAAACTAGTCACAATCCAACTGCGAGCAAATGACCCGAAAAATGGCGCAAAGCGTTCGTAGCAACCTAGCGGCCGAGGAAATCCAGTTTTTTCCGCGAAAAAATCAAAAGCTCGCGAACGCCAGCCAAAACTACTCACAATCCAACTGCGAGCAAATGACCCGAAAATAGGCGCAAAACGTTCGGAGCACCCTAGCGGCCGACAAAACCCAGTTTTTTCCGCGAAAAAATCAAAAGCTCGCGAACGCCAGCCAAAACTAGTCACAATCCAACTGCGAGCAAATGACCCGAAAAATGGCGCAAAACATTCGGAGCACCCTAGCGGCCGAGGAAATCCAGTTTTTTCCGCGAAAAAATCAAAAGCTCGCGAACGCCAGCCAAAACTAGTCACAATCCAACTGCGAGCAAATGACCCGAAAAATGGCGCAAAACGTTCGGAGCACCCTAGCAGGCGAGAAAATCCAGTTTTTTCCGCGAAAAAATCAAAAGCTCGCGAACGCCAGGCAAAACTAGTCACAATCCAACTGCGAGCAAATGACCCGAAAAATGGCGCAAAGCGTTCGTAGCAACCTAGCGGCCGAGGAAATCCAGTTTTTTCCGCGAAAAAATCAAAAGCTCGCGAACGCCAGCCAAAACTACTCACAATCCAACTGCGAGCAAATGACCCGAAAATAGGCGCAAAACGTTCGGAGCACCCTAGCGGCCGAGGAAATCCAGTTTTTTCCGCGAAAAAATCAAAAGCTCGCGAACGCCAGCCAAAACTAGTCACAATCCAACTGCGAGCAAATGACCCGAAAACTGGCGCAAAACGTTCGGAGCACCCTAGCGGCCGACAAAACCCAGTTTTTTTGCGAAAAAATTAAAAGCTCGCGAACGCCAGCCAAAACTAGCCACAATCCAACTGCGAGCAAATGACCCGAAAAATGGCGCATAACGCTCGGAGCACCCTAGCGGTCGAGGAAATCCAGTTTTTTCCGCGAAAAAATCAAAAGCTCGCGAACGCCACCCAAAACTAGTCACAATCCAACTGCGAGCAAATGACCCGAAAAATGGCGCAAAACATTCGGAACACCCTAGCGGCCGAGGTAATCCAGTTTTTTCCGCGAAAAAATCAAAAGCTCGCGAACGCCAGCCAAAACTAGCCACAATCCAACTGCGAGCAAATGACCCGAAAAATGGCGCAAAACATTCGGAGCACCCTAGCGGCCGAGGAAATCCAGTTTTTTCCGCGAAAAAATCAAAAGCTCGCGAACGCCAGCCAAAACTAGTCACAATCCAACTGCGAGCAAATGACCCGAAAAAGGGCGCAAAACGTTCGTAGCACCCTAGCGGCCGAGGAAATCCAGTTTTTTCCGCGAAAAAATCAAAAGCTCGCGAACGCCAGCAAAAACTAGTCACAATCCAACTTCGAGCAAATGACCCGAAAACTGGCGCAAAACGTTCGGAGCACCCTAGCGGCCGACAAAACCCAGTTTTTTTGCGAAAAAATCAAAAGCTCGCGAACGCCAGCCAAAACTAGCCACAATCCAACTGCGAGCAAATGACCCGAAAAATGGCGCATAACGCTCGGAGCACCCTAGCGGTCGAGGAAATCCAGTTTTTTCCGCGAAAAAATCAAAAGCTCGCGAACGCCACCCAAAACTAGCCACAATCCAACTGCGAGCAAATGACCCGAAAAATGGCGCAAAACATTCGGAACACCCTAGCGGCCGAGGTAATCCAGTTTTTTCCGCGAAAAAATCAAAAGCTCGCGAACGCCAGCCAAAACTAGCCACAATCCAACTGCGAGCAAATGACCCGAAAAATGGCGCAAAACATTCGGAGCACCCTAGCGGCCGAGGAAATCCAGTTTTTTCCGCGAAAAAATCAAAAGCTCGCGAACGCCAGCCAAAACTAGTCACAATCCAACTGCGAGCAAATGACCCGAAAAAGGGCGCAAAACGTTCGTAGCACCCTAGCGGCCGAGGAAATCCAGTTTTTTCCGCGAAAAAATCAAAAGCTCGCGAACGCCAGCAAAAACTAGTCACAATCCAACTTCGAGCAAATGACCCGAAAACTGGCGCAAAACGTTCGGAGCACCCTAGCGGCCGACAAAACCCAGTTTTTTTGCGAAAAAATTAAAAGCTCGCGAACGCCAGCCAAAACTAGCCACAATCCAACTGCGAGCAAATGACCCGAAAAATGGCGCAAAACGTTCGTAGCACCCTAGCGGCCGAGGAAATCCAGTTTTTTCCGCGAAAAAATCAAAAGCTCGCGAACGCCAGCCAAAACTAGTCACAATCCAACTGCGAGCAAATGACCCGAAAAATGGCGCATAACGCTCGGAGCACCCTAGCGGTCGAGGAAATCCAGTTTTTTCCGCGAAAAAATCAAAAGCTCGCGAACGCCAGCCAAAACAAGTCACAATCCAACTGCGAGCAAATGACCCGATAAATGGCGCAAAACGTTCGGAGCACCCTAGCGGCCGAGGAAATCCAGTTTTTTTCCGCGAAAAAATCAAAAGCTCGTGAACGCCAGCCAAAACTAGTCACAATCCAACTGTGAGCAAATGACCCGAAAAATGGCGCAAAACGTTCGTAGCACCCTAGCGGCCGAGGAAATCCAGTTTTTTCCGCGAAAAAATCAAAAGCTCGCGAACGCCAGCCAAAACTAGTCACAATCCAACTGCGAGCAAATGACCCGAAAAATGGCGCATAACGCTCGGAGCACCCTAGCGGTCGAGGAAATCCAGTTTTTTCCGCGAAAAAATCAAAAGCTCGCGAACGCCAGCCAAAACTAGTCACAATCCAACTGCGAGCAAATGACCCGAAAAATGGCGCAAAACGTTCGGAGCACCCTAGCGGCCGAGGAAATCCAGTTTTTTTCCGCGAAAAAATCAAAAGCTCGTGAACGCCAGCCAAAACTAGTCACAATCCAACTGCGAGCAAATGACCCGAAAAAGGGCGCAAAACGTTCGTAGCACCCTAGCGGCCGAGGAAATCCAGTTTTTTCCGCGAAAAAATCAAAAGCTCGCGAACGCCAGCAAAAACTAGTCACAATCCAACTTCGAGCAAATGACCCGAAAACTGGCGCAAAACGTTCGGAGCACCCTAGCGGCCGACAAAACCCAGTTTTTTTGCGAAAAAATTAAAAGCTCGCGAACGCCAGCCAAAACTAGTCACAATCCAACTGCGAGCAAATGACCCGAAAAATGGCGCAAAACGTTCGGAGCACCCTAGCGGCCGAGGAAATCCAGTTTTTTTCCGCGAAAAAATCAAAAGCTCGTGAACGCCAGCCAAAACTAGTCACAATCCAACTGTGAGCAAATGACCCGAAAAATGGCGCAAAACGTTCGGAGCACCCTAGCGGCCGACAAAACCCAGTTTTTTTGCGAAAAAATTAAAAGCTCGCGAACGCCAGCCAAAACTAGCCACAATCCAACTGCGAGCAAATGACCCGAAAAATGGCGCAAAACGTTCGTAGCACCCTAGCGGCCGAGGAAATCCAGTTTTTTCCGCGAAAAAATCAAAAGCTCGCGAACGCCAGCCAAAACTAGTCACAATCCAACTGCGAGCAAATGACCCGAAAAATGGCGCATAACGCTCGGAGCACCCTAGCGGTCGAGGAAATCCAGTTTTTTCCGCGAAAAAATCAAAAGCTCGCGAACGCCAGCCAAAACTAGTCACAATCCAACTGCGAGCAAATGACCCGAAAAATGGCGCAAAACGTTCGGAGCACCCTAGCGGCCGAGGAAATCCAGTTTTTTTCCGCGAAAAAATCAAAAGCTCGTGAACGCCAGCCAAAACTAGTCACAATCCAACTGTGAGCAAATGACCCGAAAAATGGCGCAAAACGTTCGTAGCACCCTAGCGGCCGAGGAAATCCATTTTTTTCCGCGAAAAAATCAAAAGCTCGCGAACGCCAGCCAAAACTAGTCACAATCCAACTTCGAGCAAATGACCCGAAAACTGGCGCAAAACGTTCGGAGCACCCTAGCGGCCGACAAAACCCAGTTTTTTTGCGAAAAAATTAAAAGCTCGCGAACGCCAGCCAAAACTAGCCACAATCCAACTGCGAGCAAATGACCCGAAAAATGGCGCAAAACGTTCGTAGCACCCTAGCGGCCGAGGAAATCCAGTTTTTTCCGCGAAAAAATCAAAAGCTCGCGAACGCCAGCCAAAACTAGTCACAATCCAACTGCGAGCAAATGACCCGAAAAATGGCGCATAACGCTCGGAGCACCCTAGCGGTCGAGGAAATCCAGTTTTTTCCGCGAAAAAATAAAAAGCTCGCGAACGCCAGCCAAAATTTGTCACAATCCAACTGCGAGCAAATGACCCGAAAAATGGCGCAAAACGTTCGGAGCACCCTAGCGGCCGAGGAAATCCAGTTTTTTTCCGCGAAAAAATCAAAAGCTCGTGAACGCCAGCCAAAACTAGTCACAATCCAACTGCGAGCAAATGACCCGAAAAAGGGCGCAAAACGTTCGTAGCACCCTAGCGGCCGAGGAAATCCAGTTTTTTCCGCGAAAAAATCAAAAGCTCGCGAACGCCAGCAAAAACTAGTCACAATCCAACTTCGAGCAAATGACCCGAAAACTGGCGCAAAACGTTCGGAGCACCCTAGCGGCCGACAAAACCCAGTTTTTTTGCGAAAAAATTAAAAGCTCGCGAACGCCAGCCAAAACTAGCCACAATCCAACTGCGAGCAAATGACCCGAAAAATGGCGCAAAACGTTCGTAGCACCCTAGCGGCCGAGGAAATCCAGTTTTTTCCGCGAAAAAATCAAAAGCTCGCGAACGCCAGCCAAAACTAGTCACAATCCAACTGCGAGCAAATGACCCGAAAAATGGCGCAAAACGTTCGTAGCACCCTAGCGGCCGAGGAAATCCAGTTTTTTCCGCGAAAAAATCAAAAGCTCGCGAACGCCAGCCAAAACTAGTCACAATCCAACTTCGAGCAAATGACCCGAAAACTGGCGCAAAACGTTCGGAGCACCCTAGCGGCCGACAAAACCCAGTTTTTTTGCGAAAAAATTAAAAGCTCGCGAACGCCAGCCAAAACTAGCCACAATCCAACTGCGAGCAAATGACCCGAAAAATGGCGCAAAACGTTCGTAGCACCCTAGCGGCCGAGGAAATCCAGTTTTTTCCGCGAAAAAATCAAAAGCTCGCGAACGCCAGCCAAAACTAGTCACAATCCAACTGCGAGCAAATGACCCGAAAAATGGCGCATAACGCTCGGAGCACCCTAGCGGTCGAGGAAATCCAGTTTTTTCCGCGAAAAAATCAAAAGCTCGCGAACGCCAGCCAAAACTAGTCACAATCCAACTGCGAGCAAATGACCCGAAAAATGGCGCAAAACGTTCGGAGCACCCTAGCGGCCGAGGAAATCCAGTTTTTTTCCGCGAAAAAATCAAAAGCTCGTGAACGCCAGCCAAAACTAGTCACAATCCAACTGCGAGCAAATGACCCGAAAAAGGGCGCAAAACGTTCGTAGCACCCTAGCGGCCGAGGAAATCCAGTTTTTTCCGCGAAAAAATCAAAAGCTCGCAAACGCCAGCAAAAACTAGTCACAATCCAACTTCGAGCAAATGACCCGAAAACTGGCGCAAAACGTTCGGAGCACCCTAACGGCCGAGAAAGTCCAGTTTTTTCCGCGAAAAAATTAAAAGCTCGCGAACGCCAGCCAAAACTAGCCACAATCCAACTGCGAGCAAATGACCCGAAAAATGGCGCAAAACGTTCGTAGCACCCTAGCGGCCGAGGAAATCCAGTTTTTTCCGCGAAAAAATCAAAAGCTCGCGAACGCCAGCCAAAACTAGTCACAATCCAACTGCGAGCAAATGACCCGAAAAATGGCGCAAAACGTTCGTAGCACCCTAGCAGGCGAGAAAATCCAGTTTTTTCCGCGAAAAAATCAGAAGCTCGCGAACGCCAGCCAAAACTAGTCACAATCCAACTGCGAGCAAATGACCCGAAAAATGGCGCAAAACGTTCGGAGCACCCTAGCGGCCGAGGAAATCCAGTTTTTTTCCGCGAAAAAATCAAAAGCTCGTGAACGCCAGCCAAAACTAGTCACAATCCAACTGTGAGCAAATGACCCGAAAAATGGCGCAAAACGTTCGTAGCACCCTAGCGGCCGAGGAAATCCAGTTTTTTCCGCGAAAAAATCAAAAGCTCGCGAACGCCAGCCAAAACTAGTCACAATCCAACTGCGAGCAAATGACCCGAAAACTGGCGCAAAACGTTCGGAGCACCCTAGCGGCCGACAAAACCCAGTTTTTTTGCGAAAAAATTAAAAGCTCGCGAACGCCAGCCAAAACTAGCCACAATCCAACTGCGAGCAAATGACCCGAAAAATGGCGCATAACGCTCGGAGCACCCTAGCGGTCGAGGAAATCCAGTTTTTTCCGCGAAAAAATCAAAAGCTCGCGAACGCCAGCCAAAACTAGTCACAATCCAACTGCGAGCAAATGACCCGAAAAATGGCGCATAACGCTCGGAGCACCCTAGCGGTCGAGGAAATCCAGTTTTTTCCGCGAAAAAATCAAAAGCTCGCGAACGCCACCCAAAACTAGCCACAATCCAACTGCGAGCAAATGACCCGAAAAATGGCGCAAAACATTCGGAACACCCTAGCGGCCGAGGTAATCCAGTTTTTTCCGCGAAAAAATCAAAAGCTCGCGAACGCCAGCCAAAACTAGTCACAATCCAACTGCGAGCAAATGACCCGAAAAATGGCGCATAACGCTCGGAGCACCCTAGCGGTCGAGGAAATCAAGTTTTTTCCGCGAAAAAATCAAAAGCTCGCGAACGCCAGCCAAAACTAGTCACAATCCAACTGCGAGCAAATGACCCGAAAAATGGCGCAAAACATTCGGAGCACCCTAGCGGCCGAGGAAATCCAGTTTTTTCCGCGAAAAAATCAAAAGCTCGCGAACGCCAGCCAAAACTAGTCACAATCCAACTGCGAGCAAATGACCCGAAAAATGGCGCAAAACATTCGGAGCACCCTAGCGGCCGAGGAAATCCAGTTTTTTCCGCGAAAAAATCAAAAGCTCGCGAACGCCAGCCAAAACTAGTCACAATCCAAATGCGACCAAATGACCAGAAAAATGGCGCATAACGTTCGGAGCACCCTAGCGGTCGAGGAAATCCAGTTTTTTCCGCAAAAAAATCAAAAGCTCGCGAACGCCAGCCAAAACTAGCCACAATCCAACTGCGAGCAAATGACCCGAAAAATGGCGCAAAACATTCGGAGCACCCTAGCGGCCGAGGAAATCCAGTTTTTTCCGCGAAAAAATCAAAAGCTCGCGAACGCCAGCCAAAACTAGTCACAATCCAACTGCGAGCAAATGACCCGAAAAATGGCGCAAAACGTTCGGAGCACCCTAGCGGGCGACAAAACCCAGTTTTTTCCGCGAAAAAATCAAAAGCTCGCGAACGCCAGCCAAAACTAGCAACAATCCAACTGCGAGCAAATAACCCGAAAAATGGCGCAAAACATTCGGAGCACCCTAGCGGCCGAGGAAATCCAGCTTTTTCCGCGAAAAAATCAAAAGCTCGCGAACGCCAGCCAAAACTAGTCACAATCCAACTGCGAGCAAATGACCCGAAAAATGGCGCATAACGCTCGGAGCACCCTAGCGGTCGAGGAAATCCAGTTTTTTCCGCGAAAAAATCAAAAGCTCGCGAACGCCAGCCAAAACTAGTCACAATCCAACTGCGAGCAAATGACCCGAAAAATGGCGCATAACGCTCGGAGCACCCTAGCGGTCGAGGAAATCCAGTTTTTTCCGCGAAAAAATCAAAAGCTCGCGAACGCCAGCCAAAACTAGCCACAATCCAACTGCGAGCAAATGACCCGAAAAATGGCGCAAAACGTTCGGAGCACCCTAGCGGGCGACAAAACTAGTCACAATCCAACTGTGAGCAAATGACCCGAAAAATGGCGCAAAACGTTCGTAGCACCCTAGCGGCCGAGGAAATCCAGTTTTTTCCGCGAAAAAATCAAAAGCTCGCGAACGCCAGCCAAAACTAGTCACAATCCAACTGCGAGCAAATGACCCGAAAACTGGCGCAAAACGTTCGGAGCACCCTAGCGGCCGACAAAACCCAGTTTTTTTGCGAAAAAATTAAAAGCTCGCGAACGCCAGCCAAAACTAGCCACAATCCAACTGCGAGCAAATGACCCGAAAAATGGCGCATAACGCTCGGAGCACCCTAGCGGTCGAGGATATCCAGTTTTTTCCGCGAAAAAATCAAAAGCTCGCGAACGCCAGCCAAAACTAGTCACAATCCAACTGCGAGCAAACGACCCGAAAAATGGCGCATAACGCTCGGAGCACCCTAGCGGTCGAGGAAATCCAGTTTTTTCCGCGAAAAAATCAAAAGCTCGCGAACGCCAGCCAAAACTAGCCACAATCCAACTGCGAGAAAATGACCCGAAAAATGGCGCAAAACATTCGGAACACCCTAGCGGCCGAGGTAATCCAGTTTTTTCCGCGAAAAAATCAAAAGCTCGCGAACGCCAGCCAAAACTAGTCACAATCCAACTGCGAGCAAATGACCCGAAAAATGGCGCATAACGCTCGGAGCACCCTAGCGGTCGAGGAAATCCAGTTTTTTCCGCGAAAAAATCAAAAGCTCGCGAACGCCAGCCAAAACTAGTCACAATCCAACTGCGAGCAAATGACCCGAAAAATGGCGCAAAACATTCGGAGCTTCCTAGCGGCCGAGGAAATCCAGTTTTTTCCGCGAAAAAATCAAAAGCTCGCGAACGCCAGCCAAAACTAGTCACAATCCAACTGCGAGCAAATGACCCGAAAAATGGCGCAAAACATTCGGAGCACCCTACCGGCCGAGGAAATCCAGTTTTTTCCGCGAAAAAATCAAAAGCTCGCGAACGCCAGCCAAAACTAGTCACAATCCAAATGCGACCAAATGACCCGAAAAATGGCGCATAACGTTCGGAGCACCCTAGCGGTCGAGGAAATCCAGTTTTTTCCGCAAAAAAATCAAAAGCTCGCGAACGCCAGCCAAAACTAGCCACAATCCAACTGCGAGCAAATGACCCGAAAAATGGCGCAAAACATTCGGAGCACCCTAGCGGCCGAGGAAATCCAGTTTTTTCCGCGAAAAAATCAAAAGCTCGCGAACGCCAGCCAAAACTAGTCACAATCCAACTGCGAGCAAATGACCCGAAAAATGGCGCAAAACGTTCGGAGCACCCTAGCGGGCGACAAAACCCAGTTTTTTCCGCGAAAAAATCAAAAGCTCGCGAACGCCAGCCAAAACTAGCAACAATCCAACTGCGAGCAAATAACCCGAAAAATGGCGCAAAACATTCGGAGCACCCTAGCGGCCGAGGAAATCCAGCTTTTTCCGCGAAAAAATCAAAAGCTCGCGAACGCCAGCCAAAACTAGTCACAATCCAACTGCGAGCAAATGACCCGAAAAATGGCGCATAACGCTCGGAGCACCCTAGCGGTCGAGGAAATCCAGTTTTTTCCGCGAAAAAATCAAAAGCTCGCGAACGCCAGCCAAAACTAGTCACAATCCAACTGCGAGCAAATGACCCGAAAAATGGCGCATAACGCTCGGAGCACCCTAGCGGTCGAGGAAATCCAGTTTTTTCCGCGAAAAAATCAAAAGCTCGCGAACGCCAGCCAAAACTAGCCACAATCCAACTGCGAGCAAATGACCCGAAAAATGGCGCAAAACATTCGGAACACCCTAGCGGCCGAGGTAATCCAGTTTTTTCCGCGAAAAAATCAAAAGCTCGCGAACGCCAGCCAAAACTAGTCACAATCCAACTGCGAGCAAATGACCCGAAAAATGGCGCATAACGCTCGGAGCACCCTAGCGGTCGAGGAAATCCAGTTTTTTCCGCGAAAAAATCAAAAGCTCGCGAACGCCAGCCAAAACTAGTCACAATCCAACTGCGAGCAAATGACCCGAAAAATGGCGCATAACGCTCGGAGCACCCTAGCGGTCGAGGAAATCCAGTTTTTTCCGCGAAAAAATCAAAAGCTCGCGAACGCCAGCCAAAACTAGTCACAATCCAACTGCGAGCAAATGACCCGAAAAATGGCGCAAAACATTCGGAGCACCCTAGCGGCCGAGGAAATCCAGTTTTTTCCGCGAAAAAATCAAAAGCTCGCGAACGCCAGCCAAAACTAGTCACAATCCAACTGCGAGCAAATGACCCGAAAAATGGCGCAAAACATTCGGAGCACCCTAGCGGCCGAGGAAATCCAGTTTTTTCCGCGAAAAAATCAAAAGCTCGCGAACGCCAGCCAAAACTAGTCACAATCCAACTGCGAGCAAATGACCCGAAAAATGGCGCATAACGCTCGGAGCACCCTAGCGGTCGAGGAAATCCAGTTTTTTCCGCGAAAAAATCAAAAGCTCGCGAACGCCAGCCAAAACTAGTCACAATCCAAATGCGACCAAATGACCCGAAAAATGGCGCATAACGTTCGGAGCACCCTAGCGGTCGTGGAAATCCAGTTTTTTCCGCAAAAAAATCAAAAGCTCGCGAACGCCAGCCAAAACTAGCCACAATCCAACTGCGAGCAAATGACCCGAAAAATGGCGCAAAACATTCGGAGCACCCTAGCGGCCGAGGAAATCCAGTTTTTTCCGCGAAAAAATCAAAAGCTCGCGAACGCCAGCCAAAACTAGTCACAATCCAACTGCGAGCAAATGACCCGAAAAATGGCGCATAACGCTCGGAGCACCCTAGCGGTCGAGGAAATCCAGTTTTTTCCGCGAAAAAATCAAAAGCTCGCGAACGCCAGCCAAAACTAGCCACAATCCAACTGCGAGCAAATGACCCGAAAAATGGCGCAAAACATTCGGAACACCCTAGCGGCCGAGGTAATCCAGTTTTTTCCGCGAAAAAATCAAAAGCTCGCGAACGCCAGCCAAAACTAGTCACAATCCAACTGCGAGCAAATGACCCGAAAAATGGCGCATAACGCTCGGAGCACCCTAGCGGTCGAGGAAATCCAGTTTTTTCCGCGAAAAAATCAAAAGCTCGCGAACGCCAGCCAAAACTAGTCACAATCCAACTGCGAGCAAATGACCCGAAAAATGGCGCATAACGCTCGGAGCACCCTAGCGGTCGAGGAAATCCAGTTTTTTCCGCGAAAAAATCAAAAGCTCGCGAACGCCAGCCAAAACTAGTCACAATCCAACTGCGAGCAAATGACCCGAAAAATGGCGCAAAACATTCGGAGCACCCTAGCGGCCGAGGAAATCCAGTTTTTTCCGCGAAAAAATCAAAAGCTCGCGAACGCCAGCCAAAACTAGTCACAATCCAACTGCGAGCAAATGACCCGAAAAATGGCGCAAAACATTCGGAGCACCCTAGCGGCCGAGGAAATCCAGTTTTTTCCGCGAAAAAATCAAAAGCTCGCGAACGCCAGCCAAAACTAGTCACAATCCAACTGCGAGCAAATGACCCGAAAAATGGCGCATAACGCTCGGAGCACCCTAGCGGTCGAGGAAATCCAGTTTTTTCCGCGAAAAAATCAAAAGCTCGCGAACGCCAGCCAAAACTAGTCACAATCCAAATGCGACCAAATGACCCGAAAAATGGCGCATAACGTTCGGAGCACCCTAGCGGTCGTGGAAATCCAGTTTTTTCCGCAAAAAAATCAAAAGCTCGCGAACGCCAGCCAAAACTAGCCACAATCCAACTGCGAGCAAATGACCCGAAAAATGGCGCAAAACATTCGGAGCACCCTAGCGGCCGAGGAAATCCAGTTTTTTCCGCGAAAAAATCAAAAGCTCGCGAACGCCAGCCAAAACTAGTCACAATCCAACTGCGAGCAAATGACCCGAAAAATGGCGCATAACGCTCGGAGCACCCTAGCGGTCGAGGAAATCCAGTTTTTTCCGCGAAAAAATCAAAAGCCCGCGAACGCCAGCCAAAACTAGTCACAATCCAACTGCGAGCAAATGACCCGAAAAATGGCGCATAACGCTCGGAGCACCCTAGCGGTCGAGGAAATCCAGTTTTTTCCGCGAAAAAATCAAAAGCTCGCGAACGCCAGCCAAAACTAGTCACAATCCAACTGCGAGCAAATGACCCGAAAAATGGCGCATAACGCTCGGAGCACCCTAGCGGTCGAGGAAATCCAGTTTTTTCCGCGAAAAAACCAAAAGCTCGCGAACGCCAGCCAAAACTAGTCACAATCCAACTGCGAGCAAATGACCCGAAAAATGGCGCATAACGCTCGGAGCACCCTAGCGGTCGAGGAAATCCAGTTTTTTCCGCGAAAAAATCAAAAGCTCGCGAACGCCAGCCAAAACTAGTCACAATCCAACTGCGAGCAAATGACCCGAAAAATGGCGCATAACGCTCGGAGCACCCTAGCGGCCGAGGAAATCCAGGTTTTTCCGCGAAAAAATCAAAAGCTCGCGAAAGCCAGCCAAAACAAGTCACAATCCAACTGCGAGCAAATGACCCGAAAAATGGCGCAAAACGTTCGTAGCACCCTAGCGGCCGAGGAAATCCAGGTTGTTCCGCGAAAAAATCAACAGCCCGCGAACGCCAGCCAAAACAAGGCACAATCCAACTGCGAGCAAATGACCCGAAAAATGGCGCGAAACGTTCGGAGCACCCTAGCGGCCGAGAAAATCCAGGTTGTTCCGCGAAAAAATCAACAGCCCGCGAATGCCAGCCAAAACAAGGCACAATCCAACTGCGAGCAAATGACCTGAGAAATGGCGCAAAACGTTCGGAGCACCCTAGCGGGCGAGGAAATCCAGTTTTTTCCGCGAAAAAATCAAAAGCTCGCGAACGCCAGCCAAAATTAGTCACAATCCAACTGCGAGCAAATGACCCGAAAAATGGCGCAAAACGTTCGGAGCACCCTAGCGGGCGACAAAACCCAGTTTTTTCCGCGAAAAAATCAAAAGCTCGCGAACGCCAGCCAAAACTAGCCACAATCCAACTGCGAGCAAATGACCCGAAAAATGGCGCAAAACGTTCGGAGCACCCTAGCGGGCGACAAAACCCAGTTTTTTCCGCGAAAAAATCAAAAGCTCGCGAACGCCAGCCAAAACTAGCCACAATCCAACTGCGAGCAAATGACCCGAAAAATGGCGCAAAACATTCGGAGCACCCTAGCGGCCGAGGAAATCCAGTTTTTTCCGCGAAAAAATCAAAAGCTCGCGAACGCCAGCCAAAACTAGTCACAATCCAACTGCGAGCAAATGACCCGAAAAATGGCGCAAAACATTCGGAGCACCCTAGCGGCCGAGGAAATCCAGTTTTTTCTGCGAAAAAATCAAAAGCTCGCGAACGCCAGCCAAAACTAGTCACAATCCAACTGCGAGCAAATGACCCGAAAAATGGCGCAAAACGTTCGGAGCACCCTAGCGGGCGACAAAACCCAGTTTTTTCCGCGAAAAAATCAAAAGCTCGCGAACGCCAGCCAAAACTAGCAACAATCCAACTGCGAGCAAATAACCCGAAAAATGGCGCAAAACATTCGGAGCACCCTAGCGGCCGAGGAAATCCAGCTTTTTCCGCGAAAAAATCAAAAGCTCGCGAACGCCAGCCAAAACTAGTCACAATCCAACTGCGAGCAAATGACCCGAAAAATGGCGCATAACGCTCGGAGCACCCTAGCGGTCGAGGAAATCCAGTTTTTTCCGCGAAAAAATCAAAAGCTCGCGAACGCCAGCCAAAACTAGTCACAATCCAACTGCGAGCAAATGACCCGAAAAATGGCGCATAACGCTCGGAGCACCCTAGCGGTCGAGGAAATCCAGTTTTTTCCGCGAAAAAATCAAAAGCTCGCGAACGCCAGCCAAAACTAGCCACAATCCAACTGCGAGCAAATGACCCGAAAAATGGCGCAAAACATTCGGAACACCCTAGCGGCCGAGGTAATCCAGTTTTTTCCGCGAAAAAATCAAAAGCTCGCGAACGCCAGCCAAAACTAGTCACAATCCAACTGCGAGCAAATGACCCGAAAAATGGCGCATAACGCTCGGAGCACCCTAGCGGTCGAGGAAATCCAGTTTTTTCCGCGAAAAAATCAAAAGCTCGCGAACGCCAGCCAAAACTAGTCACAATCCAACTGCGAGCAAATGACCCGAAAAATGGCGCATAACGCTCGGAGCACCCTAGCGGTCGAAGAAATCCAGTTTTTTCCGCGAAAAAATCAAAAGCTCGCGAACGCCAGCCAAAACTAGTCACAATCCAACTGCGAGCAAATGACCCGAAAAATGGCGCAAAACATTCGGAGCACCCTAGCGGCCGAGGAAATCCAGTTTTTTCCGCGAAAAAATCAAAAGCTCGCGAACGCCAGCCAAAACTAGTCACAATCCAACTGCGAGCAAATGACCCGAAAAATGGCGCAAAACATTCGGAGCACCCTAGCGGCCGAGGAAATCCAGTTTTTTCCGCGAAAAAATCAAAAGCTCGCGAACGCCAGCCAAAACTAGTCACAATCCAACTGCGAGCAAATGACCCGAAAAATGGCGCATAACGCTCGGAGCACCCTAGCGGTCGAGGAAATCCAGTTTTTTCCGCGAAAAAATCAAAAGCTCGCGAACGCCAGCCAAAACTAGTCACAATCCAAATGCGACCAAATGACCCGAAAAATGGCGCATAACGTTCGGAGCACCCTAGCGGTCGTGGAAATCCAGTTTTTTCCGCAAAAAAATCAAAAGCTCGCGAACGCCAGCCAAAACTAGCCACAATCCAACTGCGAGCAAATGACCCGAAAAATGGCGCAAAACATTCGGAGCACCCTAGCGGCCGAGGAAATCCAGTTTTTTCCGCGAAAAAATCAAAAGCTCGCGAACGCCAGCCAAAACTAGTCACAATCCAACTGCGAGCAAATGACCCGAAAAATGGCGCAAAACGTTCGGAGCACCCTAGCGGGCGACAAAACCCAGTTTTTTCCGCGAAAAAATCAAAAGCTCGCGAACGCCAGCCAAAACTAGCCACAATCCAACTGCGAGCAAATGACCCGAAAAATGGCGCAAAACATTCGGAGCACCCTAGCGGCCGAGGAAATCCAGTTTTTTCCGCGAAAAAATCAAAAGCTCGCGAACGCCAGCCAAAACTAGTCACAATCCAACTGCGAGCAAATGACCCGAAAAATGGCGCATAACGCTCGGAGCACCCTAGCGGTCGAGGAAATCCAGTTTTTTCCGCGAAAAAATCAAAAGCCCGCGAACGCCAGCCAAAACTAGTCACAATCCAACTGCGAGCAAATGACCCGAAAAATGGCGCATAACGCTCGGAGCACCCTAGCGGTCGAGGAAATCCAGTTTTTTCCGCGAAAAAATCAAAAGCTCGCGAACGCCAGCCAAAACTAGTCACAATCCAACTGCGAGCAAATGACCCGAAAAATGGCGCATAACGCTCGGAGCACCCAAGCGGTCGAGGAAATCCAGTTTTTTCCGCGAAAAAATCAAAAGCTCGCGAACGCCAGCCAAAACTAGTCACAATCCAACTGCGAGCAAATGACCCGAAAAATGGCGCATAACGCTCGGAGCACCCTAGCGGTCGAGGAAATCCAGTTTTTTCCGCGAAAAAATCAAAAGCTCGCGAACGCCAGCCAAAACTAGTCACAATCCAACTGCGAGCAAATGACCCGAAAAATGGCGCAAAACGTTCGGAGCACCCTAGCGGCCGACAAAACCCAGTTTTTTTGCGAAAAAATTAAAAGCTCGCGAACGCCAGCCAAAACTAGCCACAATCCAACTGCGAGCAAATGACCCGAAAAATGGCGCAAAACGTTCGTAGCACCCTAGCGGCCGAGGAAATCCAGTTTTTTCCGCGAAAAAATCAAAAGCTCGCGAACGCCAGCCAAAACTAGTCACAATCCAACTGCGAGCAAATGACCCGAAAAATGGCGCAAAACGTTCGTAGCACCCTAGCGGCCGAGGAAATCCAGGTTGTTCCGCGAAAAAATCAACAGCCCGCGAACGCCAGCCAAAACAAGGCACAATCCAACTGCGAGCAAATGACCCGAAAAATGGCGCGAAACGTTCGGAGCACCCTAGCGGCCGAGAAAATCCAGGTTGTTCCGCGAAAAAATCAACAGCCCGCGAATGCCAGCCAAAACAAGGCACAATCCAACTGCGAGCAAATGACCTGAGAAATGGCGCAAAACGTTCGGAGCACCCTAGCGGGCGAGGAAATCCAGTTTTTTCCGCGAAAAAATCAAAAGCTCGCGAACGCCAGCCAAAATTAGTCACAATCCAACTGCGAGCAAATGACCCGAAAAATGGCGCAAAACGTTCGGAGCACCCTAGCGGGCGACAAAACCCAGTTTTTTCCGCGAAAAAATCAAAAGCTCGCGAACGCCAGCCAAAACTAGCCACAATCCAACTGCGAGCAAATGACCCGAAAAATGGCGCAAAACGTTCGGAGCACCCTAGCGGGCGACAAAACCCAGTTTTTTCCGCGAAAAAATCAAAAGCTCGCGAACGCCAGCCAAAACTAGCCACAATCCAACTGCGAGCAAATGACCCGAAAAATGGCGCAAAACATTCGGAGCACCCTAGCGGCCGAGGAAATCCAGTTTTTTCTGCGAAAAAATCAAAAGCTCGCGAACGCCAGCCAAAACTAGTCACAATCCAACTGCGAGCAAATGACCCGAAAAATGGCGCAAAACATTCGGAGCACCCTAGCGGCCGAGGAAATCCAGTTTTTTCCGCGAAAAAATCAAAAGCTCGCGAACGCCAGCCAAAACTAGTCACAATCCAAATGCGACCAAATGACCCGAAAAATGGCGCATAACGTTCGGAGCACCCTAGCGGTCGAGGAAATCCAGTTTTTTCCGCAAAAAAATCAAAAGCTCGCGAACGCCAGCCAAAACTAGCCACAATCCAACTGCGAGCAAATGACCCGAAAAATGGCGCAAAACATTCGGAGCACCCTAGCGGCCGAGGAAATCCATATTTTTCCGCGAAAAAATCAAAAGCTCGCGAACGCCAGCCAAAACTAGTCACAATCCAACTGCGAGCAAATGACCCGAAAAATGGCGCAAAACGTTCGGAGCACCCTAGCGGGCGACAAAACCCAGTTTTTTCCGCGAAAAAATCAAAAGCTCGCGAACGCCAGCCAAAACTAGCAACAATCCAACTGCGAGCAAATGACCCGAAAAATGGCGCAAAACATTCGGAGCACCCTAGCGGCCGAGGAAATCCAGCTTTTTCCGCGAAAAAATCAAAAGCTCGCGAACGCCAGCCAAAACTAGTCACAATCCAACTGCGAGCAAATGACCCGAAAAATGGCGCATAACGCTCGGAGCACCCTAGCGGTCGAGGAAATCCAGTTTTTTCCGCAAAAAAATCAAAAGCTCGCGAACGCCAGCCAAAACTAGCCACAATCCAACTGCGAGCAAATGACCCGAAAAATGGCGCAAAACATTCGGAGCACCCTAGCGGCCGAGGAAATCCAGTTTTTTCCGCGAAAAAATCAAAAGCTCGCGAACGCCAGCCAAAACTAGTCACAATCCAATCGCGAGCAAATGACCCGAAAAATGGCGCATAACGCTCGGAGCACCCTAGCGGTCGAGGAAATCCAGTTTTTTCCGCAAAAAAATCAAAAGCTCGCGAACGCCAGCCAAAACTAGCCACAATCCAACTGCGAGCAAATGACCCGAAAAATGGCGCAAAATATTCGGAGCACCCTAGCGGCCGAGGAAATCCAGTTTTTTCCGCGAAAAAATCAAAAGCTCGCGAACGCCAGCCAAAACTAGTCACAATCCAACTGCGAGCAAATGACCCGAAAAATGGCGCATAACGCTCGGAGCACCCTAGCGGTCGAGGAAATCCAGTTTTTTCCGCGAAAAAATCAAAAGCTCGCGAACGCCAGCCAAAACTAGCCACAATCCAACTGCGAGCAAATGACCCGAAAAATGGCGCAAAACATTCGGAACACCCTAGCGGCCGAGGTAATCCAGTTTTTTCCGCGAAAAAATCAAAAGCTCGCGAACGCCAGCCAAAACTAGTCACAATCCAACTGCGAGCAAATGACCCGAAAAATGGCGCATAACGCTCGGAGCACCCTAGCGGTCGAGGAAATCCAGTTTTTTCCGCGAAAAAATCAAAAGCTCGCGAACGCCAGCCAAAACTAGTCACAATCCAACTGCGAGCAAATGACCCGAAAAATGGCGCATAACGCTCGGAGCACCCTAGCGGTCGAGGAAATCCATTTTTTTCCGCGAAAAAATCAAAAGCTCGCGAACGCCAGCCAAAACTAGTCACAATCCAACTGCGAGCAAATGACCCGAAAAATGGCGCAAAACATTCGGAGCACCCTAGCGGCCGAGGAAATCCAGTTTTTTCCGCGAAAAAATCAAAAGCTCGCGAACGCCAGCCAAAACTAGTCACAATCCAACTGCGAGCAAATGACCCGAAAAATGGCGCAAAACATTCGGAGCACCCTAGCGGCCGAGGAAATCCAGTTTTTTCCGCGAAAAAATCAAAAGCTCGCGAACGCCAGCCAAAACTAGTCACAATCCAACTGCGAGCAAATGACCCGAAAAATGGCGCATAACGCTCGGAGCACCCTAGCGGTCGAGGAAATCCAGTTTTTTCCGCGAAAAAATCAAAAGCTCGCGAACGCCAGCCAAAACTAGTCACAATCCAACTGCGACCAAATGACCCGAAAAATGGCGCATAACGTTCGGAGCACCCTAGCGGCCGAGGAAATCCAGTTTTTTCCGCGAAAAAATCAAAAGCTCGCGAACGCTAGCCAAAACTAGTCACAATCCAACTGCGAGCAAATGACCCGAAAAATGGCGCAAAACATTCGGAGCACCCTAGCGGCCGAGGAAATCCAGTTTTTTCCGCGAAAAAATCAAAAGCTCGCGAACGCCAGCCAAAACTAGTCACAATCCAACTGCGAGCAAATGACCCGAAAAATGGCGCATAACGCTCGGAGCACCCTAGCGGTCGAGGAAATCCAGTTTTTTCCGCGAAAAAATCAAAAGCTCGCGAACGCCAGCCAAAACTAGTCACAATCCAACTGCGAGCAAATGACCCGAAAAATGGCGCATAACGCTCGGAGCACCCTAGCGGTCGAGGAAATCCAGTTTTTTCCGCGAAAAAATCAAAAGCTCGCGAACGCCAGCCAAAACTAGTCACAATCCAACTGCGAGCAAATGACCCGAAAAATGGCGCATAACGCTCGGAGCACCCTAGCGGCCGAGGAAATCCAGTTTTTTCCGCGAAAAAATCAAAAGCTCGCGAAAGCCAGCCAAAACAAGTCACAATCCAACTGCGAGCAAATGACCCGAAAAATGGCGCAAAACGTTCGTAGCACCCTAGCGGCCGAGGAAATCCAGGTTGTTCCGCGAAAAAATCAACAGCCCGCGAACGCCAGCCAAAACAAGGCACAATCCAACTGCGAGCAAATGACCCGAAAAATGGCGCGAAACGTTCGGAGCACCCTAGCGGCCGAGAAAATCCAGGTTGTTCCGCGAAAAAATCAACAGCCCGCGAATGCCAGCCAAAACAAGGCACAATCCAACTGCGAGCAAATGACCTGAGAAATGGCGCAAAACGTTCGGAGCACCCTAGCGGGCGAGGAAATCCAGTTTTTTCCGCGAAAAAATCAAAAGCTCGCGAACGCCAGCCAAAATTAGTCACAATCCAACTGCGAGCAAATGACCCGAAAAATGGCGCAAAACGTTCGGAGCACCCTAGCGGGCGACAAAACCCAGTTTTTTCCGCGAAAAAATCAAAAGCTCGCGAACGCCAGCCAAAACTAGCCACAATCCAACTGCGAGCAAATGACCCGAAAAATGGCGCAAAACATTCGGAGCACCCTAGCGGCCGAGGAAATCCAGTTTTTTCCGCGAAAAAATCAAAAGCTCGCGAACGCCAGCCAAAACTAGCCACAATCCAACTGCGAGCAAATGACCCGAAAAATGGCGCAAAACATTCGGAGCACCCTAGCGGCCGAGGTAATCCAGTTTTTTCCGCGAAAAAATCAAAAGCTCGCGAACGCCAGCCAAAACTAATCACAATCCAACTGCGAGCAAATGACCCGAAAAATGGCGCATAACGCTCGGAGCACCCTAGCGGTCGAGAAAATCCAGTTTTTTCCGCGAAAAAATCAAAAGCTCGCGAACGCCAGCCAAAACTAGTCACAATCCAACTGCGAGCAAATGACCCGAAAAATGGCGCATAACGCTCGGAGCACCCTAGCGGTCGAGGAAATCCAGTTTTTTCCGCGAAAAAATCAAAAGCTCGCGAACGCCAGCCAAAACTAGTCACAATCCAACTGCGAGCAAATGACCCGAAAAATGGCGCATAACGCTCGGAGCACCCTAGCGGTCGAGGAAATCCAGTTTTTTCCGCGAAAAAATCAAAAGCTCGCGAACGCCAGCCAAAACTAGTCACAATCCAACTGCGAGCAAATGACCCGAAAAATGGCGCATAACGCTCGGAGCACCCTAGCGGCCGAGGAAATCCAGTTTTTTCCGCGAAAAAATCAAAAGCTCGCGAAAGCCAGCCAAAACAAGTCACAATCCAACTGCGAGCAAATGACCCGAAAAATGGCGCAAAACGTTCGTAGCACCCTAGCGGCCGAGGAAATCCAGGTTGTTCCGCGAAAAAATCAACAGCCCGCGAACGCCAGCCAAAACAAGGCACAATCCAACTGCGAGCAAATGACCCGAAAAATGGCGCGAAACGTTCGGAGCACCCTAGCGGCCGAGAAAATCCAGGTTGTTCCGCGAAAAAATCAACAGCCCGCGAATGCCAGCCAAAACAAGGCACAATCCAACTGCGAGCAAATGACCTGAGAAATGGCGCAAAACGTTCGGAGCACCCTAGCGGGCGAGGAAATCCAGTTTTTTCCGCGAAAAAATCAAAAGCTCGCGAACGCCAGCCAAAATTAGTCACAATCCAACTGCGAGCAAATGACCCGAAAAATGGCGCAAAACGTTCGGAGCACCCTAGCGGGCGACAAAACCCAGTTTTTTCCGCGAAAAAATCAAAAGCTCGCGAACGCCAGCCAAAACTAGCCACAATCCAACTGCGAGCAAATGACCCGAAAAATGGCGCAAAACGTTCGGAGCACCCTAGCGGGCGACAAAACCCATTTTTTTCCGCGAAAAAATCAAAAGCTCGCGAACGCCAGCCAAAACTAGCCACAATCCAACTGCGAGCAAATGACCCGAAAAATGGCGCAAAACATTCGGAGCACCCTAGCGGCCGAGGAAATCCAGTTTTTTCCGCGAAAAAATCAAAAGCTCGCGAACGCCAGCCAAAACTAGTCACAATCCAACTGCGAGCAAATGACCCGAAAAATGGCGCAAAACATTCGGAGCACCCTAGCGGCCGAGGAAATCCAGTTTTTTCCGCAAAAAAATCAAAAGCTCGCGAACGCCAGCCAAAACTAGCCACAATCCAACTGCGAGCAAATGACCCGAAAAATGGCGCAAAACATTCGGAGCACCCTAGCGGCCGAGGAAATCCAGTTTTTTCCGCGAAAAAATCAAAAGCTCGCGAACGCCAGCCAAAACTAGTCACAATCCAACTGCGAGCAAATGACCCGAAAAATGGCGCAAAACGTTCGGAGCACCCTAGCGTGCGACAAAACCCAAATTTTTCCGCGAAAAAATCAAAAGCTCGCGAACGCCAGCCAAAACTAGCAACAATCCAACTGCGAGCAAATGACCCGAAAAATGGCGCAAAACATTCGGAGCACCCTAGCGGCCGAGGAAATCCAGCTTTTTCCGCGAAAAAATCAAAAGCTCGCGAACGCCAGCCAAAACTAGTCACAATCCAACTGCGAGCAAATGACCCGAAAAATGGCGCATAACGCTCGGAGCACCCTAGCGGTCGAGGAAATCCAGTTTTTTCCGCGAAAAAATCAAAAGCTCGCGAACGCCAGCCAAAACTAGTCACAATCCAACTGCGAGCAAATGACCCGAAAAATGGCGCATAACGCTCGGAGCACCCTAGCGGTCGAGGAAATCCAGTTTTTTCCGCGAAAAAATCAAAAGCTCGCGAACGCCAGCCAAAATTAGCCACAATCCAACTGCGAGCAAATGACCCGAAAAATGGCGCAAAACATTCGGAACACCCTAGCGGCCGAGGTAATCCAGTTTTTTCCGCGAAAAAATCAAAAGCTCGCGAACGCCAGCCAAAACTAGTCACAATCCAACTGCGAGCAAATGACCCGAAAAATGGCGCATAACGCTCGGAGCACCCTAGCGGTCGAGGAAATCCAGTTTTTTCCGCGAAAAAATCAAAAGCTCGCGAACGCCAGCCAAAACTAGTCACAATCTAACTGCGAGCAAATGACCCGAAAAATGGCGCATAACGCTCGGAGCACCCTAGCGGTCGAGGAAATCCAGTTTTTTCCGCGAAAAAAATCAAAAGCTCGCGAACGCCAGCCAAAACTAGTCACAATCCAACTGCGAGCAAATGACCCGAAAAATGGCGCAAAACATTCGGAGCACCCTAGCGGCCGAGGAAATCCAGTTTTTTTCCGCGAAAAAATCAAAAGCTCGCGAACGCCAGCCAAAACTAGTCACAATCCAACTGCGAGCAAATGACCCGAAAAATGGCGCAAAACATTCGGAGCACCCTAGCGGCCGAGGAAATCCAGCTTTTTCCGCGAAAAAATCAAAAGCTCGCGAACGCCAGCCAAAACTAGTCACAATCCAACTGCGAGCAAATGACCCGAAAAATGGCGCATAACGCTCGGAGCACCCTAGCGGTCGAGGAAATCCAGTTTTTTCCGCGAAAAAATCAAAAGCTCGCGAACGCCAGCCAAAACAAGTCACAATCCAACTGCGAGCAAATGACCCGAAAAATGGCGCATAACGCTCGGAGCACCCTAGCGGCCGAGGAAATCCAGTTTTTTCCGCGAAAAAATCAAAAGCTCGCGAAAGCCAGCCAAAACAAGTCACAATCCAACTGCGAGCAAATGACCCGAAAAATGGCGCAAAACGTTCGTAGCACCCTAGCGGCCGAGGAAATCCAGGTTGTTCCGCGAAAAAATCAACAGCCCGCGAACGCCAGCCAAAACAAGGCACAATCCAACTGCGAGCAAATGACCCGAAAAATGGCGCGAAACGTTCGGAGCACCCTAGCGGCCGAGAAAATCCAGGTTGTTCCGCGAAAAAATCAACAGCCCGCGAATGCCAGCCAAAACAAGGCACAATCCAACTGCGAGCAAATGACCTGAGAAATGGCGCAAAACGTTCGGAGCACCCTAGCGGGCGAGGAAATCCAGTTTTTTCAGCGAAAAAATCAAAAGCTCGCGAACGCCAGCCAAAACTAGTCACAATCCAACTGCGAGCAAATGACCCGAAAAATGGCGCAAAACGTTCGGAGCACCCTAGCGGGCGACAAAACCCAGTTTTTTCCGCGAAAAAATCAAAAGCTCGCGAACGCCAGCCAAAACTAGCCACAATCCAACTGCGAGCAAATGACCCGAAAAATGGCGCAAAACATTCGGAGCACCCTAGCGGCCGAGGAAATCCAGTTTTTTCCGCGAAAAAATCAAAAGCTCGCGAACGCCAGCCAAAACTAGCCACAATCCAACTGCGAGCAAATGACCCGAAAAATGGCGCAAAACATTCGGAGCACCCTAGCGGCCGAGGTAATCCAGTTTTTTCCGCGAAAAAATCAAAAGCTCGCGAACGCCAGCCAAAACTAGTCACAATCCAACTGCGAGCAAATGACCCGAAAAATGGCGCATAACGCTCGGAGCACCCTAGCGGTCGAGGAAATCCAGTTTTTTCCGCGAAAAAATCAAAAGCTCGCGAACGCCAGCCAAAACTAGTCACAATCCAACTGCGAGCAAATGACCCGAAAAATGGCGCATAACGCTCGGAGCACCCTAGCGGTCGAGGAAATCCAGTTTTTTCCGCGAAAAAATCAAAAGCTCGCGAACGCCAGCCAAAACTAGTCACAATCCAACTGCGAGCAAATGACCCGAAAAATGGCGCATAACGCTCGGAGCACCCTAGCGGTCGAGGAAATCCAGTTTTTTCCGCGAAAAAATCAAAAGCTCGCGAACGCCAGCCAAAACTAGTCACAATCCAACTGCGAGCAAATGACCCGAAAAATGGCGCATAACGCTCGGAGCACCCTAGCGGTCGAGGAAATCCAGTTTTTTCCGCGAAAAAATCAAAAGCTCGCGAACGCCAGCCAAAACTAGTCACAATCCAACTGCGAGCAAATGACCCGAAAAATGGCGCATAACGCTCGGAGCACCCTAGCGGCCGAGGAAATCCAGTTTTTTCCGCGAAAAAATCAAAAGCTCGCGAAAGCCAGCCAAAACAAGTCACAATCCAACTGCGAGCAAATGACCCGAAAAATGGCGCAAAACGTTCGGAGCACCCTAGCGTGCGACAAAACCCAGTTTTTTCCGCGAAAAAATCAAAAGCTCGCGAACGCCAGCCAAAACTAGCAACAATCCAACTGCGAGCAAATGACCCGAAAAATGGCGCAAAACATTCGGAGCACCCTAGCGGCCGAGGAAATCCAGCTTTTTCCGCGAAAAAATCAAAAGCTCGCGAACGCCAGCCAAAACTAGTCACAATCCAACTGCGAGCAAATGACCCGAAAAATGGCGCATAACGCTCGGAGCACCCTAGCGGTCGAGGAAATCCAGTTTTTTCCGCGAAAAAATCAAAAGCTCGCGAACGCCAGCCAAAACTAGTCACAATCCAACTGCGAGCAAATGACCCGAAAAATGGCGCATAACGCTCGGAGCACCCTAGCGGTCGAGGAAATCCAGTTTTTTCCGCGAAAAAATCAAAAGCTCGCGAACGCCAGCCAAAATTAGCCACAATCCAACTGCGAGCAAATGACCCGAAAAATGGCGCAAAACATTCGGAACACCCTAGCGGCCGAGGTAATCCAGTTTTTTCCGCGAAAAAATCAAAAGCTCGCGAACGCCAGCCAAAACTAGTCACAATCCAACTGCGAGCAAATGACCCGAAAAATGGCGCATAACGCTCGGAGCACCCTAGCGGTCGAGGAAATCCAGTTTTTTCCGCGAAAAAATCAAAAGCTCGCGAACGCCAGCCAAAACTAGTCACAATCTAACTGCGAACAAATGACCCGAAAAATGGCGCATAACGCTCGGAGCACCCTAGCGGTCGAGGAAATCCAGTTTTTTCCGCGAAAAAATCAAAAGCTCGCGAACGCCAGCCAAAACTAGTCACAATCCAACTGCGAGCAAATGACCCGAAAAATGGCGCAAAACATTCGGAGCACCCTAGCGGCCGAGGAAATCCAGTTTTTTCCGCGAAAAAATCAAAAGCTCGCGAACGCCAGCCAAAACTAGTCACAATCCAACTGCGAGCAAATGACCCGAAAAATAGCGCAAAACATTCGGAGCACCCTAGCGGCCGAGGAAATCCAGTTTTTTCCGCGAAAAAAGCAAAAGCTCGCGAACGCCAGCCAAAACTAGTCACAATCCAACTGCGAGCAAATGACCCGAAAAATGGCGCATAACGCTCGGAGCACCCTAGCGGTCGAGGAAATCCAGTTTTTTCCGCGAAAAAATCAAAAGCTCGCGAACGCCAGCCAAAACTAGTCACAATCCAAATGCGACCAAATGACCCGAAAAATGGCGCATAACGTTCGGAGCACCCTAGCGGTCGTGGAAATCCAGTTTTTTCCGCAAAAAAATCAAAAGCTCGCGAACGCCAGCCAAAACTAGCCACAATCCAACTGCGAGCAAATGACCCGAAAAATGGCGCAAAACATTCGGAGCACCCTAGCGGCCGAGGAAATCCAGTTTTTTCCGCGAAAAAATCAAAAGCTCGCGAACGCCAGCCAAAACTAGTCACAATCCAACTGCGAGCAAATGACCCGAAAAATGGCGCAAAACATTCGGAGCACCCTAGCGGCCGAGGAAATCCAGTTTTTTCCGCGAAAAAATCAAAAGCTCGCGAACGCCAGCCAAAACTAGTCACAATCCAACTGCGAGCAAATGACCCGAAAAATGGCGCATAACGCTCGGAGCACCCTAGCGGTCGAGGAAATCCAGTTTTTTCCGCGAAAAAATCAAAAGCTCGCGAACGCCAGCCCAAACTAGTCACAATCCAACTGCGAGCAAATGACCCGAAAACTGGCGCAAAACGTTCGGAGCACCCTAGCGGCCGACAAAACCCAGTTTTTTTGCGAAAAAATTAAAAGCTCGCGAACGCCAGCCAAAACTAGCCACAATCCAACTGCGAGCAAATGACCCGAAAAATGGCGCAAAACATTCGGAGCACGCTAGCGGCCGAGAAAATCCAGTTTTTTCCGCGAAAAAATCAAAAGCTCGCGAACGCTAGCCAAAACTAGTCACAATCCAACTGCGAGCAAATGACCCGAAAAATGGCGCTTAACGCTCGGAGCACCCTAGCGGTCGAGGAAATCCAGTTTTTTCCGCGAAAAAATCAACAGCTCGCGAACGCCAGCCAAAACTAGTCACAATCCAACTGCGAGCAAATGACCCGAAAAATGGCGCATAACGCTCGGAGCACCCTAGCGGCCGAGGAAATCCAGTTTTTTCCGCGAAAAAATCAAAAGCTCGCGAACGCCAGCCAAAACTAGTCACAATCCAACTGCGAGCAAATAACCCGAAAAATGGCGCAAAACGTTCGTAGCACCCTAGCGGCCGAGGAAATCCAGGTTGTTCCGCGAAAAAATCAACAGCCCGCGAACGCCAGCCAAAACAAGGCACAATCCAACTGCGAGCAAATGACCCGAAAAATGGCGCGAAACGTTCGGAGCACCCTAGCGGCCGAGAAAATCCAGGTTGTTCCGCGAAAAAATCAACAGCCCGCGAATGCCAGCCAAAACAAGGCACAATCCAACTGCGAGCAAATGACCTGAGAAATGGCGCAAAACGTTCGGAGCACCCTAGCGGGCGAGGAAATCCAGTTTTTTCCGCGAAAAAATCAAAAGCTCGCGAACGCCAGCCAAAATTAGTCACAATCCAACTGCGAGCAAATGACCCGAAAAATGGCGCAAAACGTTCGGAGCACCCTAGCGGGCGACAAAACCCAGTTTTTTCCGCGAAAAAATCAAAAGCTCGCGAACGCCAGCCAAAACTAGCCACAATCCAACTGCGAGCAAATGACCCGAAAAATGGCGCAAAACATTCGGAGCACCCTAGCGGCCGAGGAAATCCAGTTTTTTCCGCGAAAAAATGAAAAGCTCGCGAACGCCAGCCAAAACTAGTCACAATCCAACTGTGAGCAAATGACCCGAAAAATGGCGCAAAACGTTCGTAGCACCCTAGCGGCCGAGGAAATCCAGTTTTTTCCGCGAAAAAATCAAAAGCTCGCGAACGCCAGCCAAAACTAGTCACAATCCAACTGCGAGCAAATGACCCGAAAACTGGCGCAAAACGTTCGGAGCACCCTAGCGGCCGACAAAACCCAGTTTTTTTGCGAAAAAATTAAAAGCTCGCGAACGCCAGCCAAAACTAGCCACAATCCAACTGCGAGCAAATGACCCGAAAAATGGCGCAAAACATTCGGAGCACGCTAGCGGCCGAGAAAATCCAGTTTTTTCCGCGAAAAAATCAAAAGCTCGCGAACGCTAGCCAAAACTAGTCACAATCCAACTGCGAGCAAATGACCCGAAAAATGGCGCATAACGCTCGGAGCACCCTAGCGGTCGAGGAAATCCAGCTTTTTCCGCGAAAAAATCAACAGCTCGCGAACGCCAGCCAAAACTAGTCACAATCCAACTGCGAGCAAATGACCCGAAAAATGGCGCATAACGCTCGGAGCACCCTAGCGGCCGAGGAAATCCAGTTTTTTCCGCGAAAAAATCAAAAGCTCGCGAACGCCAGCCAAAACTAGTCACAATCCAACTGCGAGCAAATGACCCGAAAAATGGCGCGTAACGCTCGGAGCACCCTAGCGGTCGAGGAAATCCAGTTTTTTCCGCGAAAAAATCAAAAGCTCGCGAACGCCAGCCAAAACTAGTCACAATCCAACTGCGAGCAAATGACCCGAAAAATGGCGCAAAACGTTCGGAGCACCCTAGCGGCCGAGGAAATCCAGTTTTTTCCGCGAAAAAATCAAAAGCTCGCGAACGCCAGCCAAAACTAGTCACAATCCAACTGTGAGCAAATGAACCGAAAAATGGCGCAAAACGTTCGTAGCACCGTAGCGGCCGAGGATATCCAGTTTTTTCCGCGAAAAAATCAAAAGCTCGTGAACGCCAGCCAAAACTAGTCACAATCCAACTGCGAGCAAATGACCCGAAAACTGGCGCAAAACGTTCGTAGCACCGTAGCGGCCGAGGAAATCCAGTTTTTTCCGCGAAAAAATCAAAAGCTCGTGAACGCCAGCCAAAACTAGTCACAATCCAACTGCGAGCAAATGACCCGAAAACTGGCGCAAAACGTTCGGAGCACCCTAGCGGCCGACAAAACCCAGTTTTTTTGCGAAAAAATTAAAAGCTCGCGAACGCCAGTTAAAACTAGCCACAATCCAACTGCGAGCAAATGACCCGAAAAATGGCGCAAAAGATTCGGAGCACGCTAGCGGCCGAGAAAATCCAGTTTTTTCCGCGAAAAAATCAAAAGCTCGCGAACGCCAGTCAAAACTAGTCACGATCCAAATGCGACCAAATGACCCGAAAAATGGCGCATAACGTTCGGAGCACCCTAGCGGTCGAGCAAATCCAGTTTTTTCCGCAAAAAAATCAAAAGCTCGCGAACGCCAGCCAAAACTAGCAACAATCCAACTGCGAGCAAATGACCCGAAAAATGGCGCAAAACATTCGGAGCACCCTAGCGGCCGAGGAAATCCAGTTTTTTCCGCGAAAAAATCAAAAGCTCGCGAACGCCAGCCAAAACTAGTCACAATCCAACTGCGAGCAAATGACCCGAAAAATGGCGCATAACGCTCGGAGCACCCTAGCGGTCGAGGAAATCCAGTTTTTTCCGCGAAAAAATCAAAAGCTCGCGAACGCCAGCCAAAACTAGTCACAATCCAACTGCGAGCAAATGACCCGAAAAATGGCGCATAACGCTCGGAGCACCCTAGCGGCCGAGGAAATCCAGTTTTTTCCGCGAAAAAATCAAAAGCTCGCGAAAGCCAGCAAAAAAAAAAAACACAATCCAACTGCGAGCAAATGACCCGAAAAATGGCGCAAAACGTTCGTAGCACCCTAGCGGCCGAGGAAATCCAGGTTGTTCCGCGAAAAAATCAACAGCCCGCGAACGCCAGCCAAAACAAGGCACAATCCAACTGCGAGCAAATGACCCGAACAATGGCGCGAAACGTTCGGAGCACCCTAGCGGCCGAGAAAATCCAGGTTGTTCCGCGAAAAAATCAACAGCCCGCGAATGCCAGCCAAAACAAGGCACAATCCAACTGCGAGCAAATGACCCGAAAAATGGCGCAAAACGTTCGGAGCACCCTAGCGGGCGAGGAAATCCAGTTTTTTCCGCGAAAAAATCAAAAGCTCGCGAACGCCAGCCAAAATTAGTCACAATCCAACTGCGAGCAAATGACCCGAAAAATGGCGCAAAACGTTCGGAGCACCCTAGCGGGCGACAAAACCCAGTTTTTTCCGCGAAAAAATCAAAAGCTCGCGAACGCCAGCCAAAACTAGCCACAATCCAACTGCGAGCAAATGACCCGAAAAATGGCGCAAAACATTCGGAGCACCCTAGCGGCCGAGGAAATCCAGTTTTTTCCGCGAAAAAATCAAAAGCTCGCGAACGCCAGCCAAAACTAGTCACAATCCAACTGCGAGCAAATGACCCGAAAAATGGCGCAAAACGTTCGTAGCACCCTAGCGGCCGAGGAAATCCAGTTTTTTCCGCGAAAAAATCAAAAGCTCGCGAACGCCAGCCAAAACTAGTCACAATCCAACTGCGAGCAAATGACCCGAAAACTGGCGCAAAACGTTCGGAGCACCCTAGCGGCCGACAAAACCCAGTTTTTTTGCGAAAAAATTAAAAGCTCGCGAACGCCAGCCAAAACTAGCCACAATCCAACTGCGAGCAAATGACCCGAAAAATGGCGCAAAAGATTCGGAGCACGCTAGCGGCCGAGAAAATCCAGTTTTTTCCGCGAAAAAATCAAAAGCTCGCGAACGCCAGTCAAAACTAGTCACAATCCAAATGCGACCAAATGACCCGAAAAATGGCGCATAACGTTCGGAGCACCCTAGCGGTCGAGCAAATCCAGTTTTTTCCGCAAAAAAATCAAAAGCTCGCGAACGCCAGCCAAAACTAGTCACAATCCAACTGCGAGCAAATGACCCGAAAAATGGCGCAAAACGTTCGGAGCACCCTAGCGGCCGAGGAAATCCAGTTTTTTCCGCGAAAAAATCAAAAGCTCGCGAACGCCAGCCAAAACTAGTCACCATCCAACTGCGAGCAAATGACCCGAAAAGTGGCGCAAAACGTTCGGAGCACCCTAGCGGCCGAGGAAATCCAGTTTTTTCCGCGAAAAAATCAAAAGCTCGCGAACGCCAGCCCAAACTAGTCACAATCCAACTGCGAGCAAATGACCCGAAAAATGGCGCATAACGCTCGGAGCACCCTAGCGGTCGAGGAAATCCAGTTTTTTCCGCGAAAAAATCAACAGCTCGCGAACGCCAGCCAAAACTAGTCACAATCCAACTGCGAGCAAATGACCCGAAAAATGGCGCATAACGCTCGGAGCACCCTAGCGGCCGAGGAAATCCATTTTTTTCCGCGAAAAAATCAAAAGCTCGCGAACACCAGCCAAAACTAGTCACAATCCAACTGCGAGCAAATGACCCGAAAAATGGCGCATAACGCTCGGAGCACCCTAGCGGTCGAGGAAATCCAGTTTTTTCCGCGAAAAAATCAAAAGCTCGCGAACGCCAGCCAAAACTAGTCACAATCCAACTGTGAGCAAATGACCCGAAAAATGGCGCAAAACGTTCGTAGCACCGTAGCGGCCGAGGAAATCCAGTTTTTTCCGCGAAAAAATCAAAAGCTCGTGAACGCCAGCCAAAACTAGTCACAATCCAACTGCGAGCAAATGACCCGAAAACTGGCGCAAAACGTTCGTAGCACCGTAGCGGCCGAGGAAATCCAGTTTTTTCCGCGAAAAAATCAAAAGCTCGTGAACGCCAGCCAAAACTAGTCACAATCCAACTGCGAGCAAATGACCCGAAAAATGGCGCAAAACGTTCGGAGCACCCTAGCGGCCGACAAAACCCAGTTTTTTTGCGAAAAAATTAAAAGCTCGCGAACGCCAGCCAAAACTAGCCTCAATCCAACTGCGAGCAAATGACCCGAAAAATGGCGCAAAACATTCGGAGCACCCTAGCGGCCGAGGAAATCCAGTTTTTTCCGCGAAAGAATCAAAAGCTCGCGAACGCCAGCCAAAACTAGCCACAATCCAACTGCGAGAAAATGACCCGAAAAATGGCGCAAAACATTCGGAGCACCCTAGCTGCCGAGGAAATCCAGTTTTTTCCGCGAAAAAATCAAAAGCTCGCGAACGCCAGCCAAAACTAGTCACAATCCAACTGCGAGCAAATGACCCGAAAAATGGCGCAAAACGTGCGGAGCACCCTAGCGGCCGAGGAAATCCAGTTTTTTCCGCGAAAAAATCAAAAGCTCGCGAACGCCAGCCTAAACTAGTCACAATCCAACTGCGAGCAAATGACCCGACAAATGGCGCAAAACATTCGGAGCACCCTAGCGGCCGAGGAAATCCAGTTTTTTCCGCGAAAAAATCAAAAGCTCGCGAACGCCAGCATAAACTAGTCACAATCCAACTGCGAGCAAATGACCCGAAAAATGGCGCAAAACATTCGGAGCACCCTAGCGGCCGAGGAAATCCAGTTTTTTTCCGTGAAAAAATCAAAAGCTCGCGAACGCCAGCCAAAACTAGTCACAATCCAACTGTGAGCAAATGAGCCGAAAAATGGCGCAAAACGTTCGTAGCAACCTAGCGGCCGAGGAAATCCAGTTTTTTCCGCGAAAAAATCAAAAGCTCGCGAACGCCAGCCAAAACTAGTCACAATCCAACTGCGAGCAAATGACCCGAAAAATGGCGCAAAACGTGCGGAGCACCCTAGCGGTCGAGGAAATCCAGTTTTTTCCGCGAAAAAATCAAAAGCTCGCGAACGCCAGCCTAAACTAGTCACAATCCAACTGCGAGCAAATGACCCGAAAAATGGCGCAAAACATTCGGAGCACCCTAGCGGCCGAGGAAATCCAGTTTTTTTCCGCGAAAAAATCAAAAGCTCGCGAACGCCAGCCTAAACTAGTCACAATCCAACTGCGAGCAAATGACCCGAAAAATGGCGCAAAACGTTCGTAGCACCCTAGCGGCCGAGGAAATCCAGTTTTTTTCCGCGAAAAAATCAAAAGCTCGCGAACGCCAGCCTAAACTAGTCACAATCCAACTGCGAGCAAATGACCCGAAAAATGGCGCAAAACGTTCGTAGCACCCTAGCGGCCGAGGAAATCTAGTTTTTTCCGCGAAAAAACAAAAGCTCGCGAACGCCAGCCAAAACTAGTCACAATCCAACTGCGAGCAAATGACCCGAAAAATGGCGCAAAACGTTCGTAGCACCCTAGCGGCCGAGGAAATCCAGGTTGTTCCGCGAAAAAATCAACAGCCCGCGAACGCCAGCCAAAACAAGGCACAATCCAACTGCGAGCAAATGACCTGAAAAATGGCGCGAAACGTTCGGAGCACCCTAGCGGCCGAGAAAATCCAGGTTGTTCCGCGAAAAAATCAACAGCCCGCGAACGCCAGCCAAAACAAGGCACAATCCAACTGCGAGCAAATGACCCGAAAAATGGCGCAAAACGTTCGGAGCACCGTAGCGGCCGAGGAAATCCAGTTTTTTCCGCGAAAAAATCAAAAGCTCGTGAACGCCAGCCAAAACTAGTCACAATCCAACTGCGAGCAAATGACCCGAAAACTGGCGCAAAACGTTCGTAGCACCGTAGCGGCCGAGGAAATCCAGTTTTTTCCGCGAAAAAATCAAAAGCTCGTGAACGCCAGCCAAAACTAGTCACAATCCAACTGCGAGCAAATGACCCGAAAAATGGCGCAAAACGTTCGGAGCACCCTAGCGGCCGACAAAACCCAGTTTTTTTGCGAAAAAATTAAAAGCTCGCGAACGCCAGCCAAAACTAGCCTCAATCCAACTGCGAGCAAATGACCCGAAAAATGGCGCAAAACATTCGGAGCACCCTAGCGGCCGAGGAAATCCAGTTTTTTCCGCGAAAGAATCAAAAGCTCGCGAACGCCAGCCAAAACTAGCCACAATCCAACTGCGAGAAAATGACCCGAAAAATGGCGCAAAACATTCGGAGCACCCTAGCTGCCGAGGAAATCCAGTTTTTTCCGCGAAAAAATCAAAAGCTCGCGAACGCCAGCCAAAACTAGTCACAATCCAACTGCGAGCAAATGACCCGAAAAATGGCGCAAAACGTGCGGAGCACCCTAGCGGCCGAGGAAATCCAGTTTTTTCCGCGAAAAAATCAAAAGCTCGCGAACGCCAGCCTAAACTAGTCACAATCCAACTGCGAGCAAATGACCCGACAAATGGCGCAAAACATTCGGAGCACCCTAGCGGCCGAGGAAATCCAGTTTTTTCCGCGAAAAAATCAAAAGCTCGCGAACGCCAGCATAAACTAGTCACAATCCAACTGCGAGCAAATGACCCGAAAAATGGCGCAAAACATTCGGAGCACCCTAGCGGCCGAGGAAATCCAGTTTTTTTCCGTGAAAAAATCAAAAGCTCGCGAACGCCAGCCAAAACTAGTCACAATCCAACTGTGAGCAAATGAGCCGAAAAATGGCGCAAAACGTTCGTAGCAACCTAGCGGCCGAGGAAATCCAGTTTTTTCCGCGAAAAAATCAAAAGCTCGCGAACGCCAGCCAAAACTAGTCACAATCCAACTGCGAGCAAATGACCCGAAAAATGGCGCAAAACGTGCGGAGCACCCT
Organism: Oxycera nigricornis; assembly: GCA_963942545.1. NCBI lineage: Eukaryota > Metazoa > Arthropoda > Insecta > Diptera > Stratiomyidae > Oxycera > Oxycera nigricornis. The sequence goes on along the minus strand of OZ012659.1, from coordinate 25,396,722 downwards.
AGCGGTCGAGGAAATCCAGTTTTTTCCGCGAAAAAATCAAAAGCTCGCGAACGCCAGCCTAAACTAGTCACAATCCAACTGCGAGCAAATGACCCGAAAAATGGCGCAAAACATTCGGAGCACCCTAACGGCCGAGGAAATCCAGTTTTTTTCCGCGAAAAAATCAAAAGCTCGCGAACGCCAGCCTAAACTAGTCACAATCCAACTGCGAGCAAATGACCCGAAAAATGGCGCAAAACGTTCGTAGCACCCTAGCGGCCGAGGAAATCCAGTTTTTTTCCGCGAAAAAATCAAAAGCTCGCGAACGCCAGCCTAAACTAGTCACAATCCAACTGCGAGCAAATGACCCGAAAAATGGCGCAAAACGTTCGTAGCACCCTAGCGGCCGAGGAAATCTAGTTTTTTCCGCGAAAAAACAAAAGCTCGCGAACGCCAGCCAAAACTAGTCACAATCCAACTGCGAGCAAATGACCCGAAAAATGGCGCAAAACGTTCGTAGCACCCTAGCGGCCGAGGAAATCCAGGTTGTTCCGCGAAAAAATCAACAGCCCGCGAACGCCAGCCAAAACAAGGCACAATCCAACTGCGAGCAAATGACCTGAAAAATGGCGCGAAACGTTCGGAGCACCCTAGCGGCCGAGAAAATCCAGGTTGTTCCGCGAAAAAATCAACAGCCCGCGAACGCCAGCCAAAACAAGGCACAATCCAACTGCGAGCAAATGACCCGAAAAATGGCGCAAAACGTTCGGAGCACCCTAGCGGACGAGGAAATCCAGTTTTTTCCGCGAAAAAATCAAAAGCTCGCAAACGCCAGCCAAAACTAGTCACAATCCAACTGTGAGCAAATGACCCGAAAAAGGGCGCAAAATGTTCGTAGCACCCTAGCGGCCGAGGAAATCCAGTTTTTTCCGCGAAAAAATCAAAAGCTCGCGAACGCCAGCCAAAACTAGTCACAATCCAACTGCGAGCAAATGACCCGAAAATAGGCGCAAAACGTTCGGAGCACCCTAGCGGCCGACAAAACCCAGTTTTTTCCGCGAAAAAATCAAAAGCTCGCGAACGCCAGCCAAAACTAGTCACAATCCAACTGCGAGCAAATGACCCGAAAAATGGCGCAAAACGTTCGGAGCACCCTAGCGGCCGAGGAAATCCAGTTTTTTCCGCGAAAAAATCAAAAGCTCGCGAACGCCAGCCAAAACTAGTCACCATCCAACTGCGAGCAAATGACCCGAAAAATGGCGCAAAACGTTCGGAGCACCCTAGCGGCCGAGGAAATCCAGTTTTTTCCGCGAAAAAATCAAAAGCTCGCGAACGCCAGCCCAAACTAGTCACAATCCAACTGCGAGCAAATGACCCGAAAAAGGGCGCAAAATGTTCGTAGCACACTAGCGGCCGAGGAAATCCAGTTTTTTCCGCGAAAAAATTAAAAGCTCGCGAACGCCAGCCAAAACTAGTCACAATCCAACTGCGAGCAAATGACCCGCAAAATGGCGCAAAACGTGCGGAGCACCCTAGCGGCCGAGGAAATCCAGTTTTTTCCGCGAAAAAATCAAAAGCTCGTGAACGCCAGCCAAAACTAGTCACAATCCAACTGCGAGCAAATGACCCGAAAACTGGCGCAAAACGTTCGTAGCACCGTAGCGGCCGAGGAAATCCAGTTTTTTCCGCGAAAAAATCAAAAGCTCGCGAACGCCAGCCAAAACTAGCCACAATCCAACTGCGAGCAAATGACCCGAAAAATGGCGCAAAAGATTCGGAGCACGCTAGCGGCCGAGGAAATCCAGTTTTTTCCGCGAAAAAATCAAAAGCTCGCGAACGCCAGCCAAAACTAGTCACCATCCAACTGCGAGCAAATGACCCGAAAAATGGCGCAAAACGTTCGGAGCACCCTAGCGGCCGAGGAAATCCAGTTTTTTCCGCGAAAAAATCAAAAGCTCGCGAACGCCAGCCCAAACTAGTCACAATCCAACTGCGAGCAAATGAACCGAAAAATGGCGCATAACGCTCGGAGCACCCTAGCGGTCGAGGAAATCCAGTTTTTTCCGCGAAAAAATCAACAGCTCGCGAACGCCAGCCAAAACTAGTCACAATCCAACTGCGAGCAAATGACCCGAAAAATGGCGCATAACGCTCGGAGCACCCTAGCGGCCGCGGAAATCCAGTTTTTTCCGCGAAAAAATCAAAAGCTCGCGAACGCCAGCCAAAACTAGTCACAATCCAACTGCGGGCAAATGACCCGAAAAATGCCGCATAACGCTCGGAGCACCCTAGCGGTCGAGGAAATCCAGTTTTTTCCGCGAAAAAATCAAAAGCTCGCGAACGCCAGCCAAAACTAGTCACAATCCAACTGTGAGCAAATGACCCGAAAAATGGCGCAAAACGTTCGTAGCACCGTAGCGGCCGAGGAAATCCAGTTTTTTCCGCGAAAAAATCAAAAGCTCGTGAACGCCAGCCAAAACTAGTCACAATCCAACTGCGAGCAAATGACCCGAAAACTGGCGCAAAACGTTCGTAGCACCGTAGCGGCCGAGCAAATCCAGTTTTTTCCGCGAAAAAATCAAAAGCTCGTGAACGCCAGCCAAAACTAGTCACAATCCAACTGCGAGCAAATGACCCGAAAACTGGCGCAAAACGTTCGGAGCACCCTAGCGGCCGACAAAACCCATTTTTTTTGCGAAAAAATTAAAAGCTCGCGAACGCCAGCCAAAACTAGCCACAATCCAACTGCGAGCAAATGACCCGAAAAATGGCGCAAAAGATTCGGAGCACGCTAGCGGCCGAGAAAATCCAGTTTTTTCCGCGAAAAAATCAAAAGCTCGCGAACGCCAGTCAAAACTAGTCACAATCCAAATGCGACCAAATGACCCGAAAAATGGCGCATAACGTTCGGAGCACCCTAGCGGTCGAGCAAATCCAGTTTTTTCCGCAAAAAAATCAAAAGCTCGCGAACGCCAGCCAAAACTAGCCACAATCCAACTGCGAGCAAATGACCCGAAAAATGGCGCAAAACATTCGGAGCACCCTAGCGGCCGAGGAAATCCATTTTTTTCCGCGAAAAAATCAAAAGCTCGCGAACGCCAGCCAAAACTAGTCACAATCCAACTGCGAGCAAATGACCCGAAAATAGGCGCAAAACGTTCGGAGCACCCTAGCGGCCGACAAAACCCAGTTTTTTCCGCGAAAAAATCAAAAGCTCGCGAACGCCAGCCAAAACTAGCCACAATCCAACTGCGAGCAAATGACCCGAAAAATGGCGCAAAAGATTCGGAGCACGCTAGCGGCCGAGAAAATCCAGTTTTTTCCGCGAAAAAATCAAAAGCTCGCGAACGCCAGTCAAAACATGTCACAATCCAAATGCGACCAAATGACCCGAAAAATGGCGCATAACGTTCGGAGCACCCTAGCGGTCGAGCAAATCCAGTTTTTTCCGCAAAAAAATCAAAAGCTCGCGAACGCCAGCCAAAACTAGTCACAATCCAACTGCGAGCAAATGACCCGAAAAATGGCGCAAAACGTTCGGAGCACCCTAGCGGCCGAGGAAATCCAGTTTTTTCCGCGAAAAAATCAAAAGCTCGCGAACGCCAGCCAAAACTAGTCACCATCCAACTGCGAGCAAATGACCCGAAAAATGGCGCAAAACGTTCGGAGCACCCTAGCGACCGAGGAAATCCAGTTTTTTCCGCGAAAAAATCAAAAGCTCGCGAACGCCAGCCAAAACTAGTCACAATCCAACTGTGAGCAAATGACCCGAAAAATGGCGCAAAACGTGCGGAGCACCCTTGCGGCCGAGGAAATCCATTTTTTTCCGCGAAAAAATCAAAAGCTCGCGAACGCCAGCCAAAACTAGTCACAATCCAACTGCGAGCAAATGACCCGAAAATAGGCGCAAAACGTTCGGAGCACCCTAGCGGCCGACAAAACCCAGTTTTTTCCGCGAAAAAATCAAAAGCTCGCGAACGCCAGCCAAAACTAGCCACAATCCAACTGCGAGAAAATGACCCGAAAAATGGCGCAAAACATTCGGAGCACCCTAGCGGCCGAGGAAATCCAGTTTTTTCCGCGAAAAAATCAAAAGCTCGCGAACGCCAGCCAAAACTAGTCACAATCCAACTGCGAGCAAATGACCCGAAAAATGGCGCAAAACGTTCGTAGCACCCTAGCGGCCGAGGAAATCCAGGTTGTTCCGCGAAAAAATCAACAGCCCGCGAACGCCAGCAAAAACAAGGCACAATCCAACTGCGAGCAAATGACCCGAAAAATGGCGCAAAACGTGCGGAGCACCCTAGCGGCCGAGGAAATCCAGTTTTTTCCGCGAAAAAATCAAAAGCTCGCGAACGCCAGCCTAAACTAGTCACAATCCAACTGCGAGCAAATGACCCGAAAAATGGCGCAAAACATTCGGAGCACCCTAGCGGCCGAGGAAATCCAGTTTTTTTCCGCGAAAAAATCAAAAGCTCGCGAACGCCAGCCTAAACTAGTCACAATCCAACTGCGAGCAAATGACCCGAAAAATGGCGCAAAACGTTCGTAGCACCCTAGCGGCCGAGGAAATCCAGTTTTTTTCCGCGAAAAAATCAAAAGCTCGCGAACGCCAGCCTAAACTAGTCACAATCCAACTGCGAGCAAATGACCCGAAAAATGGCGCAAAACGTTCGTAGCACCCTAGCGGCCGAGGAAATCTAGTTTTTTCCGCGAAAAAACAAAAGCTCGCGAACGCCAGCCAAAACTAGTCACAATCCAACTGCGAGCAAATGACCCGAAAAATGGCGCAAAACGTGCGGAGCACCCTAGCGGCCGAGGAAATCCAGTTTTTTCCGCGAAAAAATCAAAAGCTCGCGAACGCCAGCCTAAACTAGTCACAATCCAACTGCGAGCAAATGACCCGAAAAATGGCGCAAAACATTCGGAGCACCCTAGCGGCCGAGGAAATCCAGTTTTTTTCCGCGAAAAAATCAAAAGCTCGCGAACGCCAGCCTAAACTAGTCACAATCCAACTGCGAGCAAATGACCCGAAAAATAGCGCAAAACGTTCGTAGCACCCTAGCGGCCGAGGAAATCCAGTTTTTTTCCGCGAAAAAATCAAAAGCTCGCGAACGCCAGCCTAAACTAGTCACAATCCAACTGCGAGCAAATGACCCGAAAAATGGCGCAAAACGTTCGTAGCACCCTAGCGGCCGAGGAAATCTAGTTTTTTCCGCGAAAAAACAAAAGCTCGCGAACGCCAGCCAAAACTAGTCACAATCCAACTGCGAGCAAATGACCCGAAAAATGGCGCAAAACGTTCGTAGCACCCTAGCGGCCGAGGAAATCCAGGTTGTTCCGCGAAAAAATCAACAGCCCGCGAACGCCAGCAAAAACAAGGCACAATCCAACTGCGAGCAAATGACCCGAAAAATGGCGCAAAACGTGCGGAGCACCCTAGCGGCCGAGGAAATCCAGTTTTTTCCGCGAAAAAATCAAAAGCTCGCGAACGCCAGCCTAAACTAGTCACAATCCAACTGCGAGCAAATGACCCGAAAAATGGCGCAAAACATTCGGAGCACCCTAGCGGCCGAGGAAATCCAGTTTTTTTCCGCGAAAAAATCAAAAGCTCGCGAACGCCAGCCTAAACTAGTCACAATCCAACTGCGAGCAAATGACCCGAAAAATGGCGCAAAACGTTCGTAGCACCCTAGCGGCCGAGGAAATCCAGTTTTTTTCCGCGAAAAAATCAAAAGCTCGCGAACGCCAGCCTAAACTAGTCACAATCCAACTGCGAGCAAATGACCCGAAAAATGGCGCAAAACGTTCGTAGCACCCTAGCGGCCGAGGAAATCTAGTTTTTTCCGCGAAAAAACAAAAGCTCGCGAACGCCAGCCAAAACTAGTCACAATCCAACTGCGAGCAAATGACCCGAAAAATGGCGCGAAACGTTCGGAGCACCCTAGCGGCCGAGAAAATCCAGGTTGTTCCGCGAAAAAATCAACAGCCCGCGAATGCCAGCCAAAACAAGGCACAATCCAACTGCGAGCAAATGACCCGAAAAATGGCGCAAAACGTTCGGAGCACCCTAGCGGACGAGGAAATCCAGTTTTTTCCGCGAAAAAATCAAAAGCTCGCAAACGCCAGCCAAAACTAGTCACAATCCAACTGTGAGCAAATGAGCCGAAAAATGGCGCAAAACGTTCGTAGCAACCTAGCGGCCGAGGAAATCCAGTTTTTTCCGCGAAAAAATCAAAAGCTCGCGAACGCCAGCCAAAACTAGTCACAATCCAACTGCGAGCAAATGACCCGAAAAATGGCGCAAAACGTGCAGAGCACCCTAGCGGCCGAGGAAATCCAGTTTTTTCCGCGAAAAAATCAAAAGCTCGCGAACGCCAGCCTAAACTAGTCACAATCCAACTGCGCGCAAATGACCCAAAAAATGGCGCAAAACATTCGGAGCACCCTAGCGGCCGAGGAAATCCAGTTTTTTTCCGCGAAAAAATCAAAAGCTCGCGAACGCCAGCCTAAACTAGTCACAATCCAACTGCGAGCAAATGACCCGAAAAATGGCGCAAAACGTTCGTAGCACCCTAGCGGCCGAGGAAATCCAGTTTTTTTCCGCGAAAAAATCAAAAGCTCGCGAACGCCAGCCTAAACTAGTCACAATCCAACTGCGAGCAAATGACCCGAAAAATGGCGCAAAACGTTCGTAGCACCCTAGCGGCTGAGGAAATCTAGTTTTTTCCGCGAAAAAACAAAAGCTCGCGAACGCCAGCCAAAACTAGTCACAATCCAACTGCGAGCAAATGACCCGAAAAATGGCGCAAAACGTTCGTAGCAACCTAGCGGCCGAGGAAATCCAGGTTGTTCCGCGAAAAAATCAACAGCCCGCGAACGCCAGCCAAAACAAGGCACAATCCAACTGCGAGCAAATGACCTGAAAAATGGCGCGAAACGTTCGGAGCACCCTAGCGGGCGAGAAAATCCAGGTTGTTCCGCGAAAAAATCAAAAGCTCGCGAACGCCAGCCTAAACTAGTCACAATCCAACTGCGCGCAAATGACCCAAAAAATGGCGCAAAACATTCGGAGCACCCTAGCGGCCGAGGAAATCCAGTTTTTTTCCGCGAAAAAATCAAAAGCTCGCGAACGCCAGCCTAAACTAGTCACAATCCAACTGCGAGCAAATGACCCGAAAAATGGCGCAAAACGTTCGTAGCACCCTAGCGGCTGAGGAAATCTAGTTTTTTCCGCGAAAAAACAAAAGCTCGCGAACGCCAGCCAAAACTAGTCACAATCCAACTGCGAGCAAATGACCCGAAAATAGGCGCAAAACGTTCGGAGCACCCTAGCGGCCGACAAAACCCAGTTTTTTCCGCGAAAAAATCAAAAGCCCGCGAACGCCAGCCAAAACTAGTCCCAATCCAACTGCGAGCAAATGACCCGAAAAATGGCGCAAAACGTGCGGAGCACCCTAGCGGCCGAGGAAATCCATTTTTTTCCGCGAAAAAATCAAAAGCTCGCGAACGCCAGCCAAAACTAGTCACAATCCAACTGCGAGCAAATGACCCGAAAAATGGCGCAAAACGTTCGGAGCACCCTAGCAGGCGAGAAAATCTAGTTTTTTCCGCGAAAAAATCAAAAGCTCGCGAACGCCAGCCAAAACTAGTCCCAATCCAACTGCGAGCAAATGACCCGAAAAATGGCGCAAAACGTTCGGAGCACCCTAGCGGCCGAGGAAATCCAGTTTTTTCCGCGAAAAAATCAAAAGCTCGCGAACGCCAGCCAAAACTAGTCACAATCCAACTGCGAGCAGATGACCCGAAAAACGGCGCAAAACGTTCGGAGCACCCTAGCGGCCGAGGAAATCCAGTTTTTTCCGCGAAAAAATCAAAAGCTCGCGAACGCCAGCCAAAACTAGTCACAATCCAACTGCGAGCAAATGACCCGAAAAATGGCGCAAAACGTTCGTAGCACCCTAGCAGGCGAGAAAATCCAGTTTTTTCCGCGAAAAAATCAGAAGCTCGCGAACGCCAGCCAAAACTAGTCACAATCCAACTGCGAGCAAATGACCCGAAAAATGGCGCAAAACGTTCGGAGCACCCTAGCGGCCGAGGAAATCCAGTTTTTTCCGCGAAAAAACCAAAAGCCCGCGAACGCCAGCTAAAACTAGTCTCAATCCAACTGCGAGCAAATGAACCGAAAAATGGCGCAAAACGTGCGGAGCACCCTAGCGGCCGAGGAAATCTAGTTTTTTCCGCGAAAAAACAAAAGCTCGCGAACGCCAGCCAAAACTAGTCACAATCCAACTGCGAGCAAATGATCCGAAAAATGGCGCAAAACGTTCGGAGCACCCTAGCGGCCGAGGAAATCCAGGTTGTTCCGCGAAAAAATCAACAGCCCGCGAACGCCAGCAAAAACAAGGCACAATCCAACTGCGAGCAAATGACCCGAAAAATGGCGCAAAACGTGCGGAGCACCCTAGCGGCCGAGGAAATCCAGTTTTTTCCGCGAAAAAATCAAAAGCTCGCGAACGCCAGCCTAAACTAGTCACAATCCAACTGCGAGCAAATGACCCGAAAAATGGCGCAAAACATTCGGAGCACCCTAGCGGCCGAGGAAATCCAGTTTTTTTCCGCGAAAAAATCAAAAGCTCGCGAACGCCAGCCTAAACTAGTCACAATCCAACTGCGAGCAAATGACCCGAAAAATGGCGCAAAACGTTCGTAGCACCCTAGCGGCCGAGGAAATCCAGTTTTTTTCCGCGAAAAAATCAAAAGCTCGCGAACGCCAGCCTAAACTAGTCACAATCCAACTGCGAGCAAATGACCCGAAAAATGGCGCAAAACGTTCGTAGCACCCTAGCGGCCGAGGAAATCTAGTTTTTTCCGCGAAAAAACAAAAGCTCGCGAACGCCAGCCAAAACTAGTCACAATCCAACTGCGAGCAAATGACCCGAAAAATGGCGCGAAACGTTCGGAGCACCCTAGCGGCCGAGAAAATCCAGGTTGTTCCGCGAAAAAATCAACAGCCCGCGAATGCCAGCCAAAACAAGGCACAATCCAACTGTGAGCAAATGAGCCGAAAAATGGCGCAAAACGTTCGTAGCAACCTAGCGGCCGAGGAAATCCAGTTTTTTCCGCGAAAAAATCAAAAGCTCGCGAACGCCAGCCAAAACTAGTCACAATCCAACTGCGAGCAAATGACCCGAAAAATGGCGCAAAACGTGCGGAGCACCCTAGCGGCCGAGGAAATCCAGTTTTTTCCGCGAAAAAATCAAAAGCTCGCGAACGCCAGCCTAAACTAGTCACAATCCAACTGCGAGCAAATGACCCAAAAAATGGCGCAAAACATTCGGAGCACCCTAGCGGCCGAGGAAATCCAGTTTTTTTCCGCGAAAAAATCAAAAGCTCGCGAACGCCAGCCTAAACTAGTCACAATCCAACTGCGAGCAAATGACCCGAAAAATGGCGCAAAACGTTCGTAGCACCTTAGCGGCCGAGGAAATCCAGTTTTTTTCCGCGAAAAAATCAAAAGCTCGCGAACGCCAGCCTAAACTAGTCACAATCCAACTGCGAGCAAATGATCCGAAAAATGGCGCAAAACGTTCGTAGCACCCTAGCGGCCGAGGAAATCTAGTTTTTTCCGCGAAAAAACAAAAGCTCGCGAACGCCAGCCAAAACTAGTCACAATCCAACTGCGAGCAAATGACCCGAAAAATGGCGCGAAACGTTCGGAGCACCCTAGCGACCGAGAAAATCCAGGTTGTTCCGCGAAAAAATCAACAGCCCGCGAATGCCAGCCAAAACAAGGCACAATCCAACTGCGAGCAAATGACCCGAAAAATGGCGCAAAACGTTCGGAGCACCCTAGCGGACGAGGAAATCCAGTTTTTTCCGCGAAAAAATCAAAAGCTCGCAAACGCCAGCCAAAACTAGTCACAATCCAACTGTGAGCAAATGAGCCGAAAAATGGCGCAAAACGTTCGTAGCAACCTAGCGGCCGAGGAAATCCAGTTTTTTCCGCGAAAAAATCAAAAGCTCGCGAACGCCAGCCAAAACTAGTCACAATCCAACTGCGAGCAAATGACCCGAAAAATGGCGCAAAACGTGCGGAGCACCCTAGCGGCCGAGGAAATCCAGTTTTTTCCGCGAAAAAATCAAAAGCTCGCGAACGCCAGCCTAAACTAGTCACAATCCAACTGCGAGCAAATGACCCAAAAAATGGCGCAAAACATTCGGAGCACCCTAGCGGCCGAGGAAATCCAGTTTTTTTCCGCGAAAAAATCAAAAGCTCGCGAACGCCAGCCTAAACTAGTCACAATCCAACTGCGAGCAAATGACCCGAAAAATGGCGCAAAACGTTCGTAGCACCTTAGCGGCCGAGGAAATCCAGTTTTTTTCCGCGAAAAAATCAAAAGCTCGCGAACGCCAGCCTAAACTAGTCACAATCCAACTGCGAGCAAATGACCCGAAAAATGGCGCAAAACGTTCGTAGCACCCTAGCGGCTGAGGAAATCTAGTTTTTTCCGCGAAAAAACAAAAGCTCGCGAACGCCAGCCAAAACTAGTCACAATCCAACTGCGAGCAAATGACCCGAAAAATGGCGCAAAACGTTCGTAGCAACCTAGCGGCCGAGGAAATCCAGGTTGTTCCGCGAAAAAATCAACAGCCCGCGAACGCCAGCCAAAACAAGGCACAATCCAACTGCGAGCAAATGACCTGAAAAATGGCGCGAAACGTTCGGAGCACCCTAGCGGCCGAGAAAATCCAGGTTGTTCCGCGAAAAAATCAACAGCCCGCGAACGCCAGCCAAAACAAGGCACAATCCAACTGCGAGCAAATGACCCGAAAAATGGCGCAAAACGTTCGGAGCACCCTAGCGGACGAGGAAATCCAGTTTTTTCCGCGAAAAAATCAAAAGCTCGCAAACGCCAGCCAAAACTAGTCACAATCCAACTGCGAGCAAATGACCCGCAAAATGGCGCAAAACGTGCGGAGCACCCTAGCGGCCGAGGAAATCCAGTTTTTTCCGCGAAAAAATCAAAAGCTCGCGAACGCCAGCCAAAACTAGTCACAATCCAACTGCGAGCAAATGACCCGAAAATAGGCGCAAAACGTTCGGAGCACCCTAGCGGCCGACAAAACCCAGTTTTTTCCGCGAAAAAATCAAAAGCTCGCGAACGCCAGCCAAAACTAGTCCCAATCCAACTGCGAGCAAATGACCCGAAAAATGGCGCAAAACGTGCGGAGCACCCTAGCGGCCGAGGAAATCCATTTTTTTCCGCGAAAAAATCAAAAGCTCGCGAACGCCAGCCAAAACTAGTCACAATCCAACTGCGAGCAAATGACCCGAAAAATGGCGCAAAACGTTCGGAGCACCCTAGCAGGCGAGAAAATCTAGTTTTTTCCGCGAAAAAATCAAAAGCTCGCGAACGCCAGCCAAAACTAGTCCCAATCCAACTGCGAGCAAATGACCCGAAAAATGGCGCAAAACGTTCGGAGCACCCTAGCGGCCGAGGAAATCCAGTTTTTTCCGCGAAAAAATCAAAAGCTCGCGAACGCCAGCCAAAACTAGTCACAATCCAACTGCGAGCAGATGACCCGAAAAACGGCGCAAAACGTTCGGAGCACCCTAGCGGCCGAGGAAATCCAGTTTTTTCCGCGAAAAAATCAAAAGCTCGCGAACGCCAGCCAAAACTAGTCACAATCCAACTGCGAGCAAATGACCCGAAAAATGGCGCAAAACGTTCGTAGCACCCTAGCAGGCGAAAAAATCCAGTTTTTTCCGCGAAAAAATCAGAAGCTCGCGAACGCCAGCCAAAACTAGTCACAATCCAACTGCGAGCAAATGACCCGAAAAATGGCGCAAAACGTTCGGAGCACCCTAGCGGCCGAGGAAATCCAGTTTTTTCCGCGAAAAAACCAAAAGCCCGCGAACGCCAGCTAAAACTAGTCTCAATCCAACTGCGAGCAAATGAACCGAAAAATGGCGCAAAACGTGCGGAGCACCCTAACGGCCGAGAAAATCCAGTTTTTTTCGCGAAAAAATCAAAAGCTCGCGAACGCCAGCCAAAACTAGTCACAATCCAACTGCGAGCAAATGATCCGAAAAATGGCGCAAAACGTTCGGAGCACCCTAGCGGCCGAGGAAATCCAGTTTTTTCCGCGAGAAAATCAAAAGCTCGCGAACGCCAGCCAAAACATGTCACAATCCAACTGCGAGGAAATGACCCGAAAAAATGGCGCAAAACGTTCGGAGCACCCTAGCGGCCGAGGAAATCCAGTTTTTTCCGCGAAAAAACCAAAAGCCCGCGAACGCCAGCTAAAACTAGTCTCAATCCAACTGCGAGCAAATGACCCGAAAAATGGCGCAAAACGTTCGGAGCGCCCTAACGGCCGAGAAAGTCCAGTTTTTTCCGCGAAAAAATCAAAAGCTCGCGAACGCCAGCCAAAACAAGTCACAATCCAACTGCGAGCAGATGACCCGAAAAATGGCGCAAAACGTTCGGAGCACCCTAGCGGCCGAGGAAATCCAGTTTTTTCCGCGAAAAAATCAAAAGCTCGCGAACGCCAGCCAAAACTAGTCACAATCCAACTGCGAGCAAATGACCCGAAAAATGGCGCATAACGCTCGGAGCACCCTAGCGGTCGAGGAAATCCAGTTTTTTCCGCGAAAAAATCAAAAGCTCGCGAACGCCAGCCAAAACTAGTCACAATCCAACTGCGAGCAAATGACCCGAAAAATGGCGCAAAACGTGCGGAGCACCCTAGCGGCCGAGGAAATCCATTTTTTCCGCGAAAAAATCAAAAGCTCGCGAACGCCAGCCAAAACTAGTCACAATCCAACTGCGAGCAAATGACCCGAAAAATGGCGCAAAACGTTCGGAGCACCCTAGCAGGCGAGAAAATCTAGTTTTTTCCGCGAAAAAATCAAAAGCTCGCGAACGCCAGCCAAAACTAGTCCCAATCCAACTGCGAGCAAATGACCCGAAAAATGGCGCAAAACGTTCGGAGCACCCTAGCGGCCGAGGAAATCCAGTTTTTTCCGCGAAAAAATCAAAAGCTCGCGAACGCCAGCCAAAACTAGTCACAATCCAACTGCGAGCAGATGACCCGAAAAACGGCGCAAAACGTTCGGAGCACCCTAGCGGCCGAGGAAATCCAGTTTTTTCCGCGAAAAAATCAAAAGCTCGCGAACGCCAGCCAAAACTAGTCACAATCCAACTGCGAGCAAATGACCCGAAAAATGGCGCAAAACGTTCGTAGCACCCTAGCAGGCGAGAAAATTCAGTTTTTTCCGCGAAAAAATCAGAAGCTCGCGAACGCCAGCCAAAACTAGTCACAATCCAACTGCGAGCAAATGACCCGAAAAATGGCGCAAAACGTTCGGAGCACCCTAGCGGCCGAGGAAATCCAGTTTTTTTTCGCGAAAAAATCAAAAGCTCGCGAACGCCAGCCAAAACTAGTCACAATCCAACTGCGAGCAAATGATCCGAAAAATGGCGCAAAACGTTCGGAGCACCCTAGCGGCCGAGGAAATCCAGTTTTTTCCGCGAGAAAATCAAAAGCTCGCGAACGCCAGCCAAAACTAGTCACAATCCAACTGCGAGCAAATGACCCGAAAAAATGGCGCAAAACGTTCGGAGCACCCTAGCGGCCGAGGAAATCCAGTTTTTTCCGCGAAAAAACCAAAAGCCCGCGAACGCCAGCTAAAACTAGTCTCAATCCAACTGCGAGCAAATGACCCGAAAAATGGCGCAAAACGTTCGGAGCACCCTAACGGCCGAGAAAGTCCAGTTTTTTCCGCGAAAAAATCAAAAGCTCGCGAACGCCAGCCAAAACAAGTCACAATCCAACTGCGAGCAGATGACCCGAAAAATGGCGCAAAACGTTCGGAGCACCCTAGCGGCCGAGGAAATCCAGTTTTTTCCGCGAAAAAATCAAAAGCTCGCGAACGCCAGCCAAATCTAGTCACAATCCAACTGCGAGCAAATGACCCGAAAAATGGCGCAAAACGTTCGTAGCACCCTAGCAGGCGAGAAAATCCAGTTTTTTCCGCGAAAAAATCAGAAGCTCGCGAACGCCAGCCAAAACTAGTCACAATCCAACTGCGAGCAAATGACCCGAAAAATGGCGCAAAACGTTCGGAGCACCCTAGCGGCCGAGGAAATCCAGTTTTTTCCGCGAAAAAACCAAAAGCCCGCGAACGCCAGCTAAAACTAGTCACAATCCAACTGCGAGCAAATGAACCGAAAAATGGCGCAAAACGTGCGGAGCACCCTAACGGCCGAGAAAATCCAGTTTTTTTCGCGAAAAAATCAAAAGCTCGCGAACGCCAGCATAAACTAGTCACAATCCAACTGCGAGCAAATGATCCGAAAAATGGCGCAAAACGTTCGGAGCACCCTAGCGGCCGAGGAAATCCAGTTTTTTCCGCGAGAAAATCAAAAGCTCGCGAACGCCAGCCAAAACTAGTCACAATCCAACTGCGAGCAAATGACCCGAAAAATGGCGCAAAACGTTCGGAGCACCCTAGCGGCCGAGGAAATCCAGTTTTTTCCGCGAAAAAACCAAAAGCCCGCGAACGCCAGCTAAAACTAGTCTCAATCCAACTGCGAGCAAATGAACCGAAAAATGGCGCAAAACGTTCGGAGCACCCTAACGGCCGAGAAAATCCAGTTTTTTCCGCGAAAAAATCAAAAGCTCGCGAACGCCAGCCAAAACAAGTCACAATCCAACTGCGAGCAGATGACCCGAAAAATGGCGCAAAACGTTCGGAGCACCCTAGCGGCCGAGGAAATCCAGTTTTTTCCGCGAAAAAATCAAAAGCTCGCGAACGCCAGCCAAAACTAGTCACAATCCAACTGCGAGCAAATGACCCGAAAAATGGCGCAAAACGTTCGTAGCACCCTAGCAGGCGAGAAAATCCAGTTTTTTCCGCGAAAAAATCAGAAGCTCGCGAACGCCAGCCAAAACTAGTCACAATCCAACTGCGAGCAAATGACCCGAAAAATGGCGCAAAACGTTCGGAGCACCCTAGCGGCCGAGGAAATCCAGTTTTTTCCGCGAAAAAACCAAAAGCCCGCGAACGCCAGCCAAAACTAGTCACAATCCAACTGCGAGCAAATGACCCGAAAAATGGCGCATAACGCTCGGAGCACCCTAGCGGTCGAGGAAATCCAGTTTTTTCCGCGAAAAAATCAAAAGCTCGCGAACGCCAGCCAAAACTAGTCACAATCCAACTGCGAGCAAATGACCCGAAAAATGGCGCAAAACGTGCGGAGCACCCTAGCGGCCGAGGAAATCCATTTTTTCCGCGAAAAAATCAAAAGCTCGCGAACGCCAGCCAAAACTAGTCACAATCCAACTGCGAGCAAATGACCCGAAAAATGGCGCAAAACGTTCGGAGCACCCTAGCAGGCGAGAAAATCTAGTTTTTTCCGCGAAAAAATCAAAAGCTCGCGAACGCCAGCCAAAACTAGTCCCAATCCAACTGCGAGCAAATGACCCGAAAAATGGCGCAAAACGTTCGGAGCACCCTAGCGGCCGAGGAAATCCAGTTTTTTCCGCGAAAAAATCAAAAGCTCGCGAACGCCAGCCAAAACTAGTCACAATCCAACTGCGAGCAGATGACCCGAAAAACGGCGCAAAACGTTCGGAGCACCCTAGCGGCCGAGGAAATCCAGTTTTTTCCGCGAAAAAATCAAAAGCTCGCGAACGCCAGCCAAAACTAGTCACAATCCAACTGCGAGCAAATGACCCGAAAAATGGCGCAAAACGTTCGTAGCACCCTAGCAGGCGAGAAAATTCAGTTTTTTCCGCGAAAAAATCAGAAGCTCGCGAACGCCAGCCAAAACTAGTCACAATCCAACTGCGAGCAAATGACCCGAAAAATGGCGCAAAACGTTCGGAGCACCCTAGCGGCCGAGGAAATCCAGTTTTTTCCGCGAAAAAACCAAAAGCCCGCGAACGCCAGCTAAAACTAGTCTCAATCCAACTGCGAGCAAATGAACCGAAATATGGCGCAAAACGTGCGGAGCACCCTAACGGCCGAGAAAATCCAGTTTTTTTTCGCGAAAAAATCAAAAGCTCGCGAACGCCAGCCAAAACTAGTCACAATCCAACTGCGAGCAAATGATCCGAAAAATGGCGCAAAACGTTCGGAGCACCCTAGCGGCCGAGGAAATCCAGTTTTTTCCGCGAGAAAATCAAAAGCTCGCGAACGCCAGCCAAAACTAGTCACAATCCAACTGCGAGCAAATGACCCGAAAAAATGGCGCAAAACGTTCGGAGCACCCTAGCGGCCGAGGAAATCCAGTTTTTTCCGCGAAAAAACCAAAAGCCCGCGAACGCCAGCTAAAACTAGTCTCAATCCAACTGCGAGCAAATGACCCGAAAAATGGCGCAAAACGTTCGGAGCACCCTAACGGCCGAGAAAGTCCAGTTTTTTACGCGAAAAAATCAAAAGCTCGCGAACGCCAGCCAAAACAAGTCACAATCCAACTGCGAGCAGATGACCCGAAAAATGGCGCAAAACGTTCGGAGCACCCTAGCGGCCGAGGAAATCCAGTTTTTTCCGCGAAAAAATCAAAAGCTCGCGAACGCCAGCCAAATCTAGTCACAATCCAACTGCGAGCAAATGACCCGAAAAATGGCGCAAAACGTTCGTAGCACCCTAGCAGGCGAGAAAATCCAGTTTTTTCCGCGAAAAAATCAGAAGCTCGCGAACGCCAGCCAAAACTAGTCACAATCCAACTGCGAGCAAATGACCCGAAAAATGGCGCAAAACGTTCGGAGCACCCTAGCGGCCGAGGAAATCCAGTTTTTTCCGCGAAAAAACCAAAAGCCCGCGAACGCCAGCTAAAACTAGTCACAATCCAACTGCGAGCAAATGAACCGAAAAATGGCGCAAAACGTGCGGAGCACCCTAACGGCCGAGAAAATCCAGTTTTTTTCGCGAAAAAATCAAAAGCTCGCGAACGCCAGCATAAACTAGTCACAATCCAACTGCGAGCAAATGATCCGAAAAATGGCGCAAAACGTTCGGAGCACCCTAGCGGCCAAGGAAATCCAGTTTTTTCCGCGAGAAAATCAAAAGCTCGCGAACGCCAGCCAAAACTAGTCACAATCCAACTGCGAGCAAATGACCCGAAAAATGGCGCAAAACGTTCGGAGCACCCTAGCGGCCGAGGAAATCCAGTTTTTTCCGCGAAAAAACCAAAAGCCCGCGAACGCCAGCTAAAACTAGTCTCAATCCAACTGCGAGCAAATGAACCGAAAAATGGCGCAAAACGTTCGGAGCACCCTAACGGCCGAGAAAATCCAGTTTTTTCCGCGAAAAAATCAAAAGCTCGCGAACGCCAGCCAAAACAAGTCACAATCCAACTGCGAGCAGATGACCCGAAAAATGGCGCAAAACGTTCGGAGCACCCTAGCGGCCGAGGAAATCCAGTTTTTTCCGCGAAAAAATCAAAAGCTCGCGAACGCCAGCCAAAACTAGTCACAATCCAACTGCGAGCAAATGACCCGAAAAATGGCGCAAAACGTTCGTAGCACCCTAGCAGGCGAGAAAATCCAGTTTTTTCCGCGAAAAAATCAGAAGCTCGCGAACGCCAGCCAAAACTAGTCACAATCCAACTGCGAGCAAATGACCCGAAAAATGGCGCAAAACGTTCGGAGCACCCTAGCGGCCGAGGAAATCCAGTTTTTTCCGCGAAAAAACCAAAAGCCCGCGAACGCCAGCTAAAACTAGTCACAATCCAACTGCGAGCAAATGACCCGAAAAATGGCGCAAAACGTGCGGAGCACCCTAACGGCCGAGAAAATCCAGTTTTTTTCGCGAAAAAATCAAAAGCTCGCGAACGCCAGCATAAACTAGTCACAATCCAACTGCGAGCAAATGATCCGAAAAATGGCGCAAAACGTTCGGAGCACCCTAGCGGCCGAGGAAATCCAGTTTTTTCCGCGAAAAAACCAAAAGCCCGCGAACGCCAGCTAAAACTAGTCTCAATCCAACTGCGAGCAAATGACCCGAAAAATGGCGCAAAACGTGCGGAGCACCCTAACGGCCGAGAAAATCCAGTTTTTTTCGCGAAAAAATCAAAAGCTCGCGAACGCCAGCATAAACTAGTCACAATCCAACTGCGAGCAAATGATCCGAAAAATGGCGCAAAACGTTCGGAGCACCCTAGCGGCCGAGGAAATCCAGTTTTTTCCGCGAGAAAATCAAAAGCTCGCGAACGCCAGCCAAAACTAGTCACAATCCAACTGCGAGCAAATGACCCGAAAAATGGCGCAAAACGTTCGGAGCACCCTAGCGGCCGAGAAAATCCAGTTTTTTTCCGCGAAAAAATCAAAAGCTCGCGAACGCCAGCCAAAACTAGTTACAATCCAACTGCGAGCAAATGACCCGAAAAATGGCGCAAAACGTTTGGAGCACCCTAACGGCCGAGAAAATCCAGTTTTTTTCGCGAAAAAATCAAAAGCTCGCGAACGCCAGCCAAAACTAGTCCCAATCCAACTGCGAGCAAATGACCCGAAAAATGGCGCAAAACGTTCGGAGGTCCCTAGCGGCCGAGGAAATCCAGTTTTATCCGCGAAAAAATCAAAAGCTCGCGAACGCCAGCCAAATTTAGTCACAATCCAACTGCGAGCAGATGACCCGAAAAATGGCGCAAAACGTTCGTAGCACCCTAGCGGCCGAGGAAATCCAGTTTTTTCCGCGAAAAAATCAAAAGCTCGCGACCGCCAGCCAAAACTAGTCACAATCCAACTGCGAGCAAATGACCCGAAAAATGGCGCAAAACGTTCGTAGCACCCTAGCGGCCGAGAAAATCCAGTTTTTTCCGCGAAAAAACCAAAAGCCCGCGAACGCCAGCTAAAACTAGTCTCAATCCAACTGCGAGCAAATGAACCGAAAAATGGCGCAAAACGTGCGGAGCACCATAACGGCCGAGAAAATCCAGTTTTTTTCGCGAAAAAATCAAAAGCTCGCGAACGCCAGCCAAAACTAGTCACAATCCAACTGCGAGCAAATGACCCGAAAAATGGCGCAAAACGTTCGGAGCACCCTAGCGGCCGAGAAAATCTAGTTTTTTCCGCGAAAAAATCAAAAGCTCGCGAACGCCAGCCAAAACTAGTTACAATCCAACTGCGAGCAAATGACCAAAAAATGGCGCAAAACGTTCGGAGCACCCTAACGGCCGAGAAAATCCAGTTTTTTTCGCGAAAAAATCAAAAGCTCGCGAACGCCAGCCAAAACTAGTCCCAATCCAACTGCGAGCAAATGACCCGAAAAATGGCGCAAAACGTTCGGAGCACCCTAGCGGCCGAAGAAATCCAGTTTTTTCCGCGAAAAAATCAAAAGCTCGCGAACGCCAGCCAAAACTAGTCACAATCCAACTGCGAGCAGATGACCCGAAAAATGGCGCAAAACGTTCGTAGCACCCTAGCGGCCGAGGAAATCCAGTTTTTTCCGCGAAAAAATCAAAAGCTCGCGAACGCCAGCCAAAACTAGTCACAATCCAACTGCGAGCAAATGACCCGAAAAATGGCGCAAAACGTTCGTAGCACCCTAGCAGGCGAGAAAATCCAGTTTTTTCCGCGAAAAAATCAGAAGCTCGCGAACGCCAGCCAAAACTAGTCACAATCCAACTGCGAGCAAATGACCCGAAAAATGGCGCAAAACGTTCGGAGCACCCTAGCGGCCGAGGAAATCCAGTTTTTTCCGCGAAAAAACCAAAAGCCCGCGAACGCCAGCTAAAACTAGTCTCAATCCAACTGCGAGCAAATGACCCGAAAAATGGCGCAAAACGTGCGGAGCACCCTAACGGCCGAGGAAATCCAGTTTTTCCCGCGAGAAAATCAAAAGCTCGCGAACGCCAGCCAAAACTAGTCACAATCCAACTGCGAGCAAATGACCCGAAAAATGGCGCAAAACGTTCGGAGCACCCTAGCGGCCGAGAAAATGTAGTTTTTTCCGCGAAAAAATCAAAAGCTCGCGAACGCCAGCCAAAACTAGTTACAATCCAACTGCGAGCAAATGACCCGAAAAATGGCGCAAAACGTTCGGAGCACCCTAACGGCCGAGAAAATCCAGTTTTTTTCGCGAAAAAATCAAAAGCTCGCGAACGCCAGCCAAAACTAGTCCCAATCCAACTGCGAGCAAATGACCCGAAAAATGGCGCAAAACGTTCGGAGCACCCTAGCGGCCGAAGAAATCCAGTTTTTTCCGCGAAAAAATCAAAAGCTCGCGAACGCCAGCCAAAACTAGTCACAATCCAACTGCGAGCAGATGACCCGAAAAATGGCGCAAAACGTTCGTAGCACCCTAGCGGCCGAGGAAATCCAGTTTTTTCCGCGAAAAAATCAAAAGCTCGCGAACGCCAGCCAAAACTAGTCACAATCCAACTGCGAGCAAATGACCCGAAAAATGGCGCAAAACGTTCGTAGCACCCTAGCAGGCGAGAAAATCCAGTTTTTTCCGCGAAAAAATCAGAAGCTCGCGAACGCCAGCCAAAACTAGTCCCAATCCAACTGCGAGCAAATGACCCGAAAAATGGCGCAAAACGTTCGGAGCACCCTAGCGGCCGAAGAAATCCAGTTTTTTTCGCGAAAAAATCAAAAGCTCGCGAACGCCAGCATAAACTAGTCACAATCCAACTGCGAGCAAATTATCCGAAAAATGGCGCAAAACGTTCGGAGCACCCTAGCGGCCGAGGAAATCCAGTTTTTTTCCGCGAGAAAATCAAAAGCTCGCGAACGCCAGCCAAAACTAGTCACAATCCAACTGCGAGCAAATGACCCGAAAAATGGCGCAAAACGTTCGGAGCACCCTAGCGGCCGAGAAAATCTAGTTTTTTCCGCGAAAAAATCAAAAGCTCGCGAACGCCAGCCAAAACTAGTTACAATCCAACTGCGAGCAAATGACCCGAAAAATGGCGCAAAACGTTCGGAGCACCCTAGCGGCCGAAGAAATCCAGTTTTTTCCGCGAAAAAATCAAAAGCTCGCGAACGCCAGCCAAAACTAGTCACAATCCAACTGCGAGCAAATGACCCGAAAAATGGCGCAAAACGTTCGGAGCACCCTAGCGGCCGAAGAAATCCAGTTTTTTCCGCGAAAAAATCAAAAGCTCGCGAACGCCAGCCAAAACTAGTCACAATCCAACTGCGAGCAGATGACCCGAAAAATGGCGCAAAACGTTCGTAGCACCCTAGCGGCCGAGGAAATCCAGTTTTTTCCGCGAAAAAATCAAAAGCTCGCGAACGCCAGCCAAAACTAGTCACAATCCAACTGCGAGCAAATGACCCGAAAAATGGCGCAAAACGTTCGTAGCACCCTAGCAGGCGAGAAAATCCAGTTTTTTCCGCGAAAAAATCAGAAGCTCGCGAACGCCAGCCAAAACTAGTCCCAATCCAACTGCGAGCAAATGACCCGAAAAATGGCGCAAAACGTTCGGAGCACCCTAGCGGCCGAGAAAATCTAGTTTTTTCCGCGAAAAAATCAGAAGCTCGCGAACGCCAGCCAAAACTAGTCACAATCCAACTGCGAGCAAATGACCCGAAAAATGGCGCAAAACGTTCGGAGCACCCTAGCGGCCGAGGAAATCCAGTTTTTTCCGCGAAAAAACCAAAAGCCCGCGAACGCCAGCCAAAACTAGTCACAATCCAACTGCGAGCAAATGACCCGAAAAATGGCGCAAAACGTTCGGAGCACCCTAGCGGCCGAGAAAATCTAGTTTTTTCCGCGAAAAAATCAAAAGCTCGCGAACGCCAGCCAAAACTAGTTACAATCCAACTGCGAGCAAATGACCCGAAAAATGGCGCAAAACGTTCGGAGCACCCTAACGGCCGAGAAAATCCAGTTTTTTTCGCGAAAAAATCAAAAGCTCGCGAACGCCAGCCAAAACTAGTCCCAATCCAACTGCGAGCAAATGACCCGAAAAATGGCGCAAAACGTTCGGAGCACCCTAGCGGCCGAAGAAATCCAGTTTTTTCCGCGAAAAAATCAAAAGCTCGCGAACGCCAGCCAAAACTAGTCACAATCCAACTGCGAGCAGATGACCCGAAAAATGGCGCAAAACGTTCGTAGCACCCTAGCGGCCGAGGAAATCCAGTTTTTTCCGCGAAAAAATCAAAAGCTCGCGAACGCCAGCCAAAACTAGTCACAATCCAACTGCGAGCAAATGACCCGAAAAATGGCGCAAAACGTTCGTAGCACCCTAGCAGGCGAGAAAATCCAGTTTTTTCCGCGAAAAAATCAGAAGCTCGCGAACGCCAGCCAAAACTAGTCACAATCCAACTGCGAGCAAATGACCCGAAAAATGGCGCAAAACGTTCGGAGCACCCTAGCGGGCGAGAAAATCCAGTTTTTTCGGCGAAAAAATCAAAAGCTCGCGAACGCCAGCCAAAACTAGTCACAATCCAACTGCGAGCAAATGACCCGAAAAATGGCGCAAAACGTTCGGAGCACCCTAGCGGCCGAGGAAATCTAGTTTTTTCCGCGAAAAACTCAAAAGCTCGCGAACGCCAGCCAAAACTAGTCACAATCCAACTGCGAGCAAATGACCCGAAAAATGGCGCAAAACGTTCGGAGCAGCCTAGCGGCCGAGGAAATCCAGTTTCTTCCGCGAGAAAATCAAAAGCTCGCGAACGCCAGCCAAAACTAGTCACAATCCAACTGCGAGCAAATGACCCGAAAAATGGCGCAAAACGTTCGGAGCACCCTAGCGGCCGAGGAAATCCAGTTTTTTCCGCGAAAAAAAAACAAAAGCTCGCGAACGCCAGCCAAAACTAGTCACAATCCAACTGCGAGCAAATGACCCGAAAAATAGCGCAAAACGTTCGTAGCACCCTAGCGGGCGAGAAAATCCAGTTTTTTCCGCGAAAAAAATAAAAAGCTCGCGATCGCCAGCAAAACTAGTCACAATCCAACTGCGAGCAAATGACCCGAAAAATGGCGCAAAACGTTCGGAGCACCCTAGCGGCCCAGGAAATCCAGTTTTTTCCGCGAAAAAATCAAAAGCTCGCGAACGCCAGCCAAAACTAGTCACAATCCAACTGCGAGCAAATGACCCGAAAAATGGCGCAAAACGTTCGGAGCAGCCTAGCGGCCGGGGAAATCCAGTTTTTTCCGCGAAAAAATCAAAAGCTCGCGAACGCCAGCCAAAACTAGTCACAATCCAACTGCGAGCAAATGACCCGAAAAATGGCGCAAAACGTTCGGAGCACCCTAGCGGCCGAGGAAATCCAGTTTTTTCCGCGAAAAAATCAAAAGCTCGCGAACGCCAGCCAAAACTAGTCTCAATCCAACTGCGAGCAAATGACCCGAAAAATGGCGCAAAACGTTCGGAGCACCCTAGCGGCCGAGGAAATCCAGTTTTTTCCGCGAAAAAACCAAAAGCCCGCGAACGCCAGCTAAAACTAGTCTCAATCCAACTGCGAGCAAATGACCCGAAAAATGGCGCAAAACGTTCGGAGCACCCTAACGGCCGAGGAAATCCAGCTTTTTCCGCGAAAAAATCAAAAGCTCGCGAACGCCAGCCAAAACTAGTCACAATCCAGATGCTAGCAGATGACCCGAAAAAGGGCGCAAAACGTTCGTAGCACCCTAGCGGCCGAGGAAATCCAGTTTTTTCCGCGAAAAAATCAAAAGCTCGCGAACGCCAGCCAAAACTAGTCACAATCCAACTGCGAGCAAATGACCCGAAAAATGGCGCAAAACGTTCCGAGCACCCTAGCGGCCGAGAAAATCCAGTTTTTTCCGCGAAAAAATCAAAAGCTCGCGAACGCCAGCCAAAACTAGTCACAATCCAACTGCGAGCAAATGACCCGAAAAATTGCGCAAAACGTTCGGAGCATCCTAGCGGCCGAGGAAATCCACTTTTTTCCGCGAAAAAATCAAAAGCTCGCGAACGCCAGCTAAAACTAGTCACAATCCAACTGCGAGCAAATGACCCGAAAAATGGCGCAAAACGTTCGGAGCAGCCTAGCGGCCGAGGAAATCCCGTTTTTTCCGCGAAAAAAATCAAAAGCTCGTGAACGCCAGCCAAAACTAGTCACAATCCAACTGCGAGC